>OY740809.1:30420962-31020962 GCA_963514005.1 Raja brachyura | reverse complement strand
CAGTTTCCTCCCACACTCCAAAGACGTGCAGGTTTGTGCGTGTGGCGTGCACAGCCTAAAGTTGTAGGACAACTTGTTCTATTTGATCTTCCGTTTGTGCACGTCGAGTTGATTGCATTAGTCAAAACAGGGCGGACCACGGGAAGGTTGCAATCTTCCACCCCGGTTTGTCGGTTAAATGGCTTCTATAAATTGCCCCTAGTGTGAAAGATGCAAAACTGGGATAACATAGAACTAGTGCACGGACTCGGTGGGCCGAAGGGCCTGTTTCCATGCTGTATCTGTAAACTACAATTAAACTAAAGTAAAATAGCTTCAAAGGCTGACAGAAGCATGATGGGCCATGTGGCTTCATTCTGTGTTGTTAACTTCAATTAATCTATCTTATTCATCTACAATCTTCTGGCGAACAGAATTGATTTAGTTCTATTGAATTTTCTTCAGCCTTATCCTGGGCATTCTGCGATGCAGCATCGATGTATAAAGTCGTGTTTTTAAAGCTTTAAGTCGATGCTAATGTTTCATATTTTGCCTTCTGCAATCACGGTTTTCTTATTCTCTTGGGAACGGTTCTAAACACGACCAAAATGAGCAGAGACCCATTTTCATGTAATTTGATGATTTTTTTTGAAGTACAAAGAATGCCTGGAAGTGATTATTCTACTGTAATCTAATTGAGTTCAGACAGGTTATATATGGGAAAAATGGATCTCTGGGAATGATTATCAATCATCTGACTGGAGATGGTTTTTATGGAGCAGAATTAATATCCGTCAATATTTGGGAGGGGTAACCATCTTGCGGAGGTTCCAAAGGTCCACGTATTGATGGAACAAATTATCATGACACTTTTTCTGTGGTATTTTTCGGACTCGGTGGTTATTGAATTTTAATAATATTCCCATTTGATTGAACGTAGAAGACTTAACCTGATTTCAGTTTGAAGAAGGGTCTCGACCAAAAACGTCACCCATTCCTTCTATCTGGAGATGCTGCCTGACCCGCTGAGTTCCTCCAGCATTTTGTGCGGTGTAAACCAGCATCTGCAGTTCCTTCCTACACATTCAGACCAACAGGCCTATGAATGGATATTGCCAAGAACAAACCCTTCAGTTTAGTTTGATCTGCCAACTTTCCCTCGTCACTTTCTCATTCTCATTCCCTTTCTCATTCAACAATTACAATATAATCCACTCGACCGTGGCACATAACAGATTGTAATTGCCAACTACGTGGTAAAACCAGAGTGAGTGGGCAGACAAGGAATCGCAATTGCAATCTAAAGGGGCTGTCCCACTTGGGCGACCTAATGTGCGGGTTTAGAAGAGTGTCTTCGACCTTCAAACTCGCAGCGTGGTCGACACGCGGTCCTAGGAGGTCCTATGAGGTCGCTGGAACTATCGTTCATGCTCGAGGGAAGTTCCCGAATACTCGTGGCCTCAGCTAGGTCGCGGAAATTTTTCAGCATGTTGAAAATTTTTCTGCAATTAAAATTTGGTTGGCATGGTTCTTTTGAACTCGTAGTGCAGTGGAGTGGGGTCGCTATTTAGTTACAGGTAGTCGAGGGCAGCCGTAGGCAATCTCCTTCGCTGACTGGGCATTTTGATTGGCTCATTGGAGATTTCAGGACCAAGGAAAACCTACCGAAGGTAAAATGCCCGCTAAACTTTATTATACTTCTTAAAAGTGTCTCCACTCCTTCTCCCCACCTTCTCCTCCCCCCCCTTCGCTCCCCCTCTCCCCTTCACTCTCCTTCTCTCTCCTTTTCTCTCCTTTTCTCTCCCCTTCTCTCCCCCCCCCCCCCCCCGTGCTCTCTAAAGGACTTACCGTACACTGTGGCAGCCATTTACCTTCCTCTTCATCGTGCAGACAGCTCTCCCCCTCTTTCCCTGGCTCCCGCCTTCGCGATGTGTTGGTGTGTGTATGTGTGTGTGCGGTCAGTCGACCCAGCTCGCGGTTTCAACGCGGCCGGTCGATCCAGCTCGAGGCTTTCCAGGCGAGTGCCCTCGAGCTTGAAGGTCGAAGACACTCTTCTTAACTTGCGGATTAGGTCGTCCAAGTGGGACAGCCCCTTAAGACTGCAAACAGTTAATTGAAGACTTGATTTTGCCTGAAGTCATGAGGTTTTTAAATTAATATAACTAGATAAAATAGTGGGGTCTCCTAATACTGTATCTATACACTATATGTGGCTTGATTGTAATCTTTCTGCTGACTGGTTAGCACGCAACAAAAGCTTTTCACTGTACCTCGGTACACGTGACAATAAACTGAACTGTTTTTTTTAATAGGAATCAGCTCTCCTGATAATAATAAATGCCATTTTCTTGACCTCCTGCCAATCAAAAACTCCCCTCACCTGTGTCCATCTATCGCTAGCCAGACTTTGAGGCTGGACAAAGCCCCTCCCCCCACTGCAATCAGTCTGAAGAAGAATCCCCACCCAAAATGAGATGCTGTACAACCCGTAGACAGACACAAAATGCTGGAGTAACTCAGCGGGACATGCAGCGTCTCTGGAGAGAAGGAATGGGTGACGTTTCAGGTCGAGACCCTTTCTTCAAACTGAGATTCAGGGGAGAGGGAAACTGGAGATATGCAAGGGTGCAAAGAGAATGTAAGTTGTGAAATCGACAGATCATAGCACACGATGATCAAGGAAATGTAGAATGGTTCATTGTTGGCTGAGGGGAAGTTGACAAGCGGTAAAATTAATCAGGAGGACAGTGAAACTAGTCTAAGAACTGAGGTGGGGTGAGAGGAATAGCAAGGGTTCCTTGAAGTTAGAGAAATCAATATTCATACCACTGGGTTGTAAACTGCCCAAGCGAAATATGAGGTGCTGCATAACCCGCTGAGTTACTCCTGTACTTTGTGCCTTTTGTTTCCCCTCATTGACTAGATTTTTTGTTTAACACATGATAATGACTTTGTGAAGAGGTGAATGTTTCTTTCCTTGTTTTTTGATGGGTTTAAGGTAAAACTCATTAAGTGCTAACAAGAAGCACATTGTCGTATGAGGAATGTGTTTGGACTAGGCAGCTGGAACATTTAGTCACGTCTCGAGCACCCCTTCGCATCAGGCATTTTCATGATGCATTCCGTTAAGAATTAACTTGTTACCTTTCCCTTTCATGATACAAGCCTGCACTAAGAAATTGATCCCGCAGCTGGAATGGTATTACTGTATGTTGCAAAGAGCGAAAAACGCCTTCAGGGACTATCCAGGGGAGGGAATGCACTTGCCTGCATTAAGAGCCTGTCCCACCGGCATGCAACTCTATGCGATGAGCGCGACCTAACGTGGTCGCTTGAGCCGTCCGGCGTCGCGGGGCCGGTCCCACTTCGATCGCCGGAGCCGTGCAGAATTGTGCGGAGTTCGTCCCGACATCGCGCGGGGCTCCGAAAAACTGACTATGTTCAAAAATTCCGCGCGGCAACGGCTTGTCGGCTCGCAGTCGCCTCGACGCATTACACACTGCCTCGACGTCGTGCCTCCGTGACCCTCTCTGTAGGTGCCTCCGTGACCCTCTATGTGTGTGGCTCCGTGGCCCTTTGTGTGTGTGCCTCTGTGCCCCTCTCTGTCCTGGCGAACTTACCTTTAAGACTTCGCTCCAAGTTCGCCTCACTTTGCGCCGCGTTGCGCCACTCACCCGACCTCCGCGTGGCCCCTGCTGCCGGTTTGGTCGCACTTGCCGCATGCAGGCGCATGCTGTTGGGAACGGCCCTGTACAGGGATCACCCGACCTCCGCGCGGCCCCCGTTTCTAGTTTGATCGCGCTCACCGCATGGAGTGGGATGCTGGTAGGACAGGCCCTTTAGCTTCCATTCAATAGTTCACATCCTGGTTTTCAAACCCTCTCCACCGTCTTGCCCGATCTTATCTCCACAATCTCTTCCAACAGTCTGACTATTCTGTGTATTTCTAATTCAACTTACACGTCAACAATTTTAATACCTCCCAAATGTTTTCATCTTTATACACCCTAAATCATGGAATTCCGCCCTGAAATGTTGTTGGTCGGTGTGGACTCGGTGGGCCGAAGGGTATGTTTCAGCCCTGGATCTCCAAAACTAAAAGAAAACTAAAACTAAAGGCTTTTACCTGATCATTCAACTGGCCTTTCAACTACACCATATCTTCCCAGGGCAATTAATGATAGATAATAAATGCTAACCATGGAAGGAATGTCAACATCAAAAGGGAAAAGGATATTGACCTCAAAATAAATTCTTGTCTGCAATAATCCATTTCTTGAATGCTCTCCTTCACCAACCAATTATGCCAAAATGTTACAAACATCTTCATCTCTTGGATCAACACCTATACAACAATCAGACAATTAATACTCCATCCAATGCTCCACTGCCTGGTTTAAAGTTATCCCTCTCACTCACCATCTACATTTGTAGTTTCAAATTAATCTTTGGTTTAGTTTAGTTTAGTTTAGTTTAGTTTTGAGATACAGCGCGGAAACAGGCCCTTTGCCCCACCGAGTCAACGCCAACCAGCGATCCCCCATACACTAACACTATTCTAGGTAGACAGAAATACTGGAAGAACTCAGTGGGTGAGGCAGCATCTATGGAGCGAAGGACGTCACCTATTCCTTCGCTCCATAGATGCTGCCTCACCCACTGAGTTTCTCCAGCATTTTTGTCTACCTTCGATTTTTCCAGCATCTGCAATTCTTTTTCTAACACTATCCTACACACCAGGGACACATTTTACAATTTTATCGAAGCAAATTAACTTACAAACCTGTGCATCTTTGGAGTGTGGGAGGAAACTGGAGCACCCGGTGAAAAATCACGGGGTTACAGGGAGAACGTACAAACTCCCGTAGCACCCATAGTCAGGATCGAACCCAGGGACCTGGGCGCCGTCAGGCAGCAACTCTACCGCTGCACCACTGTGCCGCCCTGTTAATGGCCCTTTATAGATTCAAGGCCTTTCCTTCTTCGTCAAAAGGTAAAAGGAAGTGAGATGCCTGCTTGAAAAATAGAAAGTTATAGGTATGAGGATATTTGCAGTGACTGCTCTTAGTCAAAACCTGGTTCAGAAGTCATAGGAGCAGAATTAGGCCATTCGGCCCATCGAGTCTACTCCACCATTCAATCCTGGCATGATCTATCTTTCCCTCTCAACCCCATTCTCTGCTTAACCTTCCGTTCCATCAGATCCAGGAGTCCTTTCTTGACGTCCTCCGAGCGAGGGCTATATGTATGTAGTGATGTTTGTATTTAATCTAAGAACCACTATTGTTTGTTATACTATTCTTATACCAATGTAAAGCACTTTGGCCAACGAGAGTTGTTTTTTAAATGTGCTATAGAAATAAAAGTGACTTGACTAGACATTATTAAAAATAATTTCTGATCATTAATTTGTTTTTGTTGTTACCTTGAGACTACAACCGCGGTGCCTTGGGTTATATCTTACATGCTTCAACCTAAAATTGGAAACCCCATTTAAAGTTAGCCATCCTTCCTCCTAAAGATTTCTTTGTAACTCATAAAAATATCTTAAATCTAGAACTCTAATCTCTCTATTAACTACTGAGCCATAAATAGTTCAGAGATTGTAATATTTGCATATGCTTTGCTCTAGATCAAGGTGTCTCACGCAATGATATGGCTGTAAATAATTCCCTACTGCGAATGTCCTACAATAGGGCGGTACGGTGGGGTAGCAGTAGAGCTGCTGCCTTACAGCACCAGAGACCCGGGTTCAATCCTGACTATGGGTGCTTGTCTGTACGAATCTTGTACATTCTCCCTGTGACCTGCGAGGCTTTTCTCCGAGATCTTCGATTTCCTCCCACACGCCAAAGGCATACAGGTTTGCAGGTTAATTAGCTTGGTATGAATATAAAGTTTTCCCCAGGGTCATGTTAATATGCAGGGATCGCGGTTCAGCGTGGACTCGGTTGGTTGAAGGACCTGTTTCCGTGCTGTTTCTCTAAACTAAATAGCAGTGAAACAAATTTAGCTTTTCATAGCATTACACAGAATATACAGTGGAGATCATTCAGACAACCACCAAACCCACCACATCTCAAGAGTTAATCATACAATGCACTCCCAGCAGAACTCTAATCTCTTGAAATTATTCAAAACTCTCTGCTCTTATCCCAACTTGTTCTGTTGACTAATCATTCCTGTGCTTACTGCATTGGATACTGGTTGAGCAAATCCCCAATTAAATATATTGCTATTAATCCTCAAATCGCCCTGTGATCATCATTAATTTTGCATACCCCCTCCAGCCCACTCAACTTGGCCCAGTTTTAGTCACTGCATATTAATCAATATTTCCTTGGTGAACAAAGCTCAAAATTCAGCCATCCCTTCCCCACAATTAAACAACTTTCTTTCTTTTAATCTGCCTCTTTCACCAGGCTTGCATGTCTGAATATTTTGTAATTTAGCTCAATGTCAAATTTTGTTTGATAACACACCTGTGTGGGGCTTTTCGCCTAGGGCTGCCAACTGTCCCATATTAGCCAGGACATCCCGTATATTGGGCTAAATTGGTCCTGTATTTGACTGCTACTACTCGGGTCGAGGGGACTGTTGGGTCGAAGCGCCGCGTCCGGCCCCGCCTCACCCGTCCCGACGTAGTGCAGCCCATGGAGTGCAGCAGCAGCGCCTCGCCCGTGGCCCCGTCGGTCGGCTGCCCGGCCAGCTGTCCAACCATCAGGACCTTTGCTTACCGCCGCCACCTCCAGCCCTCCTTCTCATGGACGATCATCGTTTCATGAGTTGGATGGGGTGCCGGACTTTGCCTGCAGCAGAACACTAAGCCCAGCCGGCGGGCCATCTGAGGCCTTTTGGCCCGGGTGCCGGACGTTGCGAGCGATGTCGCGCAGGCCTGGCGGCTGGGCTTTGTGTTCAGTCCAGCGCCCGGGCCAACTCATCATGGCCCAGTCAGTCAACGAATCACCGATTGGGTATTTGTCCCGTATTTTGACCTTTTGTCCCTTATTTAGGAGTGAGAAAGTTGGCAACCCTATTTTAACCACATTACTTTAGTTTAGCTTAGTTTAGTTTAGTTTAGGTTATTGTCACGTGTACCGAGGTACAGTGCAAAGCTTTTTGGTTGCATGCTATCCAGTCACTAGAAAGACTATACATGATTACAATTGAGCCGTCCACAGTGTACAGACACAGGCTAAGGGCTGTGTTGGAATGCTCCTGTTGGAGTAGATGGTTTATAAGTGATCCACTTCCGGGACCAGCACGCGGAGAATCTCTTGACTTGGGCGCCATTTTGGCAACCTTGAAGGCCAATATTACCACAATAATCACAAGCATTTGTAATGTTTTGCAGTCAGTCAGCATCTGTGGGGAGAAGATCAGAATTTATTGCTTCAGGTCAATGACCTCCTTGCAACCCGATATTGTTGCTAAGGACTGGCGGCATAAAATGGAGGTAGCGCAGTGGAGAGGAGTAGGTAGAGACCCAAACTAAAACTAGCAACAGCAAAATACTCGTAATTAGACTTTAACAAGAAAGGTAAAGTGATCTGGGCTGTACAAAGGTCACCTCCACCTATAATTTACAACCCATTGTAAAGCCAAAAGTGGTGAGTCAGACGCAAATACAAATGGAATGGAAATAATATTTACAAGGAACAAGTCCAAATAAATAACTTGCCT
Source organism: Raja brachyura (assembly GCA_963514005.1). The sequence continues at coordinate 31,013,300 of OY740809.1, read as the reverse complement.
GTCACCTTAACCTTGTCTTGTTTTCTGAAAAGAACCGCCGCTGCAGTTCATTTGCAAATCCAGCCCTCCTTGACACAGTAGTGCAAACCAACAATAGCAATTGTATTTTGGCAAGTTATATAAACAGCGAGCAAGCATAGGGAGTGGCTGGTAGGTGCTGTTTTCAAATCAAAACAAGGCATTGTGCAACTTCAAGGTCGCTGTTGCACCTCTCCCCCAACAGCTAATAAAAGTAAAATACCGCAGATGCTGTAAATCTGAAATAAAATAGAAGATGAGGGTTTCGGCCCGAAACATTGCCTATCTCCTTCGCTCCTTAGATGCTGCTGCACCCGCTGAGTTTCTCCAGCTTTTTGTGTACCCCCATGCTGATGAAACATGTCGGTGAGGCCGCAATTAAAGAGTTGTGTTCAGTTCTGGACTCCATGTTGAATGAAAAATATTATCAAGCTGGAAAGAGTACAGAGAAGATTTACGAGGATCTTGCCACGACTTGAGGGTCTGAGCTACAGGGAGAAGTTGAGTAGGCTCGGACTCTATTGGAGGATGAGAGTTGATCTTATAGAGGTGTATAAAATAATGAGAGGAATAGATCGAGTAGAGGTACAGTCTCGTGCCCAGAGTAGAGTAATCGAGGACCAGAAGACAGGTTTAAGGTGAAGGGGAAAGGTGATGGGTAACTTTTTCACACAAGGGTGGTGGGTGCTGCCAGAGCAGGTAGTCGAGGCACCGACTATCACAACCTTTAAGAAGCAATTAGATAGTTATATGGATAGGAGAGGTTTAAAGGGAAATTGGCCAAATGCAGGCAGGTTGGCCAGAGTTGGCAAATTGAGTTGAAGGGCCTGTTTCCATGCTGTGTGACTATGACTCTCGGACAGGCAGCATCTGGACTTAACATTTCATGTTGATGATCGTTCATCAGAACCTTGATTTTCCTTGGCCTTTCTGTTCATGACCTCTGGGATAGTATCCTAAACCTACAATATTTGGGTCAAAATGGCAACAATATCTTGCATTTTCAAAGATTATCAGTGATCAAAACCAGCTCACTGAAATTAGTTGGGAACTGCAGATGCTGGTTTACAAAAAAAGACACAAAGTGCTGGAGTAACTCAGCAGGTCAGGAAGCATCTCAGGAGAACATGGGTAGGTGACATTTTGAGTCAGGACCCTTCTACGGTCGAATGAAGGGTCCCAACCCGAGAAGGTACCTATCCATGTTCTCCGGAGAGATTGCCTGAGCCACCTGTGAAATACTAGACACTTTATGGAATGGATATTATATTCACATGGTGCAGGAGTAACTCAACGGGTCAGGCGACATCTGTGGAGGGAATGGATGAAGAAGTCTGAAGAAGGGTACCGAACCAAAAACGTTGTCTATCCATTCCCTCCACAGATGCTACCTGACCCACTGACGTACTCCAGCACTTTGTGTTTCGCTGAAGATTCCAGCAGGGTGGTACGGTGGCACGGTGGCACGGTGGCGTAGCAGTAGAGCTACTGCCCTACAGCGCCAGAGACCCGGGTTCAATCGGAGTCTGCACGGAGTTTGTACGTTCTCCCCGTGACCTGCGAGGGTTTTCTCCGAGATCTTCGGTTTTCTCCCACACTCCCACACTGTACAGATTTGTAGGTAAATTGGCTTGGTCTAAATTCAAAATTGTCCCTAGTGTGTGTACGGGACTGTTAATGGGCAGGGATCGCTGGTCGGCGCGGACTCGGTTGGTTGGTTGGTTGGTATCTGCGCTGTATCTCTAAACTAAATTAAACTAAATCTGCAGTTCCTTCTGTCTCAAATATATTGTATACATCACTCATGTATCTGGAGACCACTGAAGAGCTCACCTTACATTATCACAGCCGGAAGACTTGGGAGGGTCATTATTTTGATTGATTGCAAAAGTGCTGCATAGAAACAGGCTCGTCTCCCCACCCAGCCTTCGATCATACCTTCACACTCGGTCTATGTTATCCCATTTTCGCATTCTCTCCCTGTACACTATTGGCAATTCATAGAAGCCAATTAACCTACAAAATCATACATCTTTTAGGCGTGGGAAGAAACTGGAGTACTCGGAGGAATCCCATGCGATCACAGGGAGAACATGCAAACTCCCCAGAGACAGCAACTGAGGTCAGGATTGAACCCAAGTCTCTAGCTCCACCAGTTGCATCACTGTCCATCTTGTATAAAGTGAGTTTGATTTCTATAATATGATAGACAAAAAATGCTGGGGTAACTCAGCGGGACAGGCAGCATCTCTGGAGAGAAGGAATGGGTGACGTTTCGGGTCGAGACCCTTCTTCAGACTAGTTAGGGAAAAGGGAAATGAGAGATGTGGACAATGACGTAGAGAGATAAAGTACAATGCATGAAAGATATGCAAAAGAGTAACGATGATAAAGGAAACGGGCCATTGTTAGCTGTATAAGGTTATTTCTTTTTATTGACCAGATTGCTCACCTTTCATTCCTCACCCTGACCAGCAAATGCAATCCTTCATATAAAGGCTACAGTATGTTGTTTTTCTATACAGACAGTATCTAAGCTCTAAATATTGTGGCAGGATCTGTGATTATAATGATATCATTTGGTTTTAAGGAATTGAAAATAGCGTGGTTCACATACACAATGGATCTAATTTATGTGGAATGGAATAATTTGATGTAAATCTCTGTTACGCATCCGCCGATCTTTACATCTCAGGTATTTTGTTCATGAGGAGGACATGCTCCAAGTGGGGTCTTCTGGCGGTTGTTTTGTTAAGATTACAGATGAGACCAACATCTGTCCTTCCATGAATTCCATGCTTCTCTAAAGAGGGTAGGCAAATAGTCTGATGCAGTTCAGATTATGTAACTGCAACCATGGCACTGTATAAAAGCATTCAGCTTTAGATATAATACTTTTGATCCAGATAAGATTACACAAACACCACTATCTACTGTCAAACCACTGAAATTCAAACAAACAGTTGATCTCATCCCCAGGTGGACTTGTTCCCAATTCATCACCTGCTGAAATCTAGATCTCCATCTGATGCTCAAATCTTGATGCCCTGGACTTGACTATGTCCATGCTCCTACCCTACCCCCACCGCCCACCATCAGACCTTCCTCATGACTATGGATAGGACAGGTCAACCAGGATGTGGGTCAAATGCAGGGAGATGGGATTAGCTGAAATGGGTAATCATTGTTGGCAAGGACAAGTTGGGCCGAAGGGCCTGTTTCTGGCTGTCGGACGCTATGACCTGGAATCCTGTGTGACCAAGATCGACCAAATCTATTGGCAATATCGTAACAGTTTCAGGCCCTGTTAACCCTTTGCTTTCATGGTCATCATCGAGCTCCTGATTATAAAATAAATATCCTTCAATTGACTAAATGCAACACCTCCATCTCTCAAATATCTTCATGTGTACCAGTCTCCCAAGTTCTCTCAAGTCCTCCAATTCTGACCTCCATCACTTGCCTGACTTTTATGACTGCCTATGACAACCATACTGTTCCTTTCTCTGACCCGAGCTCTCAAAATTCCTCTCTATCCTTGTCATTCCCTCTAAATGTCACCCACCCTTTTGCATTATCACTCGGTTGTCAGTCATAACAATTCTTATCTTGGCAATTTTCTTTGCTCATACGTTCATAAGTGATAGGAGCAGAATTAGGCCATTCGGCCCATCAAGCCTACTCTGCCATTCAATCATGGCTGATCTATCTTTCCCTTTCAACTCCATTCTCCCGCCTTCTCCCCATAACCCCTGCCACCCGTACTAATCAAGCATTTCTCTATCTGTACTTTAAAAATATCCATTGACATCCTCCAGATCCTTCAGTGGCAATGCATTCCACATTATGTTGCAACGAATTTACCACCCCCTGACTAAAGAAATTCCTCCTCATTTCCTTTCTAAAGGTATGTTGTTTTATTCTTAAACTTTGGCCTTTGGTCGTAGACTCTCCCACTCGTGGAAACATCCTGTCAACATTCACTCTATCCAGGCCTTTCACCTTTCCAGACTATTCCTTTCACTATTGCTGACTCACCTGTGAGTAAAGTCAATGGATATTTTTAACGTTTACTCCAAGATGCTGGAGTAACTCAGTGGGACAGGCAGCATCTCTGGAGAGAAGGAATAGGTGAGACATTTCGGCAGGGCCGGCCTTAGGAGGTGCGGGGCCCAATTGGGAACAATTTTGGTGAGCCCCAGGTTCCCAGCCAATGTCTGTAGAATCATAGAAATACAAATAAAGTCTATTGTAGACTTTATATCTCTATGGCAGAATGGAAAGTAATCAATATGCCTGCGGATTAATGGACCAAACAGTTCTAAGCTACATTTTAATATAAATTGCATACATGTAAGCCTACAAGTAACAAAGAAAATATGTAGATCACCTCTGAAAAGTATATAGTTACAATACCACTTGTTTTAGTCACTGTAATGAAAAAAAAAAGTAGTTTAATTAAATAGATCCTGGAAAACCAATAACTATTGGCGAAAAACCAGTCCAGGCATTAAATTATGGGCTTCAGCCCCATCCTAACTTGGGTGGGGGGGGGGGGGGGGGGGGGGGGCGTGTGTGTGTGTGGAAGGGAGAAAGGCGAGAAGGGAGGGAGGGAAGTAGAGAAAGAAGGGAGGTAGGGAGGGAAGGAGAGAAAGAAGGGAGAGAGGGAAGGAGAGAAGGGAAAAGAGAGGGGAAGGAGGGAAGGAGAGAAGGGAAGGGAAAGGAGGGAGGGGAGGGAAGGAGAGAAGGGAGGGAGAGGGCCTGCGGCGGGAGCGGATGCCGGGGTCCGGGCGGACGGGTGTGAGCTGAGGCTGAGGTTAGTAAACATTGCTCCAACCCCCAGCCCGGCCCACCCTGTATTGTTCACCGCGTCTCCCCGGGGAGAGAGGGGGGGGAGCCGGGGCTGTGTGCATGAAGCATGGCAACTGCAGGGGTGGGAGCGCTGCTCCGGGACCATGAGGGAACGACCCACCTCCCCCTTCTCCATTCCCCTTCACACCCATCTCCCCGTCTATCCCTTTCTTCCCCCTCCACCCAGGGTAGATCTACCCAGGCCGTGAGTAGATTACTCTAGCGCGGGGCCCAATTGGGAGAAATTGGCCCAATTGGCTTCAGGCCGTCCCTGCATTTCGCGTCGAGACCCTTCGTCCTACTTCAGACACAGAGATAAGAAAGTGTAAGGCGTGCGAACGAGACATCAAAGGGGATGAGGTTCAAGGAAAATGTAGCATAGATCAATAACATGTACGAGTATGGGAGGAAACCGAAGCACCTGGTCACGGGGAGAAGGTGCAGTCTGCACCCGTAGTCAGGATCGACCCTGGGTCTCTGACGCTGTAAGGCAGCAACTCTACCACTGCACCACAGTGCCGCACTCAAATATGGAGTATTTCCATCTTTTTTCCGTTCTTCAATTGGAATTTTGATAATGGTTCGAATCTAAGAGAAATGCATTAAATTAACGTTGGGGACCCTAATCTCTCCCACGACCACCACCGCCACCACCGCCACCACCACCAGGTAGATCTGATTACAGGTAGTCCCCCACTGCTGCAGATCAAGGTATGATGAGGATAAAAATTAACCTGAAAAATCTGCTGATTGCAGACAAAGTGTTCCTTTCCTGACAAGTGCGTCACTACTGTAATAAAAAAAATTCAGTTGGTCTATTTTTAACTTGCGTAACCTCAATGCCAGGTGCTATTCTTAAATCCTCTGTGAGAAATTAAGCAGAAAGTGTTTCTTCCTGACATTTGATTTACAGAGAGAGCAGAAGAGGTTTTTCCCTTTTATTTTTTAACAGATAGAGTCATACAGCGTGGAAATAGACCCTTCCGCCCAACTTGCCCACACCGAATGACATGTCCCATCTACACTTGTCCCACTTGCCTGCATTTGGCCCATAACCCTCTAAACCTATCCTACCAATGTATCTGGCTAAATGTTTCTTAAACGTTGCAATAGTACCTGCCTCAACTACCTCCTCCGGCAGCTTGTTCCATCCACCCACCACCCTTTGTGTGGAAAAGTTACCACTCAGATTCCCGTTAAATTTTTTCCCATTCTCCTTAAACCTATGTCCTCCAGTTCTCGATTCCCCTACTCTGGGCAATTCCTCTCATGATTTTGTACACCTCTCTCAGATCACCACTCATCCTCCTGCTTTCCAATGGATAGAGTCAACCTCTCCCTATAGCTCAGGCCCTCGAGTCCTGGCAACATCCTCGTAAATCTTCCCTGCATCCTTTCTAGCTTGATAACATCTTTCCAATAATATGGTGCCAAGAATTGAACACATGACTCAAATTGTGGCCTCACCAATGTCTTGTATAAAAGAAGTGCTACATGACCTCCCAACTTCTATACTCAAAGATATGGATTGATTTTGTTTGGATTTGATAATTATTTCCACAACATTGCACCTTAGATAAATTACTGTCAACTATAAACACACTTTTTCATATGGACACTAAATGTTAATTTCTGTCAAGATTAACCGTACTGATGCTTTAAGTGCGTGAGCATCTGTGGGAGGTGGGGGGGTTGGTGATTGGTTTGGATGAAGTAGGTGAAGAGAAGTTTGTAAGGACTAACGTGCCAGTGTTGACATGTTGGGCTCTATGTGTGATGTAATTCGAGATGCCTTTTGGTACAACCAAAGAAAAAAATAAGGATTCTCACTTTGAGAAAAAAAATATTCTCACCTTCAGATCATGAACAAGTGACTCAGCCTTAGTCTTACATTCAAGGACAGCATCTTCACTGATGTTATCAGACTCGAGAGGACCTCTCATGAGCTCCATCCAAGACTGCAGGAAATTGCAGAGGATTTGGAAACCAACCTCCCTTCCATTGACTCCATCTACACCTCACGCTGCCTCGGCAAAACCATCAGCATAATCAAGGTCGAGTCTCACCCCAGTCCCTCTTCTCCTCTCTCCCATTAGGCAAGAGGTGCAGAAGTGTGAAAACGCACACCTCCAGATTTGGGGACAGGCTTTCCCAGCTGTTGTCAGGCAACTGAACCATCCTATCTCCAACTAGGCAGCGGTCCTGAGCTACCATCCACCTCATTGGAGACCATCGGACTCTTTCTAATCGGACTTTACTGGACTTGCTCTAAATGTACTCCCTTCATCCTGCATCTGTACACTGTGGGCGGCTCGATTGTAGTCGTTCCTCTGACTGGATAGCGCGGAACAAAACGCTTTTCACTCTATCTCGGTACACGTGACAAAACACTAGACTAAACTATTGCCTGTCTCGGAATCCGCGTGGTTCTTGCACTTGTGTTAAAGAAGGAACTGCAGATGCTGGAGAATCGAGGGTTACACAAAAAGCTGGAGAAACTCAGCGGGTGCAGCAGCATCTAAGGAGCGAAGGAGATAGGCGACGTTTCGGGTCGAGACCCTTCTTCAGACTGGTCAGGGATCAGGGAAACGAGAGATATAGACAGTGATGTGGAGAGATAAAGAACAATGAATGAAAGATATGCAAAAAAGTATTGATGATAAAGGAAACAGGCCATTGTAAGCTGTTTGTAGTGTGAAAATGAGAAGCTAGTGCGACTTGGGTGGGGGGGGGAGATAGAGAGAGAAGGAATGCCAGGGCCCGAGGGCTGAGGGAGAGGTGGGGAGGGGGAGGAGGCAGCCTGGGTTAACAGAATTGAGAAAATTCAATGTTTAAGCCCAGAGGATGCAGACTCCCCAAGCGGAATATGAGGTGCTGTTCCTCCAACTGGCGGTGTTGCTCACTGTTGCTGTGGAGGAGGCCCAGGACCGAGAGGTCGGATACGGAATGGGAGGGGGAGTTGAAGTGCTGAGCCACCGGGAGGTCGGGTTGGTTATTGCGGACCGAGCGGAGGTGTTCGGCGAAACGATCGCCCAGCCTCCGCTTGGTCTCACCGATGTAGATCAGCTGGCATCTGGAGCAACGGATGCAGTAGATGAGGTTGGAGGAGGTGCAGGTGAACCTCTGTCGGACTTGGAAGGACTGCTTGGGTCCCTGAAAGGAGTGGATGGGGGAGGTGAAGGGACAAGTGTAGCATCTCTTGCGGTTGCAAGGGAAAGTGCCCGGGGAAGGAGTGGAGCGGGAGGGAAGGGAAGAATTGACAAGGGAGGTTCTTGCACTTTCTCTGTAGCTGCAACACCCTCGTCAATTCTTCCCTTCCCTCCCGCTCCATTCCTTCCCCGGGCACTTTCCCTTGCAACCGCAAGAGATGCTACACTTGTCCCTTCACCTCCCCCATCCACTCCTTTCAGGGACCCAAGCAGTCCTTCCAAGTCCGACAGAGGTTCACCTGCACCTCCTCCAACCTCATCTACTGCATCCGTTGCTCCAGATGCCAGCTGATCTACATCGGTGAGACCAAGCGGAGGCTGGGCGATCGTTTCGCCGAACACCTCCGCTCGGTCCGCAATAACCAACCCGACCTCCCGGTGGCTCAGCACTTCAACTCCCCCTCCCACTGCGTATCCGACCTCTCGGTCCTGGGCCTCCTCCACGGCCAGAGTGATCAACACCGCAAGTTGGAGGAACAGCACCTCATATTCCGCTTGGGGAGTCTGCATCCTCTGGGCTTAAACATTGAATTTTCTCAATTCTGTTAACCCAGACTGCCTCCCCCCCACCTCCCCCTCAGCCCTCTGGCCCTGACATTCCTTCTCCATCTCCCCCCCCCCCCCCCTCCCCAGTCGCACTAGCTTCTCATTTTCACACCACAAACAGCTTACAATGGCCTGCTTCCTTTGTCACCAATACTTTTTTGCATATCTTTCACTCATTGTTCCTTATCTCTTCACATCACTGTTTATATGTCTCGTTTCCCTGATCCCTGACCAGTCTGAAGAAGGGTCTCGACCCGAAACGTCGCCTATCTCCTTCGCTCCTTAGATGCTGCTGCACCCGCTGAGTTTCTCCAGCTTTTTGTGTAACCCACACTATATTCTGCACTCTGTTCCCTTTCTCTTTTTGCAGAACCTGATAAACTCAGGTGTAGTTTGATTGTACCCAGGTGTGGTATGATTTAGATAGCATGCAAAGCTAAGCTTTTTGCTGTTTCTCAGTACACAATAATAAATCAATATAAAATATATTTTGAAATTCCTTTTAAACAAATAACCCAGTGTGATTTCAGCTGAATATATCCAAATGAGGAAGTACTTTGGCACCAAACAGCATCAATATGTTTCATCTTTATTGTCATCTTAAAATTTTTAAGTTCTGTAAACAACATTACAGTTTAGGATCTTGTGTAAATTTAAAAACAGGGTCCTTCCCAAAGGGCAAGTCTCCTCTCAAATCCGATTTGTAGATAACTGGATTAGTTTACTGGGCTAAATCAGCGCTTTCATTGTTTGAAAGAAAGAGGAAAGTTTAAGGAGGGTAAAGTTAATCGCAAGAATGCAGAATAAACGCAATGTTATGAAATAAACCTTCCATGTTCAATTGGGTCAATGTCACAAGGAGCATCTTTGATGAAGAGGCAACACTGGCTTCGCAGCCCATCAGAAGGGAAAGAAACTTGATGTCACAAAAGACGAGATGGGCTGGAGGTAGGGCAGTCACGGTGGCACAGCGGTAGAGTTGCTGCTTTACAGCAAAAATGCAGCTCCAGAGACCTGGGTTCGATCCCGACTACGGGTGCTGTCTGTATTGAGTTTGTACGTTCTCCCCGTGATCTGCGTGGGTTTTCTCCGAGAACTTCGGTTTCCTCCTACACTCCAAGGATGTACCGGTTTGGCTTGATAAAATGTTAAATTGTCCAAGTTGGCGATATGCAGAGTACTGCCCTGTCGACTACAAAATTCAGAAGGTTCAGAAGGTAGCCTTGGTCAAAGAAAATGTTTGAAGCAAACTAATCCTGCTTCAAGACAAGAGTAGAGGGGAGAGAGCTGGTAGAATTCAATTTGCTAACATACCTACAGGCGACAGTGCTGCAAATGATCCTTCTCGGTGGAAGAGATGCGAACTTTCAGATTTCTTGTTGGAGGAGCCCAGCCAAGTAACTGCTGTGCATTGTAGATGGTGCATACTCATGATCATGACTTTAGATAGAGCATTGAGTAGACACAAACTATATCTGTCTGGAGAAGGGCCTCTACCTGATACGTCACCCATCTCCAGAGATGCTGCCTGTCCCGCTGAGTTACTCCAGCATATTGTGTCCGTCTCCATTGGAAACCAGCATCTCCAGTCCCTTCCTACACAAACTGTCTTCACTTGTTAGGAATAATCTTACTCCAGGAATTAGCCTCTAATGCCACTATGTTCTTCTTTCGGTAATGAGACCAAAACTGTGCATAGTATTCCAAGTGGAGACCTCGCCAATACCCCATACAACAGTATTCTTAATCTTCAACCCCTTCACAGTAAAGGGCAACACGCTGTTTGCCTTCTAAACTGCTTAGTCTTTGTTTCATCACATGCTCTTGCCTTTTTGTGTGCTGTACTTTTCAAGTCAGCATTATCCTTGGCTTCCTATGTTGCCTCTTTCTCATGGAATCCTTCTTTCAGAAGATGGGTCTCGACCCAAAACGTCACCCATTCCTTCTCTCCAGAGACGCTGCCTGTCCCGCTGAGTTTCTCCAGCTTCTCGTGTCTACCCTCTTTCCAATTGTTCAGTTCAGTTTAGTTTATTGTCACGTGTACCGAGGTACAGTGAAAAGCTTTTGTTGCCTGCTAACCAGTCAGAGGAAAGAAGGGTCTAAAGAAGGGCCTCGACCCGAAACGTCGCCTATACCTTCTCTGCATAGATGCTGCCTCACCTGCTGAGTTTCTCCAGCATTTTTTTGTCTACCAGCGGAAAGACAACACATGTTCACAATTGAGCCATTTACAGTGTGTAGATACATGATAAGGGAATAACGTTTAGTGCAGGGTGAAGCCAGCAAAGTCTGATCATAGATAGTCCGAGGGTCACCAATGAGGTAGATAGTAGTTCAGCACTGCTCTCTGGATGTGGTAGGATTGAGATACATTTCTGCTGAGCATTATGGACCACAAATACTTTCCATCTCCTGACCAACACATGATGTTTCCTCCAACTGCCTGAAAATACCAATATATTTTACTTGCCTTTTTGAGTGGATGTTTGCAACAGTCAGACTGGTTGTAGATGATAAATCGGAGTAGAAGGGAAGTAAACATTGTCTAGGTGACTCATTTCCTGACAGTTGGTCTCCATGGTTTCACATCTATGACTCTCCTCATTCTCGTCTCACCCCTATGCTATTTGAGTTCTTATCTCCTTCAGCTTGATCAGGGTACATATTTCAGGGTTGGGTCATCCTGCGTAATTGTGGGAAGTTCGTGATGGAGGGTGGCAGGGTGCCGCAGCGGAAGAGTTGCTGCCTCACAGAGCCAGGGACCCGGGTTTGATCCTGACCAAGGGTGGTGTCTGTACAGAGTTTGTACATTCTCCCCGAGACCTGCGTGGGTTTCTCCAGGATCTCCGGTTTCCTCCCACACACCAAAGACGTACAGGTTTGTAGGTTAATTGGCTCCGGTGTAATTGTAAATTGTCCCTAATGTGTGTAGAATAGTGATAGTGTGCGGGGATCGCTGGTTGGCGCGGACCCGGTGGGTTGAAGGGCTTGTTCCCGCTCTGTGTCTCTAAATTAAACTAAACCAAACCTTGTTAAGACCAAAGATAGACACAAAATGCTGGATAACTCAGCAGGACAGGCATCATCCCTGGATAGAAGCAATGGGTGATGTTTAGGGTTGAGACCCTCTTCAGACCTGAAACATCACTCATTCCTTCTATCCAGGGATGCTGCCTGTCCCGCTGAGTTATCCAGCATTCTGTGTCTATCTTATGTGTAAACCAGCATCTGCAGGTCGCTCTGCGTGTTGAGACCAATGTAGTTGGACCAATGTAGCCCAGGCAGTTGTCCCCACGTGCCTTAAAACCACCTCCATCGTGCCAGTGCCAAAACACTCCAATGCGGCAAGCCTCAACGACTTCCGCCCAGTTGCACTTACCCCCATCATCACCAAGTGCTTCGAGAGGCTGGTCCTGGCACACCTCAAAAGCTGCCTACCCCCCACACTGGATCCCTATCAGTTTGCCTACCGCAAGAACAGGAGTACGGAGGATGCCATCTCAACGGCACTTCACTCCGCCCTCTCCCACCTCGACAACAGAGACACTTACGTAAGAATGCTGCTCATCGATTACAGCTCAGCATTCAACACCATTATACCATCAAAATTGATCGCCAAACTCGGTAATCTGTGCATCGCTCCTTCCCTCTGCAACTGGATACTGGACTTTCTAACCAACAGACCCCAGTCTGTTAGGTTAGACAAGCACACCTCTTCAACCCTCACCCTGAACACCGGCGTTCCACAGGGCTGTGTGCTGAGCCCCCTCCTCTACTCCCTCTTCACCTATGACTGCACACCTGTACATGGTACTAACACCATCATCAAGTATGCAGATAATACAACGGTGATTGGCCTCATCAGCAACAACGATGAGTCGGCCTACAGGGAGGAGGTCCAGCACTTAGCAGCATGGTGCGCTGACAACAACCTGGCCCTTAACTCCAAGAAGACCAAGGAGCTCATTGTAGACTTCAGGAAGTCCAGGGGCGGCACGCACACCCCCATCCATATTAACGGTACGGAGGTGGAACGTGTTTCTAGCTTCAGGTTCCTGGGAGTCAACCTCTCCGACGACCTCTCTTGGACCCACAATACTTCAACTCTGATCAAGAAGGCTCACCAGCGTCTCTTCTTCCTGAGGAGACTGAAGAAGGTCCATCTGTCTCCTCAGATCCTGGTGAACTTCTACCGCTGCACCATCGAGAGCATCCTTACCAACTGCATCACAGTTTGGTATGGCAACTGCTCTGTCTCCGACCGGAAGGCATTGCAGAGGGTGGTGAAAATTGCCCAACGCATCACCGGTTCCTCGCTCCCCTCCATTGAGTCTGTCCAAAGCAAGCGTTGTCTGCGGAGGGCGCTCAGCATCGCCAAGGACCTCTCTCACCCCAACCATGGACTGTTTACCCTCCTACCATCCGGGAGGCGCTACAGGTCTCTCCGTTGCCGAACCAGCAGGTCCAGGAACAGCTTCTTTCCGGCGGCTGTCACGCTACTCAACAACGTACCTCGGTGACTGCCAATCACCCCCCCCCGGACACTTATTGTTATTTATTCAAATCATTTGCTGTGTCGCTCTTCCAGGGAGATGCTAAATGCATTTCGTTGTCTCTGTACTGTACACTGACAATGACAATTAAAATTGAATCTGAATCTGAATCTGAACCTGTACTGTAGCTGTGATTTCTCTGTTGACTAACAACTGCAAGATTCAGTCAAAGATTTCATTTTGGGATTCTGCTGTTCTAAAGTCACAAGAAGTGAAGATAGCTCACACCAGGTGACAGACAGACATTAAGAATTAAGTAAACTAAAGGGCCTGTCCTACAAGCATGCAACTCTATGCGATGAGCGCAATCAAACTAGAAGCGAGGGCCGCGCGGAGGTCGGGTGATCCCTGTACAGGGCCGTTCCCACCAGTATGCGCCTGCATGCGGCAAGCGTGACCAAACCGGCAGCAGGGGCCGCGTGGAGGTCGGGTGAGTGGCGCAACGTGGCGCAAAGTGATGCGAACTTGGAGCGAAGTCTAAGGTAAGTTCGCCAGGACAGAGAGGGGCACACGGAGAGGGGCACAGAGGCACACACACACAGAGGGCCACGGAGCCACACACATAGAGGGTCACGGAGGCACCTACAGATAGGTTCACGGAGGCACGATGTCGAGGCGGTGTGTAATGCGTCGAGGCGACTGCCAGTCGACAAGCCGTTGCCGCGTGGAATTTTTGAACATAGTCAGTTTTTCGGAGCCCCGCGCGGTGTCGGTACGAACTCCGCACAATTCCGCACGGCTCCGGCGATTGAAGTGGGACCGGCCTCGCGACGCCGGACGGCTCAAGCGCCCACGTTAGGTCGCGCTAATCGCATAGAGTTTCATGCTTGTAGGACAGGGATCTTTAAGAGTGGGATGAAGAAAGGTCATTGGGTTCATCAAACCTACTAATGCCCCAGACTTTGTGCAATACATGTTATCATTGTCTCTGCTCGACCCATTTAAGCTCCGGGGGTGGGTGATTGCAACCTTCACGTGGTCCGCCCTGTTTCGACTAATGCTGTCAACCGAAAGTGCACAAACAAGAACAAATAGAACAAGTTGACTTACAACTTTAGGCTGTGCACGCCATACGCAAGAGGAAGACTTAAGCTCCGGATAGAAAAATTCGGAAAAAACAGCAGTCGGTTCCACAGCGAACCACTATCTACCCATCTCTGCTGCTCCAAGTGTTTCACAGACACACAAAAATAAACAACTCATCGCAGCACAAAGAGATTGGCTTCAAAACATGCCTCCCACCGCCTCCACTCTGTGAATGGCACCATCAGCATATGTGATGCCGAGCTGTTCTCAATGTCTCTCACTCTCTCTGTCTCTTTCTGTCTTTGCCTCTATCCCTTTCTTTATTTCTCTTTATTTCTCTTTTTCTCACTCTTTCCTTCCCTTTTTCTCGCTCCCCCTCCCTCTCCTCCGCAGATTAACTACCCTCTGACTAAATAAATTCCTCCTCACCTCCTTTCTAAAAGCGCGCCCTTTAATTCTGAGGCTAGGACCTCTGGAGCTAGACTCTCCCTCCAGTGGAAACATCCTTTCATTATCTATTCTATTTCTGCCTTTCACTATTCCGTAAGTAACAATGAGGTCCCCCCTCAACCATCTAAACTCCAGCGAGTCAAGGCCGAGTGCTTTCTGCAGGAACCTCAATGATTTCCAGCCCTCTCAACTGAATCTTCATTTGTTCGTAATATGGCTATATTATTTAGTTGCGTAACTGCAATTCCCTCTTTAGAACAGCCAACAAAATTCCCTTTAGCTACATTCTGTACACTCCCGAGCATGCAGAGAATCTTAGGTGTGGTGATAATCAAATTAGCCACGTTTTTCTTGTGCTCAGTTGTGCAATTAAACACATACCTAAAGGTTCACGAGATTCTTGGCCAAATACCAATATGATTCTAAATAACAAAATAACTATCCTGGACCTCCAGCTGCTGTGGGCAGGTGAGTGAGTGGACAACATGAATCTCGTGCCCGCTAGATGCCGAGTCACCCTGGTCAACAACAGATTGGCTCTGCAGGGTGTTGGTGTGTAACTCTGGTGAACAATGTCAATGTAAGATAAATCTCACTTCCATTCCTTTACTGAAGCCTTCTTTTCAAAACCATTTACATTTTACAAAAGGACACAAAGTGCTGGAATAACTCAACAGGTCAGGCAGCACCTCTGGAGAACATGAATTGGCGGTGTTTCAGATCGAGACCCTTCTCCAGACCTAAGAGCTAAGACGTAAGACTCTGGCGAAGGGGCTTGACCAGAAATGTCACCTATACATGTTTAGTTTAGAGATAGACAATAGACAATAGACAATAGGTGCAGGAGTAGGCCATTTGGCCCTTCAAGCCAGCACCGCCATTCAATGTGATGATGGCTGATCATGTCAAATCAGTACCCCGTTCCTGTCTTCTCCTCATATCCCCAGACTCCACTATTTTTAAGAGCTCTCTCTTGAAAGCATCCAGAGAATCTGCCTCCACTACCAGATACAGCATGGACACAGGCCCTACGGCCCACCGAGGCCACGCCGAACAGCGATCAATACACGAGCACGATACACGAGGAGGAAACCCACACGGCCACGGGGAGAACATACAAACTCTGTACAGACAGCACCTATAGTCAGGATCGAACCTGGTCTCTCGTGGTGTAAAGCAGCAACTGTACAACTGTGCCGCCATGCCTCCATGTTCTCCAGAGATGCTGCCTGTCCTGGTGTGCAGCAACCAGCATCTGTAGTTGTTTGTTTCTCCATTTTATTTTTTTAATTCAGTTCAACTGCAGTTAATTCTTAATCTAAACTTCACCTCCACAGGTTGCAGCTGGTGGAGGTAAAGTTGTCCCTAAATACCTGTTGTGCAACCTTTTCACATGCAAAGAATGCAATCTGATCCTGTTGGCGCTTGCATTTTCATGGCATGTGTCACCCTACGTGTTTGCACCATATGTAATTGCCTCAAAGAGATTTCAAGTTGTTGCCAGTGTGTCTATTGAAAGGCTGTGGCTCTTGTTGTCTGGAACAACGATTGTAACCATGGCAACTTCCATTTTCACTTGGATGCTCTGCAACAATTATTATCAGATTTAATTGTCATTTTTTTCTTGTTAAGTAGCCAGAATTTTGCAGGAAATGAATGGCAAACTAATGTTGTACCGTTACCTTAGATGGGAAGCAAGGACAAGCAAGGGAACTACAGGCCGGTGAGCCTGACGTCAGTGGTGGGAAAGTTGTCAGACGGGATTCTTATGGGTCGGCAGGTCGCTGAAAATTTTCAACATGTTGAAAATCCAGCGGCGACCAGAACAAGGTACGAGTCTTTGGGCGACTACTCACGACCATACAGGCTTCACCCCGCGACATGTTGCCAGGATGTCGCCTGTATGGTCGTGAGCAGTCTCCTCAGTCGCCCAAAGAGTCGTAGCGTCTTTCTGGTTGCCGCTGGATTTTCAACATGTTGAAATTTTTCGGCGACCTGCAACGACCTATGAAGGGTGCCGGCAGTCGCCAAAAAGTTGCCTAAGTAGGACAGGCCCTTTAGGTACAGGATCAACCAGCATTTGGATAGACTCGGATAGATTAGAGATAGTAAGCATGGCTTTGTGAGTGGGAAATTGTGTCTTGTGAATCTGATCCAAAGAAGTCACAAAAAGGGTGGATGAGGGCATGGCAGTAAATGTTATTTATTTATATGGAAAATGGACACAAAATGCTGGAGTGACTCAACGGGACAGGCAGCATCTCTGGAGCGAAGGAATGGCTGACATATTGGGCTTTAATACAGTCTTTGACAAGGTCCTGCATGGTAAGCTGGATGGAAAGCGAAATCACATGGAATCCAAGGCAAGCCAGCTGATTGGAATTAAAATCGGCTTGGGGGAAGGATTCAAAGGCCAATTGGTGTAGCAGTCCCAAAGGACTGTTGGATGTAGAATACTCTGTAAGAAATACTTCAACATTGTGTATGACTGATTTTTTGGAATGGAGGCCAATGACCAACGGAGTAGCACGCAGACCCGTGTGACCCACTGAGTTACTCCAGCACTTTTGGATGAAAGCATTGTTTGTAAATTTGCAGATGACATTAAAATTGCTGGTATAGTGGACTTTAGACTTTAGAGATACAGCGTGGAAGCAGGCCATTCAGCCCTCCGGGTCTGCGCCGACCAGCGATCACCATGTATCCTACACACTAGGACCAATTTACAATTCACAGAAGCCAATGAACCTACAAACCTTTACGTCTTTGGGGTGGGAAAGGAAACGGGAGCGCCTGTAGAAAAAACCCACGTGGTCACGGGGAGAGCGTACAAACTCCATACAGACAGCACCCGAAGTCAGGATCGAACCTAGGGTCTCTGGTGCTGGAACGCTGCGCCACTGTGCCGGCCAAACACTGCCGACAGTGGGGAAGGATATGTGAGTTTGCAACAGGATCTAGATCAGTGGAACAGGTGGACCAAGGAATGGTCAAAGGGCAAATGGAATTTATATCTGACAGTGCGGAGTTGGTTAGTCATGCCAGGGCATGAGTTACAAAGTAAATGGTAGACCCCTGCAGAGTATTGTTGAACCAGGAGGCCATGGACTGCAGGTGCATGGTACCCTGAAAGTGGCTTCTTCTGCTTTTGTGTGGCATGCACAGCCTAAAGTTGCAGGACAACTTGTTCTATTTGATCATCTGTTTGTGCAATTCGAGTTGTTTGCATTAGTCAAAACAGGGCGGACCACGTGAAGGTTGCAATCTTCCACCCCCCCTGAAAGTTGCGAGTCAGGTGGACAGGGCAGTGAAGAAGGTGTTTGGCCCGCTTGCCATCGAACTTTGTACTTTATCAGACTTCAATGTTAAATTTTTGCATGAAATGTTATGCTGTGGATGGCTCAAATGTATTCGCATGTAATCTTTTTTTTTTACTGATAGCATTGAAACAAAAGCTTTTCGCTGTATCTCGATACCAGTGACAACAATAAACTAACCACAATTCCTTGGGATGGGTATTGAGTATAAAGTAGGGACATCATGATTCAGCTGCACAAGTCATTGGTAAGACCACTCTGGGAGCAGTAGCGTATATAGTTCTGGGTGACCTGTTATAAGAAGGGCACCATTCTGTTGGAAAGGGTTCAGAAAGATTTGCCAGGGTGTTACTTGTGCTTGCGGACTTCAGTGAAAGGGAGAGGGGAGATCGGCTGGGACTTTTTTCTTTGGTGCACAGGTGTGCACACAGACTGAGGTGTGACCTTTTTGATGTGCCCGAGATCATGAGGGGCACAGATAAAGTGAACACTCGCTGTCTTTTTCCCCCACAGTAGGGGATACATTCTCTTAATCCATATTTTAAATGTATTTCTCTCCCTGTGCCTGGTTTGATTCTAAATCCTCCCTAATTTCTGTGTCTTTGTCAATGTTAAAGTGGTCTATTGCCAACAGTTTCTCAGCGCATTCTCTCCACAGTATTCTCCATCACCCACGTCAATGACACTGTCCTTCAAGATAAGCCCCCTTACTCCCACCTCCCACTTCCTTAGCCTCTTAGAGTCATAGAGATACAGTGTGGAAACAGGCCCTTCGGCCCAACTTGCCCACATCGGCCAACATGTCGCAGGCACACTGGTCCCACCTGCCCATTTTTGGCCCATATCTCTCCAACCATGTCCTATCCATGTACTTGTCCAACTGTTTCGTAAATGTTAGGATGGTCCCTGCCTCATCTACCTCCTCTGGCATACACCCACCACCCTTTGTATGAAAAAGTAACCCCTCAGATTCCTATTAAATGTTTTTCCCTTCACCTTCCACCTTGCTGCAACAGTTTGAGCCAAAATAGCACCCTACCTTGTTAAACCTTTCCCTTGGTCCCAGCCTCAACCCAGCCCAATTTCCAGATATACATCAGTGTTTCCCTCCAGAATCAACAGAGATTGGGGCAGCGCAGTGGTGCAGCGGTAGAGTTGCTGCCTTACAGCGACGGAGACCCGGGTTCTATCCAGAACGGGTGATGTCTGTACGGAGTTTGTACCTTCTCCCCGTGACCGCGTGGGTTTGCTCCAAGATCTTTGGTTTCCTCCCACACTCCAAAGTTCAAGTTCAAGTGAGTTTATTGTCACGTGTCCCTGATAGGACAATGAAATTCTTGCTTTGCTTTGGCATACAGAACATAGTAGGCATTGACTACAAAACAGATCAGTGTGTCCATATACCATTATATAAATACATACACACGTGAATAAACAAACTGATAAAGTGCAAATAACAGTTAACGGATAATGGGTTTTTAATGATCATAGTTTTGTCCGAGCCAAGTTTAATAGCCTGATGGCTGTGGGGAAGTAGCTATTCCTGAACCTGGTTGTTGCAGTCTTCAGGCTCCTGTACCTTCTACCTGAGGGTAGCAGACAGATGAGTGTGTGGCCAGGATGGTGTGGGTCCTTGATGATGCTGCCAGCCTTTTTGAGGCAGCGACTGCGATAAATCCCCTCGAATGGAGGTCAGAGCTGATGATGGACTGGGCAGTGCTTGCTACTTTTTTAAGTCTTTTCCTCTCCAGGGCGCTCAAGTTGCCAAACTGAGCCACGATGCAACCGGTCAGCATGCTCTCTACTGTGCACCTGTAGAAGTTAGAGAGAGTCCTCCTAGACGAACCGATTCTCCGTAATCTTCTCAGAAAGTAGAGGCGCTTTCTTGATAATTGCATTAGTGTTCTTGGACCAGGAAAGATCTTCAGAGAGTTACACAAAAAGCTGGAGAAACTCAGCGGGTGTAGCAGCATCTAAGGAGCAAAGAGATAGGCAACGTTTCGGGTCGAGACCCTTCTTCAGACTGCAGATCTTCAGAGATGTGCACTCCCAGGAATTTGAAGCTCTTGACCCTTTCAACCATTGATATAAACGGGACTGTGGGTCCCCATCTTACTCCTTCCGAAGTCCACAATCAGTTCCTTGGTTTTGCTGGTGTTGAGGGCCAGGTTGTTGTGCTGGCACCATATGGACAGTTGCTCGATCTCTCTTCTATACTCTGTCTCATCCCCATCAGTGATACGTCCCACAACAGTGGTGTCGT
Source organism: Raja brachyura (assembly GCA_963514005.1). The sequence goes on along the minus strand of OY740809.1, from coordinate 30,993,067 downwards.
CAGCGAACTTGATGATGGAGTTCGCACTGTGACCGGCTACGCAGTCATGAGTATAGAGTGAGTACAGCAGGGGGCTGAGCACGCAGCCTTGAGGTGCTCCCATGCTGATTGTTATCGAGGCTGACACATTTCCACCAATACGAACGGACTGTGGTCTGTGAATGAGGAAGTTGAGGATCCAATTGCAGAGGGATGCGCAGAGACCCAGTTCTGAGAGTTTGGTAAACAGCTTGGAGGGGATGATTGTGTTAAATGCCGAGCTATAAACGATAAATAACAGCCTGGCATATGAGTTTTTGTTGTCCAAGTGGTCCAGAGCTGAGTGGAGGGCCAGCAAGATCGCATCCACCGTTGATCTGTTGTGGCGGTAAGCGAACTGCAGTGGGTCCAGGTTTTTGTCGAGGTAGGAGTTGATTTGCTCCATGATCAACCTGTCAAAGCACTTCATCACCACAGGCGTTAGTGCCACTGGTCAATAGTCATTGAAGCACGTCACCTTGCTCTTGTTGGGCACAGGTATAATCAATGCCCTTTTAAAGCAGGTGGGGACCTCAGACCTCAGAAGTGCGAGGTTGAAAATGTCCGTAAAAACTCCAGCCAGTTGGTCCGCACAGGTTTTTAGAACACGACCGGGTATACCATCAGGTTTAGGCTCTTTTCGAGGGTTCACCCCTCTAAAGGATTTCCTGATGTCAGCCTCTGTGACTGAGACTAAAATACCATCGCAGCGAATGGGGGCTCGGGAAGGCACATCGGTGTTCTCCCTATCAAAGTGTGCGTAAAACGCATTGAGCTCGTCAGAAGTGATGTTTCGCCGACATTCGAGCTGCCTCCTAGTTTCACCTTGTAGGAGGTGATTGCATTTAGGCCCCGCCATAGCGAACATCTGTCTCATCCTCCAGCTTGGAGCAGAAGTCCCTTTTGGCCTTTGTGATGGCCTTACCAAGGTCGTATCTGGACTTCTTGTAGACCACTGTATCATCAGACATGAATGCCCGGTGTCTGGTCTTCAGAAGAGTGCGGATCTCACAGTTCATCCTAGGTTTCTGATTGGGAAACACTTGGAAGGTTTTTGTAAGGATGCAGTCCGCCACACATTTCTTTATAAAGTCTGTAACGACTGTGGCGTATTTGTTAAAGTCTGTTGCCGAGTCCTTGAACATTGCCCAGTCTTCAGACTCCAAACAGTCCTGGAGTTGTTCCTCTGCCTCCCCCCGACCAGCTCTTTACTGTCCTCACCTCTGGGCATGCGCTCTTCAATTGCTGCCTGTAGGCAGTGAGAAGCAGCACCGCGGTATGGTCGGTTTTCCGAAGTGAGGGCGAGGGACAGAGCGGTAGGCATTCTTGATGGTGGTGATTCTTGATGCCCCCTCCTCTCCCTTTCCCAGAAGCCAGTGTACGGTCCATACGGTGGATGGAGAACCCTTCAGGCTGGACCACTGAGCCTGGGGAGCTGGGAGACGTACATGTATGTAGGTTAATTGGCTTGGGATAAATGTAAATTGCACCTAGTGTGTGTAGGATAGTGTTAGTGCGCAGGGATCGTTGGTCGGTGCAGACTCGGTGGGCCAAAGTGCCTGTTCCCACGCTGCATCTCTAAACTAAAAAAAACTAAAGATTTGTGCTTTGATTCCTTGTGTGCTTTTGTTTATGAGTTCAACAAGCCCTGGGGTTGGAAATAAAACGGCTCTTTGGCTGATAGACTATTACCAACTAATCTGGTACTGATTGGTTGTGAGATCTCACCATTCCATGCCGATGTACATGGACGGTGACCGAAGGGACATGTCTGTTGAGGGGTGTGTAAGGATGTGGGCTACACACATCCCAAAGACATGTGGGCTTGTAGATTAATCGGCCTCTGTAAATTGGTCCTGGTGTGCAGGGAATTGATGCAAAAGTGGGATAACATAGAACTAGTGTAATCAGGTGATCGGCTTAGACTCTGTGGGTCAAAGGGCCTGTTTCCACGCTATACCTTTCAATCAAATCAATCAATCAAATCCCAACTGGACACAAAGTGCTGGAGTAACTCAGCGGGTCAGGCAGCATCTCTGGAGAAAATGGATAGGTGACATTTCGGGTCAAGACCCTTCTTCAGAATCGAGAAGGGTTCATCAAATTCCAACCACAGTCAAAGTTGGCAGCCCCGATTTTAAAATAGTAAAGATTTAATCAAGTGTACTGGACAAGAGGACTTACCGTGCTGTAGAGAGGGTCTATATGGCTGTCAATAAGATTGTGTAGGAAGGAACTGCAGATGCTGGTTTAAACCGAAGATAGACATAAAAAGCTGGAGTAACTCAGCGGGACAGGCAGCATCTCTGGAGAGAAGGAACGGGTGACATTTTGGGTCGAGACACTTCTTCAGTCTGGGTCATTCCCTGAGATTTCTAGATATCGTCTGATTAGACATCATGTACTCCAATCTTCATGAGCATTGTTTGTAGATAATATGTTTTATTATACAGCAATAGTTTCCTTTTGTCCTGCTGGTAGTTTTCCACCCTGAGTTTAACTTTTTTTAAACTCCGCTTCCACTGTAAAATGGAGTTAATTCGATTGTGAAACTTACAGAAAGGTCAGTAAGGTACTTGGCGCTTTTCAGTCATAAAATGTTCACATGAACTTCAGTAACCTCTCCATCAGCCCAACGTATTTCACACAGTGACTGCTTGACATTACTGTCAATGGTCTGATATGATTGACCTAATGATATTGCAATAGAAAGTATGACTACCCAGAGGGTCAATGAAGAAATATACGCAGCTATTATTCTTGGTTGTGTTCCTGAATACAACTACTGTGAATATTCAAAGATATCATCACTTTCTCCGTGTGGGAAGGAACTACAGATGCTGGTTAACGAAGAGTGACGCAAGATGCTGTAGTAACATAACGGGTCAGGCAGCATCGCTGGAGTAAAGGAATAGGTGACGTTTCGGGTCGGAACCCTCCTGCATACAGTATGTTATTTTTATTTGTTGTAAACTGCACATTGTATTGCTTCGACATTAGGCATTGCTCATTTACTGCCATACCTACCTGCGGTTTGCCAACCGCCCATTAAAACTCACACCACATACCTTCATAGTTTCCATTGTGGAGGTTTGCTCTTGTAAATATAGGATTTTAACTGGTGAGACCATATAGGAGCATAATTAGGCCATTAGGCCCATCGAGTCTGCTTCGCCATTCGATTGTGGCTGATTTACATTTGCCTTAAAGATAGGAAGATCGGTCCATTGCACATTCTGGATTATTGTGGCCTCAAGGATGGTGATGATGCAGGTACTAAATGATGTTGATACTGCTGAACATCAAGTGTAGATATTTATACCATCTCGTTTTGGATATAATCATTGCCTGAGACTTGTGAAGTTGGCAGCATCTGAGTATTATCCTTGCAGTTCTTAGACTGACCAATGGTTAATCAATGGTTACCAATGGCTACCTTGTGTATGGTATGCAAAACAAAGAATTTCACGATGACATGTCACAAAGTACTGATCAACTGATCGATCAATTGATCGATCAATTGTGTGTTTTAAAGGCTCTCTGATGCCTTACTTGGTCAAATGCTATCATGACATGAATCACATCTCCCCAAACCTCAGCAGATCATCCGATTTAAGGGCCTGTCCTACAAGCATGCAACTCCATGCGATGAGCGCGACCTAACGTGGTCGCTTGAGCCGTCCGGCGTCGCGGGGCTGGTCCCACTTCGATCGTCGGAGCCATGCGGAATTGTGCGGAGTTCGTCCCGACATCGCGCGGGGCTCCGGAAAACTGACTATGTTCGAAAATTCCGCGTGGCAACGGCTTGTCGGCTCGCAGTCGCCTCGACGCATTACACACCGTCTCGACGTCGTGCCTCCGTGAACCTATCTGTAGGTGCCTCCGTGACCCTCTATGTGTGTGGCTCTGTGGCCCTCTGTGTGTGCGCCTCTGTGCCCCTCTCTGTGTGCCCCTCTCTGTCCTGGCGAACTTACCTGAAGACTTTGCTCCAAGTTCGCCGCGTTGCGCCACTCACCCGACCTCCGTGCGGCCCTCGCTGCCGGTTTGGTCGCGCTTGCCGCATGCAGGCGCATGCTGATGGGAACGGCCCTGTACAGGGATCACCCGACCTCCGCGCGGCCCCCGCTTCTAGTTTGATCGCGCTCATCGCATGGAGTCGGATGCTGGTAGGACAGGCCCTTTAGTGTCATTTGTCAAGTATATCCTTCTGCTCTTGACTCCCATACAGGTGACTTCTACCACTGAGAAAAACAAGGATGAAGGAACAAGGATGTTTGGTGTTGAATCTGGCTTGCTGATGTAAAACTCAGCAAGATTCACAGACCCAGAACTCCTTTTTAAACATTTACCAAAAGCAATTAACACTACAACAGATGTAATGCAACATATAACTTTAAATAAGACAAAGTGCGAAAGATCTACGCGATATAAGATTATGTGATAAAAAATGCTACAAATAATTAAATCCAATGCGTTGCTGCAGTTTTAATGATCTTACAGAATTTTAACTCTTTACTGTTACTTCAATTCCCTTTAATCAATTATAACTCAATTGTAAACACTACTCACCTGAACATTTCTGGCCTAACCGAGCCAGGTTGCAGGGAGACCTGATAGAAGTATATGTAAGTGTGAGAGGCATAGATAGGGTAAATCTTTTTCCCAGGATGGAAAAATCAAATACTAGAGGGCATAGCTTTAATATGAGAGGGGCAAAGTTTGAATGAGATGTTCGGGGAAAGTTATTTTTAATACAGAGCGTGGTGAGTGCCTGGCACGCAATGCCAGGGGGTGGTTGAAGCAGATACTGTACATTGGCGGCATTTAAAAGACCTTTGGATAGGCATATGGACATGCAAGGAATGAGGGGATACAGGTTATGTGCACGTTGATAAGCGATGGCCTTGGCATTGTGTTCGGAACAAACATCTTGTGCTGTACTGTTCTATGCCCTCCCCGTAGTTTCATTGTAGGTTGAAAGTTATGATGACTGTGTTTGACACAAACCCTTCCCTTTGTGATTCTCCCTTTTATATCTAGTTTATTCCTTATAAGGGCATGCACCCTGCCTGAGTTACTCCTGCATCAATCGGGGCATGGGCAAGTTGAACTGAAGGGCCTGTTTCTGTGCTGTGTGACCCTACATCTCTATGACCCTGGGTCAAAACCTTGGAACTCATGAACGGCATCATAAGAGCATCTTTGGCACGTGGTTGCCCAACAAAACAATAATTAAAAAAAAAGAGAGAAGCATTCATTTTCACGCAATATGCACATAATATGAAATGTACATACAAATCGATGCGATACGATAGAACTTTATTTATCCCAGGAGGGATATTGATCTGCCAACAGTCATTAAAAAAACACAAAATACATGAAACATGAAATTAAAGTGACAAGTGGAAAGGATTGGAGATCAAAAGTCAAAGTCAAAGTCAAAAAGTCAAAAGAGTTTATTGTCATGTGTCCCTGACAGGACAATGAAAATCTTTCTTTGCTTAGCACAACAGAACATAGTAGGCATTTACTACAATTATATACATAAATACACACGTGAATTAATAAATTAATAAAGTGCAAATAACAGATGGAGGGATATTAATGTTCAGAGTTTTGTCCGAGCCAAGTTTAATAGCCCGATGGCTGTGGGGAAGTAGCTATTCCTAAACCGGGTTGTTGCAGTCCTCAGGCTCCTGTACCTTCTACCTGAAGGTAGCAGGGAGATGAGTGTGTGGCCAGGATGGTGTGGGTCCTTGATGATGCTGCCAGCCTTTTTGAGGCAGCGACTGTGATAAATCCCCTCGATGGAAGGAAAGTCAGAGCCGATGTGCAAAGATTGAGGAGGGAACGGCGGGGGGGAGTCAGTCTCAGTCTATCCCATGACAGAACAGACATGGCCACATTAGTCTGCCGTTGATTATGTGAAGTTATATTTACATGGCATACTCACTGTTGATTGTATTTCTGGGAAACAATCTCCCATTGTTTCACTCTGTCTCTTGTTACTTTGCCTTATGCAGGGAGTGGATACTACATGCCAGCTATTCAGCCTGACAGCTCCATTGCTTATTGTCGTGAAGGCTTATTTACAGTAAGTTAAATCAATACTGGCTGCCCAACCTTTGTTGCTGCGAGGACCATAATATCCAGCATATTGGCTGCAAATGTGTGACTCAAGAATTGAAGGGAATAGATTGCACCCAGAATTTTTTACCCGGGATAAGGGGAATCAAAAACAAGAGAACATGTTTTATTTAGTTTATAGACACAAAGCACGGGAGTAATTCCGTGAGTCAGGCAGCATCTCTAGAGAAAAGGAATAGGTGATATTTTGGGTCAAGACCCCTCTACTAACTGAGAGTCCGGGGAAAGTGAAATGAGAGATTTAGATGGTGATATAGAGAGATATAGAACAAATCTGTGAAAGATATGCAAAAAAGTAATAATAATGAAGGAAATAGGCCTTTGTTAGCTGTGGACTGGGTGAAAATGAATTGCAGACATTTTTTAATTCAGTTTGGAGATACAGCAGGGAACCAGGCCCTTCGGCCCACCGAGTCCGCACCGACCAAAGATCCCAGCACATTAACACACACTAGGGACCATTTACAATTATACCAAGCCAATTAACCTACAAACCTTTGGAATGTGGGAGGAAACCAGAGATCCCAGAGAAAACCCACGCAGGTCACGGGGAGAACGTAAAACTCCGCACCGACCAACACCCATAGTCAGGATCGAACCCGGGTCCCTGGCGCTGTAAGGCAGCAACTCTACCGCTGCTCCACCATGTTGCACCGTGTATAAGGTGAGAGGGACAGGAATTAATACGCTGAGGGGCAATCTTTGCTCACAGAGGGTGGTGAGTCCATGGATCGAGCTATCCGAGGGGATAGTTGAAGCAGACACTGTAACAGCATTTAAAAGACACTTGAACAGATATGGGCCAAACACAGAATAATGGAATTAAGCTTAGATGCAGCATCTTGGTCGGCATGGACAAGTTGGGCCGAAGGGCCTGTTTCCGTGCTGCATGACTCAATGACTGTAATTGGAACTTCCACATAATGGTCCGCACATTACACTTCATTCTTGACATAAACATTTATGGTGTGGCTCTCCTGCTGAGTCAGAAGATGGCAAATCCAAATTCTGACCTGGAGACTGACCTGCAGAACTCTAGATTGATTGTCTAATGAGTAATAAATGAGTTTTGCACAGCTGGTGATGCTTTGGATTAAACTGTAAGCTTATCAAGTGGCTGTAAAAAATCACCGAGGGTCCGCACGGTGGCACAGTGGCTGCCTCACGGCGCTGGAGACCCGGGTTCGGCCCTGACTGCAGCCTGCTGTCTGCGGGGAATTTGCAGGTTCTCCCCGTGACAGCAGAGGTTGGCTCCAGCAGTTCTGGTTTCCTCCCACATTCCAAAGCTGTGCATGTTTGTCGGTTAATTGGCTTCTGTAAACTGCCCCTATTGCACAGGATATGAAAGGGGGATAACATAACCTGGCTTTCGGGGCTGCGGTGCTCCAGCGACGTTCCGGCGGCGGCCTGGCTTTGGAGCTGCAGTGCTCCGGCGTTCCAGCGGCGGGCCCTGTGGCGGCGTTCCGGCGGCGGCGGTGGCGGCAGCCCGGCTTCGGAGGCTCGGCCGTGGGCCTGATGGACGGTGGCATCGGAGGCCTGGATCTCCTCAGCGCAGAGGGAGAACAAGGAGGGAAGAAGACAGAGACTCTAAGACTTTTGCCTTCCACCACAGTGAGGAGGTGTTTGGTGAACTCACTGTGGTGGATGTTAAATTTGTGTTTATTGTGTGTTTTTGTTACTTTTAATATATGTATGACTGCAGGCACGAAATTGCGTTCAGACCGAAAGGTCTGAATGACAATAAAGGTAATCTGAATCTGAATAGAACTGATGTACGGTTAATTGATGGTCAACGTTGACTCAGTGAGATGATGGGCGTATCCACGCAGTATCTCTAATCTCCAAAATATTATTTTTTTAAAGCGGAGATGGCTAGGTCAATGGTCAAAGTCAATGGATACTTTCAAGGTGGAGATTGACGGATTCTTGATTAGTAAGTGTGTCAAGGGTTATGGGGCGATGGCAGGCGAAAGGAGTTGAGAGGGAGAGATAGATCAGCCACGATTGAATGGCGGAGTAGACCTGATGGGTCAACAGCTTAATTCAGCCCCAAGAACTTATGAATGTTCCAGGTTTCTACCTAATATTTATTCCCAAATTTGCAGAAAACAAAGTACATGGTCATTATGGGGTTGAGAGGAAAAGATAGATCAGCCATAATTGATAGGCTGAATGGCCTTACTCTGCTCCCAGAACTTTTGAACATGATAGAAACATAGAAACATAGAAAATAGGTGCAGGAGTAGGCCATTCGGCCCTTCGAGCCTGCACCGCCATTCAATATGATCATGGCTGATCATTCAACTCAGTATCCTGTACCTGCCTTCTCTCCATACCTCCTGATCCCTTTAGCCACAAGGGCCACATATAACTCCCTCTTAAATATAGCCAATGAACTGGCCTCAACTACCTTGGTTGCTTGTGGAACCTTCTCGCGAGCAAAATGCTTTCCCTCATTCCCCGTGACTCCATCTCGACAGTAATTCAAATGTTAGTTGCCATCTGGCCAGAAAAGTTGGCACATATTGAGCCTCTATTTTGTTTTCTTGGATCATTTCCTATTATCTCAAATCTTGGTAATGATTCACAAAATCCATAATCCATAACCAACACAACGAAGAGCTTAATAATATACACTTAACTTTTTTGCACAGGTCACACTCGTAAAAAAGTCTTGCACTTCCTTAACACTTTATCTACCTTTTCCTCAAAGCCCAAATTGTGAAAGTGATTTTGTTGCAGAAATATGGCCGTTGCATGATTGTCTTCATGGTAAGATCAGGAATACCTACTCTTTCATTATATGCCATAGATTTTTGATAATCAATACGCAATGTATGGGATTTTCAAAAGAGACGTATCTTAGTTCCCACAGAAGACTTCTGACAATTGTTCTTTCATGACATCTTTCAATGGATGTGGAAACAAATTTTTCAAGCAGTCTGCAAACCACAGGAATTAATGTATTGCAGTTTTTGCATGCACAAAATTTGACGAATACTATTGCCATGAGCGAATGAACAAGGGTTGAAGCACAGGAATCCATGACGGGGACCCATTTCTCTTCCCTGAACTAAGTCATTGACATGGTGGGATGACCTCTCCATAGGCGAAATGTGCAGGAAGGAACTGCAGATGCTGGTTTACACCGAAGACAGGCACAAAATGCTGGAGTAACTCAGCGGGACAGGCAGCATCTCTAAATAGAAGGAATGGGTGACGTTTCACGTTGAGACCCTTGTTCAGACTGGGTCGAAACGTCGCCCATTCCTTCTATCCAGAGATGCTGCCTGTCTTGCTAAGTTACTCCAGCATTTTGTACCTAACTCCATAGGCGAAATGGTCATAGAGTCATAGGTCTTTTCATTGGTGAAATGGTGAAAAAATAATCATTTCAATTTATATTTGGCAAAGCACGGTATATATTTTTAATTCTGAGTGAAGTTTATTTTGATTAAGAAAAAAAGTTTCAGTATTGTAAATAAAGAGCAAAAATCTTCAGTTATATTGTGGAATATTTTCAAAATAATCACAAGGGATGACTGATTCTGGCACCTTACTACGCCAGTTGATTCGCGAGGGAGAACTTGAGGTGTTCGGGCTACTCATAGCCTGGGTGAGCAAAGATCTTGACATTCCAAAGCAGAGAGCTTGGCAGTCTTTCGTTTCACTGTGAGAGGCAATTGTCTCTCATACACCAGAAGGGAATGGCTTCACTCCTAAGCTGGTCTCCAAGGGTAACCTCTGCCAACTCTCCCTTGCAGTCACTCCGTATGTTAAGGTTGGTGGAAGTGGAAGGTGCACAAGATCACGAGTGGAATAGATCGGGTAAATGTACTCACTCTTTTGCCCAGAGTAGGGGAAACGAGAACTAGAGGACATAGGTTTGAGGTGAGTGGGGGAAGATTTAATAGGAACCTGGGAGGTTCCTTTTTTACAGAAAAGGTGGTGGGTGCATGGAACAAGCTGTTGGAGAAGGTAGTTGAGGTATGCACTCGCTAGAATTTAGAAGATTGAGTGGGGATTGTATAGAAACTTACAAAATTTTTAAGGGGTTGGACAGGCTAGATGCAGGAAGATTGTTCCCGATGTTGGGGAAGTCCAGAACAAGGGGTCACAGTTTAAGGATAAGGGGGAATTCCTTTAGGACTGAGATGAGGAAAACATTTTTCACCCAGAATGTGGTGAGTCTCTGGAATTCTCTGCCACAGAAGGTAGTTGAGGCCAGTTCATTGGCTATATTTAAGAGGGATTTAGATGTGGCCCTTGCGGCGAAAGGGATCGGGGGGTATGGAGAGAAGGCAGGTACAGGACACTGAGTTGGATGATCAGCCATGATCATATTGAATGGCGGTGCAGGCTCGAAGGGCCGAATGGCCTACTCCTGCACCTATTTTCTATGTTTCTATGTACTATCATAACATTTAAGAGACATTTGGACAGACACATGGATAGTATAGGTTTAGAGAGATATGTGCCAAGCGTGGATAGTTGGGACTAGTGTAGATGGGGCAAGTTCGTCGGTGTGGGCAAGATGGGCTGAAGGGCCTGTTTCCACACTGTAAGACTTTATGACTATGAATGTTTACCTTTCAATTTTCAATGTTTCTTTTGAGAAGCTTTATTCTAAGTAACCATTTGGAAAACCCAACATTTTGAGTACTGCATGTCAGAAAAAGTGAGTGAGTGAATGGTTAAGGGAGTGAATGGTTAAATGTTATTATCATGACTTTTATTTACTGGGACATGGAAGATTTATGAGTGGAATTCTCTCACACAAAACACAATGGGTGTTCGCTCAGTTAATCATTCTTGAACTGGGGTTGATAAGTTTTGTCGATGGCCAATGATGCCGTAATGGAAATCAGGGGTGCAATAAAGCCCAGCATTGGAGGAGCCCATAGATATTGGAAGGATAGTGGGCAAGAGGGGGGTTTCATAGTAAGATAGTGGGGGAGTTTGGACGTTGGAAGGAAAGCAATGTGGGGATTGAGAAAAACTTTAGAATTTTAAAAGCTAAGATTATTGCCGGTCTGTAAGTCATTCTGAAAGGTGCAACTCTCAACAAATTTTGCAGGCAACACACTTACATGGCAAAGAAAAGCATTTAATAGTGCTGTAAAGATATAAGCTGATACGATGTTATTCTTTGTGTTGACTGCAAGAAGTTTCATGCTTACCTTGTAAATTAACTTTGTGGGGTGGGTTATTGAAATTACAGTAATCCAGATCTGTGTATATTTTTTATCTCTGTTTGTGGACTTTGCTTTGTGTATGCAGCAAATTTGAAAGCAAGGTTATTGGGAGTTAAAAAGGAAAAGATTATTTTTGTTGAAGTCTTTTGACTCCCTTTTCTCTCTTAAAGCAGGAAAGTTGGGCGAGGGTACATCCCCCTGGATCAAACAATCCTCCTCATTGTCACCACACACCATCCTTCTTTATCTCTGGCAGCCACCACCACCACTTCTTCATCTTCTTCCGTGTGGCGTGCACAGCCTAAAGTTGTTGGACAACTTGTTCCATTTGATCTTCCGTTTGTGCACGTCGAGTTGATTGCATTAGTCGAAACAGGGCGGATCAGGCCCTTCAGCCCACCGAGTCCGCGCCGACCAACGATCCCCACACACTAGCACTATCCTACACAAACTCAGGACAATTTCCAATTTTATCAAGCCAATACCAAGCCAATAAACCAATAAACCTGCACGTCTTTGGAGTGTGGGCGGAAACCGGAGATCCCGGAGAAAACTCACGCAGGTCACAGGGAGAGCGTACAAACTCCGTACAGATAGCTCCCACAGTCAGGGTTCAACCCGGGTCCCTGACACTGTAAGGCAGCAACTCTACCACTGCGCCACCGTGCTGCCCGCTGGGATCTGACTGCTGTTTATAGTGTGGTTACCTTCATACCCTGAAACAAGTTATTCAGCTCATTGCCAAGGCAACATATATTGCCTCAGTTACATTGCTAAAGTCCTCAGTCTTAGAACATCGGTGTCTGAAATGCTTATCTCTGCTTTGTTACCTCGAGACATAACTAGCCCATAACTCTCCAGGACATCCTCTCATCTCTCACCTGATGTAAACATAAGATCACCTCAGTCTCTCTCTGAATCTAATAGGATCAGTAATGGGGCTGTCCCACTAATTCACGAGTTCTCCCGAATATCCCCACATTCGAACTCGGAGATTTACGGTAATAGCCGCTTGTGGGTACTCGGGGCTCACGTGGACATTTTTCGACATGTGTGGGCGGAAACCGGAGATTTTTCAACATGTTGAAAAATCTTCACGAGTCTTCACGAGCTTACCGTGTTTCCCAAGTACCTGCTGTTAGCGTTACGAGCCGCTAAGAGACGTCCCCGAGCTCCGACGTACCCGCTACGTACATTCTACGTGCTTACCACAAGTTTGATTTTTTTTTTAAACTCGAGAGAGCTCTTGAATTACCTCGTACAGTGGGACAGCCCCATAACTGCTGGATACCAATACCTAGTTGCATTCCTGCAAACATAAAGTTAACCAGATGAGTAGGCCGAAATAGCGGTTATGTTCGTCAATATCTCATGTAACGGCAAATATATATGAATGCACCAAAGACTGGTTGCATCACGGCCTGGTTCGGCAACTCGATCGCCCAGGAACGAAGGAGATTACAAAAAGTGGTGAACACTGCCTGGCCCATCATGGCTACTGACCTCACCACTAGCAAAGGGATCTCCATAAGAGGCACTGACTCAAAAAGGCAGCCAATATCATGCCAACTACCCTGGACAACTCTCATTTCACTCCTGCGGTCAGGTAGAAGATATGAGTGTGAAAACTGTAACATCCAGGTTCAGGGACAGCTTATTCCCAACAACCATCAGGCTCTTGAAGACTACAAACACCAGCTAAACTCCAAACTCCAAACTTTCTAGGTTGCAATAGGGACTCTGTAATTTGTTTTGCTTTTGCACTATATTGCTTTTTTAAAATTGATTGACTTTTTTTCTTTGTATTAAGTATTGTGTTTACATTCCTGTTGTACTGCTGCTGCTGCTGCCTGCAAGAAAGAATTTCATTATGTTAAAGAAGGAACTGCAGATGCTGGAGAATCGAGGGTACACAAAAGGCTGGAGAAACTCAGTAGGTGCAGCAGCATCTAAAGAGCGAAGGAGATAGGCGACATTTCGGGTCGAGACCCTTCTTCAGACTGGTTAGGGATCAGGGAAACGAGAGATATAGACGGTGATGTGGAGAGATAAAGAACAATGAATGAAAGATATGCAAAAAAGTATCGATGATAAAGGAAACAGGCCATTGTAAGCTGTTTGTAGTGTGAAAATGAGAAGCTAGTGCGACTTGGGTGGGGGAGAGATAGAGAGAGAGGGAATGCCAGGGCCCGAGGGCTGAGGGAGAGGTGGGAAGGGGAGGAGACAGCAAGGGTTAACAGAATTGAGAAAATTCAATGTTTAAGCCCAGACTCCCCAAGCGGAATATGAGGTGCTGTTCCTCCAACTTGCGGTGTTGCTCACTCTGGCCGTGGAGGAGGCCCAGGACTGAGAGGTCGGATACGGAATGGGAGGGGGAGTTGAAGTGCTGAGCCACCGGTAGGTCGGGTTGGTTATTGCGGAACGATTTCGCCCCAAGTGAAATTGTCCCAAAACAGAACAATAGGGTTTCATTGTTCTGTTTTGGGACAATTTCACTTGGGGCAAAATGGTGGCAAAGCCGTAGAGTTGCTGCCTTACAGCGCCAGAGACCGGGTTTGATCCTGACTACGGGTGCTGTCTGTACAGAGTTTGCACGTTCTCCCTGCGACAAACGTGGATTTCCTCCACATGCTCCAGTTTCCTCTGTATGCTCCCACATTCCAAATACATACAGGTTTCTAGGCTTTGGTAATGATTGTAAATTGTCTCCAGTGCGCCGGATAGTGCTAGTGTACAGATGTACATGACTTGGTGGGCCGAAGGGCCTGTTTCCACACTGTATCTATACAGTCTAAAATACACTATGCAGTTTCTATTGCTAATCAGTCAAATTTTGGGGTCTTCACTCAATGTTCCTCAATGCCATCCTCATTACTGCAAGATACATGACTCTGTGGCATTTATGTTCAAATCTGTCCCTCTATTCCTCCCATTTAATTTGATTTCCATGGAGTGAGGGATTGATCCCATATGCAACTATTCTTTGGCAGCATGGGGCGTGGAGCCCAATTGTGATGTGCAGATGTAAGGAAGTAGCAAAGATCTCTCTATCCTTTCCTCACTGTGCCTTAACAGTCGAAGCTCATGAACAGGGAACCAAGTAAGCAAGTCTTGAAGCATGTCATTGGGGGAAATGTTTGAGAGATTAGGCTCATCACGTATTAGGTTCAACAAAAAAACAACCAACAAAAAAATAGCTGGATTTTTATCCTTTTTTTTAATGCATTTGACAGTTTGACAAGAAAGATTGCAGAAAATGGTATAACCATTTTTTAGTAGGAAAGAGCATTCACGTCGCGGCCCTGTTTCCACCAATCTTTCCACCACCACGCACAAGAAGCGACAAGACAGACACCATTGTATGCAGATGCCAAGAAATGTGTTCAGCTCTGGCTGAAGAACTTCTAATCTTGTGTGTGGACTCGATAAGAAGTAGGAAAGAACAACAGTGACACCTGTTGTTTCATTTCCTGATGTAATTACTGCTGTACTTAATAATAAACAAAATAAGCCATGCCCTTCTAATGTAATAGATTCATAGTGATACAGTGTGGAAACAGGCCCTTCGGCCATACTTGCCCACACCGACCAACATGTCCCATTTACACTTGTCCCACCTGCCTGCGTTTGGCCCATATCCCTCTATACTTGGCCTATCCATGCACTGTGTAGGGAGGAACTGCAGGTGCTGGTTTACACCAAAGAGAGACACAAAATGCTGAAGTAACTCAGCGCGACAGGCAGCATCGCTGGTTAGAAGGGATGGGTGACGCTTTGGGCCAAGACCCTTCTTCAGAAGTTACACTCAGTTACTCCAGCATTTTATGTCTCTTCATGTATCTGTCTAACTGCTTCTTAAATGTTGCGATAGTCCCTGCCTCAACTACCTCCTCCGACGGCTCGTTCCATACACCCACCACCCTTTGCGTGAAAAGGTTATCCCTTAGATTCCTATAAAATCTTTCCCCCTTCACCTTAATCCTATGCCCACTGGTTCTCGATTCCTCCAATCTGGGCAAGAGATTTTGGGCAAGAGTCACGAGGTATGAACATAAACAATCGAGGGGGAACGAACATTGATAAGTACAGGTGTCAAGGGTTATGGGAAGAAGGCAGGAGAACGGGGTTAGGAGGGAGAGATAGATCTGCCATGATTGAATGGCAGAGTAAACCTGATGGGCCGAATGGCCTAATTCTTCTCCTATCACCTATGAAGTTAAAATACCCTATCCTCATATTTGCTTTGCTTTGTTCTCAATTCTACATTTTCCTTGGACCTCATCTCTTTTGATGTCTTGTTTTCACATCTTACCCTTCCTTATCTCTGTGTCTCCCTCTCCCCTGACTCTCAGTCTGAAGAAGGGTCTCGACCCGAGAAGTCACCCATTCCTTCTATCCAGAGATGCTGCCTGTCCCGCTGAGTTACTCCAGCACTTTGGCTCCATCTTCTCATATTCTTTAATTCCCTCGTGTTCAAATATCTACCAATCTCTGTTTGTGTTTCTCAGTGATTCTGCATCCACCTCCCTCTGTCCTCGGGAATTCCAGAGAAGGGAATTGCTATTCATGGAACAACAGTTTCCTGGTGTGAATTGCAGTCATTGTCAAGTCAAACTGTAATGAAAGGACTAATGGTAAATTATAATCACAAGCGCACAATAGTAGGAAAAGAGCATATACCATACAGGTGAAATGGACTTAAAAGGGGAGGAGTGCGGTGTATGTAATAGAAAAGGTATTACCTGCCTCCAACTTAAAGGGGGAGGAGTGTTAAGGGCCTGTCCTACAAGCATGCAACTCCATGCGATGAGCGCGACCTAACGTGGTCGCTTGAGCCGTCCGGCGTCGCGGGGCCGGTCCCACTTCGATCGCCGGAGCCGTGCGGAATTGTGCAGAGTTTGTCCCGACATTCAATTCAATTCAATTCAATTCAAGTTTAATGTCATTGCACAAATACAAGTATAGGTACAACGAAATGCAGTTTAGCGTCGTTCTTAGTGATAGCGATATAGAAAAATAAATACAGAGTGCAGTGGTAGCAATATGGAAAATAAATAAATACAGGGTACAGACAAGTCTATCAGCTGGGCTCCGAGTTCAGCAGTCGGATGGTGTAGTTGAAGAAGCTGTTCTTCGTCCTACTGGTGCGGGACTTGAGGCTCCTGTACCGCCTCCCTGATGGGAGGAGGGCAAACAGTCCATGATTAGGGTGTGAGGGGACCTTGATGATCTTCCCGGCCCGCTTCAGGCACCGTTTTCGGTGGAGGGCATCCAAGGCAGGGAGCGGGGCACCGATGATGTACTGGGCGGTTTTCACCACCCGTTGTAGTGCCTTCCTGTCTGCCACGGTGCAACTGCTGTACTATACCGTAAAGCAGGTGGTCAGGATGCTTTCGATGGTGCAGCGGTAGAAGTTCGTCAGGATCTGGGGGGACAGGTGGGCTTTTTTGAGCCTCCTCAGAAAGTAAAGGCGCTGCTGTGCCTTTTTGATTAGCTTTGAGGTGTTGAGGGACCAGGACAGATCCTCCGAGATGTGTACCCCGAGGAATTTGTAGTTGGAGACCCGCTCCACCTCAGTCCCGTTTATATGGATGGGGGTGTGTCTGCCCCCTCTGTTCTTCCGAAAGTCAACAATGATTTTAAGAAACCTTTGAAACCTTATGTTTTTCCCACATTCAGAATGCTTAAATCTGAGGGTCTTAACCCGCAAACGTCACCTGCCCATGTTCTCCAGAGATGCTGCCTGACTTGCTGCATTACTCCAGCACTTTGTGTTCTTTTGTGTATTAACCAGCATCGGCAGTTCTTTGTTTCTAGGGTTGTTGGTATCCTGCATGTGTCTCACATCACTGAATTGACTCATATCTTTTTATTTTAGTTTAGTTTAGTTTAAAGATACAGTGCGGAAACAGGCCCCACGGCCCACCGATTCCACGCCGACCAGTGATCCCCGCACACTTTCACTATCCTACATACACAAGGGGCAATTTACAATTTTACCGAAGCCAATTAACCGGTAAACCTGTACGTCTTTGGAGTGGGGGAGGAAAGTAGAGCACCAGGAGACACCCCACGCAGGTCACGGGGAGAACGTACAAACTCCATGCACACAGCACCTGTGGTCGGGATCGAACCCAGGCCTCAGGCGCTGGAAGGCAGCAACTCTGCTGCTGAGCCACCATGGCATTATCGAGGTGAACAGCACAGACACGGGCCCTTCACCCCACCACGTTCATAGTAACCTTTTCGCCCACCTACACTATATTCCATTTCCTGCTACGCCTTGACTATTTAAGTATCTGCGTAACTGCCTCGTAATGACATCATTATATCTGATTTCCACCACCTCATCTGGCAGCATGATCCAGATATCAATAACTCCCAATGAAAATATACTTACCATATAACTTTTTATCAAGCAACCATTGTATTATATTTTAATACTATACAAGGACACAGAATCAACTAATGCAGTTGCGGGGATCCATAGTTTTGAAGTCATGAGATCATAAGACATAGGACATCAGAGCAGAAATAGGCCATTCACTACTTTGAGTTGCTCTACCATTTGATCTTGGCTAATCTATCTTTCGCTCTCAGCCCCATTCTCCTGCCTTTTTCCCTGTAACATTTGAAGTCCTTACTAATCAAGAACAATCAACCTCTGCTTTAAAACTATCCATTGACTGTCTGTGGTAATGAATTCCACAGATTCACCACCTGCTGACTGAACAACCTCCTCCTCAGTTCCATTCCAAAGGTACGTCCTTTTATTCTGAGGATGGGGCTCTGGTTCTAGATGATCTTGCTAGTGGAAACATCCTCTCCACATCCACGCTATCTGGGCCCGTAAAAGAATGTTAGCGGTAGAGATAAAATAAATAGGGGGGGGGGGGGGGGTGGTATAAAATGGGATAGTGTTGGATTAGTAGAATCAAGAGTGCCTGGTGATTGGCATAGACTAGGTAGGCCGAAGGGTGACTTTTCGTGCTGTACGACTCGAAGATGCTATCAGCCATGATCTTGATCATTGGTTCAATGGGCTTCAAGATCTACTCTTGCCCCTATTAATGTCCTATCCCACGATGCGAATTAACCCAAGAGCTCTCCCGAGTTAAAAAAAAAATCAAACTCGTGATAAGTACGTAGAATGTACGTAACAGGTACGTCGGAGCTCGAGGACGTCTCGTAGGGGCTCGTAATGCTTGCGGCAGGTACCCGGGAATCGCGGAAACTCGTGATGTTTTTTCGACAGTGTGAAAAATTTCCAAGAGTAAAAAAAAACTCGTGATGAAGTACCACGAGTTTGATTTTTTTTTAACTCGGAGAACTCTTGGGTGAGCTCACATCGTGCGACAGGGGCTCAAATGTATGCTCTTAGGTTTTGAAAAGATAGAACAAATATTTGCAGAGTTCAAGCCAGTTTCACTTGGAAATTAACGTTTCAACAAGTTGAACATTTACTTCAATGAACTGTAATTTGTTTGTCTTGACCACAACTCTAATTTGGATTGCACTTTAATTATAAGTTTACAATCCTCCTTGTCCAAGTAAGAGAGGGAAACATTTTTTTTTTACTGTTGGTGTTTTTCCTTGTTTCAGATTTGTACTTTGCCAAAATGACCACCAGATGGTATACCATGCCACTTATTCTGAAGCCAAACGCTACAAATATTCAATCTGGCATTAGGTGGCATTGCTCCCCTTCTTAGACTGTCCCTTGGGGTCGAGGATGACTAGTTTCCATTCCAGTTGAATCTTGTCCCATACCCACCTGGTGATGTCTTGCAGTGTTGGGTTCATGGGTCTGGTATCAGCTATTTGAAATACCCTGCTATTGAGAGCCGGGTGAATGTAATCAGAGTCACAATGATTAGAGCCGCTCTGAAGTTGGTGCGCTTGAGGTCTCCGGCAGACACCTCCTGGCAAGCCGCAGAGAAGCCGAGGCCGGAGCCTCAAGGGTCGGAGCCGGGGGCGACCCCTTGGTCAACGGAGCCCACGTCTGGGGCCTGGGTCGGCGCTACGGAGGCATCCGGAGAGGACCCGGCGGCAACATTGGAGAAGTCGGTGCGGCGTTGATGATGGCACCGACCGACGGACGAGGACGGACCATGTGGAAGTGAGGGCGCCGTGGCCGAGGGAAGGTCAAAGGGGGACCTGACGCGGATACTTTGTAACTTTGTCAGTGCCCTTTATGTGGCAACTATTTGCATACCTTGGGGACGCAAGCGAAGAATCTCACTGTGACTTATCACATGTGACAATAAAGTATTCATTCTTTCATTCCACTGTAGATGGTCAAGGTTTCTAAAGTGTCTTGAATACTGTACATCCCTGAGTTTGAAGATAAATCGCGTCCATTTCACTTCCATAGGTTCTGAGGCGACTGATGAGACCAATAGTGTCTCTTGACTCTTGAGTTTAGTTTAGTTTAGTTTAATTTTAGATTAGAGATGTAGCGCGAAAATGAACACATCAGCGCTCACTATCCTACACACTAGGGACAATCTAAGGACAATTTACAATTTTTACCAAAGCCAATTGACTTACAAACTTGTGGGTCTTTGTAGTGTGGGAGGAAACTGGAGCACATGGAGAATACCCATGCAGGTCACGGGGAGAACGTCCAAACTCCCTATAGACACGCCCATAGTCAGGATCGAACCCGGGTCTCCGGCGCTGCATAGTCAGGATAAACTAAAATAAAGGAGCACATTGAAAACATTCACACAGGACTAGGGACTGACACAAATTACAAGTAACCTCTGCATTCCCACTCTCCACCCCACCCTAGTGGTCCTACTAGTTCCACTGTTTGAATCCTTGTATCCCTTCACTATCTCTTCCCCAGCCAACAATGGACCATTATGGGCTCCACCCTTCCCTGGTCACCTGATGCGGGCCCTGCTTTGTTCTGGCCTATTCTTACCTCCAGCCCCCTCCCCTCTACTTCCAGTCTGAAGAAGGGTCCCAACCCGAAAAGTCACCCTTCCTTTTCCTCCAGAGATGCTGCCTGACCCGTTGTCTTACTGCTGCACTTTGTGTCTATCTTCGGTAAAAACCAGCATCTGCTGTTCCTTTCCACACTGACTACATTTTACTCATTTTAGTTTTTATCTCTCCCATTTAAAATGTGCGAGAGTTCCAAGCTACAGAAAATGCTGGAAATACCTGGGTCAGGCCACAACTGAAGGAAGAGAAATCGAGTTGACATCGCAAATGGGTTAAGTTTCCATTTTACTTCAGATGTCCAGCATTTGCAGTTTAAAGATTTTCTGTGTAAACTGTTCTTATTGATTACTCAACAGGAGAGATCAAGAGGTACTATTTGTGTGAAGCTGTGTCTTTCTCCCCCCTAACTGATGCCATTTGGGGGGGTCTTGTTACTGCCATTACATTCATTGTAGTTTTTCAAATGCAAACTCGCTGTTGCTATAGAAACCATGTCTTCAAGCTAAATGTCAAAAGTCCTGCAGTGATGGTACATTTCTGTGGTTTGGTGGCTAAGGACAAAATTATAGATTTCTACCTGACCGGGTCAGGCAAAAAAAGCTGAGTAAATCAGCTCAGGGAGGTGGGAGTGGAGGGGGAGAGCAGGGGAGACTAAAGGGCCTGTCCCACTTACGCGATTTTCTCGGCGACTGCTGGCAGCTGTCATAGTCGCAGCAGGTCGCCGAAAATGTTCAACATGTCGTGGGGTGACGCCTGTATGGTCGTGAGTAGTCGCCCAAAGAGTCAAACCTTTTTCTGGTCGCTGCTGGATTTTCAACGTTGAACATTTTCGCCGACCTGCTGTGACTATGACGGGTGCCGGCAGTCGCCGAAAAAATTGCATACATGGGACAGTCCCTTAACACCATCTCACACAAACACCATCCTACTCACACTGGGGGCCAATTTACAATTGCATTAAGCCAATTAACCTATAAACCTATACATCTTTGGAGTGTGGGTGGAAACTGGAGCACCCGGGGAAAACCCACATAGTCACGGGGAGAATATACAAACTCCGTACACACAGCGCTCTTAGTCAGGATCGAACCCGGGTCTCTGGTGCTGTGAGGCAGCGACTCTACCGCTGCGCCACCAAATATATATTACATATGTGAATTCTAAAATATAGTTTAAAACTAGATTAAATTAATGTGTGTTAAAATTGTCTTATAGTGAGGAGATTGCATTGTGTTCATTTTAATCGTGCAAGTTGCTATGATTGTTATGCATGTTTCAATAGCAATGTGAAGACACTACTTGACTGGACGTATGCTGAGGGGATTGGGAAGGACACCAAGAGAGGTCAACATCTCCACCATCTACTCTGCTTTTTGCTGTCATTGCTTTAGGACTTCAGAGGTACAGTGCGGAAACAGGCCCTTCGGCCCACATAGTCCGCGCCAACCAGCGATCACCCCGTACACCAGCACTATCCTACACACTAGGGACAATTTACAATTTTTACCAAATTTGTGTTACCTTTGCACCTGTATGTCTTTGGCGTGTGGGAGGAAACCGGAGTACCTGGGGAAGACCCATGCGGTCACAGGGAGAATGTACAAACTCCGTACAGTCAGCATCCGTGGTCAGGATCAAACCCGGGTCTCTGGCGCAGCAAATCTACTGCTGCACCATTGTGGCACTCCTTAAAGTGAAGGCGCAAAGTTTACCGGAGTTGTGCAAGGCAAGTTTTATACATAGAGGGAGTTGTGCCTGGAACATGCTGCCAGCGGTGGTATTGGAGGCATTTAAGAGGCAGTTAGATAGGCACATGGATATGTAGTGAATATGTAGAGGGGTCTGGATCATGTGCAGGCAGATGTGATTAGTTTAACTTGGCATCAAGTTCGGTATCGACATAGACATCGGAAACCTCTGTCATCTGGTTCTCGATTCCCCTACTCTGGGCAAAAGACGTGATCTATTCCTCTCATGATTTTGCACACCTCTATAAGATCAGCCCTCATCCTCCTGTGCTCTAAGGAATAAAATCCTAGCCTGCTCAACCTCCACCAGGAGCCCAGGCCCTCTACTGCTGTGCCACTTTGCTGCCCCGAGCAGCATATTCAGTTCATTCTAACTTTTTTTTGGCTGTTCGTAAATGAGAACAACCTCTCACCCCAGGAATTAGCCGAGTGAATCTTTTCTAGGATGTCTCCAATGCTTGCATAATTTTTCTTAAATAAGTGGTGTAAAAATGCAGATAGTACTCTGCAGTTTGACCTATCCAAGCGCCCAGTACAATTACAACACTACTTCTCTATTTCTGTACTCTTTGCAACAAAGGTCAGGATGCCATTCACTTCCATCAGTTCCTATATGATATGAGCAGAATTAGGCCATTTGCCCCATCCCCTACCTACTTGTTGCATCGGCACATTCATTTGTTTTGCATGTTATGCACTATAATACCTAAACCCTTTTGTGACCCATTCACGCAGTCTCTTTCAATTTAATAAAAGTCTGCCTTTTGATTCATATTCTTCTAATTCTAAAGAATAGAGGTGATCGATCTTGCAATTTTCTGCATTGATCACCATTTGCCAGATTTTCGCCCGCTTTCTCGATCTATCTTTCTGGTGTAGCTGAGCCAAATCTTCTCATCATACTGCGGCCTCCCACCTGTTTCTGTGTCATCAGCAAACTTTAACTCTCTGTTCTCGCCGAGATGGGGGAGAGGGGGGGACAGGAGGGGAGAGACGGAGGGGAGGGGGTGGGGGTGAGATACGAGGAGGGGAAAGACGGTGGGGGGGAGAGATGATGGAGAGGGTCAGGGAGAGAGGGAAGGAGAGAGGGGAAAGAGAGAGGAGGTTAGAGAAGGGGGAGGGAGAGAGAGAGAAGAGGGGAGAGAGAGGGAGAGAGAGATACCCTCTTCTTGGGTAGCGTTTGCCAGCCCTCCTCACTCCCGTAGGCCCTCCTCGCTCTTTGCTTGCCCTTCCCACTATATTCCGCACCCTGTACCTTCCCCTTTGCTCTATCCATTGTACTTGAGTTAGATTGGATTATATTTATGTATGGAATATCTAATCCATTTCGGGAGCATGTAACCAACAGCGGGATTCTCCACAGCGGTTGGTTTGGGCTGGGAACCTGTCCTATTTTGCAACTTTCTCACTTTCAGCAATAAATATTCTTCCACTGAGTGGATTTTCCCAAGGCACGGTTCGTATTCTGCACTGTGAATGGGCCACAGTTGTCACCAGAAGTGTGAATCTGTAGCAAGGCTGTGTTGTGTGAAGTTGATCCCTGCTGCTGCAACAATTCCAAAACCCCTTCCTCCTTCTGTTCAATGACTGTTTATCTACATCACTGAGTCGAACGCACACCACCAGACTCGGCAACACCAAGCTCATCTCCTCTGTTAGACACAAAAGCTGGAGCATCTCAGCGGGTCAGACAGCATCATTAGAGAATAGGAATCGGTGACGTTTCCGGTCAAGCCCTTCTTCAGACCGAGAGTCAGGGGAAAGGGATACGAGAGATATAGACGGTGATATGGAGAGATATAGAACAAATGAATGAAAGATATGCAGAAAAAAGTAACGATGATAAAGGAAACAGGCCATTGTTAGCTGTGGGCTGGTTGAAACGAGTTACAGACACAATGACATCGCCAAATCATTGGCATACTTTTGATACTGGGAAAAACTGTCTTCAAGTGACCATCATCCAGAATTTACTTTAATAACGGGTTCCAAGGCCAAAGGGCTCTGTATCTCTAAACTAAACTAAAACTCTCATACCATCCTGAGCTGGGTCCCTGGTGTTTAAGTTGATTCACAAAAACAAAACAAAATCTGAAGAAGGGTCTCGACCCAAAACATCACCTCTTGCTTCTCTCCAGAGATGCTGCCTGTGCCCCTGAGTTAAGGCCCTGTCCCACTTTCCCGAGTTTTCCCCTTGATTCGACCTCGGCATTTTTCAACATTTTTCAACATGTTGAAAAAACGCCCTGACTTACCTGATGCCCCGAGTTCCTACGGCTGGCGTTACGAGCCGCTACGAAACATCTACGGACCCCTACGGACTCGCTACCGACATTACCCGACATTCCCCGAGTTCATATCAAGGGGAAAACTAGGGAGAGTTCGTGAGTAACTTGGGAAAGTGGGACACGGCCTTTACTCCATCTTTTTGTGTCTTTCTTTGGTTTAAAGCAGCATCTGCAGTTCCTTCCTATACTTGTATATTTTTTGTTTGGTTTGGTATTGAAGTTGTTTCCTCCCTTTTGAACTGCATCCACTTCCCCATGTTGCAGAGAAAGGTTTCCTTTCTGCCGTGATGTAGTGAATTCATTCATTCGTTCAGAGGACGTCAGAATGACAAGATTCTTATCACCCATCCCTATTTGCCTTGAGAAGCTGGGTAAAGCAGTCCATGTGGTCATGATGTCCCAAAGAAATGCTTAGATGTCTCCTGTTCTCTATTACCAGAACCAAACGCTTCCTGCAAATCCATAACCTCACAGTTGTTGGGGGGCACTTGTAAGAGTGCTGAAAAAGATCTGCAGCTACAAAGCAAATCTTGATATTTAAAATCATTGGGGTCCTTTATGTGTAGGAAGGAGCTGCAGATGCTGGTTTAAATTGAAGTTAGCATCTTCCAGCCTTTTGTGTCCATCAGGGTGCTTTATGTCCTGATCTTGTTGATCCACCATTGCCGTGATACTATAGTTGCTGTCTCACCGCACTAGAGGCCCAGGTTCGATGTTGTCTGTATGGAGTTAGTACGTTTTCCATGTGACCGCGTTGGTTTTCTCCTGGTGCTCTGGTTTCCTCCAGGTCCAGGTTTGTAGGTTAATTGGCTTTGTAAAATTCTAAATTGTCCCGAGTGCGTAGAATACTGCTAGTGTAAGGAGGTGCAGACTCGGTGGCCAAAGGGCCTGTTTCCAAGCTGTATCTCCAAACTAATGTTGATGAGTGGTTTGATGTAAATGAAGTTTGCCGTGTTAATTTGAGACTGGAGTCCAATATGAACCTGATAATGGAATCATAGATTCACAGCACAAACTGGTCATTCAGCTCATCATGTCTCTGCTGGCTTTTGTGAAATATCATCCCATAACATTCCTGTTCATTCCCTCACAGCATTCCTTTTAAATTCCTATCAAATATTTTTCCAATTCTCCTCGGACATTAGCGGACTTTATCTCGCACTAAACGATATACCCTTTATCCTGTATCTGTTCAATGTGGATGCCTTGATTGTAATTATGTATAGTCTTTTCGCAGACTGGATAGCACGCGACAAAAAGCTTTCCGCTATACCTCAGTAGACGTGACAATAATAAACGGAACTAAGCTAAACATATAGCGCTTCTTGTACAAAAGGCATAACACAAGCCTTCCTCCAGTCTTCTTGTACGTAACTTGCAGTTGTAGTAAAATGCAAATGTCTCTGGAGGACCCCTGAAATTTTAGTTACAGTTTAGTTTATTGTCACGTGTACTGAGGTACAGTGTAAAGCTTTTGTTGCCTGCTATCCAGTCAGCAGAAACGGATTACATGATTTCTTGCCTTGCTCCCCTTTGCAATTGGGACCAGGTTAGATGAGGCACCTTGCTCGGCATGGATGAGTTGGGCCAAAGGGCCTGTTTCTGTGCATTTGACCATGTGACTGTGTTCTTGAGTGCATTTGATCAGCCTCTCAGGATTTATCCATCTTAGTAGTGAAGAGTTCCCATCCTGCAACTGAATGTGAGTCTAGGTTCCTGCCAAGATTCTGCAGCTCATGTATGCGTCACTAGTTTGTTCATTCTCGCATAAGGCTACACAGAAAGAGTGTAAAGCTGTTCCCTCCCATTGGAGCAAACTCTCTCAGGAAATCGTAACCCACTTCTCTGCCAATTCTGTACGTGCGTGTAGATAAAGCATCTGCTGACTAGCATCACCAACACTGGCACCAATTGGTGGGTAAACATATTACAATCTCAGATGCATTTCCTGGATATTATTGCTGAATTTGTCGAACTTCAGTCATGACATGTGTTAAGCTCTGAGTCACTTCAATCTGCCATCTATCACCAGAGTCAATCTGTTTCTACAGCGGTGACTGAAAACCAGCACAAATAAATGAGGAAGCTGACCCAATTATCATACAAGTCATCGTACAAGAGCAAGGTCTTCCCGATGTCTGCTAAAACTGTGCATCAAAGAGATGCAGCGGGTAGAGCTGCTGCCTCACAATGCAATAGAGCCCAGTTCAATCCCCAGCCTCGGGTTCTGTCCGTGTGGAGTTTGCACGTTCTACCAGTGACCACAAGAGTTTCCTCCGGGTGCTCCGGATTCCTCCCACATCCCAAAGACGTGCGGGTTTGTAAAGGGCCTGTCCCACTTTCACCACCTAATTCACAACTTTTTTTTACTCGTGTACATTTTTCATCATGCTAGAAAAATGCCCCGACCTACTTGATGCTACGAGTACCTACGACTAGCATCACGACCTACCTACGACCTCCTACGACCTCGTGACGACCATGCTGCGAGTATGAGTCAAGGGCAAACTCGGCAGAGGTCGTGAGTGTGCAGGGAGCTGAGGCAAACGTGGGATGACATAGAACTAGTGCGAATGGGTGATTGATGGTCGGCAAGGGCTCTTTTCCAATTTGTATCTCTGAACTAAATCAAATCTTGAAGCACTTGGTTTCTTTGGATTAAGCTTCACAAGCACCTCCCTGTAACAGTGGCTGTCACAGTGAGATCACCAAATTAATGGACATACTTTTGACACTGGGGGAAAACTGTCTTCATATAACCAACATCCATAGAGGGGGTACAGAGAAGGTTCACCAGACTGATTCTTGGGATGTCAGGACTTTCATATGAGGAAAGACTGGATAGACTCGGCTTGTACTCGCTAGAATTTAGAAGATTGAGGGGGGATCTTATAGAAACTTACAAAATTCTTAAGGGGTTGGACAGGCTAGATGCAGGAAGATTGTTCCTGATGTTGGGGAGGTCCAGAACAAGGAGTCATAGTTTAAGGATAAGGGGGAAATCCTTTAGGACCGAGATGAGGAAATCATTTTTCACACAGAGTGGTGAGTATCTGGAATTCTCTGCCACAGAAGGTAGTTGAGGCCAGCTCATTGGCTATATTTAAGAGGGAGTTAGATGTGGCTAAAGGGATCAGGGGGTATGGAGAGAAGGTAGGTACAGGATACTGAGTTGATATTGAATGGCGGTGCAGGCTCGAAGGGCCGAATGGCCTACTCCTGCATCTATTTTCTACGTGTCTATGTATCTATCCAGAATTTAATTTAATAATGGGTTCCAAGGTTACATAAAGAGGCAGCTTGCCTAATCATGATTATATAACAAACCTTTAATAATGCTGAAAGATAAAACAGTTTAGGGCCCTTGTCTCTCGAAAGAAGTGGCGAGTTCTTAAATTTAAGAAGTAATTCAATGTTAGACATGGAACAAATGTTTCTGCTTATGGTGACGTCCAAACTTAGGGACAATAACATATAAGTCCAGAATCTAATTTAGCTCTAATTTAGCTCTTTATCCAGAGAGCAGTTGCTAACAAAAGGGGGAATAGATGAGAGAGACTGAGACGAATAACATTGAGGTAACTAGATAAATACGTAGGGGAGGAAAAAACAAAAGAGTCTGATGATAAGATACAGCGGAGGGGAGACTTGTACAGGGTGTAAACATTATCGTAGACTATTTGGATAGAATAGGCTACAAAATGCTACATCATAAGATCATGTGATAGGAGCAGAATTAGGCCATTCAGCCCATCGAGTCTACTCCGCCATTCAATTTTGGCTGATCTACCTCTCCCTCCTAACCCCATTCTCCTGCCTTCTCCCCATAACCTCTGACACCTGTACTAATCGAGAATCTATCTATCTCTACCTTGGCATCCACAGCCTTCTGTGGTAAAGAATTCCACAGATTCACCACCCCCTGACTAAAGAAATTCCTCCTCAGCTCCTTCCTGAATGAACATCCTTTAATTCTGAGGGTATAATCTCTAGTCCTAGACTCTCCCACTTGTGCAATCATCCTCTCCCCATCCACTCTATCCAAGTCTTTCACTATTCTGTACGTTTCAATGAGGTCCCCCCTCATTCTTCTAAACTCCAGCGAGTACAGGCCCAGTGCTGTCAAACGCTCATCATATGTTGACCTACTCATTCCTGGGATCATTCTTGTAAACCTCCTCTGGACTCTCTCTGGGGGCTGCACATCCTTCCAAGGATATGGTGCCCAAAACTGCTCACAATATTCCACATGCGGCCTGACCTGCGTCTTATAGAGCCTCAGCGTTACATCCCTCTTTTTGTATTCAAGCCCTCTAAAAATAAATGCTAGCATTGGATCCCATGTTACCCAGTGTAATGCAATCCAATGTGTAATGCAATCCAATTACTCCCAGACAGGAACAACCTGTGGTGCAAATTTGGACATTACACTGGCAAGGATTTGGTGCCACGTTGCATAGGACACGAGTCTTTCAAATGGGTGACTCAAGCCACATCTCATGAGTACATCTGCATTTAGAGCATCTGTAAAATGTTTATTTCATTAGCAAATAAATCATTGGTCTACCCAACAAGGGAATTTTATCATCAGGGCTAGCAGAGATGTCTGACCTCCAACTGCAATGGAAGGGAAAGGAAATGGTAAGAGGAAGATCAGACAGAAGATCATTCGCCACTGCGAGAAGGTAAGACTCTACGAAGAGCTTTTGAAACTTGGTCGGCACTAGCAACATGGCGACATTTTGTGTACTGCCGAGGTGAAGTCTGCTGTACGAGTTTACCAGATTGTGTGCAAAAACAAAGAATTTCACTGGATCTAGGTACATGTGATAGAAACATAGAAACATAGAAATTAGGTGCAGGAGTAGACCATTCGGCCCTTCGAGCCTGCACCGCCATTCAATATGATCATGGCTGATCATCCAACTCAGTATCCCGTACCTGCCTTCTCTCCTTACCCTCTGATCCCCTTAGCCACAAGGGCCACATCTAACTCCCTCTTAAATATAGCAATGATAAAATAAAAAAGTGATGATAAAATACCATTCAATCATGCAAAGATCCGGTTCTTCTAGTGTAATGAAAACAACCAAAAGTAAAGGACAGAAACTCAGATCCAGGGCAAGGATTAGGGCGTGGTCCAAAAAAAAAAGAGGCAGATTTGCCAGAGCTTTGTGAAGACAAGAAGATATGTTTTGCTTCCCCCACCTGCTCCTATTTTTTTCCCCAGGTATCACTGCAGTTTTCCTTGGTGTTCGAGCCACTACTACAACCTTCAGTAATGCACCCAAGCCAGGTGACTCTCTGCATGCTGGCCCCAGAAGTGGACTTGCAATCAAGCATTACAATCGCTGCACCCTTTTAAACCTCTGCTCCAACTGCAGCATTTCTTACCTTAACTATGCTCATGTATATGTACAATGTGGGTGGCTCAATTGTAATCATGCATAGTTTTCCGCTGACTGGTTAGCATGCAACATAAAGCTTTTCACTGGAGCTCGGTACACATGTGGCATCAAACTAAACTCAACTAAACTCACCTGCAAGTTCATGTTGTTGTGCGTAGCTCTCCAATCCCTTTAGCTTATTCCCTTTTCTTTCTCATAATTGTATCTCAGTGAAAATATAATTTCAGCCATATGCTCTAGTTTAGTTTAGTTTAGAGATATAGTGTGGAAGCAGGCCCTTCGGCCCACCGAGTCTGTGCCGACCAGTGAACCCCCTACATTAGCACTATCCTACACACTAGGGGCAATTTACAATTTTTATTGAAGCCAATTAACCTACAAACTTGTACGCCTTTGGGGTGTGGGAGGAAAACGTACAAACTCACTACAGACAGCACCTGTAGTAAGGATCGAACCCGGGTCTCTGGAGCTATGTAGCAGCACCTCTACCACTGTGCCACCATGCCACCCATAGCTTGCTATTATTTCTATGGTGGCTGAGAGAGTGCACAAGCTTTGTGAAGAGGGATACATTATCAGTGCCATTGCAATTCAAGTCAAGAGAGTGTATTGTCATGTGTCCCAGACAGGACAATGGAATTCTTGCCTGCTGCAGCACAACAGAATATTGTGAGCAAAAATGCAAAACAGTTCAGTTCAATATACACATGAATAAGCTGATAAAGTGCAATAGGCTGTTACAGTACAGAGTCTGTTTGTTGGCGAGTTTAATAGCCTGATGGCTGTGGGGAAGAAGCTGTTCCTGAAGCAGTGTCCCGTGAAAATAATTAATTTTGCTTATTCTGTTGCAAGCATCTTCAGTTGTTGAGCTTCATTCAGACAGTCTTCACAGAAAAGCAGATTTCATCTCCCTGTAAGTTCGGGTCCCTCTCACAGGTAGACCTGTGCCAACAACGGAAGGAATGAAACAGACAAAGCAACAACATATCACTTGCACAGAAGGTAATTCTCTCTTCTCATGATGGTGCAGGCCAGAGCCACTGTTCACTATCGTGCTAGTTCTACAGTGCAGGAACAAGAAGCTGCATCTGCTTTTCCTGCATCAGTGCAGAAACAGAAACAAAAGTGCAGGAGGAACTCAGTGGGTCAGGTAGCAGCTCTGGAGAATGTGCTGCCTGACCCGCTGAGTTCCTCCTGCACTTTCGTCTGCTTTTAGTTCCACTCAATGGTGGATATGCATGAAATGGAGACGTTCCATTAGCGGCAGTGACTGTTTTCACGCCTTCAAACGCAATTAGATGGTGTACTAGCGTTCCGTTGCCATGGTTACACGTGTCGCAGCGAGAGATTCCATTAGAAAATTCTGCAACTGTGACACCAAAATGGATTAGTTATTATTAGGTCCTATCACAAAATTCACGGCATAGAGAGAGAGAGACTATTCAATGCAACTGATTTATACTAGTGCTTATTTTCCTCGAGAGCCTTCTCAACCATTTCCCACCTTACTTTATCTCACTCTGCTAATACATTCTTTCAAATCCTTTCTCACTCGTGCACCTACTCTGTGAGAGGATATCTGTGCCAATTATCTCCACTCTGCCAGTGGCTAATTCAATATCCTAACTTCATCTTTCGTGTGGCGTGCACAGCCTAAAGTTGTAGGACAACTTGTTCTATTTGATCTTCTGTTTGTGCACGTCGAGTTGATTGCATTAGTCGGCCCACGTGAAGGTTGCAATCTTCCACCCCAATTTCCTAACCATTCTCTGGATAAAGAAGGCCTCTGAAATTCCTGTTTGATGTCATCACCAGGGACATGTAACAAGGATGGGGAAAGGGGCAACATTATACTGCCCTTGTGAGGAAGGAACCGCAGATGCTGGATTATACCAAAGATAGACACAAACTGCTGGAGTAACTCAGCGGGTCAGGCTGCATCTATGGAGAAAATGTACAGGTGACGTTTTGGGACGAGACCCTTCTTCAGACTGCTCTCTGCCCAGTATTGTACTGAATATACTATCTCTGCTCAGTAATGTTGATTCAGCATGTCCAATGTATTGATATTGTTTAATGTGTATAGCATGTGCAGATTTAAAGCAATCCTCATCACCTTACTAGTTCCTAGTAAAGCAGTTTAATTTGTCCTATTTTCCCATTCTGTTCCTACCACAGTCCAAGTTATTTTCTCTCTATACCAATCCAATTCTGTTTTGGCGGATTAGGGGCGCCACCATGGCGCAGCAGTAGAGTTGTTGCCTTATAGTGCCAGAGACCCGGCTTCAATCCTGACTATGGGTGCTGTCTGTGTGGAGTGTGCACGTTCTCCCTGCGACCACATGGGTTTTCACCAGGTACTCCGTTTTCTTCCCACACTCCAAAGACGTACAGGTTTGTAGGTTAAATGGCTTCTGTAAATTGTAAATTGGCCTTAGCGTGTAGGATAATGCCAGTGGACCGCTGGCCAGTGCGAACTCGATGGGCCAAAGGGTCTGTTTCCACACTGTATCTCTAAAATAAAATAACTAAAGATCTGGTTTACTTCCATTATTCCTCGTCTTCAGCACGTACACGTCCACTTTCGGTTCCCTTTTACAGTCCCATCACGACTTCCTTGTGCCTTGCACCTGCAGTATCATTTATAGACTCCTATCTTCCGACCTATTGCAAGTAATTACTAATTCCCATTACTTCCTTCTCTAAACTCTTCGCTGGTCTGATGAAAGGCTGTCAACCCGAAACATTTGCAAAGCTGTCTGACTTGGGGGTATTTTAGGTTTTTATTTGTAGTTCGTTTCTGATTTTCACATTTCTATCACGGTGTGCTGTACTTTTAGCTGTAACCAATTTTATCATGCGAGTTTAGTTTAGTTTAGTGATACAGAGTGGAAACAGGCCCTTCGGCCCACCGAGTTCGCGCCAACCAGCAATCCCTGTACACTAGCAGTATTCTGCACCCACTCGGGACGATTAACAATTTGATCAAACCAATCGGCTTACTAATCTGTATGGCTATGGAGATTGGGACGGAACCAGAGCACCTGGCGAAAACCCACGCGGGGAGAATGTACCAACTCCGTACAGACAGCACACGTAGTCAGGATCGAACCGGTGTCTCTGGCATTTCCAGGCAGCAATTCTGTCGCTGTGCCACTGTGCTACCAATGTTGAATGGCCTCCTTCTGTGTTGTAGTTATAATGAAGCCAACAAGTTCAAACATTCTGGGGACACGAGAGACCGCAGATGCTGGGATCTTGAGGCACAAAATCAAGTGCATGAAGAACTCAGCAGGTCAGGCAGCGTCTGTGGAGGGACATGGACAGATGATGTTTTGGGTTGAGACCCTTCTTCAAAAGGGACTACACCTGAAAAGAAGTTTATCCATTTCCTTCCAAATTCAAGCATTTGCTTTCCCCATTGCCTTCTGCTATATATTATATCGAAGAATGCACATGGAATATCATCTAATTTTGCAGTATGTTCTCTGATGGCTTATGAGGCCTATTTTAGTTTTGTTTAATTTAGAGATACAGCATGGAAACAGGCACGACAGCGCACCGAGCCCACGCCAACCAGCGATCACCTGTACACTAATTCTACATGAACCCACTTTGACATCTTACACACCAAGGGCAATTTACATGAGTCAAATAACCTGCAGGTCTCCGGAATGTGGGGTGCAGGGCTCAGTGCCAGAGACCCGGGTTTGATTCGGACTACGGGTGCTGTCTGTACTGAGTTTGCACATCCTCCCTGTGACCGTGTGGGTTTTCTCCAGGTGCTTTGGTTTCCTCCCTGGTGTGTAGGATAGATCTAGTGCACGGGTGATTGATGGTCGTGCTGGACTTGGTGGGCCAAAGAGCCTGTGTCCACACTGTATCTCTAAAGTAAAGTCAACTCAGATGCCCATCGTAAAGGTTCTCCAACCTCCCATTTTCACAGGGATCATTTATCACAGCCAATTAATTAGGTATGTTACAAAACTTACCTTGAGCGGCGCTGCAGTTCTGCCACTCCCCGTGTGCGCGGCTTTGGCGCCTTACAGAGGGGGGCGGGTTTAAAATGTTGTTTTTCTCCAGTCAGGGCAAATCGATCCATCTCAGGGGATTTCGTCGCTAAACAGAAATCGCTCCGACATTTGTTTTATGAAGGTATTTTTAAACTACGCTAGATCATTTATTAGCTAGAGTAATTTAAAAAATCAACTTCTAAAGCTGTGAGCGCCGACAATGGGAAGGATTTTACATAGGGGATAAAATAAGGTACACCGTTTATTTTTACATAAAACGTACTTCTTAGGAAGCCTTTAATCAAATTTTCATGTTGCGAAAAGGGGACAAAAAATATACACGAACCGGCAGTATTTTTCCTGCTGAATGTGGGTTAAATTCACTGCAAACCGCAACGTTCCAATCCACCGCATTCCACTAAAACCCACTCGCAAGTTGATTTAAATGGCCATTAATTTACGGGAATTAAACACTAAATTCCTTCCATTTGGCCTATGTTCATGAAAATGAGATTTTAAAATCATGTTATATTGTGAATTATTGTGTGAATGTTATTTGGACACTTAGGCAATTTAAAAATGTTTATCTTTTCTTAAGGAATTGATAGATGTTTAGATCTAGTAATTGAATTTTGTAATTAGCTACAATTAGGTAACTAACTAATTATATGCTTTAATTTCAGGTCATCCAAGTAAGATTGTTTCATATTTGTTTCAGAATGCTTCAATCTATAATAACTGAAAATTTCATTGAGTTCGCTTAATTTTTAAGAAAGTTATGGGCTTTTGACTGTCCTAGATCACAGCTTTTGAGTTAAGTCAATGGAAAGGCAATGGGGAACAAGATGCTAATTTCCGAGTATGAAAATGGGCATAACCTTTTCAATACTGAAGATATGAAAGTGAATTAGGTGTCAAATTAAACTTTTTTTTAAGCTTTATCCGATGGGATAAATTGCAGACTTGATTTTTAAAATCTCAAAATTTTGTAACATTGCTAAATTAATCTGTCAACCAGCATGTTTGTGGATGTGGGAGGACTCTGGACCATCCAGGAGAAACCTGGAGTGAGAGCACAAGAGGTTTGGATCAGACCCAGGTTTCTGGAGCTCGAAGACAGCAACACTACCAGCAAATGACAAAGATTGGATGCCAATGTACATTGAAACATTTATTTATTTCCTGCATTTACAACAATGTTGTAATTATAAAGTTTTTCTTACACGAAACACAGCAGATGTTGAAATAATAAATGCTTAAAATACTCAGATGTTCTGATTCAAAGTCACTGACCTGAAATTGTCTTTCTCTTGCTTTTTACACGATCTATCCTGCTGAGCATTTCAAGCATTTTATCTTTTTTATTCTCTAATTATTTTTAACTTAGTAACTCACCATCCAAAAGAATCATCGCACTCAATATCATTTGACAATAGGCCATATTCAGAGAGATTTGTACCTGTGGCAAAAGATTTGATGAAAAAGGATTGGTTTTGGGAAAGAGAGGTTTTAATGAGGAGGAGAAGAATGGTAGACAGTTGATGAAAGCGAAGAAAAGTGAAGAATAGTGGAGCGCTTTGTCCAAGGAAAGCACATGCATCCTTGGACAGATACGTGTAGCAATGTTACAAAATTTTGAGATTTTTAAAATCAAGTCTGCAATTTATCCCATCAGATAAAGCATAAAAAGAAGTTTAATTTGACACCTAATTTACTTTCATATCTTCAGTATTAAGAAAGTTATGGCCATTTTCATACTCGGAAATGAGCATCTTGCTTCCCATTGCCTTTCAATTGACTTAACTCAAAAGCTGTGATCTAGAAAAGTTAAATGTCCATAACATTCTTAAAAATTAAGAGAACTCAATGAAATTTTCAGTTATTATAGATTGAAGCATTCTGAAACAAATATTAAACAATCTTACTTGGATGACCTGAAATTAAAGCATATAATTAGTTAGTTATCTAATTGTAGCTAATTACAAAATTCAATGAGTAGATCTAAACATCTATCCATTTCTTAAGAAAAGATAAACTTTTTTTAAATTGCCTAAGTGTCCAAATAACATTCACACAATAATCCACAATATAACATAATTTTTAAATCTAATTTTCATGAATTTCTGGGCCAAATGGAAGGATTTTAGTGTTTTATGCCTGTAAATAAATGGCCATTTAAATCAACTAGCGAGTGGGTTTTAGCGGAATGCGGTGGATTGGAACGTTGCGGTTAGCAGTGAAGTCGGGGGGGAAAATACTGGGGGTTCATACATTTTTTGGGGAACCCATTTCGCAACATAAAAATATTATTAATGCCTCCCGAAAAAACAATTTTTAATATAAAAATAAACTATTTACCTTTTTTTCTTCCCTACGCAAAATGCTTCCGGTTGTCTGCGGTCACGGCTTTTGAAGGTGATTTTTAAATTACTCTAGTTAATAAATAATCTAGAGTAATTTAAAAATACCTTCATTCATGAAATGTCGGAGCGATTTTTCTTCAGCAACCAAATCGCCCGGCATTCATCGATTTGTCCTGCCTGTGGAAAAACGGCACTTTAAGCCCGCCCCCCTCTGCAAGGCGCGAAAGTCGCGCACACGGGGAGCGGCAGAAGTGCAGCGCCAGTAAAGGTAAGTTTTGTAACATACCTAATACGTGGATAGGAAAAGCTTGGAGGGATATGGACCAAATGCGGGCAAATGGGGCTAGCTTCGATGGAGCATCTTAGTTGGTATGGATGAGTTGAGCCAAAGAGGCTGGTACTGTGCTGTGTGACTCTATGACTCCTATCAATACTGGAGCAAAGAGATTCAGTGACCCAGAAGAAGCCAGAACGACAAGGGTTCAGAGAGTATGGAACTGTAATGAATCTCAGAAGTAGAAGGGGAAATTTTGAATGGGCGTACACATACACACACCCACACCCATACACACACCCAACACTTATTTTATACATATAAATAAATTAATGCATAAATACTAATTCTGGCTCTCTGAAAGCAGTCAAGTTTAAATGTATGTGTGCACCTCGACTGTAATAAATAATGGTGCGGGTATAAACTTTATCAAGTCGTTTTGAACCAGTGCAGGTATATTGGACCAGATGACCTCCTTCTGTGCTGCAACCATTCTATAAATTCATGTAAGTTACGGAATGTAGTTGAGAAAACTGGTTTTCCGGGTGTAGGAAGGATACATAGGAGAGGTTAGTAATGATATTCATGGCTTGCCATCAATCCTTTGTAGGCAACAATTAAGCTGTTTGAACTTGTTCTGACATAACAAGTGTTTCAGCACTAGGATGAGTTCTGGTGTAGCTGTCAGTAACACTAGTAGTAATGCATTAAAAAGCACCTCACGTTCTGCCAGGGTAGCTTAGAACACAATGATATGAACATTGAACTTAGATATGAACATTGAACTTGGCAATTTTAAGTTATAAGCCCCCACCTTTTCACCCTCTGTTTCCTATGCCCCCCTCCATCAGTTGTAAAGGTTAGAACTATGGTCAGTCTGAAGAAGCGTCCCAACTAGAAACGTCACCCATGTTCTGTAGTGATGCTGTCTGATCCACTGAGTTACTCCAACATTTTGTGTGTGTTTGTTTTAAATCTCCATTAAATTATCTTTATCAGAATGAAAGGGCTTGTTGTTCCAAAAACCCTGCCTTATTTGTATGTGTGTGTGGGTGGAACTGAGACCGAGGACAGCTGACTTCAATGAACGGAGAGTGGTGAATCATTAGGAAAGGTTAAATATAAAACTCCAGCTGAAATGTTCTAATTTTGCTTCTGGGGGAGGTAAGAATGGAAATTCTATCCAATTTTTTTTCCCCTGGTACTGAGTTCCCACACATTCTTAAAACTCAAAACAAAGGAATAGGGATTCATTAGAGACATAAAAGACAGCGGATGCTGGAACCTTGATTTTGACACATACTGCCGGAGGAACTCAGCGAGTCAGGCAGCATCCATGGAGGGTAATGGATAGTCTGATCTGAAGAAGGGCCCCGACCCGAAACATCACCTGTCCATTTCCCTCCACAGATGCTGCCTGACCCCCTGAATTCCTCAAGCAGTTTATATTTAATAGTGACTCGAGAGTTGTGCTTACAAGGTATGGGGTTATTTGGAACATAAATATGGCCTGGACAAAATGATTTGATTCTGCGCTGTAAATTCTCTGTAAATTGGTGAGAATATCCAAAAGAAATAGGTAAGTGATATAAGTATCTAAACAAAGATTAAGCTGTTATTATAGTGGAGTCTGCAGAAGGGTTTCGGCATGAAACGTTGCCTAGTTCCTTCACTCCATAGATGCTGCTGCACCCGCTGAGTTTCTCCAGCATTTCTGTGTACCTAAGCTGTTATTATAGAGCTTGCTTGACAGAGACATAGTTTATTATTGTATGTCCTCACCTTATTTGTTTCAATAAATCTGTCACTTAATTAATCGTGCTGAAATATAAGGCAACATTTACCACTCACATAAATCCCATTGTAAAAACCTTTGAATAAACATGCTGGTCAAAAGGCCCACAGAAGGATTGTTTGAGCGTCATGCATGTTTGTAAAGGTTAGAACCAATTGGATAATTTGCAGTTTGGAGTTTGAGTCGAGCTTATTGACACGTGTACTGGGGACGGTACAGTGAAAAGCTGTTGTTTCGTGCTAGCCAGTCGGCGGAAAAACAATACAATTACAACTGAGCCATCCACAGTGTGTAGATACACTATAAAGTGAATAACCTGAATGATGTTTGGTGCAAGATAAAGCTAGTAAAGTCCGATCAAAGAGAGTCTGAGGATATGTCAAAGATACGTCTTTTAATATACTGCTTATTATGACGCGTAAGAGAAAGACGTATTGAAATAGCAGCTCTCCAAACATCTAAAGTGCCTCATGGCCGATGAATCGCTGAAACTGGTGCAAAGTAGAAAGAAACTGTAATGTATGAGTCACGTGTGATACCGGTTGTTAAATATATTACTGCTTTAGGCTGTATGACTTCAATGATTGTGGCATGTGACGGCCTCTGGATTGGAACATTGCCCAGTTTGGAACATGCTATTATTGGTGCGAAAACCTTCCTTGACTGAAGGAGAATTCACAGTTGAAAATTACATTTTTTGTTTTATTTCTTCTCATAGCTACTTCCAGCCGATCTTTTATGTCAAGTTTATAACCTTTCTTATGTGCCTAGTATTTCTTGTATCTCACAACGTGTACTGCACGGAACAAAAGGCTGACCATTTAGCCAAATTAATCAATTCTGTGCAGGCGCAGCAGTGGAGTTGCTGCCTTACAGCGCCCGAGGTTCAATCCTGACTACGGGTGCTGTCTGTACGGAGTTTGTACGTTCTCCCTGTTACTGTGTGGTTTTCTCCAGGATCTCCCATTTCCTCCAACACTCCAAAGGTTTGTAGGCTAATTAGCTTGGTAAAATTGTACATTGTTCCTAATGTGTGTAGGATAGTATCTCTGGAGAGAAGGAATGGGTGATGTTTCAGGTTGAGACCCTTCTTCAGATCCGAAACATCACCCATTCCTTCTCTCCAGAGATGCTGCCTGTCCCGCTGAGTTACTCCAGCATTTTGTGTCTTTCTTCACTTAAGTGCATCCATGTTACCTGCCTCAACTACTTATTATGCTATTAAGCCAATGTTTTTAAACTGCTTTCTACAAAAATAACTTGTAACATGCAATAATTATTGGGGTCATATTTATGATCTTTGTTTTACTTCGGAGTCACGTGAGTGACTACGTGAAGAAGCCCCACCTGGCGCTGGATCGGTATTACGTCGACGCTATCGGCAGAGGAAGAGCTGCAGAGCGCAGCTCCAACACAGCGGTAAGGAAACGGCCCGCAGGTAAGTAAAATTATTTTACTTCCAGGGCGTTTTCTAAAAACTCCGTAGGCTGGTAGGTAAACCAGGAGGAGTTAAAATAAAAATGTTTTAAAAAATCGCGGGTAAAACGTGCATCCCGGGGTGTAGAAAAGTCGGGACAGCAGATTATTGCGGAGCTGGTTCCGATACCGGTGGCCGTTGAAATACCCGTTAGTGAGCCTTTGGTTGCTCCACAAACAAAAACTTTGAAAACCCAGTGCCTAAAATGTAAAAGAAAAGCTTGAAAGGCCTGAGGTTTCTGAAAGATCCTGAAAGGAAAGCCTTTTGGCTAAGTATGGATCTAATGGAGAAAATACTCCAAACAATATCAACCAAGGGTCTAAGTACCCAGAATATTCCCAGGCAGCCCCTGAGGGGGTTCCATATACATGAATATGGTGCCAGTTTGAATTGGGAATTGAAACTCCAGTGCCTGGGATTGGGCTGGAGGAAGTCTCCTTGAACAAGTTTCAGGAGTACCAGGGCTGTATGAGACTGACCCTGAAAGTGGTGTTTGTGGTCAGAAGTACCCACCACAATACAAATCCAGGTGTGTCTGAGGGGCACAAAGTTACTATACCTGGAGAAGGCGGTGAGGCCATGGAAGGAAACCTGGCAGCCAATGTTAATTATATGGCCTCTCACCTGCCTCAAAAAAGCTGTTATGGTTGAGACAGCAAAATTGGATTTAAACACCTATTTATTGTGGTCAGAAGTACCCACCACAATACAAATCCAGGTGTGTCTGATGGGGCACAAAGTTACTATACCTGGAGGAGGCGGTGAGGCCATGGAATGAAACCTGGTGGCCAATGTTAATTATATGGTCTCTCACCTGCCTCAAAAAAAGCTGTTATGATTGAGACAGCATATCGGATTAAAACAACTATTATTGTACCTCAAAGAAGGTACCTATGATGAATCCAGCTTTTTTGGGCGCCAATGTCAGCAATAATGCGGGCGCAGGAATTATGATTCAAAGAATCCTCAAGCTAATTTTGGCATCACTGTCTTTTGGAAGACAAGCTGGAAGGTTGTGGAATGACCAAAGTTCAGAATAAAAAACATATGTTGGGCTTATTCTGCAACTCATTTTGAGATAAAATATATAAAATGGAAGATTGCCATTCGGCCTCTTTTACATCCAAGATTTTCAGGGTTGTGCAGGGCAAGCAATGTTCAAGCTCTTGGTTATTTGTTCAGAGGAAGTCTAAACAAATTAAAATGGATGAAGAGGCAAAAACTGTTGGCCTTGTGAAACCCTTCAGTTTGGCCAGAAGGCTGGTCATATGAGAAGGGGATTTGATTTTGGAGCTGGAACGAGCCGAGGAGAGTATGATAAGGAAGAATACCAGCCAGCACAGGCGAATGTACACCCATTATTGGGAAAGGAGATCATTTTGTCCAGTTGGAGAGGTACAAAAACTTTATCCTATTAAAGAAGGATGTTGGATGAACCTCAGATTGTGGTAGACTCCGAATGTTATAATGAAAGGGAGGTATGGATCCATTGGGACACAATAAGCCTAATCATTCTTTGATGTTCAGTCTTGAAAGTATTCAAATTGACAAAAGAGGTTAAGTATTTGTGTGAGGAAGGAGTTATTGAGAAAACAAAAAGGAGAGGATCCACAACAATTGTATCAAATATTTCCCCAGACCGAAGAAAGATGGGGGTTGTAGAATCAATTTAGATCTCACACAATTGAATACATGTGTCCAGTATAAACATTTTAAAATGGACACATTCAACACTGCAATGCAGCTGGTATCAACAGGTTGTTATATGGCTACAATAGATTGAAGGATGCATATTTTCGGTCCCAATTCACCATAGTTTCGCAGGTAATTAAAGTCTATGGATGGGACAGTTGTGGCAATACAAAGCTTTGCCTAATGGATTAAGCCAGCACTTGCACTGCTAAGGGCACAAAAAATAAACACATCGTTATGGCTTATCTAGATGACATTTAATTGTCAATGCTAATCAGGAGTCAGCTGGAAAATCAGTCTCAGCAACTACAAGTTTGTTTGAGAAGTTGGGTTCCAGATCCATCCAACAAATCTAAGTTACAGCCATCCCAAACCATTGAATATCTGTGGGTTTGTGATTAACTCAGTTACCATGTTGGTAACTTTACCAATGGATAAGGTGTTGGATTTGACAAATGTGTGTCAGGACCTGATTAACAAACCTTATCCCTCCATCCGAGAGGTTGCCAAGGTTATTGGTAAATTGGTAGCAGCATTTCCAGCAGTAGAGTTGGTCGTCTACATTACCAAAATCTTCAAAGGGCAAAAATTCAAGCGCTTATTCAGCGAGCAGGCCATTTTGATAGGCCAATGCAATTGCCTAAGGAAGCTTATCTGAATTACATTGGTGGATTGAGTATGTTCCACAAGCTGCTAAGAACATTAGTTCATCAGCCAGCAGTGTTTTGCAAACTAAAAAAGACGCAAGTTCTCCCGGATGGAGGGCTACGGATAATGAAACCAGCTGTGGAGGCAGATTGGCTGTCCAAGAGGATGTTTTGCTCCATACATATGGTATTAAATATGTGGAGCTACTGGGAGCATTTATGGATTAAAAGCTTATTGCTCTTCATTAAAAGATTTGCATGTCCAAGTACAAATAGATAATACCACAGCTGTGGTATATATCAATCACATGGGTGGTGTCAGATCAATATCATGTGATCATCTGGTAAACCAGATGTGGCAATGGTGTATGGCTAAAAATATTGGCTTTCAGCTATTTATCTCTCGGGGAGAGACAATGTTGTGGCAGACAAAAGATCACGAATATTTAAAGACAATACAGAATGGATGTTAAATCCACAAATTTCAAAAATATTGTCAGTCGGTATGGAGTGCCGGACATTGATCTGTTTGCATCTAGATTGAATCACCAATTGCCCAAATACGTGCCTTTGGAACACGATCCAGGGGCAGTAGCGGTGGATGCTTTCTCGCTACACTGGGGGAATACGGTCTTTTATGCTTTTCCCCATTCTGCACTCATTGC
Organism: Raja brachyura; assembly: GCA_963514005.1. The sequence continues at coordinate 30,950,385 of OY740809.1, read as the reverse complement.
AGCCTTAATTTATGAGAGATCTGTTCAGTAATCTGATAACAGATTCATAATCTGATAACCGTTCCTGAATGTGGCGGTGCGTGCTATCACGTTTTTGTATCTTCTGCCCGAGGGGAGAAGGGAGAAAAAGGGATGACCAGGGTATGAATGGTCATTGGGCAATGTCTCAAGAAAATAGCGCAAGACGCTGCCAAAGGCATTTTGGTGGTGCCAAATTGGCCCACGCAGTCATGGTTCCCATTGATGCTAAAATGATTATTGAGCCATGTATGACAATTCCCAGTTGCGACAATACTGGTGACACAACCAGTAACAAAAGAAATTCATCCATTGCATAATCATATGAATTGTAAATCTGCAGGTTCTGACCAGACCGTTGCAAGAGTTTGAACTGTCGGACAGGACCATGGATGTTATAGATGCAGCTTGGAGGAATAGCACTAAAAAACAATATGTCGCATATAAGGAAATGGGAAGTTTTTGTACACAGTCAAAGATATCTTATCATACTGCAAACATTTCAAATGAATATTGGAGTTCCTTCCTGGGTTACACTTTGATGAGCATTTGAGTTATAGTGCCATTAATTGTGCTCGTAGTGCATTGTCATCCTATTTAGGACAAATTTCGGATCGGGAATCAGTTGGGTCTCACCCATTAGTATCCCGATTCATGAAAGGAATTTTAAATAAAAATCCTCCCAAGCCCAGATATACAGAAATTTGGGATGTTAGCATTGTTCTCACTTTGCTTAAACAATGGACTCCAATTAATTCAATGTCTTGCAGAAATTAACATTCAAGGTGGTAATGTTAATGGCATTGGTATCAGCTCAAAGAGTACAAACTTTGCAATTGTTATGGTTGAATTACATGCATATGACTACAGATAACATTGTGTTTTATGTTTATGACTTGATCAAACAAAGCAGACCAGGAAGAACTGGAATGAAGGTAATGTTTAAAGCATATCCTATTGATGAAACATTGTGTGTAGTTAAGCATTTAACTCAATACATTGAGGTAACCAAAAATCTCAGAGGTTCTGAGAAAGCGTTATTGATAACACACAAAAAGCCACATACAAAAGTTTCAGTTCAAACCATTTCTGGATGGTTAAAACAGGTTTTGGGTCTAGCAGGAATAGACACTGATGTGTTTAAATCTCACTCCACTAGGGCGGCAGCTACGTCCGTGGCAAAGGTACAGGACGTACCACTCGATAAAAGTTTGGAGGCCGCAGGGTGGTCTAGAGAAGGGATTTTTTCAAAGTTCTACAATAAACCTGTTGTCACGGTGCCAGGATTTGGACACGCAGTACTGGGTTCTCTTTAAATGCTTGCTTTGTTTTATATTATCGATTTATGTTACCATTGACATCATTATCAATTTATTTTGTAATTTTCCCCTGCGATAGAGGGGTTATTATTAAAAAGTTGTTCTTTTTATGATTAAAGAACTTATTACATAAATTGTAACAATGTCTTAAAATACTATTTACTCACTACTGTTTTGACTAAACAGAGAGTCGTATGAAATGAATTTACGACATAAAAAACACAGAGCTTTAAAATCTTCACGTAGTCACTCACGTGACTCCGAAGTAAAATAGTGAGATTAAACGAGAACTTACCTGTTCGAAGTTTGATCTTTATTTTATGAGGAGTTACGATGAGGGATTACGTGCCCTCCGCTCCCAACCCTCATAATGTAAATGATCATCTGGTAGTTCTAGTCTATTTTGAGCCTTACTATTTTACTTCGGCTATTGGTTCTGTGTTTTTCATGCCGCTGCTTTGAAGTATGCCGATCCAGCGCCAGGCAGGGCTTCTTCACGTAATCCCTCATCGTAACTCCTCATAAAATAAAGATCAAACTTCGAACAGGTAAGTTCTCGTTTAATCTCACTATTTTATTTTATCCTCAGTCGGTGAAGCATCTTTTCCAGATCTGATATAGTTATAATTTTTTTTACTTCCACTCATTTATTCCCTGGTCTTCTCTTTTCCGGCGAAAATATTTCCTGCCCCTTCAGTCCTTCCGGATAGTTATAGCCTCTCAGATTTTTATATCACTGTTTTGTTCTGTACCTTCAATCCCTCATTCTAGCCCTCTGTTGGAGACTTCAGAAGCACTGGGATTCTGTCTAATTTGCTGTATATCTCCTACTCTATACAACTATTGATTCGTAATCAAGAATGAGTCTGAGTAGATTTATGGTCACAAAGGAAGTATGGGTAGGTGATTCACCATGTTTTAGTTTCTGAGAATACCATAACTCACAGTAGCAATTGCATCACACTATTAAATTGTTCTTCAGGTATCTACGGCATGGTGGCGCAGCTGGTAGAGCTGCTGTCTATGCGGACTTTGTACATTCTCCCTGTGACCGCGTGGGCTTCCTCCGGGTCCTCCGGTTTCCTCCCACATCCCAAAGACATGTGGGTTTGTAGTGTAGATAACCTCTAAATGTATAGGGAGTGGATGCAAACTATGCAGCGTATCTCTCGCTGCTGAGTTTGCCCATACTAAAAGCAATCATTCTATGAATAATGAGGATGTCAGAATCACATGATGCACAAAAATAGTAAACTATTAAACTATTTGTCATGTGAATAGTTTCGTTCTGCCTTACTCTCTTGTAGAACCTGTTAATGTATTTCACATATTTTTCTTGTTCATAATAATAAGGATTTTGAACATTGTTTCAGTTGTACAGGGTTTTGGTGAGGCCACACCTGGAGTATTGCGTACAGTTTTGGTCTCCAAATCTGAGGAAAGACATTCTTGCCGTAGAGGGGGTACAGAGAAGATTCACCAGACTGATTCCTGGGATGTCAGGACTTTCATAAGAGGAAAGACTGGATAGACTCGGCTTGTACTCGCTGGAATTTAGAAGATTGAGGGGGGATCATATAGAAACGTACAAAATTCTTAAGGGGTTGGACAAGCTAGATGCAGGAAGATTGTTCCCGATGTTGGGGGAGTCCAGAACAAGGGGTCACAGTCTAAGGATAAGGGGGAATTCCTTTAGGACCGAGATGAGGAAAACATTCTTTACACAGAGAGTGGTGAGTCTCTGGAATTCTCTGCCACAGAAGGTAGTTGAGGCCAGTTTATTGGCTATATTTAAGAGGGCGTTAGATGTGGCACTTGGGGCTAAAGGGATCAGGGGGTATGGAGAGAAGGCAGGTACGGGATACTGAGTTGGATGATCAGCCATGATCACATTGAATGGCGGTGCAGGCTCGAAGGGCCGAATGGCCTACTCCTGCACCTATTTTTCTATGTTTCTATGTTTCTATGTTTCCTAGGTCAATAGGGTGAGTAACCAGACAACAGATTGGAACCAGAGAGAGAGAAACAAAAGAAAATTACTTTCTTTCCCAGTGAGATATTATGATTTGGGAGGAAATTTCCTAAAGCAAATCACTACCATTTCTGGATATCCAAAACAGGGAAGAAAACTGTCCACCCGATTAATTTTACTGTTTGTGAGCCTCGTTCTCACGTTCTCCTCAACCAATGATGAACTATTGTACATTCCCTTGACCAGTGTCTGCTTTGATCTGTCCTTTTCACATCTTGCATGCTCTTTGCATATCTCTAGTTCCCCTGACTCTGAGTCTGAAGAAGAGTCTCGACCTGAAACATCACCCATTCCTTCTCACCAGAGATGCTGCCTGTCCCGTTGAATTACTCCAGCATTTTGTGTCTATCTTCTTCTATATTCAACATGCCAAGCAGCATCTGTGGAGAGAGAAACGGAGTTAACATTTCTGGTCAACTTTAATGTTTTCGTGGCTTGCAATTCCTTGCCTGAAAGGTGTTTGGAAGCAGATTCTGGTGTGACTATCAAAAGGAAATTGGATAAATACTTGAAAATGGGCCAAACGCAGGCAGGTGGGACTAGTGCAGATTGGGTACTTTGGGCGGCATGGGAAAGCTGGGCCGAAGGGCCTGTCTCCATGCTGTATGGCTCTATGACTCTATAATTGATACTGCATGGATTTTCCACAGACACAATGCAGTAATTGGCCTCTCTTCCATACCACACGCTTTTATAATCCTAATATTACTTGACTGAATATGCCAGTAATTTCCAACTGTTTGAAATTATAAAGCACTTTATTGTGTCGACGCTTCTTTGTGATTTTCTAAAGATATTTAACTGGTGTGTTGGCTGTTGTTATGTCAGCAACAGTCTGTGACTGTTCCACATCAACAAAAGCAGAAGCAATCATGTAATGAATTACTGATTAAAACGATACCAGCAATAATCTCGAAAGCCCTAAGTGCAGGTAATGCTGAGTGTGTCTGTGACATTACTAAAATATTTTGAAGTTACTTGATGTCCTGGCAACGTGAAAAACACAACAAAACCACCCATACTGCGTTCACATGAAACTAATGCGAGTGGGTGGAGAATACGTAAATACATTACCTTAAGGTAACCTGGTCTCAGCTGAATTCCGAGCTAAAATTAGCTTTGCACTTGTTCCTTCTTTATCCCGTGGTTTCCCGTTAATAATTGCCAAAACCTATGGGTTTCATCTACAAGCACCACCTTCAACTTGACTTCCCTTCTTCAGCTTTGCTGATCCGTGTTGAGATATTCCACGGAGGAACCTGAAATATAAATCACAAATGATAGTGTAGGAAGGAACTGCAGATGCTGGTTTAAACTGAAGATAGACACAAAATGCTGGAGTAACTCAGCGGGACAGGCAGCAGGAATGGATAGAAGGAATGGTTGACGTTTCGGGGTGGTGACCCTTCTTCAGATTTCCGTTTGTCCTGTTTTCACACCTTACACTTCCTTATCCATATCTTATGTATCTCCCTCTCCCCTGACATAAGTCTGAAGAAGGGCAGGTGCATGGATAGGATAGGTTTTGAGGGATATGGACCAAACGCAGGCAGGTGGTATTAGTGTAGATGGGACATGGTGGTCAGTGTGGGCAAGTTGGGCCTATGGGCCTGTTTCCAAGTGGGGGCTCTTCTCACCATAAGCTGAGCCAGATGTTGAGAAGGAGAAGAATTGGTTTTGCATCATGTACGGCATAGACATTTTGGACTGAAAGACCTGTACCTGTGCTCTGCTGCTCTATAGACAAAAAGCTCTATACACAAAAGCTGGAGTAACTCAGCGGGGCAGGCAGCATCTCCACAGGCAGTACTGCTCTATGTTCTATAAGGACCTTCTATTGAGATTCCCAAGAGCCTATTTAGAAGTTCTTGACATGCGCCTTTCTGCTGCATGGAGGACAAATGTTAGCTTCCTGCTTGTTTGCAATACGTCATGGACCATAGGACAGGCCTTGAGAGGGACTGCTGAGTGCCTGTTTGCGCTGTTAAAGGTTTCTGTGACCGGTAGACACTGGAGGGATTAGAGAACATAATGGATACAGAGACACAGTACGAGTTGATTTGACACAGTTCAATTGGTTTCACTCGGTTGGAGTTAACTGTTTTCGTGCAGTATTAAAAAGGGCGCATTTTTATTTTAATTGCTTTTGATTGATGACTCAGTCATCCAGATTGGTAATGAATGCTGAGGACCATTTCCAAAACCTGGAATGGAGTACAGACAATGAAGGAGATCTTCCCACCTCAGAAGAAACCGTTGCACGCATTCCTGAGCACTGTCCTCAAAGGGACATGAAATTAAAAACTTCAAACAGCTAAATTTAATTGAGGTGGTCAAGGAGATTAACATGAATAGAACAGCAAGAATGACGTTTAGCGTTGACATGGTCCTTTGCCACTGGATTACATTGCCAAGTTTTCACTGAAACCAGGGCTGTCTCCTGCTTGGCAGCTTCATGTAAAACAGTAGTCCAAGGTCTCGGGTTCCTGTGGCAGTTTGACATCAAGTCAATACCCTGACATCTTATGTTGTTTGGAAATGGTTGGACAGAAGATCAAAGGTTCCCTGCTGTTCGGTTTTAGTATACAAACTCCAACTCTATCGGTGCAATAGTTACATATAAAATTTGTGGTGAGAAAAATGTATTAGCCAGTCTTCATGATGTTACCACAGGAAGATGATGAAGGAAATCATAAGAGATTTGGGTGGAGATTATGTGGGGGTAAAGTCCTTATCACGTTATTTGATTGCCTTGTGTTGACTGACAAACAAGATGACAGCATTGCATGGCAGGGCCCTGGAGAGTATTGTAGAACAGAGCGCCAAGAGCATAAGTACACAGTTCGCTAAAAGTGGTAACTCAGATATACAGGGCGGTGAAGAAGAATTTTGGCCCAGTGGCAAAGCTGATAGATCTGCTGCCTCATAGTGACAGAGACCTGACATTGGGTGCTGCCTGTCTGGAGTTTGCATGTTCCCCCTGAGGCCACATGGGTTTCCTCCAAGTGCTCCATTTCCCCCCCCCCCCCCCCCCCACATCCCAAAGATATGTGGGTTTGTAAGTTAATTGGCCTCTACATATTGCCCCCTAGTATGTGGGGAGTGGATGAGAAAGTGGGATAAGATAGAACGGGGGTGAATGGGTGATCAATCATACCGCCAATTAACCCTCTCCACTGTCAACCCACCAAAGAAAACTGGGTCAGGCAGTATCTCCATGTTACGGAGCGGGACGCATCTTGAGAGTGAAAACTGCCGCATGGTCTTCCCACCTCTCCTTTCTGAAGTCGATGATTATATCCTTGGTTTTGCTGACGTTGAGCAAATGGTTGGTATCACGACTCCACTTGACCAGGTGTTCTAGTTCACTCCAGTATGCTGACTCATCACCACCTGTGATTCGGTCGACTTCAGTGCTGTCGACAGTAACATTTGTAGATGACATTGGAACAGCTTAGCCACACAGTCCAGTTTAGATTAGTTTAGAGACCGCTGCTTGGCCCACCGCGTATGCACCGAGCAGCGATCCCCACATACCAACACTATCTTACACACACTAGGGACAATTTACAATTTTACCAAACCAATTAACCTACAAACCTGTACGTCTTTGGAGTGTGGGAGGAAACCGGAGATCCCAAAGAAAACCCACACAGGTCACAGGGATAGCGTGCAAACTCCATACAGACTGCACCCGTAGTCAAGATTGAACCCGGGTGTCTGGGGCTGTAAGGCAGCAACTCTACCTCTACGCTATCATGTCGCCAGTTGTAATTAAGTACGTAAGTTTATTGGCTAAGTATTCACATACAAGGAATTTGCCTTGGTGCTTCGCCCACAAGTAACATCATGACATACAGTGACAGTTACGAATAACTCAGAAAACACGAAACATTAATAATAAGACATTAATGATAAAACACCATTGATCAAGCATGTGAACCAACAAAATACCAGATCAAAGGGAGGCTACAGTTTTCTGGCTGTTGAGTAGAGTAACTACTCGTGGATAAAAACTGTTTTTATGTCTGGCAGTGGCAGCTTTGACAATCCGGAGTCGCCTTCCAGAGGGAAGTGATTCAAAGAGTTTTTGGCCAGGGTGAGAGGGGTCAGAGATGATCTTGCCCGCTCGCTTCCTGGCCCTTGCAGTGTACAGTTCATCAATGGAGGAAAGGTTGCAGCCAATAATCTTCTCTGCTGATCGGATGATTCGCTGCAGCCTCCAGGTGTCGTGCTTGGTGGCTGAGCCAAACCAGACCATGATGGAGAAGGTGAGAACAGGCTCTACGATGGCTGTGTAGAATTGAACCATCATTGCCTGTGGCAGATTGTGCTTCTTCAGCTGCCGTAGGTAGTACATCCTCTAGCAATGTTACAAAATTTTGAGATTTTAAAAATCAAGTCTGCAATTTATCCCATCAGATAAAGCATAAAAAGAAGTTTAATTTGACACCTAATTTACTTTCATATCTTCAGTATTAAGAAAGTTATGGCCATTTTCATACTCGGAAATGAGTATCTTGCTTCCCATTGCCTTTCAATTGACTTAACTCAAAAGCTGTGATCTGGAAAAGTTAAATGCCCATAACTTTATTAAAAATTAAGAGAACTCAATGAAATTTTCAGTCATTATAGATTGAAGCATTCTGAAACAAATATTAAACAATCTTACTTGGATTACCTGAAATTAAAGTATATAATTAGTTAGTTATCTAATTGTAGCTAATTACAAAATTCAATGAGTAGATCTAAACATCTATCAATTTCTTAAGAAAAGATAAACTTTTTTTTAATTGCCTAAGTGTCCAAATAACATTCACACAATAATCCACAATATAACATAATTTTTAAATCTCATTTTCATGAATTTCTGGGCCAAATGGAAGGAATTTAGTGTTTAATGCCTGTAAATAAATGGCCATTTAAATCAACTAGCGAGTGGGTTTTAGCGGAATGCGGTGGATTGGAACGTTGCGGTTAGCGGTGAAGTCGGGGGGGAAAATACTGGGGGTTCATACATTTTTTGGGGAACCCATTTCGCAACATTAAAATAGTATTTATGCCTCCCAAAAAAACAACTTTTAATAAAAAAATAAAGTATTTACCTTTTTTTCTCCCCTACGGAAAATGCTTCCGGTGGTCTGCGGTCACGGCTTTTGAAGGTGATTTTTAAATTACTCTAGTTAACAAATAACTTAGAGTAATTTAAAAATACCTTAATGGATGAAATGTCGGAGCGATTTTTCTTCCGCAATTAAATCGCCCGACATTCATCGATTATCCTGGTCTGGTGAAAATCGGCACTTTAAGCCCGCCCCCCTCTGACAGGCGCTAAAGTCGCGCACACGGGGAGCGGCAGAAGTGCAGCGCCGCTAAAGGTAAGTTTTGTAACATACCTACATCCTCTGTTGTGCTTTTTTGACTGTGGAGTCGATGGTAGCCCCCCACTTAAGGTCCTTGGAGATGATGGCTCCCAGGAACTTAAGAGACTCCACAGATGTGACTGTGGTGTTGTTGATGGTGAGTGGGGGAAGGGGAGGGGGAGCTCTCCTAAAGTCTACAATCAATTCCACTGTCTTAAGAGCATTGAGCTCTAGGTTGTTGCTACGGCACCAGGACGCCAGCTGTGACACTTCCTGTCTGTAGGCAGAATCCGCCCCATCCTGGATCAGTCCAATCAGGGTTGTGTCATCCACAAACTTGAGAAGCTTGACAGAGGTGTCTGTGGAGGTGCAGTCGTTGGTGTAAAGAGAGTAGAGGAGAGGAGAGAGTACGCAGCCTTGCTGAGCGTTTGCGGGTCCGAGATGTGCTTTCCCAGCCTCACATGCTGCTTCCTGTCTGTCAGGAAGTTGGTTATCCACTAACAGAGGGGTTCAGGCACAGTCAACTTGGAGTGTAGAAGCTCTGGCACAATGGTGTTGAATGCAGAGCTAAAATCAACAAACAGGATCCTCGCATAGGTCCCCTGGCGGTCTAGGTGCTGTAGGATGATGTGCAGGCCCAGGTTGACTGCATCATCTACAGATTTATTGGCCCGATATGCAAACTGCAGAGGGTCCAGCAGGGAGCTTGTGATATTTTTCAGCTTGGCCAGCACAAGCCTTTCGAGTGTCTTCATGACTACAGAGGTCAGTGCGACATGCCTGTAGTCATTAAGACCAGTAATTCTTGCCTTTTTATGTACAGGGACAATAGTGGAGACTTTGAAGCAGGCAGGGACAGTACATGTTTGCACGGACTGGTTAAAAATGTATGTATAGACTGGTGCCAGCTGTTTGGCACAGAGCTTAAGAGTAGAGGGGGAAACATTGTCAGGTCATGGAGATTTCTGGCTCTTTTGTCCTCTGAAAAGCCTCTCCACCTCCTCTATATTTATCGTTGATATTGGATAAGTGATGTTGTGCAGCACAGAGGGTGTGGGTGATTGGGTGTGAAGTGATGATTGGAGGGGGGTGGGTGTAGAAAGGCCCAGTCTTTGCAGACTGAGGTTAGGCTGTGAGTGGGTGAATGTAAAGTGAGTAGAGCAGAGGGTTGAGCACACAGCCATGTGTTGATGGTCAGTGGGGAGGAAGAAGAGCAGAGAAAGATAATGAAGAACAGAGCACCTATTTAAGAAGCAATTGAATAATATAATGGAAAACTTTGCAGGCATGAAGATAGAGCAACAGAGTGGTGCTAAATGGGAAACACTATCAAGGACAGCTGAATAGTTTCCTCCAGAGCTATAGTATTTCATGGACACTGCATTATAATGGGAGAAACTATAGATTATTTTTGGGATAGTTGAGCTAAAGTAAGTTAAGTGGTATTCTCTTTTACATTCCATTATGGCATACAAATGATTTTCTGACCGCATTAAAAACATGCAAATATAATATGCAAAGTGAACACTCTACTTAAATACCTCATTATTTGTAAAACCTCGGACACATCATGACATTAAAAATCCCGTTAGATGTGAGTTATTTTGTGAACACCTCATTTTTTATAATAAAGAAACGAGGAACTGCAGATGCTGGTTTGCCAAGGAAAGACACAAAATGCTGGAGTAACTCAGAGGATCAGGCAGCTTCCCTGGAGAACATGGATAGGTGACGTTTCCTGTCAGGAACCTTCTTCAGACTCGAGAAGGGTCCCGACCCAAAACATTGTCTACCCATGTTCTCCAGAGATGTTGCCTGACCTGCTGAATTACTCCACCACTTTGTGCCTTTTCTTTCCGTGTTGTTGACGTTTGAAGAGCTCAGCATTGGTAATGGCACAGCCCTCAACGACACCTGCCGCATTATCACGGGATGCATAAAGACAACGCCAGTCCCGTGCCTCGACGCCCTAGCTGGTATTGCCCCCCCCCCCCAATATCAGACAATCCATCGTCGCCCAAGACGAGCGGAGAGCACAGGAGATTGATACCAAGCACCCCCTGCATGGACACACAGCACCTCCACCCCGACTGAAATCCAGAGCCAGTTTCTTGCAGACAGTTCCACCTCTCCAGACAACCGAAGAAACCAGCAAGGACCAACATCTGGAAAGATGAATGGAACCAGCTCAACACACGAGCCCACGACTGGATGGAGAGAGGAATCACTCCGACTGAATGCCTCCCCAGCGGGCACGACCTCCCATGGCCAACCTGGAAGACCCTCAACAGATTACGAGTGGAGCAGGGGAGGCGCAAAGCACTTATGAAAGCATGGAACTACCAGGCAGAAGACACATGCAGCTGTGGAGCAGTACAGACAATGTCCCACCTACTGGAGTGTGACGACGCCCCCCAGTGCAGCCCCCAGGACCTGGCTGAACCGACCCGACCAGCTGTGACCTGTGCCAGATACTGGCAGAACGACATCTGAGATTGCAACGGACTTGAAGAAGAAGAAGAATGACACTGAATGTGGAAGGAAACTATACCACTGTGAGCTGGTTGGGCAGCAGCCACACAGTTTCAGCAGTCTGGTTTCAATCCCGGTCTCTAGCATGGTCTGTTTGCACCTTCCTCCACAGACCACGTCGGTTTCGGCAACGTGCTCCGGTTTTCTTCCACATCCCGAAAGTGTGCGGGTTAATAGGATAATTGCCTGTTGTAAATTGATTCAAGCATGTAAATGAGTGATAGAATCGGGAGGGGGAGAGAGAATGAAATGGATCACGATAGGTTCAGTATCACCATGAGTGTTTTTGATGGTCGGCATGGACTTGCTGGGCTGAAGGGCCTATCTCCCTGCTACCTTCGGGTAAAAGGTACAGGAGCCTGAAGACTGCAACTACCTGGTTTAGGAATAGCTACTTCCCCACAGCCATCAGGTTATTAAACTTAGCTCGGAACTCTGAACATTAATATCCCTCCATCTGTTATTTGCACTTTATTAATTTATTAATTCATGGGTGTATTTACGTATAGAATTGTAGTCAATGCCTACTATGTTCTGTTGTGCAATGCAAAGAAAGATTTTCATTGTCCTGTCAGGGACACATGACAATAAACTCTTTTGACTTTGACTTTTGACTTTGACTTTGACTTTGACCTATTGTTCCATGCTGTATTTTTCTATGACAATATGAAGTTGAAGTTGGCCATCGTCTGGTACTTAGGTAGCGCAGACGTACTTGCAACTTATCAGGCCTTGCCCAAATGTTATTCCCGACTTGTTGGATAGGTTGGCATGGACCATTTCAGTAAATGTCCATAAGTATTGTGTAATCATCAACCGAGAACATTGACAGCAGATTGACACCCACTGACGAAGGCGACGAAAACCTTTGTTGCTACAACTATAAAAGAGAAGACTGACGAAGAGTCCTGACCCAAAATGTGACCTATCCATGTAATCCATCTCCAGGGATGCTGCCTGAACCACTGAGTTAGTCCAGCACTTTGTGTTTTTCTTTGTAAACCATCATCTGCAGTTCCTTGTATCCATATCAAGGACCTGGAGGTCCCCACTGACCAGAAAGTTAACTACTGTCACTGAAGTTGCCCGAAGATCAGTCCAGCTCTTCTATTCCTATTTACTCCACCTCAGCAACATCATCAGAGGCCATGGTGCTGGCCTCCACATGTGCATTGTTGACACCGGGAATCCTCAGCAAAATCTCTCTTGATCCCGACATTGTTTCTAAATTGTCACACTATTGGCTTGGCTGGGTATTGGATGATCATAATTTTGGACAAAATCCGTTCCCACCCGCTGGCATCTCTCTGAAGCCGAGTGTCCAGAATCTCCATGTCTGTTTGGCTCTCAATTGTTTTAGACATCCATCTGATCACCTGTTTACACTGCTGGAACATTGCCTCAGCGTATCTGCCACTAAAAACACGTTTCCATGCCATTGGTACCAATTGCCGATTAATTCTATGCAATGAAAGCTGTCCTCTCTTGTTATATTTTCGGAACTATCATTCAAATCTCTCACCATTCTGTGCACCGATTTCATCTCCATGGTTGACGATGTGCATAGATCTCCATGTAAGTAATATTGAATATTAGAGCATATCAATATCAAAATTCTCATCAGTCTTATAAATTCTTTCATAGCCTTACCCCCTTCAAATTTCTCTAGTCTAGGTAGCACAGCGCCAGAGACCCGGGTTCAATCTTGAGTACGGGTACTGTCTGTGTGGAATTTGTACGTTCTCCCTGTGGCTGTGAGGGTTATCTCCGAGTGCTTCAGTTCCCTCCCACACTACAAAGACATACAGGTTTTTTGGTTAATAAGCGAGTTCGGTATTCCGACTGCGCATGCCCAGGTCATAGGTGACTGCAGCCAAACATTCTCGGCAGCTGAACTGCTGCGTGTATACAGACCTGCCTTTACATCCGTAGTCAGGATCGAAACGGGTCTCCGGTGCTGCAAGCGCTGTTGAATTGCTACTGCAGTTAGCGACACTAGTTCTTCCTTCTCCACTGGTCCATACGGAAATCTCAGCAGTGACAATTTAATGAATCACGGTCCGATCCCCCCTCAGCCTGGGTGTATGGGTTCCATTCTCACTCGGGCTGCCTTCCCAAGTTATACAGGGTTATTACACAGGGGCGGACCACGCACCCCTCTCCTGCACAACCCCAGGAGGCAGATTTGTGAACGGAGTCTCACTACCATCCGCATCCCCTCCCGAGTGTCCCATCCCTGTCCGGGGGCGGCCGGAGATGTCCGGGGTGACCCTGGACTGACGGGACACCGGCCCGGAGCAGTGGCGGCCCCAGGTTTACAGCCAGTGCGGAGAAGAAGCGCTAACTCCTGCTCAACTCAAGAGGAACCCAATCCCCGTTGGGCCGGTGACCGTCAGCTGCACCTCTCGCCTTATCCAGTGGCTGTCGGTTAACCCCATCGGTGCCGGAGAAAGCCGAGCACCAGTCATCAGTGGGGATGCACAAAAAATGCTGCAGTAACTCAGCGGGTCAGGCAACATCTCTGGAGAAGGGTCTCGATTCAAATTGTCACCTTTTCCTTTTCTCCAAAGATGCTGCCTGTCCCGCTGAGTTACTCCAGCACGTTGTGTCTACCTTCAGTGTAAACCAGCATCTGCAGTTCCTTCCTACAGAGCGATACTTGTCCGCGGTAAAGGCGAGGCGGCGGGGAGAGAGATGGAGAGAGGGATGGAGAGACGGATGGGGAGAGAGGAACTCGCTATAGCGGCTTCACTGCAGGTCCCGGACAGCCCGTCTCCACAAGAACTCCCCGGCGGCAGGAAAATCCCCCCCCCCCCCAATCCTCTGCCGCGGACTGGAGGGAGGGACTGGGGGACATTGCCCGCCTCTGCAACCAACATGCAAACCCTGGCACTCCCTGCGGAATGTTAAACTAAACACATCTGTGAGCAAAACACAAACACGCACGTCTTTCACCCCCTTTTTCTCTCCCCCACCTCTCACCATCTCTCCGCCGGTCCGCTCTCACCCCCTGCACCCCGCTCTCCCACTACCTGACACCCCCGTTCACTTTTTTTTTTCTCGAATGACCTTTGACAAATCCCATGATTCTTTACGTTTTTTGGAATACCAAACTTGCTTATTGTCTTTGGTAAATTCTAAATTGCCCCTGGTGTATAGGGTAGTGTAAGTGTACGGGGTAAGTCACTGGTGATAGTACCTTTAGCTGCACTTGCATTTCTTCCCAAATCCATTTGTCTCTCTTTCTCCTTCTTCCTCTCAGGCCATGCTTCTTCTTCTTGTGTATGGCGAGCACAGCCTAAAGTTGTAAGTCAACTTGTTCTATTTGATCTTTTGTTTGTGCACGTCGGGTTGATTGCATTAGTCGAAACAGGGTGAACCACGTGAAGGTTGCAATCTCCCACCCCAGGCCATGGTTGGAACCTACCTCTTTGACCAAGTTTTAGATTGTCTAAATTAAATTGTTTTTTAACTCAGTGTTAATTTTGCTTTGATAACACTTCCCTGAAGTGTCTTGGGAAGTTGTTGGGACGTTTGTCATGGTTTTATTCGTGGGAGCGGTACTGATTAGTGACACACTTTGTAAAATATAAGAGTGGGTCAGAGAATTTATAATCTGTGGTGAATGACTCAACTCCTGATTTCCACCTCTACACACACACCAGCTCAGTTTCATTTGTTTGCATTAGTCAGGTTTGACTGCACCCAAATGAGTAGAGACGTTTAATTGGTCCCTCATTCACCACTCTAAACATTTTCTTCTTCCACCCTCCCATGCCGTATTGTGTATAATCAAAACAATCTGATATTACTCATTTAAGGATTCTTTGACATTATTTCCAAAACCCATGAGCTCTACCACTTTGAAGGATAAGGCCAGGTACATGGGCTCACCACCACCTCTAACTTCTCTTTTGTGTCCTGACGAAAATCTCCTGTCATTTCTTCTTTGGCTAGACACAAAATGTCAGAATAACTCAGCGGGACAGGCAGCATCTCTGGATAGAAGGAATGGGTGACTTTTCGGGTCGAGACCCTTCTTCAGACCCGAAACGTCACCCATTCCTTCTCTCCAGAGCTGCTGCCTGTCCTCTTACTTACTCCAGCATTTTGTGTCTATCTTTGGTTTAAACCAGCATCTGCAGTTTCTTCCTACATTTCTTCTTTGGCCCTGGGTTATCCTAACACTGTGAAACGACCACCTTCAAAACATATTATAACCATGCATGAATATCGTCGCTGGGAAAACCTATGGATGGACATAAATTCTAGCATTACCAATAATGCACACATCCAGCGAATGAAAAATATGAACATATCTCCTTGACAGATATAACCTATCTATGTTGGTATGTGTAAAATCTAATTACACAATAGCGATGATTGATATTTGTCTTGTGGATGCCAAGTGCAGGGCCCAATCAGTCTCGTACTTTAGTGACTGAATCAACAATGAATTGGAGTTCCGTCGCTATCTGTGTGCCAATGCAAATATTATCTTACGTTAAAAGAAAGACGTAAAGTGCTGGAGTAGCAGCATCTCTGGAGAACATGGATAGGTGCTGTTACAGGTTGGGTCCATTCCTTTGACTAAGGAAATCGGAGAAAGGGTCGAGACCCGAAATGTCACCCATTCATGTTCTCCAGAGATGCTGCCAGACCCACTGAGTTACCCCAGCACTTTGTGGGCTTTTTGTTGAGTTAAACATCATGTCCAGTGTGGCTCTGGATGGTTGGCTGTTCAGAGAGCAACTTTGGATTCACTGTGAGGCAGTGGTTGAGGTCTCTCATGATGACCTTCCCTGTGGCAGACAGTGTGGTCACTGCAATCCAATTTGACTTATTTCTTGAAGATGACCAGTGATTACTGTATCTCCATGAACAACTTGGCATATACTCTGCTTTCCAATGTGAACGATGATCTTGTTGGTTTTTGACTGAACCTCCTCGCCGCTGAGATTTTTCACACTGAGACACTATCATCCAAATTTTGTAAGGGAAGAGATTACCTGATAGTTAAAACCCTGTCCCACGGTACGATTTCATTCCAAGAGCTCTCCCGAGTTTGCCCTGATGCGAACTCGAAGATTTACGGTAATGGCCGCTTGTCGGTACTCGGGGTTCTCGTGGACATTTTTCAACATGTTGGAAAATCTTCACGAGTCGTTCCATGCTTACCTGCCATTAGCGAGTCTTCCCGAGTACCTGCCGTTAGCGTTACGAGCTGCTAAGAGACGTCCCCGAGCTCCGACCTACCTGCTACGCTCATTCTCTGTGCTTACCACGAGTTTGATTTTATTTAAACTCGGGAGAGCTCTTGGAATGAACTCGTACCGTGGGACAGGGCTGTTACAGCGCCAGAGATTTGGTTTTGAACCTGACTACCGCTGCTGTCTGTACAGTTTGTATGTTCACCCTATGACCGCGTGGGTTTCCCCCGGATGCTCCGGTTTTCTCCAACACTCCAAAGACGTGTAGGTTAATTAGCTTCTGTAAATTGTCCAGACTGTAGGATAGAACTAGTGTACGGGATCAGTGGCCGACATGCACCCAGTGGGCCGAAGGGCCAGTTTCCATGCTGTATCTCTAAACTAAACTAAACTACACCCTACAAATCAAGTAACATCTGTGGAAGGAAAGGACGGGTGACGTTTCAGATCGTGACCCTTCTTCAGACCATTCTTGGGAGTATCTTCACCAGAAACATTGCAATGGTTCGACTGGGTGGCTCACCAACACCTTCACAAAGTTAATTACGAATGGTTCATAAAATACTGGCAATGCCAGTAAACACAACGGATACTGTCAATGACTAACAAAAAAAAAAATCAATTTTAGATAGTTGATGACATTTCAAAAATATGTTGGTTTGAAAACCCCTCTTGAAAGTACGAAGATGCAATATGAAAATCCACTGCAATTGCAAGTTCCATGTGTTTTAATAGCGAGCCTCCCTTAACCACTTTATTGTCAGAATAATTTCTGTGAAACAAAAGATTGACGTTCATGCCCATTCACTCCTTCAGCGGCTCTCGTGCGCCCAGGCACAACTTCCGCATGGGCGGAGGGATACAGAGGCGGAGAAGGGTGAGGCGCGGGGCATGCCGGGGGTTGTAGTGCAGCTGTCCCCCACGCTTTGCGCAGGTGCTGAGGTGGCGGACTACAGTCCCCGTGAGGCGGCCAGCGGGGCGGGCGGGTTTCCGCTCTGCCGGTGGAGGTGAGGCGGCGGCGGCAGCGGCGGGAGGGCGGGAGCGCGCTGGGCTTCAGTTCGACGGGCGGACAGCACTTGGCGGGCAGGGCGGGCACAACACGCCGCGACGCCCACAGACAGGTAGCCGGGGCTTGGGGGGGGGGGGGGGCTATATGGGGGTCGCCGGGGCTGCTGCTGGGGCTGAGTTCACAGGGAGTGGAAATATTGATTCGTGGGAAAGGTTCACGAAGATTCCCTCATACAAGGTGGGAATGGGGGACTGTGGTGAAAGGGAGCGGGATCTGTTGGCCGGAGGGGTAGGAGGAGAGAACGGGGAGAGGGTGAGGGAGGGGAAACTGGCGTGGGGATCAACCAGAGGGAGGTGAGTGGCGATCGGGCGAGAGTAATAATTGTTAAGAGATATAACATTATTAAGGGATTGGACAAGCTAGATGCAGGAAACATGTTCCCGATGTTGGGGGGGGGGGGGGGGGGGGAGTCCAGAACCAGGGGCCACAGATTAAGAATAAGGGGTAAGGCCATTTAGAACTGGGATGAGGAAAAACTTTTTCACCCAGAGACTTGTGAATTTGTGGAATACTCTGTCACAGAATGATTCACTGGATGCATTCAAAAGAGAGTTAGAAAGAGCTCTTAGGGATAGTGGAATCAAGGGATATGGGGAGAAGGCAGGAATGGGGTAGTGATTGTGGATGATCAGCCATGATCACATTGAATGGCGGTGCTGTCTTGAAGGGCCGAATGGCCTACTCCTGCACCTATTGTCTATCCTCTTTGTATCTAGTATGTGGGGTCAAGGAGAGGAGTAGGAATGGAGGGAGTGGGGATCCAGGGAGAGGAGCAGGATCAGAGAGAGTGGGGATAGTGGAAGGGGAGTGGAGATCAGGGAATGGATGGCTCTCTGGGAGGAGAGGGGTGAGGATCTGGGAGGAGAGGGGTGGGGATCAAGGAGGGAAGGGATGGGGGAGTGTGGATCAGGGGAGAGAAGCAGGATGGGAGAGTGGGGATAGTGGAAGGGAGTGGGGATCGGGGAATGGATGGCTCTCTGGGAGCTCTGGGGTGAGGATCTGGGAGGAGAGGGGTGGGGATCAAGGAGGGAAGGGATGGGGGAGTGTGGATCAGGGGAGAGAAGCAGGATGGGAGAGTGTGGATAGTGGAAGGGAGTGGGGATCGGGGAATGGAGGGGGTGGCTATTGGGGAGGGGTGGGGATCAGTGAGAGGAATGAAACACATCATCAATATTTCTGATTAGAGCTAACAATATAGATGCAATTGAGAGGTGCTTGGACAAGAGTATGAAAGAGAGGGGAACAGAGGATGATGTTGACATATTAAAGTGAGGAAAGATGGTAGTCGTCTTGAGTGGAGCATTACGGCCATCGCGGACTGATTGATTATCCCTTTTCCATGCATGTTTTACATCAATTCTCTGGGAGTGTTGTGGCAATTATTATTCTGTCTTCATCAGTCTGAAGCTGGGTCCAACACTAAAATGTCGTCCCTCACAGATGCTTGGCCTGCTGAGTTTGTCCAGAACTTTGTGTTTTTGCTCAAGATTCCAGAATCTGCAATTTCTTGTGTCTTCATTGTGTTGCTTTTAAGAACAGTATTAATACAAAAGCAACTTGTGGTGAAATGTCAGGCCAGCTGTTGACGTTCTGATCTCCAACCATCAGCTTGCTTATTGTATGTTAACTAGTATTCAAGAAGGGTCTCGACCCGAAACGTCGCCTATCTCCTTCGCTCCTTAGATGCTGCTGCACCCGCTGAGTTTCTCCAGCTTTTTGTGTAACCTTCAGTTATCCTGTTTGATAATTGATATCTTGTTATAGGCTTGTGGTGGTGGTGTGAAGGGAGGAATTTGCTTCTAAATTGTTGCTCAACCTGGTTTTAAAATGTGATGTCTTGCAATGAAAAGTCATGTTTTTAAGTGGGTCATGGAGAATTCTTATATTGATCACTAAATTGCAACTATTCTACTCTGTGTGTAGGAAGGAATTGCAGATAGTGGTTTACACCAAAGATAGACACAAAATTCTGGAGTAACTCAGCGGGCCAGGCAGCATCTCTAGATAGAAGGAATGGCTGCCTGCCCCGCTGAGTTACTCCAGCATTTTATTCTATTCAGTGGGTTGCTTTGGTGCTTGCACTGATAACGACTGGAACTGGCATGGGAGATGAGCAGCTTTTATTTACGGGGAGGATTCGTGCACAGAGTTGCTCAGGGCCAGCCTCGGGTGTTTTGGGTATTAGAGTGACTTCGGACAGCCCCGAATCTTATCAGCTGGAGATGGAATATCTGGGTTTATCTGCAAAAGGGAAGATAACCAGATCTGAGCACAATGGCTTGATTTGCAACTGAGTTTAGTACTGAGGACTATCAGCAATTAAGATATCCAGCACCATTGAGTGGAGAAATTAGCTGGGGAAGGTAGAGAAGGTTTGATATGGAGTATGAGTTGTGAAGGCAAATGGTATATTGGAGAGTATTTTCTGGAACAGGCAGGTTGAGAACTGATGATACATTGCATACTTCAGTTTTATGTTATTGTGGCTCCTGAAAGTACGTAAATTTACATTTTTCTAATCCGAAGAACATCCTACAAAAATTCTGCCATGTACCATCTAACAGATCAAACCTGATTGAGTTGCGGAAGGGAAAGCGTTAAATTCACTCGAATTCAGTGGAGCACATTTTTAGTAAAGTCGAAGATTTTAATCTAGGTCATTTTCTGTCTGCAAAGATTGAAAAGTATCAACAGCTTGCCCAGTTTACATCAGTAGATTGGTTGCTGAAAATTGACTGAAAGTGTACCACACCTCGTCTCGTCGGGCTTGACTAAGAATCCAATTACAAAATGTTCCTATTGCATCTATACTTTTTTAGGAACATTTCTCCTTGGTTTGCACATAACTTGAGCGATAAAAATCCAGCCAGTGCCTCAAAGGAATGATCTGTTTATGAATCAAATTGCAGTTGGCAGTAGCAGTATCTGATTCACAACAAGACGAAACGGGAAATCATTCAAAATATTGGCAAAGTTAAGCAAAAGTGAGTTGAGATATCTTTTATGCACAGAATTGTTCTAATCTGAGATGCACCGCATGTGATGGTAGATTTAGTATCATCTTGTAAAAGGTTATTGGGTGCTTATAAAGGAAATTGATGGTTATGGGGAAAGAGCTGAATAATGTGACTAATTTTATTGTCAATTAAAAGAGATAAGATGATAATGATGGGTCAAAAAGAGCTGGCATGCAGTAAGAAAGTGATTTTTTTGCGACAGCATTGTCGAGTTCCATACTTTGCTAATATCAGAACGGGTTTCACATCTGATCTGTCTACATTAACGTAGGAAATGAATTGTCCTTGTTTGCAGAGGTATGTTGGTGGGATCAATGGACCCGTGAAGACGAGCCAATCTTGTGCCGTGTTTCCTGATGACATCAAGGCACTAATTGTTTGCTATTCAAGTGTCAGCGTAAAACTTTGAATAATCAGCGTTAATTGTAAAGATAGTAAACCAAACTGTGCTGCATTTAACACAAGTGCTGGATGAACTCAGTGAGTCCGACAGCACCTGTGGAGATAATGGACAGGTGATGATTTGGAGCCGGACCCTTCAGTCTTCCATAGCCAAAAGTCACCTGCCCATTGCCTCCACATCTGCTGCCTGACCTGCTGAGTTTCTCCATGGTCCTACTGTATTTGGCTCAAGATTCCAGCATCTGGATTTTCTTCTGTCTCCATTGTGCTGCATTTAAGACCAGCATTAAGTAATAAAAAACATACTCGACGTCGTGTCAGGTCACCTTGCAGATTGCTTATTGTATATTAACCAGTGTGCTCCTGTTCTCACTGTCACTGTTACAGTTGTGCACATTGGACCCAGATACACAATAACAAACCCTTTCAATAGCGTGCAGCTTCAAACCCAATGAAATATTTAGAAGCCAATCAATAGCTTTCAGAGAGTTATGTCTTAGATCAAAAATCAAAATATAATATTCTCATCTCGCATTTATGCTTTCATGTAATTTTGTTTTACTTTTTTTTTAATACTGTGCTGATTGGAGTGTTACTGATATGAATCCCAATGCCTTAAGCATGTATTTTGTTGGTGATTGATGGGGGATCAGAATTTAACTAGGTTGTGTAACAGAGCTATGTGCTGCACTGAGAGCATGAACCATGCAGATTTGTGGAGGAGATGAAGGGTCTTCAACATGCAACCAAGAACAGCATCTGTCCTCCCAGTTGGATGTAGAATATCTAATTCTACTGCTTAGAAATAAGTAGGGGAGATATCAACGGTGTTCTAAAAATATTTTTTTCCTTTCACCAGATTTACGGGAACAAATTATGTCAACAGTTTTACATTTGCTGTGTGTGCGCAAATTGGCTTTTGCTTGAATAGGTTGATGAGCGTTAAACTTTACGGTAGTCAACACTACTTCACCCTTTGAGTTATTTGGAGCATGTATAGGAAGGAACCGCAGATGCTGGTTTAAACAGAAGACGGACACAAAACCTGGAGTAACTCAGCAGTCAGACAGTATCTCTGAAGAAAGATGATCCGCTGAGTATTTTGGAGCATCCTGAAGTTGTTAAAGGTGCAACTTAAGCAAAAGTTAATTAATTTTACACAAAAATCTCTGATCTTGAGTGCCCTGCTTGCATGGGGGCAGAACTCGTGAAAGGAAGTTGAATCTAAAAGTGGTCATTGGCTACAGGGAGAGGTGAGCCAGACTTGGAGGGCACCATAATGTTTGGGACAAAGACCCATCATTTATTTATTTGTCTTTGTACTTCACAATTTGAGATTTGTAATAGAAAAAAATCACATGTGGTTAAAGTGCACATTTCAGATTTTAATAAAGGCTATTTTTATACATTTTGCTTTTATCATGCAGAAATTACAGCAGTCTTTATACATAATCCCTCCCATTTCATGGCACCATAATGTTTGGGACACAGCAATGTATTGTAAATGAAACTAGTCATGCATAGTATTTTGTTGCATGTCCTTTGCATCCAATGACTGCTTGAAGTCTGCGATTCATGGACATCACCAGTTGCTGGGTGGCTTCTCTGGTGATGCTCTGCCAGGCCTGTATTGCAGCCATCTTTAGCTTATGCTTGTTTTGGGGGCTAGTCCCCTTCAGTTTTCTCTTCAGCATATAAAATGCAAGCTCAATTGGGTTCAGATCGGTGATTGACCACTCAACAATTGACACTTTTTTAGCTTTGAAAAACTCCTTTGTTGCTTTAGCAGTATGTTTGGGATCATTGTCTTGCTGTAGAATGAACTGTCTGCCATTGAGTTTTAAGGCATTTGTGTGTCTATACACTTCAGAATTCATTATGCTATTACTATCGGCAGTTGTATCATTAATGAAGATGGATGGGCCAGTACCTTCAGCAGCCATACATGCCCAGGCCATAACACCACCTTCATGTTTCACAGATGAGGTGGTATGCTTTGGATCTTAGGCAGTTCCTTCTCTCATCCATACTTTGCTCTTGCCATCACTCTGCTGTAAGTTAATCTTTGTCTCATCTGTCCACAAGACCTTTTTCCAGAACTGTGGTTTCTCTTCAAGTACTTCTTGGCAAACTGTAACCTGGCCATCCTATTTTTGCGGCTAACCAGTGGTTTGTATCTTGCGGTGTAGCCTCTGTATTTCAGTTCATGAAGTCTTCTGCGGACAGTGGTCATTGACATGTCCACACCGGACTCCTGAAGAGTGTTTCTGATCTGTCGGACAGGTGTTTGGGGATTTTTCTTTATTATAGAGAGAATTCTTCTGTCATCAGCTGTGGAGGTCTTCCTTGTCCTGCCAGTCCCTTTGCGATTAATAAGCTCACCAGTGTTCTCTTTCTTCTTAATGATGTTCCAAACAGTTGATTTTGGTAAAACTAAGGTTTGGCTAATGTCTCTAACAGTTTTATTCTTGTTTCTCAGTCTCATAATGGCTTCTTTGACTTTCATTCGCACAACTTTGGTCTTCATGTTGATAAACAGCAATAAAACTTTCCAACTGTGATGGAAAGACTGGAGGAAAGGATAGGTGCTGAGAGCTCTCTTATACCTGCATTAAGGAGGCATTGAAACACCCCTGAGCAATTACAAATACCTGTGAAGCCATGTGTCCCAAACATTATGGTGCCCTGAAATGGGGGGACTGTATAAACATTGCTGTAATTTCTACATGGTGAAACCAAAATGTATCAATGTATAAAAAATAACCTTTAATCTGACAATTTGCACTTTAACCACAAATCTCAAATTGTGGAGTACAGAGGCATATAAATAAATGATGGGTCTTTGTCCCAAACATTATGGAGGGCACTGTATATATGCATTGGTGTTTTTCGAGCTTCTCAGAAGCACAGTCACACAATATTTTATGTCTAGGCACACAAGGATTTATATAGACATTTTTATGGCATAGGTGAAAGTGACAATGAGTTGGAGTTCTGAAGATGCTGAAGAGAAGACGAGGAAAATGGAAAATTCAGAATCGTTGGACTCTTAGATCGATGTGTAGAAAGAAGTGACTGGTGAACAAAATAGGAGGTAGGCCAAAATGCTGGAGAAACTCAGCGGGTGTGGCAGCATCTATGGAACGAAGGAAATAGGCAACGTTTCGGGTCGAGACCCTGCTTCAGACTGATGTGAGGGTGGGGGGGGGGGGGGGAGGAAGAAGAAAGGAAGAGGTGGAGACAGTTGCTGAGGGAGAGCTGAGAAGGGGAGGAGAAAGCAGGGACTACCTGAAATTAGAGAAGTCAATGTTCACACCACTGGGATGCAAACTGCCCAAGCGAAATATGAGCTGCTGCTCCTCCAATTTACGGTAGTCCTCACTCTGGCCACGGAGGAGGCACAGGACAGAAGATTCAGAATGGGAGGGGGAGTTGAAGTGCTGAGCCACCGGGAGATCAGGTAAGTAAAATGCGAACTGAGCGGAGGTGTTGGGCGAAGCGATCGCCAAGCCTACGCTTGGTCTCACCGATGTAGACAGCTGACATCTAGAGCAGCGGGTGCTATAGATGAGGTTGGAGAAGGTACCTCCTTAATGCAGGTATAAGAGTGCTCTCAGCACCTAGTCTTTTCTCCAGTCTTTCCATCACCTTTGGAAACTTTCATTGCTGTTTATCAACAAGTTACCCAGATTCCTCATCCTTGTAAATCACGATCCCTAACCAGCTTGAAGGTGTCAGTTAGAATTTGGGCAGCAGAATTTTGAATGGATAGGAAGGAACTGCAGATGCTGGTTTACACTGAAGATAGACAAAACAACATCTGAAGAAGGGTCTCAACTTGAAACGTCACCCATTCCTTCTCTCCAAAGATGCACCCTGTCCCATTGAGTTGCTTCAGCTGTTTGTGTCTAACTTTGAATGGGCTTGGATTTGGGTGGTAAGGATGTGGTGAGTAGAGCTCACAGGCTGCTATTTTGCAGAGATCCAGTTTATCGCCTGCTTTATGTTGATGACCACTTTTTGGGAGCAACTGATCTAATTACACTTGTCACTTTAGGATGTGATAATTGCTGAGGCAGCTGGTGAAAATTGAAAGCTCTTTTCACTTTTTAAATTGTAGCATTTTGGATCTGTCCTACTTTCTGCCATCATGTGCTACCTTCTATAGTGTTCTGGTATGTACAGGTTATCCCTTGTGTACGATCACGCTATTGCATGGTCCCATATACACTTTGTGGTCACTTTCCCAGGTCTCTGTAATGTCAGTTTCCTTTACATTATGTTGGCACTAAGGCTAATACTGCTGCTTTCAATAAGTGGAATCGCGTATCTGACCATACATTTGTGACCTTACGGGTCGAGAATCTCAACCCGAAACGTCACATATTCCTTTTCTCCAGAGATGCTGCCTGACCTGCTGAGTTACTCCAGCTTTTTGTGTCTATCTTCGGTTTAAACCAGCATGTGCAGTTCCTTCCTACACATACATTTGTGAACAATTTTCAAAAGCAGAGTTCGGATTTGGCTCAGCTATGATACTGCACACAGTCATAGACCTTATGTTGCATAGAAGTAGGCTATTTAGCCCATCTTGTCTGTACCAACCAAGTTAGCATATTGGACTAGTCTCATTTGCCCGCATTTGGCATATAGCTATCTAAACCCTTTCTATATATATATATATATATATATATATATATATATATATAGCCAAATGGCTTCACAAAATAATAATTATATCCGCTTTTGAATTATATAGCCATTTTAAATTGTATATTCAGAAGGCTTCTAAAATGTTCATTGAAAGGGTTAAAGCTGTGCTGAGAAGAGTATTCTTGTATGCTCGATGATTGTAGGGGCTGGCTTTACGAGTGTGTGCTGGAGGTATTGTGACTTCCAAGGTTTTTGTGTGGAAGACGAAAGCAAGCCAAGCAGTTTGGTCTCGTGTGTGAACTCTTTCCATTAGTCGTATAGAGCTGCGAAAATGTTTTCTGGGTCAAGAAGTTTCAGATGTGAACTTGGCAAGTGAAAAGCTCTGTCCTCCATCTCGCTGTGATGTTTATAGTTCCCAGATTAATCACAAAGCAAACGGGACTTCACTGCAACGTGACCTTCACCTGAAAATGGTCCACCCTTGAGTTTTAGAGTGTCTCATAGGAGGTAGCATCTTTGAGTGATACTAGGAAAAAATGATTTGTTTTTTTAACCTTGGAGAGATCTGTTGCCATGGCTTCTTGGAACCTGTGGTTCCCACATTTGAGTAGCCCGACAGCATCTTGTTTGTTAATTAACATGAAGCTGATTCAAGCTGGTAAGGGATCATGATTTAAAAGGATGAGGAACCTGGGTAACTTTGAGAAAGTAGCAATTCTATAATCCGTTTCCTTTGAGTAAGCAGGACACAATCGAGATTTTAAAAAGAGTATTAAAACTTTTAAATGTTTCGATGGGTTTTGATTAGTATTGTGAAGCAGGAAATAGCCAAAAGACAAGTGATAAGGTAACTAGCCAACGGTCCAAAGTAAAATTAAAACTAAGAAATGTATTCTTGCATCGTAATGATCTCTAGTGCACAACCGAGAGACGAAGATGCAATTAGAATGTTTTGTATGGAACAAGATGAATGCAAAAGCAATAAATTTGTTCGGCTCTGGAGAAAGAGTGTCAGAGTTGGACTAAATCGGTAAATCGTTCAGAGCTATGAGACTGCCTCCCGTGCTGTAAAGTTCTATGCTTCAGCTACCCTGTACCATGATAAGGAGGTAGTAGGAGTCTAATTATGTCTTGGCTGCATTGTGTAATTTTTCTGCAGGAATCATCGGATAAAGACGAGGTGTTGATTCACCCAGCTGGTTCCCTGCACCTAAGTGTGAACCCCCTTCTCCCCCCCCCCCCCTTTTACTGGCAGACACCTTGCATACCTGAGGAATGCAAGTCTACGTGACTGGCTTCCACACTAAACACTGGAGATTCCTAGTTGAACTGTTGTTTAAATTTGGTTACGTCCTTGCTTCTGAAAAACTTTAGCTGCACTAATTGTGAGGGTTTTTAAACTGATGGACACACTTATCCGAAGCTGGGTACCGTTGCACACAGTCTATACTTCCACATTTATGGTGTTCCATCAACTACTTCCACTTCAGTTGCGGTTGGATTGACCTACAGTTATGACTAATGGCTCTCAGCAACACTTTCGATTAGAACAAGTTGACCAAATCGTCCTTCCCTTTCTCCATGGCTGAATTGACAGATGGAAACTAATGGGTTGTGGGAGCCGTGAGTGCTTTTGTTGTAATATTTGGAGCCACATAACCTTTAACTAACATATTACTTTATATGGGTCCGGCACTGCTACTGTGCAATGTGACAGTCAGCTGGACATTACCGCACCACCTGTCCTTTGTGGAAAAGTTATTTCAGGTCAACGCCTTTGACCACAAATCCATAGGGCAGTGGTCAGCACAGAATATCCTGCAGGTCAAGAGCTCGATGGATCCTGTGGTGCAGTTCCTTGAGCAGACTATCCAGTTTGTCTGACTTAATGCCTCATTGCCAGAACTTGCGAGCAAGCACCAATATCTCAGTTGGCTAGAAGTGAGAGGGGGGCCTCCCAATCAGATCCTTCCTTTACTGTCGGAATCTTACTACCAATGTCTTCAGCATGGCTGCTATGGAGAGGAGATGGTTGCCCTCCTCTTTGTAGGATGTGGATTTGTAAAGAGTGTCTGGAGAATGATGCAAGGGTCCTTGTCACTGTTCATCCTGAACAAAGGACTCTGAATCATGAGCTGTTCTTCGGAACATTCTGAGATGAACATCAAGTGGTGCTGGAGGATCAACAACTCAGTGAAAGACCACTTTCTGCAGCTCGTAACGTTTGGACTCCCAGCACAACATGATGTCCATCGGAGAATGTTGCTGACTGGCCCATTCCAGACTGTGGGAGTACGTGCTGAGGGACTCATTGAAGCTTGGTGGAGGAAACGTCAATTCTCTGTGGCAGAACCACAGTCTGGGTACATTGGGGGCTAGAGTCTGGTGGAGACACCTTCAAACAAGGGAAGGGATATCACTCCAGTCACCCACATGAATTACAAGAGAGTTTTGTTGAAAGAGAGGTGCGAACATTACTGAGTATGACACTATTGAAAAGGCTTGTCCCACTTGGCCGTCATTTGCGAGCCATTTATGCGACCTCCAGAAATGTGGTTGTCACGTTGTAACGGACGGGTAGCATGTGGGTAGTGCGGGACGGGCGCATGGAGAGGTGTGGAGTTGCGCGCAGTATCGCACAGCGCTCCAGGATTTCGTGCTACACCCGTGTGACACATTGCGTACGCACGATGACGCATTGGCATCGCACGCTGGCGTCCCGTCGTCTCGCGTGTAACGCGTGGCGATGTATGATTACGTCACCGTGCGTAACCCTGCACCGCTGCATGCCGCTGGGTATTCTAATGACGTCACGCGCACCAGACGGCATGATGACGAGTGATTTGTGCGCGACATCGCCTATTTTACATATGACGCACAAATGACGGCCAAGTGGGACAGGCCCTTAATGAATGCATAGACACTGAGAATGTCTGAAGAGTTTTTGAAGTTTTTTGTATCTTTTTTAAATTGTGTGTTAAGTTAATTTTTGGTATGGATAAGTACTTTTTTTTTGAGTGCGTGAGGTTGTTTTACATCAAATTGTCTGTTTTTAAAGACATGAATGGTCCAACCTACGCTCATTATCTGGCTGTGAAGCACTGTGCTCCTCAAAGTCATGGAGACACAGTTATCTTTTGTGGGGTTGATAGTCGGGAAAGTGCTTTTTTTTGCACTGATACTTCATTGCTGGATAACTTCTAAATTAAATTGTAATGATCCGTTGAGTGAAATTTGAAGATTGTGTAAATTAATTGAAACTAAAGCTGCAAAGTGCTGGAGTGACTCGGGGGTGTCAGTTCATAAGTTCTGGGAGCAGAATTAGGCCAGTTGGCCCATCAAGTCTACTTCGATGGCTGATCTATCTTTCCCTCTCAATCACATTCTCATGTCTTCGCCCCATAACTCCGGATACCTGTACTAATCAAGAATTTCTCGATCTCTGCCATAAAAATATCTATTGACTTGGCCACAGCCATCTGTGGCGTTGATTCACCACCCTCTGACTCCTGAACTAAAACTAAACTTTCCATATCTTCCAGAGATGCTGCCTGATCCGCTGAATTATTCTAACACTGTCTTTTTGGGGAAAGCAGCATCTACAGCTGACCTTTTTTCAGTTGATTTAATGCAAATTCTGAAAAACCAATGTTAAATTGTAAATCGCATTAGAAAATGTGATATGTCTGCCCCGATTTCTTCCTGCCTCTGAAGACGATAATATAAGCACATTAGACCATTCTATACAGACTTACAGTGCCCTCCATAATGTTTGGGACAAAGGCCCATCATTTATTTATTTGCCTCTGTACTCCACAATTTGCGATTTGTAATAGAAAAAAAAATCACATGTGGTTAAAGTGCACATTGTCAGATTTTAATAAAGACCATCTTTATACATTTAAGTTTCACCATGTAGAAATTACAGCTGTGTTTATACATAGCCCCCCCCCCAAAAAAAAAAAATCAGGGCACTATAATGTTTGGGATACAGCAATGTTGTGTAAATGAAAATAGTCATGTTTAGTATTTTGTTTAATATTCTTTGCATGCAATGATTGCTTGTAGTCTGTGATTCATGGACATCATCAGTTGCTGGGTGTCTTCTCTGGTGATGCTCTGCCAGGCCTGTCTTGCAGCCAACTTTAGCTTGTGCTTATTTTGAGGGCTAGTTCCCTTCAGTTTTCTCTTCAGCATATAAAAGGCATGCTCAATGGGGTTCAGATTGGGTGATTGATTTGGCCACTCAAAAATTGACTTTTTTAGCTTTGAAAAACTCCTTTGTTGCTTTAGCAGTATGTTTGGGATCATTGACTTGCTGTAGAATGAACTGCTGACCAATGAGTTTTGAGGCATTTGTTTGAACTTAAGCAGATAGAATGTGTCTATACACTTCAGAATTCATTATGTTACTACCATCAGCAGTTGTATCATCAATGAAGATATGTAAGCCAGTACCTTCGGCAGCCATAACTCCCCACCACTGTCTTCGTCTCATCTGTCCACAAGACCTTTTTCCAGAACTCTGGTTGCTCTTTTAATTACTTCTTTGCAAACTATAACCTGGACATCCTATTTTTGCAGCTAACCAGTGGTTTGTATCTTGCAGTGTAGCCTCTGTATTTCTGTTCATGAAGTCTTCTGAAGTGGTCATTGACAAATCCACTCCTAAAGAGTGTTTCTGATCTGTCGGACAGGGGATTTTTCTTTATTATAGAGATAATTCTTCTGTCATCAGCTGTGGAGGTCTTCCTTTGCCTGCCAGTCCATTTGCGATTAGTAAGCTCACCAGTGCTCTCTTCTTAATCGGAATAGGAAAACCTTTATTGTCATTCAGACCTTTTGGTCTGAACGAAATTTCGTTGCCTGCAGTCATACATATAGTAAAGAAAAAAACACACAATAAACACATACTTAACATCTACCACAGTGAGTTCACCAGACACCACCTCACTGTGATGGAAGGCAAAAATCTTAAGTCTTTGTCTCTAGCAATGATGTTCCAAACAGTTGATTCTGGTAAGGCTAAGGTTTGGCTGATGTTTCTAACAATTTTATTCTTGTTTCTCAGTCTCATAATGGCTTCTTTGACTTTATTTGGCACAACGTGGCTCCTCATGTTGATAAACAGTAATGAAAGTTTCAAAAGGTGATGGAAAGACTGGAGGAAAGACTAGGTGCTGAGAGCTTTCTTATACCTGCATTAAGGAGGCATTTAAACACCCCGAGCACCTGTGAAGCCATGTGTCCCAAACATTATGGTGCCCTGAAATGAGGGGTACTATATATAAACACAGCTGTAATCTCTACATGGTGAAACCAAATTGTATGAGAATGGCCTTTATTAAAATCTGACAGTGCACTTTAACCACATGTGATTTTTTTTTTTCTATGACAAATCTCAAATTGTGGAGTACTGAGGCAAATAAATAAATGATGGGTCTTTGTCCTAAACATTATGGAGGGCACTGTAAACTTACAGATTTATTTAGACAATTATAGCCAACTCTAGAATGTTAGGCAAGGTACCATTAACCACATAAGTGAAATGTCACATTAATTGGATGGACTTTAAATCGTGAGATTGGCATTTTAGCAATCCCTCAACATGTTCATGCAGTCATGTATATTACAAGTCTAAGGGTTTATATCTCATTGTTTGAGTGCTAATGCAAATCCAGTGAGGTCCAATTCCTTGGAGGTTTAAACTGTTCCTTCACAAATGGTATGCAACCAATATGTGTTTTTTGAATGGCTTGATATTGTTGGCATCTTTCATAATTTCCCTCTGCTCTTTTTCTGATTCTTACTGGAAAGCATCGCTGAATTGTGTGTTTTAACATTTCAAATTATCTGCATGAGATCAAAGATATCTTATAAGAATGTGATATTGATCCGCTTACAAACAGATTAATTCTATATTCTCTCTAATATAAAACTGTCACTTTAAATTAATCAAATAAGAAAGATGGATTTCTATTGTAAAAAGATTTATAGAGTTGCCTAATTTTTGAGAAAACAGGCTCTGAGGTCATTTTGTTTATTCCTATTTAAGTTTTCAAATGAATGACACTGGCAAATCTGGATTGTCAGTGTCCATCCCGAGTGAACTTGTGGAGAAAATTGTGGACTGTTTAGTGTACTTTTGTCTATTCCAGTGGTGCGTCATGAAGGTGATGTGTGTGGAAATCTTAGACATTGACCCAGTGATAATGCAGGGTAAACAAATGTTAAAGTCAGGATGGAATATGACTGATGTAGATTGTAGAGTGATGGTGATGTTCTATGTTTTTGTGTCTCTTTACCTTGGATTAGTTTTTTTTAAAGGTAATGCTGAATGTTATGAATATTAGATGACAAGATGCCAAATTTCCATTTGCCATTCACTTTCAATTCCATATTCCCTATGCACACTTCACCCACATGGAAAACCGTAATTTAACTTTGTGGGAACTTGATTTTACTTTAATAGTATGTCAAATGTGAAGATTGTGTGAATAAGAATACATAATATATAACTTCAAATATTGCCCAGGTTTGTGGTATGATTGACGGCCCTGGAACTAAATGTATACGGGTAATTATAGTCCAATTATCACTTTGATTGTGACAAAAACAGATCATGGTAAACTATTGGTTTTGCAAGTAACTTGTTGGAACCAGAGGATTGTAAAACAAATTGTCTGATGATTATTTAACTTTTATCTAATTGCTGTTTGTGGGACTTGCTATGTGCAAATTGACATGTCTCTTGTAATGCTGCTGGACATCAAGCCTGCTTTATTGGCTTTGTGTCGCTTTGGGAACTTAAATATTATATCAGTCATTGCAAAGACTAGACAAAGGAGAGGTCGGGAAAATGGAAAAAAGTTGCAGTGGCACAATAATAGATGTATGATAGGGTTTCCAAAAGGAAAATAGAGGATACTAACAAACCGTCAAGTGTTTGATGTTGAAAAGGGCCCAGAGCGGAAAGCTGTTCTATTCCCAACCACAAACATTCCTCACGTTAACAAGAATGGAAAATAATCCATATCTTTGCTCAATTCCTTTTGTATAGGAGGTTATGGCTTGTCTCTGTGTCCTTAAACTAGGAATTAGCAATTTTGTTTTCCTGCTAAATTTTGCCCTTGACACTATGATGTGTGTTATACAATATATAAAGTTTGTACACATAAGCATGGTAAAATAATCTAGGACAAATTCTGCCAGTGGTTGCAAAATCTGCAGCCAGCATTCTTGTATTTTTTTTACACACATTTGTTATTCTGAATGTATTTGCAAAATTATTAATGTATTGATAATTTAATGGGACCTGTTTATGTTATCCCAACATTGTTTCCTCTAATTATAACTATCTCTGGTTGAAGAAGAAAATTGGTCAAGAAGTACCCAAGAAGCAAGTCCAAAATACTTTGAAACTTGAAAACTGATTTACTTTTTACTGAATTTGGCCCACCATTTAGCCCTTTGGGCCAGCACTGCCATTCAATATGATCATGTCTGATCATCCAAAATCAGTACCCCGTTCCTGCTTTCTCCCCATATCCCTTGATTCCGTTAGCCCCAAGAGCAAAATCTAACTCTCTCTTGAAAACATCCAGTTTCACTTCATCAGTGAATTGGCCTCCACTGCTTTTATTGGATAAGTGAATATACTCTCATTTTTTTAAAATCTCCCTGGTGCCCCTGAGGTTTTCCATTATATTTAAAAATAAAAATGTGTAAAATGTACGATAATAGAAGATGTTGGAATGGGCAGACAGATGTGTTTGCTGCTGTGGGAACTTAAAGGTTTCTTGAATGTTCAGCAGGATTATGCACAATTTGCTTGAGGCTGGGAATGAACTTGAAGGGCTCTATAACCAAAGTGAGCAACTTTTAGTAGATGCTGCGAGTTCGGTGATGGCCTCTTGTCAAAACAGGAAGTTTCCTTCACTCTGCTCCCTGCTATTTAAAGGAAAAAGTTTGTTGTTTGCGTATAGTGTACAAGAGGTCAGTCTCATTTGTGGGAAAGTGAACAAGAAAGATCAGATGGGCGCTCTCATTCATTTTCATCAATGTCCAGAAATGGTACATGAAGAAATTCATATCCAAAATGACCAAATGTGGGATTAAACTTTTGTTAAATTGCTCTGCTTCTTTTTCTGAATATGCAATGTTAGTTTTCTCCGGGTGCTCTGATTGCCTCCCACACTCCAAAGAAGTGCAGGCTTGTAAGCTAATTGGCTTTGGTAAGTTGTAAAATTGTCTCTAGTGTGTATAGGTTAATATACGGGGTGATCGCTGGTCCAAGTGAACTCTGTTGGGCCTGTTTCCGTGCTGTATCTTTCTGAAGTCTCTACTCTAAAGTCTAATAGATCATTGGGAGTGAACATTTTGATGTCAGACTTCTCTGACTCTCAAACATCAGAGGCAAGAGAGGCATTTATCTTCTACGTCCAGAGTAGATTAATTGAGTGGTGAAAGAATGTGTATTGTTGTGAGGTTCTTTATTAGGATATAATTCAAAATGGCTAAATAATGTAGAAATGAGATGGGTTCAAATGAGACATTAGTAAACAATATTATGATTGTGAAATTGCTTTTGAATGAAAGGAATGCATGTATCTTTCAATGTTTCCAGCAGTCGGTTGTAAAATCATTCCATACCATGTAGTCCATACCAGTCTGAAGAAGGGTCTCGACCCGAGACGTCACCCATTCCTTCTATCCAGAAATGCTGCCTGTCCCAGCATTATGGGTCTATATTTGGTGTAAAGCAGCATCTGCAGTTCCTACTTACCCATATCATGTATATATGATTTTTCTTTAGTCCTTTGCTCCAATACGTGGGCAGCCACATTTGCTTGTACCATCTTCATTTGTGGTTTTATCCATTCACAGTGTGTCCAGCAGGAACGTTACAGATGAAGTTCAGAATTCATAACAGGTTCACACATGGCTATGGCTATATCTCTATAATCCATGATGCTCCGGTGCACAAATTGCTTATTTTGTCCTCTACTATTACTGCACAATAGAGCATACACAGTCGTTTAGGGTTCAGAATTCCAAAGGTTTTTATTCGTTTATGGAAAAATGGAATATAGAGCACAGGAGGCCATTCATTCTGTTGATTGTTCACTTGATAGATTATAGCAGCCCATTTGAAACTTTGTTTTATTTCCCCATGAAAATTAAACACCTAGTGCTTACGATCGAAAGAAAAAGTAAATCTCTGGTTTGGTTTCAGGGATTTAACATTTTGTCCAGAATTCCTTCCTCTCGTAGAGAGTTTTCTAAAACGTTGGAGCCCATGAATACACTAAAAATTAGCAATGAATCAAGAAGAGGCCACTGTGTCTGATTCCTTTTGACTTCAAGTGCATTATATATTGTCTGTTTTATCCAGCCCTGTCTTAACACCATCACTACCTTTTGCCAACCATCCAGGATTGCACCAGAGTGTTACATAACTAGCTAATTTCCTCGAAAGTGCTACAAGGGACTCCTGAGGGCAAATAGTAGATGAACACTTTGAACTACACTCCATGTCTGTTTGAAGAATCATCCAATTTGGAGTGAAAGATTATTTGCTTTTTGAAAATTAAAACAAATGGTAGAAATTATTATAAATGGCTTCTGTTTATCATTCTGCTGATGGTGTTCGGTTTGTGATGTTTCAGCATCTATTTAGCTTTAGGATTGCTTCTAGGTGGCTGTGAGAAGACAGAGCACTACATAGTACATGTAGGAAGGAACTGCAGATGTTGGTTTACACCCTAGTGACACAAAATCTCGTAACTCAGCGGGATAGGCAGCATCTCTGGAGAGAAGGAACGAGTGATGTTTTGGGTCGAGACACTTCTTTAATCTGAAGAAGGCTCTCGACTCGAAATGTCACAGTTTAAGAATAAGGGGTAGGCCATTTAGAACCGAGACGAGGAAAAACTTTTTCACCCAGAGAGTTGGGAATCTGTGGAATTCTCTGCCTCAGAAGGCAGTGGAGGCCAATTCTCTGGATGCTTTCAAGAGAGAGTTATATTATAGAGCTCTTAAAGATAGCAGAGTCAAAGGATATGGGGAGAAGGTAGGAACGGGGTACTGATTGTGGATGATCACAGTGATTGGCGGTGCTGGCTCGAAGAACCGAATGGCCTATTCCTGCACCTATTGTCAATAGTCTATTGTCATCCATTCCTTCTCTCCAGAGATGTTGCCTGTCCTGCTGAGTTACTCCAGCATTTTGTGTCTACCTTCCGAGCACTACATAGTTGAATGCGATCAGTGATGCTTGGAAAATGAGCAGGTTTCCAGTGTTATTTCTGAGTGTGAATTTGTAGGTGGCTGTGAAGAGGCAGGGATCAAAGAGTGCTTCTATATTTGTACTCTGGCACTGTTCAGTATGGAAGCTCTTGATTAATACAGCAGGTAACAACCCGCCCCTTTGAGACATAAATAAAAATCTCTTTGAAGCAATGGCCTAGTTTTGAATCAATTATGCTGCTCCCCCCCCCCCCCCCTTTGTCTGCCAGTTTTTCCCTTTGCTTCCCTTCGATAAGCACGTCTTTCTTTACTGAGTTCTAATTCACAAAAGATCCACCTGTACCCTACAAAGATTACAGTAAATAACCAGGCTCAAGGTTATTTGCCCATTTCTAAAATCTTAAAGATTCTGCAATGCACTGAATGCCATCAAAAAGTACAGGTAGTATTGCTATATGCGTGTTTCCATTAAACCAATTGAATATAACATGATTGATGAATTAGGAAACATTATTTGTCGTACGTGGGCTAAATTGGTTATAACTCAATTTTGATGGGGAGCTGGAGAACCATCTCAAAACTACTTTACAAATTGGCAAACGGGAGAAATAAAAGTTGTCTTGGGCAAAAAACAGTTTGGGTAAAAAATTATGGTTTCCGTGCAGTAATTGGACACTTTTGTCTCTTGAGCACATGGTTGCTAGTTTAAACAACCACTTCTATTGACACTTGTGCAATGATACTCAATTAAAGAGTGTTGCATACAAAGTTTAGTGTTTTTAGCATGCAATAACAAAATAACATTTATAGCTGTAGGATTGAGGGCTGCCTGATGAAGGTTTGTGGGATTACTAAAGTATTTAATAAGGTAGAAGACTTCCACTTCAGAGCGAATAAAGTTAGGGGATAATAAATGCAAGATAAATACCACATAAACGGTGGCAGGTGTATGGAACGAGCGGCCAGAGGAGATAGTTGAGGCAGGGACAATTGCAACGTGTCAGAAATAATTAGGCAGGTACATGGATGGGACAGGTGTGGAGGGATATGGGCCAAATGCAGGCAGGTAGGACCAGTGTAGCTGGGACATGTTGAACGGTGTGGGCAAGTCTGGCTGAAAGGCCTGTTTCCACGATGTAAGACTGACTCTGTTGTCAACAATAGATTCACCAGACAATCCAGAAAAAACTTTGATTCTGATATTGGTTAGAGAATGAGTTTTCTGTCTGAAAGCGTGTTTGAGACGATCAATGTCGATGTGTTTATGGAAATTGCTTGGAGATGGCACAACAGAATATGCTGGCAAAGACAAAGGAAGTTGGGTTGAAAAGGCTCGTGTGTAACATAGCACCGTGGGCTGGCTGGCTGGCTGGGCTGAATCTCTTGTCTATCTGCTAATTTAGCTGTTGCACTGATGTAAAATGTGGTAGCTAGTATTCAAGTCTACAGCAATTAAGGTGAATACAACCTGGAGCTGAAAGGATGGGGAGTGAATCAACACAAAATATCCAGATTATGTACTAAGAACCACTCCTAATGATACTAGTTCTGATATGAAGGCTCTACATATAAAACATTTGTGCACCGTTTAAGGTGCTTGTGAAATTCATCATGCAGCCAGTTGGTGCCCGCTATGATTTGCAACTGAGAGTCATCAAGGTGTTCCTTGCACTGACCTGGAGTGAGTCATGAACAGTGATTTGAAAAACCCTGATCTGCTGAAGTTGATTGGCATGTCGCCGTTGCTCTTGATCTTATCCATGCAGGGCTACTGTATGTCAGTTGACTTCAGGGTAGAAGTTAAACCGAGCTTCACAAAAATCTCAAGTTTCAGCAGAATGGAAGACCTAATTCTTCTACACGTTTTTTTTAAATTCTTGCTTTCCATGCAGCCAACCAATCCGCTCAAATGATATACATACGTTTAAGGAAAGAGTTCCAACTTCTTCATTGTTCTGGTGGTAATTGAGTATAGGCAATTTCCGGGTAACAAATGGGATCTGTTTCTGCAGGTGCCCATAAGATTTTATTTCCCCCCCGCAAGTCAGAAAATACTGAGGGGCAACATTTTCATTCAGGGTTACACAAAAAGCTGGAGAAACTCAGCGGGTGCAGCAGCATCTAAGGAGCGAAGGAGATGGGCGATGTTTCGGGTCGAGACCCTTCTTCAGACTGGTCAGGGATCAGGGAAACGAGAGATATAGACAGTGATGTGGAGAGATAAAGAACAATGAATGAAAGATATGCAAAAAAGTATTGATGATAAAGGAAACAGGCCATTGTAAGCTGTTTGTAGTGTGAAAATGAGAAGCTAGTGCGACTTGGGTGGGGGGGGGGGGGGGGGGGAGATAGACAGAGAAGGAATGACAGGGCCCGAGGGCTGAGGGAGAGGTGGGAAGGGGAGGAGGCAGCCTGGGTTAACAGAATTGAGAAAATTCAATGTTTAAGCCCAGAGGATTCAGACTCCCCAAGCGGAATATGAGGTGCTGTTCCTCCAACTTGCGGTTCTTTATCTCTCCACATCACTGTCTATATCTCTCGTTTCCCTGATCCCTGACCAGTCTGAAGAACGGTCTCGACCCGAAATGTCGCCTATCTCCTTCGCTCCTTAGATGCTGCTGCACCCGCTGAGTTTCTCCAGCTTTTTGTGTAACCCTCGATTCTCCAGCATCTGCAGTTCCTTCTTTAACACAAATGGGACGAGCTGTCTGACGAAGTAGTTGAGGCAGGTACTATAACAGTATTTAAAAGACACCTGGATAGGAACATAGATAGGAATGGTTTAAAGGGATGTGGGCCATGTGGCAAATTGGACCACTTGGATAGAGGCATCTTGGCCGGTATGGACTAGTCAGGCCGTAGGGTCTGTTTCCTTGCCTTATCACTCTACATGCCCATTTAGGGGCAGAACTAATCATTTCACAAATGCAAATCAATTTCTACCATTGCATTTTCCGTAATGGAGAGCTCTTCTAAGCAAAACTGATGATGTATGAATAATAGACCCATTTGGTACATTAATGTCTATTTTGGGAAGGAAGCCTGGCATCTATGCTGTCTCACACCTGTGACTCCACTACCAATGTAGGTAGATCTTAATTTAGCCTCTTGAATGGCTGAGCAAGAAACTCAGTTGCATCATCACATTCTCTGGGGAACTCCCGGTTACGTATAATAAAATAAGAGATTTAGATAGAATATTTGGTTGTCTGGCTTGTCATGTGACTAGTTATCTGAAAAGTTATGTTTTTTCCATTTTATACCAATCTGATGTTATTCATTCTTCCCCCTCCCAAACCAAGTATTAATTTAATTCCACGCTCCTTGATTTTCATCAAGAATCAGGTTGTACATTGCAGCGCCATTGAATGAAGTTTTTTGATTCCTTTATGATTGACTGCCATTTTGTATTTGTGTTGCTGGACTTATTTGTGCACGGTTGTACTCCTGTCTTCAGCCTTGCATAGAGTTTAACTTTTTTCAAATTATTAAAAACCCTGCTGTTTCCACAATACTGTGTCTTCGTAAATCACTGGCCTCGTTGCCTTTCAAGCAGATCCTGTAAGGAAAGAAAAATTGTGGCTGAAAATATTTTGCAAATATACTCATGACCTCTTTAAATCATGTGGCTTTACATATTTAGAATGTAACTTGCTGTAGTTTCTTCTAAATGATCGCTGCAGGTGTTCTGTTTATAAAGGGTAATCTTTTCAGCAATTTCTTTTTTTTCCTTTACTTCTTGACTAGAATCATTACAGGACAAAGCAGCAGGGGAATAGGCTATTTTGCTTGTCATATCTGTGACGACCCTTTTGATAGATCTATTCATTAATCTCAATCCCCTACTCTTACCTCAAAGATGCAGTGTAAATTTAATGCCCCTTTTGAAAATTTCAATTAAACCTGCTCCTCGCACCACCACAAATCACAGATTCCATATATTCATAGTCTGCTGTGTATTCTTTTCCTTGACGTCTGGTTATTTTACCAGATCCCAAAACTCTGATTAGCAACTCTCATATTCACTGTATTCTACTACTTTATTCATGCTTGGGAAAATTTACCGTGACCAATATAATATACTAGCCCACACGCAGGTCTTTGGGATATTGGAAGAAACCAGAGAACCAGGAGGAAAACCACCCAGTTACATGAAGAACTTGAAGACTCCACTCTGACAGCACTTGAGATCAGAGCTGAACCTGCTGTGTGGTATTGTGCTGGAGCAGCTGTACCGCATTGATGCCCACCACACTATTGCGTTTCAGCAAATCCTTACAGTACTGGTATTTTAATTACTTTGCAGAAGAAGTTCAAAAACATTGTGCAAGTCTATGTGCCTTGGAGGCAGGTATAATTGGGAATCCTTCAATGTGATATTGGCACATGGTTGGAACTACTTTCACGTGTTGAGAACTTGTGCATTCAGGGGTTTGGCCCCATCACGATGTTTAGAAAAGTACTGAGGTAATGCTTCACTGTTCAGATGAGCATAAGTCCTATGGCTCTACTTGGAAAGAACTGAGAACAGTATTTCTTGGGCAGGATTTCTTCCTGAACCAGTTTTAGTTATAAACTGATTTATGTCGAAGGTATCCTGACCCAAAACGCCACCCATTCTTTTTCTCCAGAGTTGCTGCCTGATCCGCTGAGCTACTCCAGCACTATGTGTCTATCTTTGGTATAAACCAGCATCTGTAGTTCTTTGTTTCTACATGCCATCCATCACATTGGTGTTTATAGGATTTAACACTCCTGTCTGTTTATGTTACTGCAATGCCTACATTGAAGAGAAGTTCTAAATTGGATATGTCACACTCGGTGACATGCTGAGGTAATTTAAATTGCTCCAGAAATGCAAGCCTCTATTTCTATCTTCAATGTCCATCTGTATACCTGACAGATAAAGGACATTTCAGTTGAAGGATGATGGGGTGACCTTTCCTGAAGTTTGTCTGGATTAAACCCTCAGCCTTAAAATAAAAGAGAAGATAGAGACACAAAATGCTGGCGTAACTTAGTGGGGCAGGCAGCCTATCTGGAGAGAAGGAATGGGTGACGTTTCGGGTTGAGACCCTTCTTCGGATTCTTAAAATAATGTTCTTTCTGATTGAAAGCCATCAGCTGAGCAGATCTAATGCAGTGAAAGGTAGGTTTCCGATTATTTATTGCCGCTGTTAAAGAATATTTAGAAAGCACTTGCATTAGCCCCATTCTATGTGCAAGCTGCTTGGATGCTAGTTGAAACTGAAGATAGACACAAAATGCTTGAATGCAAACAGCTAACAATAGCCTGTTTCCTTTATCATTGTTACTTTTTTGCATATCTTTCAATCATTTGTTCTACATCTCTACATCACCGTCTATATCTCTCATTTCTCTTTCCCCCGACTCTTAGTCTGAAGAAGGATCTCAACCCAAAACATCGCCCATTCCTTTTCTCCAGAGATGCTGCCTGTCCCGCTGAGTTACTCCAGCATTATCTGTCTATCTTTGATTCAAGGGAATGTATGGTCTGCACCTCCTTATATTTCTTACATTACCTTTCCCTTAAAAGAAAACATTAGAGCTTCGACATATTAGGCTTGAGAGTACCTCTAGAGTACTTGTGCTGCAGAGCCAGATTGATAGTATTTTGTTATTTGTAGCCTTCAACCCAATGGTATGAACATTGAATTCTCCAATTTTAGGTTACCTCTAACTCTAACTAGCCCCTCCCCAGTGCCCCATGTGGACTCCCACCTATTTCTTCTAATCCCCCCTCTTGCTACATTCCTCCTTCTAGCAAACCTTGATCTCTTCATTACCTGCTTTTACCTCTGGTCTTTGTTCCATGCATGTGGCTATCAATACATCACCTGTGTCCCTGTGTCCACTTATAGCCTGCTGCGCTATGTCCTGCCTTCCCTGTTCAGGTTTCTTCACCCCCCCCCCCTGCGCAGTATGAGCAGTCTGAAGAAGGGTCTCAACCCAAAACGTCACCTATCCTTGTTCTCCAGAGATGCTGCCTGTCCTGCTGAGTTTGGCAGCACTACTATTAGCCTGACCATTGTAATTTTAAACATCTCGCTCAGCTTGGAGCTTCTGTTATTAACAATAATTAAGTTTTTGAATCTGTTTATCCTTGTCCCTTCTCAATATTGTTCCTCTCTTCTCATTTCCTCTTCTGCATTCGCTCTCAGGTACACAACTTTTCTCCTTCCTTTCGTTTCTCACCTTCCTTTCTTTTCACCCCTTGTGAAAGTTTCTCTTGATTGTTCTCTCATTATTTCTCTCTTTCTGTCTTCTTTCTTGCTTGTCTCTCTCTCCTTTCTCCTTTTATTTGCTTCCTTTAAAATACTTTATGATGCTTAATTATAAAAACATTAGATTCTGAATTTCTCTGCCAGAAGAGTGTACATTGTTCTCAGCCCCACTGGAGAGAAGATCATTGGATTGCAGAATCTGAACACTTTCCACTGAAACATAATTCCACTAACTTCATTGTGAAGAAGCCTGTATATATTTACATAGACATCTGTGAGGAGGAGTTGACACAGGAAGTACAGTGCAGTTGCAAGTTAAAAATAAAAATGCACAAATGCTGGGAAGACATGGTAAATCCATTACTGTGTAAAAGAAGGTGGCAAGTTGAGTTATTTTTGTTTATACAATCTAAGATGTTTTAGCAAGCCACCCAAAAGATAAGGGAGGTCATTGAGCCTCTGATCCGACAAGCCTTTGCCTCAGTTAATACACGTTGAATCCATCTTCACTTGAGAGATTGTGCTGAAATTCAGTATGATATAGATATACAAAAAATGCTGGAATAACTCAACAAGATAGGCAGCATCTCTGGAGCGAAGGAATGGGAGGTGTTTTGGGTCGAGACCCTTCTTCAGACTGAGAGTCGGGGAGAGGGAGACTAGAGATTTTGAAGGGTAGATCAACACAGATGATGATCAAGGAAATGTAGAATGATTTGTTGTAAACTGAGGGGAAAGTGACAACGAGGCATACAATCAGTAAGGTTAATCGGGAAGACAGTGAAACTAGTCCGAGAACTAGGGCGGGGAGGGATATGTTGCTTAAGAGCATTAAAATTAGAATTAAACTTGAAATTAAAAAATTTAAAAGCCCTTTCAGCCAGTGCCTTTAAAGCTGCATTATATGTTCTACAAGCAACAGTGGTCAATAGATCATTGATTTGACCAACGAGCGCAGAATTAAGAAATCTGTTGGAAAGCCAGACATTGATAGGCAAACTTTATGTTTTTCACCCATGACTTCCTCTGTCATATACCAAGCCTCTGGCGGTGTTGTGGAAGAGCCTGTCAGCCATACATCAC
The DNA here is from genome assembly GCA_963514005.1 of Raja brachyura. The sequence goes on along the minus strand of OY740809.1, from coordinate 30,907,194 downwards.
CTCAAAATAGGCTTTTATTGCAGGAAAGAAAGTACCCAGCTTCTGCTTTCACAGTTTGCATGACAATGGGTTGCGAACTTCCCATCTCTCTTCAGATACTGAATTGACTCGTACTGGTTGGATTTAGTCTGAAGAAGTGTCTTGACCCAAAAACACACTTATTCCTTCTTTCCAGAGATGCTACCTGCCCTGCTGAGTTACTCCAGCTTTTTGTGTCTATCTTGGATTTCACCAAGTCAGACTGAATGCCCAGGTTTTATTCCTGGCCTGCAGTGAAGTTCTAGATTTCAGCTGCAACACAACATTTGTCCTTTGGCTAAATCAACATGGCTTCACTCTCCAATCACAATCTAGCAAGCTATCTTCGAAGGAATAATGTCAATGTGAAAATTAAGGGAGAGTTTGGCCTCAGGTTTGGGATAGCTTTGCCGTAAAGAATCATAATTAGGTTTATGTATGAGGAATGGTGACGTTTGGCATTAATTAACATGCACTATCAATGTCAAAGGAAGAGATAAGGCTGTAAAAGCAAAGCCTGCACATGGTATATTCTCATCTTTTGTTTCCTCTGCAAAAATAATAGACGTTGCAACTTTTTCACTTCATGCTTTCACTGAAGACAAAGAAATGTCTAATCCAAAGCTGGCATTCCAGCCTTTGCATTGTTAATGCCACTTTGTGTGGTCTAAAACAGGCAATTACACAATTGGTCTGAGGTAGGCACAGTAACCACATGTGAAGGGTTCAACCCGAAATGTCACCCATTCCTTCTCTCCAGAGATGCTGCCTGTCCTGCTGAGTTACTCCAGCGTTTTGTGTCTATCTGTGATTTTTCTCCATTTGCTAGGAATTAAGATGCGGGATGGAAATAGTCTGTCACTCTAATGCTCAATTGAATGCCACAGACTGCAGATATGTTTGTACAGACAGCTTACTTGTTCTCTCAGTACACCAATTGCCTCTGCTCAGCAGAACTTAAATGTGTTTTTGTTTCTTCATATGTATCACTGCAGAACCTCAAGCTAGTCTGCATGACTCACTGCTGAATTAAATTGAACACTTCATCCCTTATTTAGGTTTCAAGGTGACATTCCCACTGAAGACTTTTCCATTAAACAGTGGTGTGTAATTGGATTGTAGTTGGAATAATTTTTCTTCTCTTTTTTTGCCATCACTCATCCCTCAAAAGCAGCAAACCATGCAGTTTTCATTGGGAAGATTCTCTTTGTTCAGACTGTCAATCTTTTGGCTGGATCGTACGATGGTTTCCCTTTGCTCTCACACATTTTGATACCTCCTTGTGCTTCGGGATTGATGATCCTGCAGTTTGAAAATGTGTACCATGGGTTAGTTGAAGTAAGAAGCCATGAGGAACCATTAGGGGGTGGAAGATTGCAACCTTCACGTGGTCTGCCCTGTTTTGACTAATGCAATCAACTCAACGTGCACAAACAGAAGATCAAATAGAACAAGTTGTTCTACAACTTTAGGCTGTGCACGCCACAGGAAAGAAGAAGAAGAAGGAACCATTAGGTGTTTCTGAGTTACATTACTTATCATCAGAACTATGACCTGGGAATCAATGCTTCTTGCAGATAACCACAGCCTTGGTTATCAAAAATAATTTCTGTAACATTGTAGAATTAACACTACCTCTAAGCGTTTAGGTTTCTGGCCCTTCAATATTATTGAAGAAGAGTCATAAGTTCTGTTCTAGGAGCAGAATTCAACCAAGGCTGATCTCTTTCCCTCTCAATCCCATTCTCCTGCCTTCTCCCCATAAGCCCTCGCTCGCTCGTGACAGACGACGTTCTGCCACCGGTTTGCCACAACCAGTGCCACATCTGTGCCTCTGCGAAGATTGTCCGCAGTGCATGCAACTCCACCGCAAGTTAGTAAGTGGACCATTGTCTGTACCTCTCCACAGTTGCACTTGTCAGAGTTTGAGAGGCCCCACTTCTTCAGGTTGAGTCCGCAAAGTCCCACTCCAGTGCGGAGACGGTTTAGGGCTTTCCCGGTAGTATAATACAGGTGGTGTCCTGGGGCCATCTGTTGTTTGGTGCTATAAGCCCTGAACCCTTACCAATCAAGAATCTGTCAATCTCTGCCTTAAAAATATCCATTGACTTGGCCTCCATTCATTGCTGTCTGTGTCCACTCCAGTGAGTACAGGCCAAGTGCCTTCAAATGTTCACCGACTTAAAACATCGAAGTCCATTTCCCTCCACAGATGCTCCCGGGCCTCCTGAGTCCCTAAAGCAGTTTTTTTTTTTTTTAATTTTAAATTGACACTACTATTTATATAAAAAAACTATGTGCATTCTGAAAAAGTTCCTATGGAAATATTCCTGGATCTTTTTCAAGTTGAAATTGAAATGTTTCTGTAAACAGGAAATAGCACAAGTCTGACTTATTCAAAAATGGTAGTGTGTTAAAGTCAAACTGACACAGATTGCATGAGTGACGTGTCTTTAATTGCTTCCTGTTCAAAACGCACTTCTCCCATAATGGTTGGGAAAGGAACAATGGTTCAAGTGGCTTCATCCCTGTCACCCTACATAAATGTTCATCAGTCATAGTCATGGAGTTGTACAGTGGAGAAAATGGGTCCTTAGGCCCACCTTCTCCCTGCTGAGCTTATTGCTGAACTGTCCAAATCCCATTTACCTGCATTAAGTATGGAACCTTTCATGAGTGATCACATGCCTGATCAAATGTCGCTTAAATGTCGTGATTGTATCTGATTCCACCACCTCCTGTGTCAGCGACTTCTAGAAATCATGCACACTCAGTGCAAAACAAAGCCTTCTCCTCAAATCCCCTCTGAAGGAATTCTCGCCTCAAATATATGCCGACTTATTTTTCATGCTCCTAACATGGGATAAAGATCCTCCCACATGGGAGTGGTCAATAAGGTTCGGGGCCCATGGGAATTGGGGCGATTTGATAAACTAGATCCAAAATTAACGACCATAGGAGACGGGATGTTTAGAGATTGGATGCCTGTTGCGAGTACTTTTCCTCTGGGATTGAATACATGAAGATTGGCGGTGTTGCGGATTGTGTAGAGAGTGGCCTTAAGTTATGGAGTAATTTGGGTATGTTGGCGAAGTGGGCTGTTAAACGGCAGATGGAGATCGATCCAGATAACTGTAAGATGCTGCATTTTGGGAGTACTTATGAGGCTAGGGTGTATACCACGGATTGTCAGGTGTTGGGGGGCATTGATGAACAACAACTCTGATGAAAATGATAATATTTACTGGTCAAGACAAATCTTAACAAAATATAAAGTTTTGATCACTTTCATACGTTATGTGGTTTCAATTTTGTTTGCAAGCATAAATTGGAACGGAAGGAATCTATATGAGCCAGTGCCATTGATCCTACAACTTGTCCAGTTTCCTGCCCGATTCATCCAGAGTGTTTGCTTCCTATAAAATCCAAAAATCTGTAATGGCCTGAATGACCCCCATGTTAATTACTTCATCTCATGTAAAATTCCATGGACTGTTTCATTATGCTTCAGACTTAGTAGAGATGCAGCATGGAAACGCCCTGAAATGGCCCACGAGTCCGCGCCGACCAGCGATCACTCCGTACACTAGCACGACTCTGCACACAAGGGACAATTTACAATTTACAGAAGCCAATTATCCTACAAACTTGTACATCTTTGGAGTGTGGGAAGAAATCGGGGAAAGCCCATGCGGTCACTGGATGAGCGTACAAACTCTGTACAGACAATCCCCATAGTCAGGTTCAAACCCAGATCTCATGCGCTGTAAGGCAGCATCTCTACCGCTGTGTCACTGTGCTGCCATACTATTGGTATTATTGATGCACGGTGAAGTGGGCATCTGAGGCTAATTTATGAAGGAGTGATTGCAATTAGTATTTAAACAAACCTGTGTTTGCAACTATAACACAATTCAAGTAAAATGTTTTGCCTGAGTTTAGAAATGCAATATGCAGGTTTGTTGCTTTTCTTCAACACAGTCATGAAGCAATTTCAAAGTGTACAAAAGCAAAATGTCCAGACGCTGGAAGCCTAAAACAGATGCACACAATTGCTGGAATTACTCAGCGGGTGGACTAGCATCTGTGGCAACCTGTTTTATGCCAAACATGATGAAAAATCAGCCTAAAGGAGGAAATGTCTTTCTGACTCCACAGATGCTGCATGTTTCCAAGCAGGAGGAAACTGAAAGTCTTGGATGGGGGACTGAGGGCACGGTCGAAGACGTTTCTGAAAGCAGGTAGGGCGATGGGAACTGGAGGAACACAAAGAAAGATCAGTGCGATGATGATGATGTGTATTCCAGGTGCATGCTACATGTGCAGGATGCAGACTATGAGTTAGCTTAAAGTAAGATGGGTCAAGGCCAATGGGCAAGTTTAAAAATAGGAGAAACTGTTTTGAATCTATTGTAATGGAGCAAGGGAAGCTGGGTGTACATTGTTGGGAGGGATGGAAGTATGGGGGTTAATAACGGTGTGAGTTATTGCTGAAGAATTGCTAATGGACAATTTATACAAAGAACAGAATATGGTATCAGAAAAATCACGTACTTGTATATTGTCTTGCAGTGTGTTTGTTTATAAAAGTGATTCTCAAGTTTTTTTTATACAATGTACAGTAACAGTGTCTACACTTGGGAAAACACTTGTTTGGCTGACCTGACTTTAAATTTCTGACTGAATCTTCCCCGATGTCAGTAGAGGTTGATCCGTACAGATCAACCGTGAGACTTGCATTGAGCCGATCCAAGAAAGGGCAACTCCCAGTTCCTAGAATCTTAACAACCATATCAATTAAAGCAAAATGTTATCTCTGTTTGCTTCGTTGTCACCTTCTCCTAGCTAACAATGAACTATTCTACAATATTTCCTTAATCACCATCTCTTTTGATATATTGTTTTCGCACATTATCCTTCCATATCTCTGGGTCTCCCTCTCCCCTGACTTTCAGTCTGAAGAAGGGTTTCAACCCGAAATGTCACCCATTCCTTCTATCCAGAGATGCTGTCTGTCCCGCTGAGCTATTCCAGCATTTTGTGTCTATCTTTTGTGTAAACCACCATCTGCAGTTCCTTCCTACATTGTTCTCCTGCCTCAACTGCTTAAGGATATAATATTTAAATTAATTCAAGTTAGTCATTCATGGAATGTTGGCTTCGCTGCCAAAATTAAAATTTATTGACCATCCTTAATTACACACAAGCATTGGTTGTGAGCTGCCTCTTGCAGACGTTATAGCAATCCCACTGTTTTATCAAAGTAGGGAGGTTTTGAGCAAGCAGTAATGAAGACATGTGACGTGTTTCCAAGTTAGAGTGATAGATAACTTTGAGATGTATCTTTGAGGTGTTTCCATGCATGAGCTTTCTTTGTCCCGTCTTTAGTGGAGCCTAAATTTGCCCTTGGTTAACTTTCCTGCAATTTCTAGCAAAAGCAACGCCTCGGTTGTCGATTTTCCTTTTTCTATCCCCCTGGTTGGATCCCTCGCACACATTCCAACCAATGCTGTCTAGCACACCAGCGGGGAGATGAACCTGAGTGTGTTTTTTGACATGTGTAGCAGAGTCCAGAGCATTTACCAATTTGTCCTCAGATTCAGTTTTGCGTTGGTCATGATGTTGACTGGTAGGTTGCTTTGGGCCCCTTCTCAGTTTAGGTGCAGGCTTCCTGATCATAGTTATCCTTGATGATGCTTACCATCTCCAGACGTAGCTTCAGAAGAGTTGCACTTCCACACTGCCAAAGTTGCAGTTCCCAATTCCATGTATTATCTGGCAACGTGCCTGCGCAATCTTGGCTAGACGTGGTAACTGAAAAGACACTTACCTAGAACATGGTTAGCTGTTCAATTTTTAATGCGATGTGATTAGTCATTTGCTATTGTTAATTATGATGGTTGATGCAACATATACCTCTATCACCAAGCCAATTATATTAATTTGGAGTCAAGTTGCCTTGTTTTGATTTAAGATGTTTCCAAGCGTTTTTTTGGTGGAACATTTCTGACCCCATTTTGTAAGAATCACATTTTGTACGGTTGATTGGGGCTCTGGGTGCCTACAGCATGATGTTGTATTAACTGTCATTAATTGTGCGATGAGAGGAGATGTTGGCTGGTGGTTAGTGCTTTCAAGCTTTACATGGTTTCTTGGCTCAGAAACATGTTAAAACATGAAGCTGCAAGAAAGGCAGGAATTCAAAGCAGTGGATTTATCTACAGAATCATTTGTTTGTATGGCAAGCAGAAACTTGCTGCAGAATGGATAATGTTTTATGTTTTCCCTCTCACCCAGTGCTTTTAGGGTGTGCATTTAAGTAATACAGTGAATATTGTTACCACTAGCTTAAATTGTAACCCAGATAGATTTTTCATTTGTATTTTGTTTCTCATTGATTTTGATTGATCGGGATACTAAAGAAGGTATAAAATACGTTTTGCAAGAATGAGACTATACATATGAAAGATGGTGCTGTTGAGAGAGGTATTGTCTTTTCCTAACCAAACAGCAGGCTGAGGGGTGTGGTCTTTTTAAGCAGAGGCTGGATGTGAGAGAATGTGTTTCACTTGTGGTGAGGGGAGAGGGAGTAGAGGAGGAAGAAGAGTGTAAAACTAGAGGCCATGCATATAACTTTTACATTTATCACTTAGAAGAAGGAATTCAGCAGCAACTCCTTTAACCAATGTATAGCAAATGCAAAGGTTAATTGAGCATGTTTAGCAAATAAAGCATGTTTATGAAGGGAAATAAGATGTTATGAAGACGCAAGGAACTGCAGATGCTGGTTTATAAAATAATGTGTGGAGTAACACAGTGGGTCAGGCAGCCTCGCTGGAGAACATGAATAGGCGATGTTTCGGGTCAGATCCTTTCTTCAGGATCCTTTCTTCAGACTGGTAAAAAGATAGATCTCAGCCGATTGTCTTTCCCTTGTGATGGAGACGGAGAGATCAAGAAAGGGGAGAGGTATCAGAGATAGTCCAAGTAAATTAGTGCCAGTCTGAAGAAGGGTCCCAACCTGAATTGGCACCTATCCATGTTCTCCAGAGATGCGGCCTGATCCTATGAGTTACTCCAGCATTTTTTGTCTTAAGGTGTTATGATGAAGGAATGATTAATAGGAAACTCTGAAGGGCTTAGAAGAAAAATTGGGGAGGAGGAGGCACAAATGAAGCGTGAACCATTTGATCTAAACGCCGTGTTTGGCACCATGCATTTTATACGATGATTTGGGATGCTGATTATACCAGGCTTCTGAGATGCCCTTGGCTGTTATGCTTTCTGACCATTATCTATTTCCAACGACAAGTCTTTGTCGAACTTGCAAATATGCCTGTGCAAACTGATGGTGAATGTGAGGCTCAGGGCAGAATCATTTGTGCTCAATTTCCAATAAAACATTTTATTTGTTTTTCACGTCCTGATAAAAAGGATCAGATTGGAATTTTGGCAGTGTTTCAGGCAGCTGTGCTGTGTTGCCTCAGACGTGGGCTGGTACTTATCACTAATTTCGACAGTGCGTAATAAAAACTGACAACACAAAATCCGGAATTGGTACTTACTGTGCCCTGCATTATATTAATGACAACGGTAGGGTTGTTCATATGGTGTATTTGAAAAAGTATATGTTCATGCTAATCATAAGATCATAAGCGATAGGAGTAGAATTAGGCCAGTTGGCCCACCAAGTCTATTCCACCATTCAATTGTGGCTGATCAATCTCTCCCTCCTACACCCATTCTCCTGCCTTCTCCCCATAACCTCTGACACTGGTACTAATCAAGATTCTATCTATCTCTGCCTTAAATATATCCACTAACTTTGTCTCCACAGCCTTCTGTAGCAAAAAAATCCTAAGATTCGCCACCCTCTAACTAAAGAAATTCCTCTTCATCTTCCTAAAAGAACGTGCTTTAATTCTGAGGCTATGAACTCTCATCCTAGACTCTCCCATAAGTGGAAACATCCTCTCCTTCCTAAAAGAACATCCTTTAATTCTGAGGCAATGACTTCTTGTCCTAGACTCTCCCACTAGTGGAAACATCTTCTGTACATCCACTCTATCCAGGCCTTTCAATGAGGTCCCCTCTCATTCTTCTAAACTCCAGCGAGTACATGGCCCAGAGCCACCAAACTCTTATCATATGTTAACCTCCTCATTCCTGGGATCATTCGTGTAAACCACCACTGGACCCTCTCCAGAGCTAGCACATCGTCCGTCAGATACGGTGCCCAAAATTGCTCACAATTTGCTAATGCCACAATAGGAAGAGTTTCCTGGGGTTTGTGGTAAGTAAGGTGCTAGGGATAGCAGTAGAGATTTGACATTAATGCCAGGCACACTCGTAGCTTTTATCTTGCTGCATCACTGATATGTCCCCAAATCCTTGTGGCTAAAATTTGAGAGGAAACCTGGTGTAGTATCAGATGTCACTGAGGGGAGGGAGGCATAGCACCACTGGATCTTTGCAGACCACTTGACTTTTGAAGGAGTGAGAAAACTAAATCTGAAACGGCCCAACTGGTGTGGATATAAAAGATCCAGTGGTGCTATGCCTCCCTCTCCTCAGTGACATCTGATACTTAATTGCCGCATTTGTTGCATCTGGGTTTGGCCGTCTGAAGATCACTTGTTCTATAAGTGTTGTATATGATGTATTTAGATGAAATTACCATCCTTCAGGTATAAATGTAGCGATGTTTTTAATTCCAACTTTGCAGGTAAGGCATTAAATGGCAGTCCTCTGCTTTCATTGCGCCAATGCACATAATATTATTTTGATCAGATTTATCCCTCGAGGAAAATAGCTTGTCTTTTCACATTATTGTTTGTGGGACCTCACTGTGTGAAACTTGTATGCCATGTATCATTATAACAGTGACTAGATCAAAGATATTTACTGGCTGTTTAAAGGCCATGTATAAAGGTAGTGTGCAAATGCAATTTTTTTTCTCTCCTGCTTATGTTTAAGATATGCTTTGACTGCCTATCTACGATAAGAGTCATCCGCTCAGATCTTTGTTTCGTGGATGTTTAGGAGATGTGCATCAAGCTCGGGGAAGAATCACATTTACCATATTTTAAATATGAGCATGCTGATCCTCCATTGCTGTTATGGGTTTGCTTTCTGCCCTTGTCTTGTAAGGGGACAATATTATGAACAATTCTCTTGTAGAATTGATTGAGCATCACAAACCTTTCATTTACAGGGCAAAGACTTCTTCAACTCAAACTGTGTTTGCGTGCATCAAGTCACTGCTTGTAATTCCTGTAGGCTGTCAAATGACTCAAAATGTCACAATAACCTGCCCGCTACTGAAATATCTCCCTGCCTCTGCATTGAATTCATCAACTGGCCTCTGTGTCAGCAGTAAGCATTGAGGTTCAGCAATCCAATAGTCTCTGCCCATTCACTAAATGTCTGAGCTTTTGCAATCAGGAACACAGAGATCCTATTGTGCATTATGAGTTTGTAAAATAACAAACGCTGATGAATTGTGACAACTCGGTGGCTAGATGTACGTTTATGGTGACTTACAGAGTCACAAAAAATACAGCAAAATCCCAGGACTTGACTTTCCGAACAAATTGTGGCTAGAACATCAGCTGAAGTTTTATAATTGGCCCTTGATTTTGGTTGTCTGTGCACTGGTGAGGTTCAGAGTCTGTACTGATAATGCCTCTCAAAGTAAAGTCGTTTGCTGACACTAAAGATGAACTTACTGATGGACCTGGAAATGTTATTTGCAACAATACTTTCAGGCATGGATGCCAGTAGATGCATGAGAGTAGACCCAAAGTGCTGGAGTAACTCAGCGGACCAGGCAGCATATCTGAAGAAAAAGATTGGGTGAAGTTGCATGTCAAATTCCTCTTCAGACCATGCGTGTTATGGATGGTCCATCCCCTACAATCCGAAGAGCAGAAACGAGGCAAGAGACATGAAAATGAATTGCATAAAAATGGCAACTTTCACATCTTAAAACATTAGGCACCCACCAAATAATTTTGAAATATAATTACTTAAAAAGTAGCTAATTCACAGGAAATAAAACTAGCAATGTGGTGATCAGGTGATTTGTTTTAGTAAAATTAGTTAAGGAAAAAATATAGCCTGGAACATTGGCAATAAAAAAGTGTTTGCCAAAACAGTAGCATGGTGTCTTTCATGTCACATTGAAGTGGTCAAGGCCTCTGCTTAATGGTTCATACAAATGATTGCACCTGATAGTGAGCCAGTCCTTGAAATATGTGTACGAGTCTGAGGTGAAACTCAGTATTCCAATCTTCTGACTTGGGATGTGAAGCACCCCTCAGCTGGCAGTGATCCAAGTTGTCCCGAAGGTCGATCCCCAAAAGATGAAACCTAGTTCCTGTCGTGGAAGCTGGGAGAAGGGTTGACTGCCAAACTAAGAAATAAATGTAAAGTTGGATGGAGTACATAGACAAAGTCTACTGCCTGACTTACATCAAACCAACAACACGGCAAAAGCTGAAAATGCTGCTGCAATGGCGCAGTAGTAGAGTTGTGCCTGACAGCACCAGAGACCCAGGTTCGATCCTGACCATGGATGCTGTCTGTACGGTGTTTTTAATGTTCTCCCTGTGGCTTTTCTCCGGATGTTCCAGTTTCTTGACATTGATAAAATTGTAAATTGTCCCTTGTGTGTAGGATAGTGTTAGTGTACAGGCTGATTGGCGCGATCTCGATGGGCTGAAGGGCCTGTTTCTGTGGTCTACCTCTAAAGTCTGTATAAGAAACTGCAGAAGATAGACACAAAATACTGGAGTAACTCAGCGGCGCAGGCAGCAGCTCTGGAGAGAGGAGTGGGTGACATTTTGGGTCGAAACCCTACAGATGCTGGAATCTGGAGAATAAAGTGAGCTACTGCAACAACTCAGCAGGTCAGGCAGCATCTGTGGAGCAAAATGGACAGATGACGGTTTGAAACAGGACCTGCCCAGAGTTCTTGAAGAAAGATTCCAACCTGAAACGTTGTAGAAACCTGGAACCGCAGACCCGACCCGAAACGTCACCCATTCCTTCTCTCCAGAGATGCTGCCTGACCGGCTGAGTTACTCCAGCATTTTGTGTCTACCCTGGAGCCGCAGGTGCTGGTTTACAGAAATATGGTTGGTTCATTTCCCTCCATAGATGCTGCCTGCTGAGTTCTTCCATGAGTTTGTTTTTGTTTAGAAATTTCTGGAAATGCTCAGCGGATGAGACGGCAAGAGCGGAAATGAAAACCGTTAAGAAGGTTCCACAGATACAGCCTGACCTGTTGTGTGTGTGTGTTGAGCAGTTTCTATTCTTGTCGCATTTCCAGCATGTGTAGTTTTTATTTTTCAAATCGGCTAAATATCCACGTTACTAATTAGATTGCTGGGATGCAGCACTGACTGGGAAAATTAAATCAGCAACGGCGCCTGTGCCCAATCTTTTGGATGATCAAGATGAGTTACACAACCTGCAAGAAGTTCCACCAGGGGGTGTGATAAGTACACCATTTTTTTAAAGATTAAACTGGTGTACTGATGGACAGTGAGCGAAAAACTTTGAAGGCTGAACGAGCAGGTCTTAGTTTGTTATTCCAGTCATAATGCTGATATGGCTTGAATTCCTCAATAAAACATGGAGGGGGAGTAGACCGGAAAGGATTATTCTATTTAAAAGTGGGACAATTGGACTCGTACATTCAAAATCATTGGCAACATTTCTGGAGAGATTACACTTCATTCCTGTCGTAGAGATGTGGAATATTGCTTGTCAAAATGTGCTGACCTCGCAAACTAATCATAAAAGGAAATTGGACAGCGCTTCGTGATTGAGGGATTTAAACAAACAATTGAGGGAACAAACAATGATTCCATTTAGCATGGCACCTGAGTTGTTTCTATTTATACCATGTAAAATAACTTGAGTCTCATTTATTTTCAAATACAGCACAAAGGGATCAAGTCAGTCTTTGACTTAAAATTAAAAACAGAATATGTTGAAAATATGAAGGATAGATGGCATCATTGGGCTGATGAACTGGGTTAACATTTCAGATTGGTGATCTTTCAGCAGAAATCTTTGCTTCAGCATGGTTTGTCAGGAAACTATATTAAACTGGCAAATGCGTGAACACATGGAACCAAAACAATACGTGCTGGGGGATCTCAGCGGGTTAGGCGGTGTTGATGCTGCCTGACCCGCTGAATTGTGTCAACATAGCGAACCAAATGTGTGTATGTATCACAGATTTAATAGGTGGTGAGCAGGCTCCCCTAGTGGTTTACTATCCTGTAGTCACAGAATGCAATGGTTTCCTGTTAGATCTCTGGCATCGTTTTCAGATACCCTTGGATTCGAGTTATGCATCTGGAAAGAGTTGAATGATCATCAGTAACTTGGAAATGAGAGATACATTTTGTTTTTGTCACTTGACATCAATTGAGACTGTTTTCTGAAGACACCTGGCCAACTGATCAGTGCTGATCAGATTTATAATTCTCTATTTCCCCGAGGAAGTTATCACCTGTCACTTAAATGTTAGAACAATTATATTCAAGCAAATTACGATTAAGTCACACCAAACATCAAACCAGCATATGCTTTTGTTGGGCAATTAAGATGTATATTGTCAGTTATAATCTTGACTGCTTGGTAATTGCTTTGGGCTGTTCCATAATTTGCTTTGCACATACTGAGTTCCACTCGTGGCCTTATTTTTATTTTTTTCAAGTTATTGGATTTGCACAGTGGCTCTTTAAACTTTCTATTGTATTGTGTATTACTTTTGTGCATTATTAATGAGGTGATTATTAATACAATGTCAACACACTTCCCAGCTCCAAAACAACCAATTTAAAATATACAATTTGATTCTGCACAGAAGTTAAAAAAATATTATGGTCTCTTGCATTTCCATTCTGTCTCTTAATGTGATCTTACTTTTCTATTCTGTGTATCTGATTGATTCTAGTTCTGCTTTCCTCTCTATCATTCCTTTTACTGAGTCGGTCATTCAATCTCATTGTTAACTATTGCATCACATTAACCAAATGTCATTTTCCCTATTGTATCTCCCTTGCTTTTTTTAGCTGAAAGACGAGAGAAAAACAATCCTTTACTGAGCTTGCTGAGTGATGCTCCATTCTCGACCACTGATCAAAAGTTTTCTTGTGTAGCTCAAAGTTGTGTTGTATTTTCTTTCATGTGTAAAGCTTCAATCCTATTCTGAGGCTGAACAGGCTGTGATGATGGAAGATTGAAGATTAATTAGCCCTGCGATTAATTTTTCTTCCACCACTCCCTTTCTCATCCCTTCACTGAGAAACTCATAACCTGTTTCATATTCTTTCCAATGCCAAAATGGGGCAAGTTTGCAGTCCAGCTCCTATTGGGGTTGTGGTTCATGGCATTTTCATTTGATATAAGCTGCCTGAAAGGGAACTGCATCCAGTAATAATATTCAAAAATGACTTGGATCAGTAAAATTTTTAAAGGGAACATTATCCTAAACTAGAACTCATTCCAAATAACACCTGAGAGAGAATACAATTATAATTTTGTCAAAGGGAGACATAAAATGCTGGAGTAACAGCGTGTCAAGCAGCATCTCAGGAGAAAAAGGATAGGTGATGTTTTTGGGTCGGGACCCTTCAGATTGATTGTCTGAAGGGGGATGGGAATCTGGAAACAAGAAAAGACTAGGACATATTAGGGTAGACAAAAATGCTGGTGAAATTCAGCGGGTGAGGCAGCATCAATGGAGCTAAGAAATAGGCAACGTTTTTGGCCAAAACCCTTGTTCAGACTGATATATCAGGGCTACCAACAGATGACCTGAGGCAGGGTGATTCCCTGATAGGTACATTGTTGGCTATGGATGGTGTGATACATCATTGCGGACTGTGGAATTAGTTAACCGAGTTTTAGTTGGGGAAGGAAGGGGAGGGTTTCTAGAAGTTACCTAAAATAATTTTGTGCACCCTTGGTTATAAAATGAGTACAATAGAAATTTATGTAGACTAAAATACTCCATTGGGAATAACAGCAACTATTAACAGCAAAATGTCCCATGGGTTTGCACAGTCATGATTAATTAAAATTCTGAACCACTTAAGTCAGTAGTAGGATAAATTGGACAGTGAGGTAGTGTTCAAGAAAGACTGTAATGATAGAAGACTCAAGGATATTAGAACGATGAGTCTAAATTCCCAAGACCCATTTAGCGGCCCTGCAGTTCTGCCGCTGGCCGTGTGCGCGACTTTGGCGCCTTTGGGGGGGGGGCGGGGTTAAAATGCGGGTTTCTCCATGCAATCTGGAGCTTTCTGTTGTCGGAGTGCGATTTATTTTTGGAGATGCATACCGACTGCCGGTAACGGGGACCGATTTTACGTAGGGACAGATAAGTGAAAGCTGTTTAATTTTACATATAAACTTGCTTTTTTAGGGGACTTTAATCAATATTTCATGTTGCGAAACGGTGATTTAGTCCCCGTATGAACTGGCAGAAAATCTCCTGCGGATATTGGGTTTAAATTCACCGCAACCGCAACGTTCTAATCCATCGCGTTCCTGAAAATCCCACTCGTTTAAAATGTCCATTAATTCAGTGCATTAAACACTGATTTCCTTCAATTTGGCCTATAAATTAATGACAATTAGATTTAAAAATCATGTTTTATTGTGAATTATTGTGTGACTGTTAATTGGACACTTAGGATTTAATTTTTTTTTAATTTTTTCTTAAGAAATGGATAGATGTTTAGATCTAGTAATTGAATTTTGTAATTGGCTACAATTGGGTAACTAACTAATTATATGCTTTAATTTCAGGTCATTCAAGTAAGATTGTTTCATATTTGTTTCAGAATACTTCAATCTATAATATCTGAAAATTTCATAAAGTTTTCTTAATTTGTAAGGAAGTTATGGGCTTTTGACTGTTCTCGATCACAACTTTTGTGTTAAGTCAATAGAAAAGCAATAGGAAGCAAGTTGCTAATTTCCTAGTATGAAAATGGCCCTAACTTTTTTAACACTGAAGATATGAAAGTGAATTAGGTGTCAAATTAAATTTATTTTTATGCTTTATCTGATGGGATAAATTGCAGACTTGATTTTTAAAATCTCAAAATTTTGTAACATTGCGAAGTTATGCATTCTGGACTGAAGGATCAAGCAGCAATATTATATGATCATGATGATTTGTTCACTGAACCTTTTTACTGCATTGTCTGATTCTTGGTTAAGCACATTAGGCTTACCCAGATAACCTTTGCAGTGATCCATAAAGGCTTGTACATAGAGATGCAAGACCATTGTAATGCTGTACCAAGCATATGTATTGATTTGGGGGGGGGGGGGGAGACTCCAATATTTCGGAGTAACTCAGCGGGGACATGAGCTGCTGAGTTACTCCCGCATTTTCTTTTGTGTAACCAGCATCTGCAGTTCCTTGTGTCTGTTGATTGTCCAAATTTGAAATATGACTGCTATTTGAATGGCTTGATATTATCTATTCAACACCCCATTAAAAAATGTAGTTTTCTGAGAAAAAACATTTTTCACACAGCGTGGTGAATCTCTGGAATTCTCTACCACAGAAGTTGAGGCCAGTTCATTGGCTATATTTAAGAGGTACTTGGATGTGGCCCTTGTGGCTAATGGGATTGGGGAGTGTGGAGAGAAGGCAGGTAAGGGATACTGAGTTGGATGATCAGCCATGGTCATATTGAATGGCGGTGCAGGCTCGAAGGGCCGAATGGCCTGCATCTATTTTCTATGTTTCTGTTATGATTTCATAGTTCAGTTCAGTGTCACGTGTACTGAGGTACAGTGAAAAGCTTTTGTTGCCTGCTATCCAGTTAGCAGAAAAACAATACATGATATAAGCGAGCCATTTACAGTGTATAGTTACATGATAAGGGAATAATGTTTAAGCCCATTCTTAGTCACATGTGTGACTAAAAATATGAAAAATTGTGGAATACATTTCTTCTAATTCTGAACAAATTACAGGTGTATTGTTTCGTACTGTATATATGGTTCTTTTATTTGAAGTTTATCAAGTTAAATTTTTATGTTATGCTGACAATGTTTGTTTAGAGTCAGTCAAATACGACTGGTCACGTGTGTGACCTCACACGGAAGCATTTTTTTCATAACTCGGTTTTATCTTACAAACTGAATTTTATAAAGCTAGAATGTTCATATCTTTAGCAGACATGCATTATAGTTCTGTAGGTAGGAAAATATCAATGAATAAGATTAATCTCTTACATGATTCTTTTAATGTATTACTTCGTGATGACATCTGGTCACATGTGTGACATTTCGGTTCACTTTCCAAAGAATGGCCCTTTAGTGGAAAATAAAGTCAGCAAAGTCCAATCAAGGATAGTCCGAGGGTCACCAAGCAGGTAGATAGTAGTTCAGCACTGCTCTCTGGTTGGGATGGTATGATTCAGTTGCCTGGTAACAGCTGGGAAGAAACTGTCCCTGAATCTGGTTGTGCATTTTCACATTTCTAAACCTTTCGCCCGAGGGGAGAAGAGGGAATAACCAGGGTGCGACTCGCCCTTGATTATGCTGCTAGCCTTGCAGAGGCAACATGAGGTATAAATGGAATCAATAGAAGGGAAGTTTGTTTGTGCGTTACACAAAAAGCTGGAGAAACTCAGCGGGTGCAGCAGCATCTAAGGAGCGAAGGAGATAGGCGACGTTTCGGGTCGAGACCCTTCTTCAGACTGAAGGGTCTCGACCCGAAACGTCGCCTATCTCCTTCGCTCCTTAGATGCTGCTGCACCCGCTGAGTTTCTCCAGCTTTTTGTGTAACCCTCGATTCTCCAGCATCTGCAGTTCCTTCTTTAACAAGTTTGTTTGTGCGATGGTCTGGGCTGCGTCCGCAATTCGTTGCAATTTCTTGAGGTCTTGGGTGGAGTTGTTCTCAAACCAAGCTGTGATACATTCTGATAAAATGCATTCTATGGGGCATCTGCAGAAGTGGGTGATAGTTGTAGGGGACATGCCGAACTTCCTAAGCCTTCTAAGGAAGTCGAGGTGTGGTGTGCTTTCTTGGTCGTTGTTTCATTCTGGGTGTTTCAAGGGAAGTGGTTGGTGATATTGACCCCTACGAATTTAAAGATTTCAACCATCTCTACTTCAATGCAAACTGGCGTATGTGTACTGCTTCACTTTCTGAAGTCGATCACTATCTCCTTTGTCTTGCTGACATTCAGAGAAAAGTTGTTGTCTCGACGCGAGGTTCTCGATCTCCTTCGTATACTCAGTCTCATCATTATTTAATACCTGGCCCACAAAGGTGATGCTGTCTGCGAATTTGAAAATTGAATTGAATTTGTATATGGCTGCACAGTTGTGGGTTTGCAAGGAGTAAAGAAGGGCTGAGAACGCATCCTTGCAGAGCCCCCATGTTGAGGACTATCGTAGAGGATGATTTATCCCCTATCCTTGCTGATTAGGGTCTGCTGATCAGGAAGTCGATGATCCAGTTACAAAGATGAGTGCTGACACCAAGCCCCGTGAGTTTGATGATAAGCTTGGATGGTATGATAGTATTCAAGGCAGAGTTGTTTTCTATGAATAATCTGACGTAGGTGTCTCTCTTATCCAGGTGTTCTAGGGATGAGTGTAGGGCTAGGGCAATGCCATCATTTGTGGACCTGTTGTTGCGGGAGGCAAACTGCAGTGGGTCAAGGCCGCTGGGTAGACTGGATTTAAAGCGATCCATAACTAGCCTCACAAAACAATTCACGTTGGTGGATGTCAAGGCTACTGGACGGTAATTGTTTAGGCATGAGGTCTTGCTTTTCTTCGGCACTGGAATGATGTGTCCTATTTCATTTGCATTTTAGCAACCTACAGTGGCTTGCAAAAGTTTTCATACCCCTTGAACTTTTCCACATTTTGTCACGTTACAACCACAAACGTAAATGTATTTTATTGGGATTTTATGTGATAGACCAACACAAAGAGGCGCATAATTGTGAAGTGGAAGGAAAATGATACATAGTTTTCAAATGTTTTTACAAATAAAAAACTGAAAAGTGTGGCGTGCAAAAGTATTCAGCCCCCTTTACTCTGATACCCCTAAATAAAATCCAATGCAACCAATTGCCTTCAGAAGTCACCTAATTAGTAAATAGAGTCCACTTGTGTGTAATCTAATCTCAGTATAAATACAGCTGTTCTGTGAAGGCCTCAGAGGTTTGTTAGAGAACATTAGTGAACAAACAGCATCATGAAGCCCAAGGAACACACCAGACAGGTCAGGGATAAAGTTGTGGAGAAGTTTAAAGCAGGGTTAGGTTATAAAAAAATATCCCCAGCTTTGAACATCTCATTGAACACTGTTCAATCCATCATCCGAAAATGGAAACAGTATGGCACAACTGCAAACCTACCAAGACATGGCCGTCCACCTAAACTGACAGGTCAGGCAAGGAGAGCATTGATCAGAGAAGCAGCCAAGAGGCCCATGGTAAAGGGCCTGTCCTACCAGCATCCGACTCCATGCGGTGAGCGCGAGCTAACTAGAAGCGGGGGGGCATGCGGAGGTCGGGTGATCCCTGTACAGTGCCGTTCCCAACAGCATGCGACAAGCGCGACCAAACCGGCAGCGAGGACCGCGCGGAGGTCGGGTGAGTGGCACAATGCGGCGCAAAGTGAGGCGAACTTGGAGCAAAGTCTTAAGGGTAAGTTAGCCAGGACAGAGAGGGGCACACACAGAGATGGTCACTGAGGCACCTACAGAAAGGGTCACGGAGGCACAGCGTCCAGGCGACTGCGAGCCGACAAGCCGTTGCCGCGCAGAATTTTTGAAAATGGTCAGTTTTTCGGAGCCCCGCACGATATCGGGATGAACTCCGTACATTTCTGCACAGCTCAGGCGATCGAGGTGGGACTGGCCCCTCGACGCCGGACGGCTCAAGCGACCACGTTAGGTTGCGCTCATCACATAGAGTTGCATGCTGGTGGGACAGGCCCTTTACTCTGGAGGAGCTGCAGAGATCCACAGCTCAGGTGGGAGAATCTGTCCACAGGACAACTATTAGTCGTGCACTCCACAAATCGGGCCTTTATGGAAGAGTGGCAAGAAGAAAGCCATTGTTGAAACAAAGCCATAAGAAACCCCGTTTGCAGTTTGCCACAAGCCATGTGGGGGACACAGCAAACATGTGGAGGAAGGTGCTCTGGTCTGATGAGACCAAAATTGAGGTTTTTGGCCTAAATGCAAAACGCTATGTGTGGCGGAAAACTAACATTGCACATCACCCTGAACACACCATCCCCACTGTGAAACATGGTGGTGGCAACATCATGCTGTGGGGATGCTTTTCTTCAGCAGGGACAGGGAAGCTGGTCAGATTTGATGGGAAGATGGATGGAGCCAAATACAGGGCAATCTTGGAAGAAAACCTGTTAGAGTCTGCAAAAGACTTGAGACTGGGGCGGAGGTTCACCTTCCAGCAGGACAACAACCCTAAACATACAGCCAGATCTACAATGGAATGGTTTAGATCAAAGTATATGCATGTGTTAGAATG
Organism: Raja brachyura; assembly: GCA_963514005.1. Next base: position 30,887,611 of record OY740809.1, on the reverse strand, counting down.
GCCCAGTCAAAGTCGAGACCTAAATCCAATTGAGAATCTCTGGCAAGACTTGAAAATTGCTGTTCACAGACGCTCTCCATCCAATCTGACTGAGCTTGAACTATTTTGCAAAGAAGAATGGGCAAAGCTTTCAGTCTCTAGATGTGCAAAGCTGGTAGAGACATACCCCAAAAGACTTGCAGCTGTAATTGCAGCGAAAGGTGGTTCTACAAAGTATTGACTCGGGGGCTGAATACTTTTGCACGCCACACTTTTAGGTTTTTTATTTGTAATAAAATTTGGAAACCATGTATCATTTTCCTTTCACTAACAATTATGCACCACTTTGTGTTGGTCTATCACATAAAATCCCAATAAAATACATTTAAGTTTGTGGTTGTAACGTGACAAAATGTGGAAAAGTTCAAGGGGTATGAAAACTTTTGCAAGCCACTGTAATTGTAACTCTTGTAAAGGTGACAGAAGAGACTGCAGATGCCTGAATCTTAAGGAAAAACAAAGTGCTGGAGTAACTTGGCAACTAGGGCAGCATCTGCAGAAGGAATTGGCAGATATTGTTTTGGGTTGTGACCCTTCTTCAGACTCATGGAGCAGTGTGGAGGAAACTGGAAAAGTAGGGTGTATCAAAGCCTGGTAAGCGATTGGCAGATTGCTGGACTAAGTGATGTATGCTTGTTGTGAAAAGGAGACAAAAGTGTCAGATCAGGAAAGATGAGGAGTGAAATGTAAAGCCATACAGAGTGATGAGGATGGAAGGTGAAGGAGCAGGATAACAAGGAAATATGGCACTGAGGGGTAGGAGATGAGCAAATGATGAAAGGGAATAAGCAAGGTGACTAGTGTGGTGGGAGAATGTGCACAGGGAGGTGGAAAGAGGGGGGTGGTCGGGGTGTATTTCATGGGCACCAAACTGGCTCTCAATTTCTCTGTATTCACCTCATCTGCTCGCAAGATGAGGTTTTCCACTCTGGGATATCCACGATGCTCTCTTTCTTTTTAAAGGTGGCTTCCCCACTGCCATTGTGGATGGAGCCCTTACCTATGTCTCCTCTGTCCCACAATTCTGCTTTCCTCCAGCCTTATCATTTTTGCTCTAATAAGAAGAACTTGTTGTACTTTCACAATTCTGAATCTATGAACTTTGGAAATATTGATTTGGGTGTAGGTTATGTGACTGGTTCGGTTTCTTGAAATATGAAAGCTATCTTTAGTGCCTGATGGCACTAAAGAAGATGTAAATCAAACTGGGAAAAGGGAACGTTTTAAAAACAAGATTGGCTGAATTTTTTTTGTTGCAGGTGGCACATTTGATGTCATCTAGTGTATAACGGGTAAATAATTTCTCCTTTTGAAGGCTTATTTAATCTGACCTGTTTTAAACTCTCAAACGTCTTCTAATGTGAAGCTCAATTATACCCTGCAGTCGAGATCTATGAACAGAGCTGCTTTTATACATGTCAGATCGACATGGAAAATGTCGGGCCTGTTGTGAATAAATGCATGATGTTGTAAAGATGAATGGATCGTGAAAGGTCGAGGTTGATTCTCTAGCACAGCAGTGAAGCTGTTTGAAAGCTGTTTTAATTTGCAGTGTTTTTGTTGTCAGAGACTCTGTCTTGTCTGTAAATGCACAGTAAAAGACTAATAAGTATACTGGCATTTTATGAGTGTAATTGGACTCATGTTGGCAATCATCAATTAGATCATAGAGTCAGTCCTAAGTGATTGGAGTAGAATTAGACCAATCAGCCCATCAGGTCTACTCCATTCAATCATGGCTGATCTATCTCTCCCTCATAACCCAATTCTCCTGCCTTCTCCCCATAACCCTGACACCCACACTAATCAAGAATCTAGTTATCTCTGCCTTCAAAATGTGCATTGACTTGGCCTCCACAGCTTTCTGTGGCAATGAATTCCACAGATTAACCACCCGTTGACTACAGAAATTCCTCCTCATCTCCATCTTAACGGAACGGCCTTTAATTCTGTCCTAGACTCTCCGACTGGTGGAAACATCCTCTCCACATCCACTCTATCCAAGCCTTTCACTATTTGTTAAGTTTCAATGAGGTCCCCCTCATCCTTCTAAACAATACAGGCACAGCGAGTAGATGTGTATGTACAACCCCAGGAATATGAATCGGAGCATCCCATGTGACAGTATTGGTGGTACACGGGACTTTATATTTCATTTTTGTGTTTATTTTCTTTGCTTGTGTTGATATGGGTTGTTGATGCTGAGAAATGGAATGCAGTCTCTATTTTGGGGAGAACAGTGTTGGTACAAGCCACACTAAAAGTTGGCTTGGAGTGTGACCTCTTTTATCTCCGACACCAACGCGTGTCTATGTTGAAACAGACTTCTCAATAGTTTCTCCCCAGCATGCTGCTTTTGTCTCTTGTGACTTTAAGTCTCAGCTGATAGTTTATGATGCTGTCAGCCCTCGGGTACAGTTTTCATCTTGCCTTAAGCAAAAAAAAAGGTAGAGTTGTGGGAGGAATAGGTCATGCATCATCTGTGAAGGGATTCCTGTACCGATGCTGCCTGACCCGCTTGAGTTCTCACTGTAGATCTCCCTTTTTTGCTCCAAAATCCAGCATCCGCACCATCTCTTGAGTCTTCATCTTGTCTCAATCTAGAGTTCATGAGTATATTTAAAAAAAAACAAAAAATGCATGACTTTAGTCATCCCTGCTGTCTCTTCCATAATTTATTTGAATCTTTATTTTTGAAGTATTGCATTAATAGGTTGCCTCATCCGCTGCTTCTGAGAAGCACAATTGTTTGTATGACCTGTAATTAATATAATACTTTTCAAAATCCCAAAGTATTTTGCAGACGGTCAAGTATTTTTGAGAAAGGTCAATGTTGCTTATAGTTAATTTGTGCGTGGGGAGGTCTTGCAAACTGAAATGCGATGATGATAATTAGATCTAGTTTTTTTTAAATAGCAATTCAATCACAAATGATGACCAGGTCACCAGAGCTAAGTCTTACTCAAAATAATGTCATGAGATTTTTCTTTTGCTTGGCTTTTATTCGGTGAGAATGTGGACACTTCAGCATTTCATCTGAAAGTACCTCTCGCTGTGTAGCATTCCTTCCGTAATGCATTATCTGCAACAGCTTTCGTGCTCAAATCTGTGATGAATTCACACTCTTATTATACCCACTGAGACATAGCTGTCAATCTTTGTAATGGTGATAAACTGAGGCTTAAAATAGTGAAGGATATATTCTTCTATGCCTTTTCGATACACCAGAGTGAAATATTCTTTTTGTACTTTTTCCACTCTAATTCTTAATGTATGCGTTGTGAAGTGGTAGCTGGTGTATAAATGATATCTCACTTTAAAATAAGTTATGCAGTGGTAACTTCTTCCACTTCTGCTTTCCCCTTCCACTGGACTAGAATATCCAGGATCCAAGCTGACAGGTTCAATAACAACGGTCATAATTGTCACCACCTTTATAGTCTCAGGATCCCAAATGCTGTGACATTGACCATCATGTGGAGTCAATGTGGACATTATGGAGTCAAGGGATATGGGGAGAAGGCAGGCACGGGTTATTGATAGGGGACAATCAGCCATGGTCCCAATGAATGGTGGTGCTGGCTCGAAGGGCCGAATGGCCTCCTCCTGCACCTATTGTCTATGTTTCTATCCTGAGTGAAACATGCCAGACAGGAGAGGCATAGTTCCAAGAACAAAGAACTCAATGCATCTTCTGACAAACAGAGCAGGAGTATTTTCTTCGTAGTGTGCGCTTTGCTATCAAGAATGTATTCGGCTGCAATATTAACAATTGAATAAGTATCCTTGCGACCAACATATGATTAAAATGAACATTTCTCTAAATCTGACGTTCAGCCTGCATGCTGTGCTCATCGGTGCATATACAACTCAACACTGGAAGCCGCAAATCAAAATGGAAAATACTTGGAAACACTCAGCAGGCTGAGCAGCGTCTGTGGGAAGACAAATGGATTAACATTTCTGGTTGGAGAGTTGAACTGTTCCAGGTTTAGACCTCCTATTGAAAGGCGTTTTACCTGAAATGTTACGTCTTGACCTATTTTCACAAAAACTGCCTGGCATTTTCTGCTTTCACTTCAGATTTACAGTCTGCAGTTTACACAAATGTAAATTATCTCTACATCCCAGGGATAATTTACATATATACCAAGCCAATTAATCTACGAACCTGTACATCTTTGGAGTGTCGGAGGAAACTGAAGATCTCAAGAGAAAATTCACAGGGAGAACTACAAACTCCATAGAGCCAAGCACCTCTAGTCAGGATCGAACCCGGGTCTCTGGCGATGTAAAGCGGCAACTCTACTGCTGCCCAATCGTGCTGCCCTTGTTTTTTTTTTATCTTCATTTTCAAAGTTCTATTCCAACTTTGAAAATTCCTTGGCCAGCATCCCAAACTGATTCCCCTATCAACTTCTGAAAACATCTCATCTGGAAAGGTATGATTGGCAAGGAGGAAGGAACTATTAACTGAAATAGAGCTATCCTACAAGCAAAAATATTTGGAACATTTTCTTACAATAACCAACACCGCATCATTAATAAACCGGTACAAGATATCACTGGCGCTTGTAAGATTGTCATAAGAAAGAGATTACAAAGCTGCCCTTCATAACATACACCATAATGGATAAAGATAACCATTCTCTCCAAAACAGTTGAAGGAAGTGGAAATGAAGCCACAATCAAATTTGCTGTTTATAGGTCTCCACGGAGATAGCTCTCCTCAGACTTTGCAGACAAACCAGATGACTCCAAAAACTGCAGGAGCCGCAGTGTGTCCATAGACTTTGAACTGCAGTGAATACGACCACTATTAGTTTGTGAAGAAACTCTTGGCTTCCTTTGCAGAACTGCTTGGACTATTTCAAAATGACCAGGAGATCCTGGACCAAATTAACTAGAAATATAAGATGTTCTTGAATTTGAAACTCCATCACACCTAAAAGGAAAATAACTGAGGAACTACAGGTGCTGGATGGTTGTGTAGAACACAGAGTGCTGGAGTAATTCAGCAGAGGGGCAGGCAGCATCTCTGGAGGACATGGATAGGTGATGTTTCGGGTTGGGACCCTTCTTCAGATCCGACCACTATAAGGGGTATTTTTTGATCCTTTAACCTTTTTGACTCTCAATTGAGACACATTTGCGTCGTCACGGTGGTGCGGCAGCAGAGTTGCTGCATTACAGTGCCAGAGTCAATCCTGACTACGGGTGTTGTCTCTACGCAGTTTGTACGTTCTCCCCATGACCATGTGGTTTTCCCCAAGTGTTCCGATTTCCTCTCATACTCCAAAGACGGACAGGTTTTTAGGTTAATTGGCTTCATGTAAGTTGTCCATAGTGTGTAGCATAGGGGATCGCTGGTCGGCGCAAACTTAGTTGACGAAGTGCCTGTTTCCGCTGTATCTCTAAAACACGGGGCAACAGTTTCGAATGGTGGAGGATTTTTTTTGTTGCATTTGATGAAGGGGCATTGTGCAGCATCTGAAATGAGATTTTCATTAACAATATCAACCAATATAGGGCTCTGGAAGGGATGTTGGACGCTCAGCAGTTTAACAGGAATAGAATTAAGGGAGTAGGAGATATAAAAGTGTGTGCAGTGAGGCACAACAATGGCGTCAAACGCCACAAGAAGCAATGTGTCACCCACCCAGTTATTATTATTTTTTGATTTGTTAATTAACAAGCTGCTGATCCTGAGAATCCAAGTGAAAATATTTAAAACAGGATGACAAATGCATGCGTAAACATTGATGAACTTTTGCACGTCATTTGCGAAGAATGTTTTTGTGCCCCACTCCCACACTAGGTGCTAACGATGGACTGTTGAAAGATCAGTCATGCAATAATCCAGACTTGGTGGGGTTGCAAAGATTGTTGGATTTTTGGAAAAAGTTCCAGAAAGGGTTAATTCCATTTGTGTAATTTGAAACTGAGGGTGAGGACTTTTATAAAGTGGCTTGTGGCTGGCATTCAACTCTATTAGAAGGCACAGTAAAATACTGAACATACTGGAAGGGGTAGTGGTTGTGGAGGCAGGGTATGTTGCTGTGTAATGATCAAGAGAGCAGACTTTGTCATTCCTAATACCTAGATCATAGTTTTAAGATGAGAGGGGAAAGATTTAATAGGAATCTGTTTAGTTTTTTGTATACTTGCACATAGGTGTGTGGAAAATGTTCCGTAGATCCTAATCTCGTTGATATAAACTAGCCTCCAATTGCAAATTTGACTCCAGTGATGCTAAAATTGGTTACTCATTGTAAGGAAAAAAATCCCTTGATGGAAATATTATGCAAAGCAATTGTAGCTTGTTCTGCTCCAGTTGATGTCGAATGAAAAGGAAATGGGTGAGGTTCTGAAGTTTCCTATGCTCCAGTTTTACTGGGATGTGGTGACCATAATGCATTTGTGTTGAATGGTTGTTTTCTAGATATTTCAATGGTTTGTACAGTCCATAGAAAACCCCACAGCGTAACTTTGAACCACAAAACAAAGTAATCAACCTCGATCCCAACAACATTAGAAGTTCAATGGAGTTCAGATTTAAAAAACCTGCTATAGAAACATGCTTTATTTTGGCCCACCAGGTCCATTCTGATTATGAATTACCCATCTATACTTGTCCCATTTACCAGCAATAAGCCTGTTGTTTTCTGTGCCTCGGTGATCCAAGTACTCATTCAGATACTTAAAATGTTTTGAATGTCTTTGCTTCATCCACTCACTTCGACGGTGCATTCCACACTCCAACCAAACTTTGGGTGGAAAAATAAATAAATCTTGGGATCACTTTTGACCTTCTAAACTATTCACCATAAACCTATGTTTTCTGGTTATGGTACTCTGCTATGGGGAAGTTTTACTGCTATCCACCCTATCCAATATAATTTTCCATTATGATCCAAATCACAGAGCAGCCCATTGGTATAAAATGTCAGTTATTAACCGAGTCCCAGTACACTTGTTGAGCTACGCTAATACCAAAATTGAATTCTCCCACTAACACTAAAATCCACAACTCTTCAAACCTGTCTCAGACCCTCTCTTATGATCTCTGGTCTTTGCTCCAACCATTTTTGGGCACCTTATCTGAGGAAGGATGTGCTGGCACTGAAGAAGTTTACGAGAATGATCCCAGGAGTGAGCCTGTACTCGCTGGAGTTTAGAATGATGAGGGGGGTCCTCATTGAAACTTCGCAAATAGTGAAAGGCTTGGATACAGTGGGTGTTTCCACTAGTGGGAGAGTTTAAGCCATAGCCTCAGAATTAATGGATATTCCTTTAGGAAGGAGATGAAGAGGAATTTCTTTAGTCAGAAGGTGATGAATCTGCGGAGTTCTTTGCCACAGAAGGCTGTGGAGGCCACGTCACTCGATACTTTGAAGGCAGAGATAGATAGATAGACTCTTGATTAGTATGGGTGTCAAGGGTAATGTGGAGAAGTCAGGAGAATGGGGTTTAAATGGAGAGATAGATTGCGGAGTGGAATTTATGGGCTGATGGGCTATTATTACTTATGACATTATGATCGTCTGCCTATCCAAACCCCCCCCCCTCGACCATGTCCACCTATTACCCGTTGCACTTTACCCTGCTTCTCCCCTTTTCCAGCTGCCTTCACCCCATCCCCTCCGCCCCCTCCCTTTTAATTCTACTCGTAACAACAGAATCTCCCAACAAGCAAACACTGCCTCCAATCACCGCATTTTTCGTCTCTCAATTCTCCCAAAACTCAATCATCCCATCCTCTGTATCATTCCACTAAATCTGCTTTTCTCCATTTCATGGCTTCTTTCTATAATGAAGTACCCAAAGCCGAACACAGACACAAAGTGCTTGAGTAACTCAGCGGGTCAGGTAGTTTCTCTGGAGGACATGAATAGATAACGTTTTGGTTTGGACAATAGATAGCCAGTACACAATGGCTTCTTGAGGTGTAACTTTTCTGTCTTGGAGGAGCTTTTGAAGGCTTTGGAGTAATGTCAGATGTGTGGTGTAATTCTTCAGATGCACCAGATCAGCCAGTAAACATCAAAACTTTCTCATGGGTTATGAATAGTATTGAATAGTGTTATGCAGGATTTGACATGAATGATTAAAAAACAACAAAATAAACCAAAATGGACTGAAATACTCTATTTCTGGAATCAAATAAAAAAATAAGCAATTTAATATTGTTCTGACCTTTGTAATCCAATCATGTGTTTACTTGAAATACTGTTGATTTGATTTTCTATCGTGTAATCTAATGTTTGCTAATATTTTGTATTTTCATCCTGTTCTGCTGCTGACCCAAGATCTATAATCCAATCACTTGAGCAACTGAATTATATTTCATAAGGCTCCATTTATGTTTTTTCGAGAAGCTCAAAATATTACACATTGCATAGGTGTTGTCTCCACTAACAGCAATGGATTTTTAAATTTTTTTTTGGCTTTACAATCAGTGTATATGGTGGGAGAAAGAGAGGTTTCTCCATGTCTAGCTGAGTAACTAAATGATTGATTTCAACACAGGAATGCAATTATTGCACTTTTTTTCATACAACTACACTGTACTAAACTAACAAATTGAGAACGTTCTTCTCTGATGGGAGTGACTCTCTGGAATACTCTGCCCCTGATAGTGGTGGAAGCCACATTATGGTCGACGTTTATACTTTGGGCTGCGTCAACAAGGCCAGCAGCATAATCAAAGATAAGTCGCACCCTGGCTTCTCCCCTCTCCTATCAGGCAAAAGGTATAGAAGTGTGAAAACACACACAGCCAATTTCAGGGACAGCTTCTTCCCAGCTGTTATTGGGTAACCGAATTATCCTATCACAACCAGAGAGCAGTGCTGAACTACTATCTAATTCTTTGGTGACCCTCTGACAATCCTTGATTGGGCTTTGCTGGGTTTACCTTGCATTAAACGTCACTCCTTATGTATCTATACACAATAAATGGATTGATTGTAATCATGTATTGACTTTCTGCTGACAGGTCAGCATGCAACAAAAGCTTTTCACTGTACATCAGTACACGTGACAATAAACTAAAGTGAACTGAACAGATAAGTATTTGAAAGGTTGAGGATTATGGGGAATTGGCACGGAAGGCCAGCATCGAGGGGTCTGAGTGACCTATTTCTCCTATTATTCTGTGCTTGAGTTCTGTGTGCTATAATGTAGTGAATCAGAAGATGAGAGATTGGGTTGTGCTGCATTGGAAAGTGTAGGAGGCCGTAGGCAAAGAAGTCAGAATGCGAATGGAATGAAGAATTAAACTAATAGGCAACTGGAAATTCAGGATCATTGCTGCAGACTGAATGACATTTTCTATAAAAAAACAAATGCAGTCTGTGTTTGGTTTCTCCAATATAGTGGAGACCAACGTTTTAAATTGATCAAAATGGATGATCGGTGAGTACATTAGACCTATTCCGTTCATGTATAGTTGGAATTCTGTGTATTTAGCTTGAAATAGTGTGGAAAAAATTGTCTTTCTGTGGTTTTTAAAAAAAAACCAAAATCACTGCGTAATGAATCAGTTAACAGCAATAAACTATTTGCATTAGGTCTAGAGAATGGTGAGTAATGCATTGCAAGATTTCTATTTGAATGTCAGAATATTTTAAAACGTTTCCAGAATTTCACCCCAAATGACCTTCCTTCTAGCACAAGGCCAAACAGACCTGATTACCTGCATCCCAAAATGTTAACAGATATCTGTGGAAAGAATGGATGCACTAGGTTGTCATCTATTGGTCAAGAGGAATTTTTAAGACCTTGGTTTAATGTTGTCTAGTGGAGTCTTTAGGGTTAAGTTTATTATTGTCACATGTACAGTGTAAAGTGTTGGCCTGCATGCTATCCAAACAGATCAGATATACCATACGTAGGTACAATCAGTTTAACATACAATAGAGAGAGCAAAGGGAGGTAGATTGATGGACCTGCCAAGAATATTAAAGAAAATATCATTAAATTATTTAGAAATGCTGCTATGCTAACAGGTAGAAAAGGGATTTAGATGAGCAGAGCAATTTTACCAGAAGGTAGTAGATCCTTCAGCCGGGAAGAGCACACAGAGTGGCCATGACCCGGCGCCATCTTGCTTCTGAACCAATGGGTTTCCTCTGGATAATCGTGTTTCCCATCACATGCCAAATATGTCAAGGTTGAGTGCGTAATGGTTTCTGTAAATTGCTGCATGTGTAGATGGGTGGCAGGTGAATAAGGTGATAGGAGGGTGAATGAGAATCCAAGAGAGTATTTTAAAAAATCTAAAAAAGGAATTAGTACTTGATGGATCGCCTGGACTACGTGGGCTGAAGGAACTGTTTTTGTGTTGTATGAATCTGGGCATAAATGGGTCATTTTCTGCAGTTAGGAGCCTGTGACTCATGAGCTAATGCCAGAAATTGATGTAGGGCACTGCTGATCGTAGCATTTTACCAATGATTCCAGGTGTGCCAGTGTTACAAAGGTGGGTGGCAATGTGCATTGTAAAGAGGCAGAGAAGTTAAATGAATGGGTTTGTGTGTAGAATATAATGTGAAAGTTGTGGTGGGTCTGATATTGAATAGAAACATAGAAAATAGGTGCAGGAGTAGGCCATTCGGCCCTTAAAGCCTGCACTGCCATTCAATCTGATCATGGCTGATCATCCAACTCAGTACCCCATACCTGCCTTCTCTCCATACCCCCTGATCCCCTTAGCCACAAGGGCCACATATAACTCCCTCTTAAATATAGCCAATGAACTGACCTCAACTACCTTCTGTGGCAGAGAATTCCAGAGATTCACCACTCTGTGTGAAAAATGTTTTTCTCATCTCGGTCCTAAAAGACTTCCCCCTTATCCTTAAACTGTGACCCCTTGTTCTGGACTTCCCCAACATCGGGAACAATCTTCCTGCTTCTAGCCTGTCCAACCCCTTAAGAATTTTATAAGTTTCTATGAGATCCCCCCTCAATCTTCTAAATTCTAGTGTGTACAAACCGAGTCTATCCAGTCTTTCTTCATATGAAAGTCCTGACATCCCAGGAATCAGTCTGGTGAACCTTCTCTGTACTCCCTCTATGGCAAGAATGTATTTCCTCAGATTTGGAGACCAAATCTGTACGCAATACTCCAGGTGTGGTCTCACCAAGACCCTGTACAACTGCAGTAGAACCTCCCTGCTCCTATACTCAAATCCTTTTGCTATGAATCCATAAAATCAATAAATCCAAGGAGTTTGATAAACAAAATATCTATTAACTTTCGTATCAAAATAGAAGCGACCTGGGGTGTCCTTGTACATGAATCGATGAAGGTCAACGTGCAGATACAGCAAGAGTATTTGCATACAAATGTCATGATGTTCAACCATTATTTAAACCCTGGTGAGACTGCACTATGCTGCTTTCAAAATGGAATTTAAATTAAGTCTTGAAGGTGAACGTTTGCAGGGGTGCATGAAACGGCAGATAATGTACATAATTCTAATAGAATCATCCCAGGATCAGTGGGTCAAATGGAAACCTATGTTATCAAAGTCCTTATTAATTCCTGTGGATGAGGCTTAATACATTGAACTTTTGGCAGTGGAAGAAGATTGATGCTAAGACTTGCTAAAGTTTTATCAATTCTATGACAACAGTTGTGTATTATGCGGTTGTGGTGGCTCCTCACGATGTTACTAGAGCCCAAAATAATGCTAAAAGCATAAAATAATGACTGGTTAAGTAAAACTCTTCATATAATTTTAACAGTGAAGTGCTCTGTTGTTGAAACCTACACTGAGAAGTTAGAAGAGCATTAAAGTATTAAACTTTCTGTTTGGTTTGGATTAGATACAGCTGGTAAGTGCGAGTAATGTGCAGTGTGGTACTTTGGACTGGACCCACAATTTGTTTATCAAGCAAAATACCTAGGTTGGCATTGTGTAATAGTGAACTATAACAGGCCTGCTGTATAATAACTATTCTCTCTTTTGCAGTGCGGTTACAGAGACGTGTAGCTAGGAATGGAAAATCGTGTTGGTAAGTGTCTAATGCCATTTCCTGTTCTGCAAATTTCTAGTGTGATCTGGTAAATTCCACTGCACATTTTCCAATGGACTTTAGTAAAGATAGATCAAGATCTAACCGGTTAGTTGAGAGATTGAGAGTAAGTGATGGTAATGATTTTTTTAAAGTTGATATTTATGAGGTAATGATTGTGAAGGAGAGGACAAGACAGTTTGTGGTGGAATCTGAGTTCCTGAGCTTGATGATCTTAAGGGCCTGTCCCTCTTGGGCGGCCTAATCCACAAGTTCTGGCGAGTTTGCTCTCAACTCGTACTCGCAGCATGGTCGACACGAGGTCGTAGGAGGTCTTCGTAACTCTCCTTCATGTTCGAGAGTGGTCTCCCCGTACTCGAGGCCTCAGCTAGGTCGCGGCATTTTTTTCAATATGTTAAAAAATGCCCGCGAGTTAAACAAAAAGTCGCCATGGAAAATATCGATACTTTTTTTACTCATAGGTTTGGTCGTAGTAGGTCGGAATGTTAGTTGAAGGTAGTCGTTGATAGTCTTCATCATAGTCGAATGGAGATCGAAGGAGGTCGTCTTCACTCTCCACTATTCGGTGTCCAATTTTCCCGAAGTTAGTCGAAGCTGGTCTTCAACATGTCATTTTTCAAACTCTTCTAAACGCGCCAATTTGGTCGCCCAAGTGGGACAGCCCCTTTAGAAGCCACTGCCCACTTCTGCAACTGTTTCTGTTGTCGCTGTCTGCAATACTGCTGGATTACAGTTACATATTGCATCCTATACTAGAGAGTATTGACACTAAATCTGTCACATGATCTAAGTTAGCATCTTTGAAATTCTTGACCAGTAAGGTTCTTTGATGTCTGTGTATAACACTTTTGGGTGAAGAGAAATAAATATTTGAAGTAAGACGGCTGCAGACATAAAACTATTTTGAGCTGACATTTTGGCATAAATATGTATGATATGCCATCAGTGCAATCTAGGTGTCATCATATTAAATAATTCAAGATAATATAGCAATTAAAAAAAACCACAATTGGACTCTGTCTCATTTCCCCCTGTATCCTCAACATTCTGCCTCAGCTTATTCCCCATGCTGCATTGGCCCTGGTCTTTCTTTTCACCACCACACTGCCTCATTGGCATTTTTCCCTACCTCCTTGCCCTCAGCCTTAGTCTGAGCCTCTCCATATGTCCCTACAGCCCACCCTCCCTTGCACTTGGCTGCTAGATCCAAATTCATACTGAGAAAGTGCTGTACTATTAATGATTGATGTTAAATCAAGAGTCGCTGGTAAAAGCAGTGTGGGAGCTCCATATGGTTTGGAACAAATGCTTTGCAATTGCACAGGATTTGCATTCTCCTCTGTCATCTGTGAATTTTACATAAGCCAAACCCCAAAGTAAGGAGAATAAGCAACTGCTTTTTAATTGTTTACTCAACGCATTGTTTGTGGAAATGTTTGCCGGTCAGTAAAAAACTGAGCAGTGGGGATTTCAGAATAACAGTGAACTCCCTTTACTTCCCGTGTAGGAAGGGACTGCAGATTCTGGTGTAAACCGAAGATAGACACAAAAAGCTGGAGTATCAGCGGGTCAGACAGACCTCTGGAGGAAAGGAATAGGTGACGTTTCGGGTCAAGTTTTGGGTTTCTGAAGAAGGTTTCTCAACCTGAAATGTCACCTATTTCTTTTCTCCAGAGATGCTGTCTGACCCGCTGAGTTATTCCAGCTTTTTGTGTCCATCTTTCGTTACTTCCTGTTCCTTTACCCGATACACTAATGGCTTCAGTCACTGAGGTTCTGTGCAGTGCATGTTTTGGGCTTCCTGAAATAGTGACCATGTGGACGAGCGATAAGATTGTGTCTGGATTGTTTAGGGCGGAGAGCCTTTCCGGTAACACAGAATTTTGACTACATTCCAATGGGGCGTTTAACTTTAAATTACCCTGAGGAATGAGAACCAGCAGATCTTGTGTTCTAGTTCTGAGCAGTCACGATTTGTTTTATATGAAAAAATATTTTATTTCAGTAACCACGTTTACCTTTGAGTGTTTTGACTGATCACAGGACAAGCCAACCTCAATGCTTGTGAGAAAAGGATGTCATTTAATCCTTTTGATTTATTTTTTACCCCCCAGTGTAACTGTCATTATATTTGGGTAAACTATGCACTGCCACAAGCTGGATGGAATGGAAAATTTCTCATCTAATTTACACATTTGTTTTGGCAACATTCAGTCTGATCTGGAAAATGGTTAAAGGATAAAGCACTGATGGGCAGGCAGTCTTTCATGTGGTGTCTGATTGAAGTCAGTCCTCATTTTGAAAATCTGAATAGCAGACTGCTTTTTAGTTGGGACTGATGACGACTAATTGGCGATTTAAAATGTAGCCAAGAAGAGACGTTGGTATAAATTGACAGCTGCATCCTCTTTTATCGGGCATACATAGTGTTTTAAAAAAAATATCAATTTGTCACTTTCTGTTTGCTGCTTGCTTATCTGAGGATTCCATAAAATTATGTTTCTTACATACAAAGACACTTTTACAGACCCTGGTTTCATTCTAACCTCTGTGCTGAGTTTGCTAATTTTACCTGTGACTGCTCCGGTTTCCTCCCACATTTCAAAAGACATACTAATGGGCCGATTAGTGATGGTAAATTACTTCTTGGTGTAGATTAGGTGCAGGGCTTCAGAAGAATAAAAGGATTATTCTGTTGGAAACGGGCATAGAATAAACAGGTTGAATGGCATCCTTTGTCATTGGAAGTACGTAATTCATATATTTAGAGTCATACAGTGTGGAAACTGGCCCTTCGGCCCAACGTTGTCTCGCTGACCAACATGCCCCATCAACACTAGTCCCACCTGCCTGCATTTGGCCCATATCCCTCCAAACCTATCGTATCCATTTGTTGCACTCCAGTGAATAAATTATTTTGCACAAAATATGAAGTTCTGGAGGAACTCAGCGGGTCAGACAGTGGTGGAAATGGATGGAGACAATTTCAGATCAAAATAGATTTCTTTAGTATTTAACCTAATGGAGAACATAATATGGGAGTTATTCTGATATAGGAAATCTGCTGATTTAACTTGCTGGTTTATTTCTCCAATTTCTCACATAATCAAATAAATGTCTAATCTCCAATAGAACTACGGAATCCCTGCACTGTTCAGTGAGTTTATTGGGGATATAAGAACAGTCCACCAGTTCTGTTCTGCCTTTCTCAGTGAATAAGGGGCTTCAGTTCAGTCTCCAATATTGTAATTGTTGGCAGGAAACTTTAGAGGAAGACCATTCCTGATATTTTATTAGTTTATGTTTACTCAAGTCCTTTCTTCGGGGACAGTAAGAAATCGGAAACATTCGTTTTGTTTTTTATTGATTTCCCCACCCTAATGCCAAGTACAGAATCAAATAAGCCATGTAGTTAGCATTTTGACAAAGCTTCAGAAATGCTTAATTTCAGAGGAGATGCTAAATGGAAGTTTCAATTTATTTTGTTTGGTTGAAAAAAAGATTTGATAGCAATGTTTTAAAGACCAGAGAATGTCTGCCAGTGTCCTTTTGAATAGTTACCTCTCAGCCATAAAATATTATGAAATTACTTATCTTGTCAAGGATAATCAGCCCTGCACATTGCAATTTTGTTGTGGTATTTCCTACATTGCAAGTATTTGGGACATTCTGAAAATGTGGAAAACACCAATTTGTTATAATCTGATTGTTTAATTCACAGATGCTGCTTGCACCTAGCAAGTTCACATTAAAATGCTAAAAGACCAGATTGCTGGGTATTGAATGATAACTGAGAGCTGCTAATCTAGGCATCAAACTAAGGCCAAATCCTCTACATTGGTGAGACTAGGCAACCATTTCTCAGAGCACCTCCGAGTCAGTGAATTCCAGGTGAAAGCGTGGATAGTGTGAATAGGGAAAGGGGCTGGATAGAGTGAATGTGGAGAGGATGTTTCCACTAGTGGGAGAGTATAAGACCAGAGGCTCGGAATAAAAGGACATAACTTTAGGAAGGAGATGAGAAGGAATTTCTTTAGTCAGAGAGTGGTGAATCTGTGGAATTCATTGCCACAGAAGGCTGTGCAGGTCAAGTCAATGGATATTTTTAAGGCAGAGATTGATAGATTCTTGGTTTGTATGGCTGCCAGAGGTTATGGGGAGAAGGGAGGAGAATGGGGTTAAGAGGGAAAGATAGATCAGCTATGATTGAATGGTGGAGTAGACTTGATGGGCTGAATGGCCTAATTCTGCTCCTATCACTTTTGAACTTGTGAATGTGTGGGGTTCAAGACTGACTGCAGTTACCGAAGGAGAAAGTTTTAAGTTAATATTCCCAATGCACGATTGAATGAGTGCTGTTGGCAGTGTTGTCTTCTAGATGAAATATTTAATGTTGCTCACAAAGGGGCAGAAATGTTCGCTTAATACTTTCCTAAACCAGGATCAGTGATATTACCAAGTTGTTGTTTGTGGGACTTGGCCATGCCCAAATTAGTTGCTAGATTTCCCATATTACAAAAACTATGAGTCATTTTGAGTTGTCCTCGAACTAACCCCCACCTGGACTCGTACCTATTTTACACCTCCCCCTCCCTGACCTTCCTCCTTTCCGGCTGCTGAATTTGCAATCTTCAATCCATCTGTGGCTCGCACCTCCTGCGTTAATCTCCGGCCGTTGCTCCAACCATCTGCCTTTCACAGCTCCCATCCTCGCCTGTGTCCACATAGTACCTGTCACACTTTGTCCTATGTCTCTTCTCATCAACCTTTCTTTCTTCCCACTTCTCCTCAGATGCTGCCTGACAGAGTTACTCTGGCACTTTCTGTCATTTTGTCCAAATGATGCTTTTTAATAGCATGTTTTGATTCATGTTATACCCAAACAGTGGCAATACTATTTGCCAACGTAGTCAACATGCGGATGACTGCCATGTTATCAAGGGGGGTGCCTTCCATGCTAACGGACCATATTGTATCAAGAAATGCAGTTGAAAACAAAATTGTGTTGATCTATTTACTTTTCCATCAACCCTGTGAGAGCAAATTTTATTCAGTGTCTCAAATTTTTGGACAGTGATTTGTGAACTCGAATTTCACTGTACCTTAATTGGTACATGTGACAATTAAATTGAATCATGATTCTTGAATTCTGTAAACGCGAATTTCCATAACCCAAATGGCAATGATGCAGGAGTTACCTGGTGTGTTCTGATTCCCAATTGTAGATTGGCCTCCAATTGTATAGAAAGAGTCTTAAAAGCTGACGCTGTTATTTTTTTCATTTAATTGTGCACGCGTCACTTTGGCCTGTAGCTAGCCAAGTGTTAGGTTTGCGGTTTGTCCAAGGAAACCATAATTAGGACAAAGTCATCAGGGGATTTTTTTTTAAGGCAGAGAAAGATAGATTCTTGATTAGTACAGGTGTCAGAGGTTATGGGGAGAAGGCAGGAGAATGGGGTTAAGAGGGAGAGATAGATCAGCCATGATTCAATGACACAGTTGACTTGATGGGGCCCAATGGCCTAATTCTACTCCTCTTACTTATGACCTTATAAATTCTACGGGACACTTAAGAAGAGCTACCAACTGTCACTCAACTTAATCAAATATACTTTTATGTTATGAATGTAAAAATGCGAAACAGTCAATGAGTCATGTGAGGAGATTCTGATAATGACGTGGTAGTAAACGTTTGAAGCATTTGAAGCTAATTAAATGAAATTGCATAGGTTCAGTAGGACAGGGTTTTAGTAGCTGGGAAATACTAGAATCTATCATAAAAGATGAAATAATAGATAATTTGGGAAGCATTAACAAGATCAGTTTCTGAAAAGGATATCCTGCACAACAAATCTTGGGAGTTGTTTTTTTGAGGATGTAACTGGTAAAATAGATGAGTAGAAACCAATGGGGAATTGATGTACTTGGAATTCCAAAAGGCGTTCGATGAAGTCAAACAGGAGGTTAGTGTTCAAAATTGAAGCACATGGGATTGGGATATTGTACTGGCCTGATTGAAACTTGGTAAACAGACAGAGAGCAGGAAGGAGCAGGCCTTCCTCCAGTTGGCAAGCAGTGACACTGGAGAACTGCAAAGTTCAGTGTGTGGGCTGATTTGGATTAGTGCATTAATGGAACATTTCCAACTTTGCAGATGAAGTAATGCTGGGGGGGGGGGGGGCGTTGGATGTAGGTGTTGATGACGTTGGGTGTGTCGACAAATGTATGGCGGTGTTGGATGCTTGTCGTGGACCAGTGTTCAAACTACCTGTTTCCATGCTGTATTGCTCTATTAATTTATCTAGTGATTAGTGTGATCAAAAATAAAAAATTTTGATTCTAGAAATAGAAAGAGCTTACTTTTTTTTATATTCACTTGCGAGCGGCCAGGATGGCGGGTTTTTTGTAGGCATTACTTTACATTTCAAAGAAGTGAATGGCTAAAAGGAACAAGTTTATGGTCCTCATGAAAAACTGATGCAAGAACAGTTTGCATCTTTTTTTTCGATCGTGTACCGTATGTATTTTCAGCTCCTAATTTATTAAATTCTTAAATTTGTACTTCATGATAAACACATTTAGAACATGGAACATAGAGCACCACAGAATGCTGGAGTAACTCAGTGGGACAGGTAGCATCTATGGAGAGAAGGAATGGGTGACGTTTCTGGCTCTATGGGCCGAATGGCCTACTCCTGCACCTATTGTCTATTGTTTTGGGTTGAGACCCTTCCAGAGATGCTGCCTGTCCAGCTGAGTTACTCCAGCATTTTCTGTCTACATTCGATTTTAAACCAGCATCTGCAGTTCTTTCCTTCAGCACCACAGGACAGGAACAGGCCATTTGGCCCACAATGTCCATGCTAAACATGATGTCAAGTTAACCTAGTATCCTCTGCCTGCAGAGGACGATGTAAACACCAGCTGCTGCATTTTGTTGTCACTGCTATCATACTGGGGATGTTCAAACTCAAAAATAAATGTTTATTCTTAATAGGCAGATGTAACAACGTCGCATAACGGGAATAATCGTGGAGTCATTGAGAGAGACATCACAGAAACGGGTCCTTCAGCCCAACTGACTCCTTACTGACCATCTAGCGCTCATTTTTACACATATCCTACCCTAACCCATTTTATTCTTCTCATTCTAAAACTCTACATACTCGGGGCGGGACATTTATCACTCACGAATTAACTTGCATTAACCTGCACATTTTTTGGATGTGGATGGAAACAAGACCCACATAATTGAGGCAACATGGTGGCGTAGCGGTAGAGTGTAGAGTTGAGCCTTATGTCGCCAGAGACCTGGGTTCGATCCTGATTGCAGGTGGTGTCTGTACAGAGTTTGTATGTTCTCCCAGTAACCGCATGGATTTTCTCCAGATGTACAGGTAGTAGGTTACTTGGCTTTGGGGAAACATTGTAAATTGTAGGATAGTGCTAGTGTCTGGGGATCTCTGGTCGGCGCGGACTCGATGGGCCAAAGTGCCTTTTGGAGGAGAACATGTAAACTCCAAATAGGTAGCTCATATTTAAAAATTGATATTTTTTAGAAGCCAACCTGTGCCTCAGCATTCTTACCTCTCCCTCAGGACTGAACCTGGAGAATGTGAGTAGAATAAATGGGTTATGGTAGGATTAGTATAAATGGGTTATGGCAGGATTAGTGTAAAATGACTACCTGATGAGCTGAAGAGGATGATTCCATGTTGTATTTCCCTGTGACTTTATAACAATATCTTTCTGGCTACTGTGGAAAGTGTGCTTCAAAGTGATTCTAAATTAATATATGCAAGCATATTAAAATACATGGAGATATGCAAGCTTTTTGTCCCAGATGCCCTACTCAAAACAAGTAGAGCTTTTAAGTTTGTTGAATAATTGGAATGGGCTGAAGTGCCTTTGAAGCTGAGGTTTTTGAGTGAAGCTAAGGTTTTTGAGCCTTTGAAACTTAGGTTTTGCTGGGGTTTCATTCAAAAACAAAATGAACAGTGGGATACAATATTCAATGTGACTGTTGAGTGAAAGGGTTTGGAGAGAAATCACAGAATTTGCCAGACAAAAGACCCATTACCTTTTTTGTTTTGTTGTAAATAGTTCTTGCATGGAAACAAGGACGTTTATATAACCCTTTAATGTCACCAGGTAAAAACTTGAATCCAAAGGTAATAGGGAACGTGAAAGTGGCTGAAACAGAGGTTGGTTTTTAAGGATTTGAAAAGTGTGAGCGGTAGATTTTAAGAATTCCAGTGCCTGTTACCATGTTGCTGGAGGCATGATCATCAATGGTGGAACAAAGTGACATTTTTAAAAAAAGAAAATAAATCGTAATCAATTTGAGGAGTTTAAATGGTAAAGAATCCCTGCTGGACCATCCGAGGAATCCCATCTGGGTTCTGAAGGTGTCGACCCGAAACATCACCTCTAAATTTTCTCCAGAAATTCTGCCTGACCTGCTGAGTTACTCCAGCATTTTGTCTTTAACTTTGGTGTAAACCAGTTTCTGCAGTTTCTTTGTACATGTCCATATTTTCCCTTGCTCAGAAATACTAGGAGCTCTCCATAGATGGTGTACAATTTATGGTAATTACTAAAACTCTGAAGATTCTAGAGTGGTGTCTAGGCAGAAATGTGTTGAAGTGCTCCTTTATGCAGTCCAGAGCTTGCACCAGTACATGGTGTGATTCTCCAAAACACTTCTTCCTGAAGCTGGAATCTTTGCTTTAGATATCTATCCCTATTGGACCTAAGTGGCTGCTGAAGCCATCTTTAGCCACCTTCAACAATTCATCAGTCAAGGTACTAGTTTCCACAGATTATGGAATTTTGTTTCTCAAAATATGAAGAAAAGTAGATGCAAGATGCTGGTTTACAATAGGAGACACTGAGTGCTGGAGTCGCTCAGTGGATTAGGTAGCATCCCAATAGGGCGAACATCAATAGGGCGATATTTTGTGTTGGGACCCTTCATCAGACCCATAGTCTGAAAATAGGCCCCGGCCTGAAACATCGGAGTCTGAAGGGTAGTCCTGACCTGGAATGGTCCCTATCCACGTTCTCCTGAGATGCTGCCTGATTCCGCAGAACTACCCCAGTGCTTTGTCATCCCCCGTATGTTAAAAAGTGTTCTGAGTAGTCATAGTCTAGCTAGGACTTTCAGTCATTGTATTTCAGATGCTTTGTTCCATCTGGATCACACCCATGGCTGTTTGTACGAATCCCATTGTTTTCTAAACACCATGTTCTCTTGGGTGGGGAAAGGAAAACTTTGAAGGGTTTTTTAACTTGGCTGTCATGTCACTTTAATTGTAAACACTGCAGCTCTGCTCCTCCCACTCTCAAGCTCTGTGTTAATCAGTGAGCTAGACATTTCCTCCTCCTCCTCTACGTAATTCACCACTGAAACAAACCTACGCCCACCTCAGTTTCACACAAGCTACAACCGGCAGCAGGCTTGACACAGGAGCCAAAGAAAGCCAGCTGATTACTGGAGCACTGTCCCTGCTGTTTACATGTTTTGTACATCTTGTGTGACAAAGCTGGTGTCTCAGAATGAAAGTAAGTTTATTTTGAGTTCCATTTTTGATGTGTGGTTGCCACTTTCACACCCAATTTCGCTTTACCTTTCTTCCCTCAATCCTCCTGCTCGACATCTCGAATGCGTTTAAATGTGTGCCATCAATTTTGAATATTTTTGTTCACAACTCTGTGTTTTACAGGCAGTAAATGTTGGCAGTTGATTTGGTGGCATTTAAAGGATGTTTGGTGAATTTGAAGGGGTTCTTGGCTTTGCTTGGCCCATAGCAAATACTATCCTTAGTTGGAATATTTTGTATACTAGGTCTGATTATCGTGAGTGTTTTTTTCTAACATGAAAATTATGCAGTCTTGAAATATTTTAATTCTTTGCAAAACTCGGTTAAATAATTAAATAATCAGTGTGATATGGTAACAGTACTCTGGATTCAGCTATTTAACTCTATTTCAGTTATATTCTGGTATGTACTTCATTATTGATGAAATGATACACTGGGATGAAGGAGTACAATCATTAGGGACTAACTTCGTCCAGAAAAAATATTTTGTTTTTGCGTCCAGTGCTGGATTAATAATGAAGTTTGTACAATTCTTCCATCTCTTTCCTGTCTCTGTCTCTAACCTCTTCCAGCCCTGGAAATTCTCAGGGGCAGGGAAATAGGAACGTGCAAATCTACTTTTGACCAAACTTTGATTCATCTTCCTAAGCTTCTCCTTATGTCATTTGATATAGAAATATTGTCTGATAATTCTGTCACTGCCTTCTTGGGAAGGTGGGCTGAAGGGGCTTTTTCTGTTCTGTACAGCCCTGTGTCTCTTAATTACTCTATTAGAGTTGCTAAATAAATGCAGATGATTATTGTAATTAAATGCTTTACGAAATAGATTGATGTTCAAAACTGTGTTAGCTTGGTGGTGCAGCATTTGTGCTGATGTCTTATAGATCCACGGACCAGAGTTCAGTCCTGACTTTGGATGCTGTCTGTATGGAATCTGTGACTGCATAATTTCTCCAGGATGCTCTGGTTTAGTCTCACATCCTAAAGGTGTGCTGGTACATAATCTGATTACCCCTTAGTGCGGAGGAAAAAAGGACATCTTTACAAAGATTTAGAGAGAGTTGATGGGCATGTGAAAAACACTAAGTTGAAGGGCTGCAGGGAAAATGTGGAGAAGGAGAACCGGACTGATGGCATTGCCGGGCTAGGAGTTGAAATGGATTTGATGGGCTAAATGACCTCCTGTGTCTTAAGTAAGCAAATGTTTTTTTGTGCAGCAGATTCTCTGTTGTAACGTTCATCAATTTTATGAAGAGTTCTGTCTGTAATTTCCTCTGTTTCCTCATTCTCTGTCACGAATCTGTGTTGCATTTGTGGTTAGTGTGCTATGACACCTCTGCTCCTAATGCCGTCCCTCCTCTTCCTGGTGTCCAGACTCCCCCCCCCCCCCCCCCCCCCCCCTCTCCATGAAGAGGCTCATCCAGACCGATCTCACTATAAACCAATTTCACGGGAGCTTAAAATGGGGACGTTACTGCAGAAGGATAGATCATTTCTTGTTGCCGTTAACAATCAGCTGAGCAAGATTGTGACTCCCTGCTGATTGCAATTCCTTGGGTGTCACTTGCCATACAGAACCTCATCCTATTCATCTTATGTAAACCTGTAGGGTTTGTCAGTGTTGAAAGGCTGATTCATCAAGGATGGTCAAACCTCAGCTTGCGCTTGCCAGCAGGAATTTGTTTACTGAACTCGAGGAAGCAAACTCCTTCCCTCCTCCACGTTCCTGCCTCACTCCGTTGCACGATCCCTGTGTCATGTGAGATCAGGTAGCTCATGCCTACGGAACAAGTATGGTTCAGTCATGTTTTAAATTGATGTATGCATCAATTAAAGGATGTATTCATCAATTAAATGATGTATGCATCAATGGAGCCAAACTATGTTAAATTGTAGGGTCCCACCCCGAAACGTCACCCATCCTTTTTCTCCAGAGATGCTGCCTGACCCACTGAGTTACTCCAGCACTTTGTGTCTATCTTTGTAAAATTGCCTTGGGTCCAGTAGCTTTAAACACTCGGCCTAAACAACTTGTGCTCCTGTATTCATATTAAAAGGATCCCGTGGTAGTTTTGGAAGAAAGTCTGTGATGCTGTCGTGTTGTACTACTAGAGTAATCAATTGTTTATACTACTGCGGGGGATGTTATGCTGGTGCTTCCTTGTTCACTTATGCAGATGCAGCTGCAGTGGATAATACTCCTCAAAACTAGTTCAAAAGAAACCTTGACATTCCTGAGAAAGTGATAAGCATGGCATCAAATTCCAATATTCTGTATCTATAGAAAATGAGTACACAAAACAAACTCACTTTGATTAGTCCTTCTTCCCCCTTTGCTATGCACCAGTTGCCCTTGGACAACGTTAGCAGCCGTTTGCTCTCATCTGGCAGCTTTGTTTATCGGGGGGGGGGGGGGGGGGGGTTGGGGGTGATGTGCAGATGTGGGTAGAATAGGGAGTGGAAGCATGGTTGGAGACAAGTCTTTAACTGAACTTTGATGCAAGTCAGGGCGACGCAGAGAATGAAGATTCTGGAATCTAGAGCAAACACAAAGTGCGGGCGGAATTCAGCGGGTCAGGCAGCATCTGCTGAGGGAATGATCCACCGACATTTCGATTCATCTGTCCATTTTTCACATAGAGAGTGGTGAATCTGTGGAATTCTCTGCCACAGAAGGTAGTTGAGGCCAGTTCATTGGCTATATTTAAGAGAGAGTTAGATGTGGCTAAAGGGTATCGGGGGGTATGGAGAGAAGGCAGGTACAGGATACTGAGTTGGATGATCAGCCATGATCATATTGAATGGCAGTTCAGGCTCTGAGGGCTGAATGGCCTACTCCTGCACCTATTTTCTATGTCTATGTTTCCCTCCCCATATGTTGCCTGACATGCTGAGTTCCTCCGGCACTGTGTTTTGAACTACGTCGGTTCAATAGTGGGCAGATTTATTTCCAAAAACAGGATAATTGCCAGAGCATTGACTTCAGTGTCAGCAATAGCTAACTTTTATAGTTGAGCAATATTTTAGACTAGAAGTGCTGTATTTCTGAGTTTATTGGTGAGAGTAAATCTCTCTTGAAAAAATAGAGAAGAATGGAGAGATTGAGAACCAGTAACTGATGGAACCATTAAGTAAAAATAGTCCTGATGCAGGATTGTTACTCGAAACATCAATTTACATCTTGTACATCTGACGAGCTCAACATTTTGCATGGTTGTTAGGAAGAAGTTGTTCCTGCACCTGGATGTTACAATTTTCAGACTCCTGTATCTTCACAAATGCAAGTGTAAAATAAGCCTGGGTGCTCGAGTTGCCAACTAGATCACGATGAAACCAGTCAAAATGTGCATGTGAAATAGATGGGGTAAACAATGTGTAGACGTTACTCTGCAACTATGGCAAGCACTGGTTGACCACATTTTACTCGTATGGTATGAGTAAGATGTGATCAACCAGTGCTTGCCATAGTTGCAGAGTAACGTCTACACATTGTTTACCCCATGTATTTTAGGCCAGTGCTTCATCACGCTATCTGATTACTTCATATCCTTATCTATATTCGATGCCATAGCATAATTATAAAGATGCTGGAAATCTGAAGTAAAATAGAACATGCTGACAAAGCTAAGCTTAGTCTGCATTTGTGGTAGCACCTAAAATGTTAATTTTATTTCTCACTTCCTGCAGACATTATCTGACCTGCTGAATATTTGCACATCTTTCTGTTTTATTTTTTGATATTTTAATATTGATCCATAAACTCTGTAGTTTGTAGCTTCTCATGATTTCAATAATTCTGTCCTATTTTGGTCTGCTGCCTGCATTGAAATCCATGTCAAAGTTTGGACTTTCCCAATTAACCAATGTACAATTTCATCCTTTTATCCATGACACTGCCTAGAAAGGCAATCTAGTGTTGCTGGTTTAAAACCGTCAATTAAGCTATTATGAATATTATAAAAATATGAATATATTGGGATGGGATTGAAGCACTGACTCATTCTGCAAATTGGAGAACCACCTTGATTTTCCTATACTATCTCCTGCCTCTCAGCCAACTTCTTAACAAGATCAATAATTTATGCTTGGTTTTGTTGAGGTTCAACTCCCGCTAACAGTCTTCTGTAAGGGATTTTATCATATAGTAAGTCTCCTGGAAGGCCGGATAATAACTATCATTAATTATAGACCAATGTTTCCTGAGGACCGTTATTATAGTAACCAATCCATAATTTACTGACATCCCTTCTCATTCGGAAGCTTGTGGTTTCAACACCAGTGACTTAAGCTTTTGTGACCTAAGGATATCACAAAGTACAATACTGTGCAATCAATGAAGTAATTTAACGTGTATTTTCCATTGTAATGCAGATAAAGCACCTGCCAATTTCCATGCAGCAAATTTCTACAAGCAGCAATGGTATATTTCAGTGATAGTGGCTGAAGCTTAAGTATTAGACAGAAAACTGAGCGGATTTTGTTTTCTTTAAATAATACTGCAAGATTCTTTCCATTCACTCCCGATAGTATATGGATGCCTGATATAATCATACTCATCATAATTTATTAGGCAAGTATATTTTGCAACATGAGGAATTTGATTTGCCATAGTCATACCAAACTAAAGCACCAAGACAACAATTACATAAAAATTGGACATAAACATCCACCACAGCGGCTCCTCCACATTCCTCAATGTGATGGAAGGCAATAAAGTCTTCTTTCCCCCTTTTCTCCCGCGGTCGAGGGAGGTGAACAATCCGCAGTCGGCGATCGAAGCTGCCGCGTCGGGGCGATCAAAGCTTCCGTGATCAGTGGGGTAAAGCTCCTGCGCCTTGGAGATCCCAAAGCTGGTCCCTAAACGGGGACCGCGAGCTCCACGATGTTAGGCCACAGTGCGGACGGAGATACGACATGGAAAAGGCGCATCTCCGTCGAGGAAAGAGATTTTTTAAAAGGTTTACCCCCCCCCACACTACACATAATACAAGACTAAAGATAAACTAAAACATACATTTTACAACAGCCAAAAAAACACAAAGAAAGCACTTTTGAAAAATATAAAAGTGGATAAGTCTCCAGGTCCTGACAGGATATTACCTAGGACATTGAGGGAAGTTAGTGTAGAAATAGTAGGGGCTATGACAGAAATATTTCAAATGTCATTAGAAACGGGAATAGTGCCGGAGGATTGGCGTACTGCGCATGTTGTTCCATTGTTTAAAAAGGGTTCAAAGAATAAACCTAGCAATTATAGACCTGTTAGTTTGACGTCAGTGGTGGGCAAATTAATGGAAAGGATACTTAGAGATAATATATATGAGCATCTGTATAAACAGGGTCTGATCAGGAACAGTCAACGTGGATTTGTGCCTGGAAGGTCATGTTTGACAAACCTTCTTGAATTTTTTGAAGAGGTTACTAGAGAAATTGATGAGAGTAAAGCAGTGGATGTTGTCTATATGGATTTCAGTAAGGCCTTTGACAAGGTTCCCCATGGAAGGTTGGTTAAGAAGGTTCAATCTTTGGGTGTTAATGGCGGAGTAGCAAGATGGATTCAACAGTGGCTGAATGGGAGATGCCAGAGTGTAATGGTGGATGGCTGTTTGTCAGGTTGGAAGCCGGTGACCAGTGGGGTGCCTGGGGATCTGTGTTTGGTCCACTGTTGTTTGTCATGTACATCAATGATCTGGATGATGGGGTGGAAAATTGGATAAGTAAGTATGCAGATGATACTAAGATAGGTGGTGTTGTGGATAATGAAGTAGATTTTCAAAGTCTACAGAGAGATTTGGGCCATTTGGAAGAGTGGGCTGAAAGATGGCAGATGGAGTTTAATGCTGATAAGTATGAGGTGCTACATCTTGGCAGGAAAAATCAAAATAGGACGTACATGATAAATGGTAGGGAATTGAGGAATGCCGTGGAACAGAGGTATCTAGGAATAACTGTGCATAGTTCCCTGAAGGTGGAATCGCATATAGAGAGGGTGGTAAAGAAAGCTTTTGGTGTGCTGGCCTTTATAAATCAGAGCATTGAATATAGGAGTAAGGAAGTAATGTTAAAATTGTACAAGGCATTGGTGAGACCAATTCTGGAGTATGTTGTACAATTTTGGTTGCCTAATTATAGGAAGGATGTCAACAAAATAGAGAGAGAGTACAGAGGAGATTTACTAGAATGTTGCCTGGGTTCCAGCAACTAAGTTACAGAGAAAGGTTGAACAAGTTAGGTCTTTATTCTTTGGAGCGCAGAAGGTTAAGGGGGGACTTGATTGAGGTCTTTAAAATGATGAAAGGCAGAGTTGACGTGGATAAGCTTTTCCCATTGAGGGTAGGGAAGAATCAAACAAGAGGGCATGACATGAAGTTTAGGGGTAACATGAGGGGGAACTTCTTTACTCAGAGAGTGGTGGCTGTGTGGAATGAGCTTCCAGCAGAAGTGGTGGAGGCAGGATCGATTTTAACATTTAAAAGTAAAGTGGATAGGGATATGGACGGGAAGGGAATGGAGGGGTACGGTGTGAGTGCAGGTAGATGGGACTAGGGGAAAATAAATGGTCGGCACGGACTGGAAGGGCCGAGAAGGCCTGTTTCCGTGCTGTAATTGTTATATGGTTATAAGGATGAAGACAAGACAAACTGTTGGCAAGGCAGCCGTCGTTCGGCACCACCTGGTGGTCTGTAATGTAACTTCTCAGTACAGCACATCGATGGTATTGGAGTGGGTTGCTTGTTTACAAATTGCATTGCACTGTCACCGGGGTTTGAAGAGCAACTTTCAGTTATACATTGCTTTCCTGCAGTAAACCATCCCATGACACTTTGCAAGATTGACACCAAACAACCCACGTGAGGAGATATTATGGGCATATGTTTTAAGGAGTTTTTTTTTTAGTGGAGAAAAGTTTAAGGAGCAAATTCCAAAGCTTTCCAACCAGATAGGTTTTACCCAACTAGATCATCTGACTAAGAAATAGAGTTACGAACTGAATCTGGCTGGTACTTTCCAATGAACACTCAAAGGAAGGATCTTACTGCAATTATTGAATACTATGGCAGTGAAGGAGATAGTTTGTCTCATTATGTCCTTACCAAGCCAAAAATAACCATTGTCACTAATGCCACTCCCGGTTTTTTTTTTGCTTTGTAGGTTACAGCAGAGACATTCCAAATCAGTTTTCTTTTTGAAGATAGACATAAAAAGCTGGAGTAACTCAGCGGGACAGGCAGCATCTCTGGAGGGAAGGAATGGGTGACATTTCAGGTCGAGACCCTTCTTTTTCAGTTCTTCATCAGTTTTCTTTTTACTTCAGGCACCCTTCAGGCAGTGGATTCTAGATCCCTACCATTCTTTTAGTGAAAACATCATTCATCTTCACTCTATTTGTTCTGTTTGTGTACCTTGAATCTTAGATGAAATAGGATCTTCCTGTTCACCCTGTCTGGACTTCCCATTTTTAATGCACTTCAAATCTCTTTACTGTCTCTGCTGCCACAAAGAAACCAACTGCAGTCCAGCTATTCCAGCCCAAGCAATGTCCTCACAAGGTATAGAAACAAAGAGCTGCAGATGCGGGTTAATACACAAAGGGATACAAAGTACTAGAGTACCTCGGCAAGTCAGGCAGCATAACTGGGGACGATGGATAGGTGACATTTTGGGTTGAGACCCTTCTTCAGATTGGTGTGGGGGGGAGAACCTTCTCTCCCTGTGTGTATTAACCTCAGTGATGTTGCCTGACCTCCTGAGTTACTCCAGCACTTTGCCTTTAATGTCCAAATCTCTCTGCACCCTCCACAGCTATTTGGGCCCTTTCTCGTGTGGTTGTGGGGGAAATGAACTGCTGAATAGAAGTAGGAAATATTCCAATCTGTATATTGACACCAAGGTGGACACCAGTTCCCTGTCACTGCAACTGGCAGAATCCAAAACAGTTTTGGTAAATACTTGCATGTTTCTCGAACAATACGTGCAGCCTAGTGACAGATTGCATGGGTGTAGCTGGACAACAGCACTTGGCTGTAGTCATGCTGTTATGGTTTGTAGATGGTATGGTTCTCCTCACCCTGGAAGTACTGTGGCTGCTATTTACATTTTGATTTAATATTGAACACAGTCCAGCAATTTGCAAGTATAATGGTTACCCTAAAGATGGGTTTGCTCTATTTTCTGATTGGCAGCTGTGAACACCTTTTGTGTGTGCAATGCTAATTTGTGACAAAAATAATCGAAATTTTCAATCTTACATTTATTGTGCAGAGTTCCCAAAAATAGTGGGGGGTTTTTTCCCTCTATTCTCTCCACCGCTGTTACCCAAGCCACAAACTTCCTTGGGATAGCACGACCGCCATGCTGGTGATTTCCACGGGCAATTGGCTGTTGCAAGATCCCTATGGCTGCCCACCTGCTGTATGGGTTAATCCTTTGTGAGGCCTCATCAAATTTAACTACTGTAGAGCAGCTTGGAGCTTGACTTGGTGCTCTCCATTTTCCCCAGTTCCCTCTGTGTTCAACTTGTGTTGCCTGTCAATTTATGATACTTTTCTTAGGTTTAACCAGGTGTGAGAAATGTTACTCTGTGAATGAATTACTGGCAATTTGGACACCAAACTGAGCGCTCTCCTGGTTATGTCCAAGTTTCAGTGCAGAGTAAAGCTCTCATGTTGTCTACCAGTGTAACTTGTGCAAAATCCAGGAATGGGTGACACAGTGGCGCAGCTGCTCGAACTGCTGCCTCACAGCGCAAGAGGCCCTGGTTCAATCCTGACATTGGATGCTGATTCTGGAGATTGCATGCTCTACCTGTGACCACGTGGGTTTCCTTTGGATGCTCCCGTTTCCTCCCACATCCCAAACACATGTGGGTTTGTAGGTCTAACCTCTGTAAATTGCCCTAGTGTGTAGAGGGTGGTGAGCAAGTGGGATAACAGAGAACTAGTGTAAACTGATGATCGATGGCCTACTCGGTGGACCTGTTACCTTGCTATATCGTCAAACTAAACTAAGCACTGGTATATTCAAGGCAAACATTACCGGGCTCAATGGATAAGGGGTGAGTCCTGAAATGTGATAGTGATTTATAAACTCACTAATCCTGATCCTGCTAAATGACGCGCAAGCATAAGGATCTGACTGCCCTTCAGACATCAGTCTGAAGAAGGGTCTTGACTCGAAAAGTTACCCATTCCTTCTCTCCACAGATGCTGCCTCACCCGCTGAGTTACTGCAGCATTTTGTGCCGCCCTTCGCTATGTTCCGTTCCACTGCATACTTGGAATAGAACGTTCATATTACATTAGATCACCTTTTCTAGCAGAACCTGTTTTTCTGGTGCACTCAGTCAGGATTTTGAAATCCGATATTTTAAATAGTATTAACACCGTGGCTAAGTCTTGCAATCACGAGTGAGCATGAGCTGAGCTGCCATTTATTTCACTCTGGATCCTAATTCGAATCTTTCTTCATGAATATTTAGTATCTAACAGTGCAGATTATTATGATGTCCAAAACGTGCATCTTCCATTATTTTCCTTTGCCGCCTTTGTTGTTTTTTTCTCTGAAAAGGTCTTCCCTGTTCACTGCCCCTCCCACCCCATCTTTGCCTTGCCTTGCCACCTGTGAAAGGCAACCTATCAAGTCAGATCTGATTTCTCCTTTACTAACACCCCAGAAAGCCAGTCATCAGTCCTTATTTGTCATTTAAAATTTTGTTCAATGAATGTGCCTCTGGCGTACCATAGAATGTTTTATATTTACCTTTCTGCCTCTCTCCACTTTAAGAAGGTACTTAAAACCCTCCTTATATCCTCTTCAGTCAAAAAAAAGGCACAAAGTGTTCCAGTAATTCAGCAGGTCAGGCAGCATCTCTGCAGAACATTGATAGATGATATTTCGGGCTGGGACCCGTCTTCAGACCCGAAATGTCATCTACCCGTGTTCTCCAGAGATGCTGCCTGACCCGCTGAGTTACACCAGCATTTGTGTCTTTTTTTTAAAACCATTAAAAACCAGTATCTGGAGTTCTTCGTTACTACATTTTTCCTTGTCAGTTAGTGACAAATTTTATGATGTATTGCTGAATTAAAAACATCTATACAAGAAGTAAATTTAAATCATTATCATTGTCTATAATTAGAGTAATTTTCACAATTATTGGATCTAAATTCAAATCTATTATAACGTAGTTCTGCAATTATTGATCAGTCACATTATTCTTTTCTCAATGGATAGTAATGTCATAAGGTGATAAGTGATTGGAGCAGAATTAGGCCATTTGGCCCATCAAGTCTATTCCACCATTCAATCATGGCTAATCTATATCTCCATCCTAACCTCATTCTCCTGCCATCTTTCCATAATCCCTGACATGTATAAAATGTAAATATTCTATATGTTTCTCAAGGGACTTGTAGCAGGATCAGCTTCTGTGTGAGTCTGGTAAAAGGGCTATTTTGCTTTACAGGACACTTGTTTCACACTCGCTGCTGCTCCTCCTCCACCCACTAGGGTAAAGGGGAAGCACAGGGTAAAGGAAGAGACTTGGTCATTGGAATGTGCTGTAACCGCCTAATCCACGTGACAAAGATCAATTTTATTTTGTTGCTGTTTGATGATTGCACAAGCTGCAGAACAGGATCAGTGCACAGGAGATTATGCTGTTGACAGCCTCACCCCTGCCGAGCTGTGTAAACATGAAATGCTTTTTCTCTTTGCTCCTCCATTTCCACATACTAGATTTCCTTCACGCCACCTTTTGGAGTTGTAATTCAGTCCATCTGGGCCTCCAGATTTGCTTTTCTAAACCCGTTGGCCCCTCTCTCTTAATTTATACCTTCTACCCCATTTGAGCAGAATGATATTGTTTTCTTTCGGATTTACGAGAATGAGAGGCATGTAATTATACTGAGGCATGTAAGTTTCAGCGGGTATGCAATGAGGACTTTTGCCCTGTTGGTGCATTAAAGAACTGAGAGACAAAGTCTCACGGGGATCAGCCACTTCATCCTAAAATAAACGATGTCCCCTCCCTTGGAATTTTCTATCCTAGTAAGCTATGAATTCAACAAGAATGAGAATGTTGAATTTCTGGAGTTTAGAAAGTAATGATGATGGGGCAGAAAAATTCAGTTAAAGCCAAAAAGTAGCTTAGCCGTGTTTTTACTGATCAGGGCCGAGCTCAAAGGGCTGAATGACCGACTACTCCATTTTCATGCGTTCTAATTTATGATTTGCCGCCAAATGATGCCTTATACTCTCCCTTGCGATGTTTCTGATGTTGAAAGCATCAACCAGTTGATGACATTGAATGGCCACAGGAAATAAGGTCAGAATTGTATGGACTTCAGCCCCAGTGAGGAAACGGTTTAAGATAAGGAGGTATGATACCATGCAAGGATACTCAAATAAAGTTGTGAAATAAGGTGACAGCATAATATGGGTTAAATTATTGATGTGGTAGTGCACTGGTTAAATTACTGGATTAGCAGCCAGAGTTCGGGACCACTGAATCAGAAACTCTTAGTTTAAACTCATGGGAAAATAAATTCACGCAGTTAAATCTGGGTTTCATTAGCAAGAAGCACAAAGCTACTGAATCGTTGTGAAAATCTGTCTAGATCACCATTGTCCTTTGGGGAATGAAATCTGATATCCTTGCCTCGATCTGAGTCTTGTGCCATCATTGTGGTTGATTTTTAACTGGTGACTTGATTTAAGGGCAGTTAAAGATGAGGAGGAAATGCTGGATCACCAGCAATGTCCACATCCATTGTTTAGTTCAGAGATACAGTGCGGAAACAGGCCCTTCGGCACGTCGAGTCCACGCCGACCAGCGATCCCCGCACGCTAACACTATCCTACACGGAACAATTTAACCAAGTCAATTAACCTACAAACCTGTATGTCTT
This sequence comes from Raja brachyura, assembly GCA_963514005.1. The sequence continues at coordinate 30,854,016 of OY740809.1, read as the reverse complement.
TGGAGTGTGGGAGGAAACCAGAGATCCAGGAGAAACCCCACGTGGGTCACGGGGCGAATGTACAAAGTCTGTACAGACAGCACCCATAGTCAAGATCGAACCTGGGTCTGTGGTGCAGGAAGGCACCAACTCTACCGCTGCGCCACCTTGCCACCGATTTATAAATACAAATAAAGCTGCCTTGTCCTGTTCTGATGAAGCCAATTTCTGTTAAATTATTGTTGTCGTAGGCTGCCCTCTCATGGTGGCTGACATAGTAGCTTTTCTCAAGATACTAGATTCACAGAACAACTGGAAGGAAATTGTTTCTAATTCTTGAATATTGAAATAAAAAGCAGAATTGTAAATGCCTTTACAGACCGCTGAATTTATGACAGAAAAATATTTAATCCTTTTGGAGTGGCTCTGTTAGAATTTAAGACACTTCCTCAGCAGTGGGATCAGGTAGAGGAGTAAGACTGTTCCTCGTAGAGAGGGAAAGCATTTTTTTTTAAAAACACGTCATTGCGTTTTGCCCTCTTCTCAATCTTAACAGAATTTTAATCAAACAAATATGTAACTCTTGGTCTCTCTCACTAATCTCCTGAATATATTCAACATGTTCGGTTTCAATGTTTTCAATTTCTATACCACTTTTTAATGTAGTTTAAAAACAAATAACAGGATAGACATAAAGTGCTGGAATAACTCAGTGGGTCAGGCAGCATCTCTGGAGAAAGGGAGCAGGTCACATTTCAGGTCAAAACCCCTCTTCAGACATAGTGGGATTGTCTTTGTCGATTTAAAAGCATTGTCTACTTGGTGTTTAGTATGGCCCACCTGCTGTATTACTGGACCACAACTACTACCCTAAAGCTTTTTTTAGAGATACAACGCGGAAACAGGCCCTTTGACCCACCGAGTCCGCACATGACCGGCGATCCCCGCACATTAACACTATCCACACACACACTAGGGACTATTTTACATTTATACCAAGCCAATTAACCCACAAACCTGTATGTCTTTGGAGTGTGGGAGGAAACTCATGCAGATCACGGGAAAACATACAAACTCTGTAGAGACAGCACCCGTAGTCAGGATCGAACCCGGATCTCTGGTGCTGTGAGGCTGTTGTTCTACTGCTACGCCACCGTGACGCTTCCTCTCCATCCTCATATCTTCCATCTTCTCCTCAATTCAACTTATTCAAAAACTATTGCCTGTATCTATTCAGCATCGGTTCCAATTTGCTCACTAGGTGGTCTACATCGACTTCTGGTTCATCTGATATCTCTTCAGTACTCTCCTCAACTTGAACACCTGCCTCTCTTGAACCATGCTTGCACTCATTCGAAATTGGCCTCAGCAACTATTATTTGACATTTCATTGTATTTGTAACTTCATCGGTTTAGAACTTGTGCTCATTTATTTCCATCTAGCTCGCAAGGTTTTCTCCTCTTTTAAGACCTTGAGCTAGAAATTGCATTCCTGCCTTTTAATGGTGTACATGTGTTTAATGGGTGAATCTAACAGTGTTAACTTAGCCCCATAAAATTTAAGATCTTCAATTATAAGGGTCTTAGAGCAGCAGCATTTGGTTTTCAGTGTAACGCTGAGCTGAAATTGATGTTTCGGCATCAGTATGGCATTTCCTATTATGTGTTGCAAATTCGCACAGCTACTGTCGTTTAATGCATCATGCAATCTTTGAAGTGAGGTCTTAAAGAGGCAAACGATAATGCAAAGAACACGCAGCTACAGGAGGATGTTACTACTGAATGAATGTCTATAACAGTAATGGGAGATAATTGGGAGAGAGTTACTGGAGGAGATCAGTGAGTCCTGGAGAGATTGGAACAGTACATTGCCATCTGGAGGCATGCATATCTCAAATTCCCAGACATTGGCCTTGTGACCTTCATCTAAAAACTGGCTGTTTGTCTTCCTGACCTGTAGACTTGTTTATGGGTCTGGGGGCTTGTGACATATGGTGTGCCTCATGGATGGATCCATGACCCATTGCTCTTTGCCATCTATATTGACTTTCTGGATGAGAATATGCAAGGCATGTTTAGCAAGTTTGCAGATGACATTAAAATAGGTGGCATCATGGACATTATGCCAGGCAAACAGGGCAGTCTGCTCAGGGAACCACGCCGCAAGGATCTATCAGCTAAAGGAGGATGTTATCACTGAATGACTGCCTACTACAGTAATGGGAGGAGTACGTACTGAGGCTTGGTCAAGGCTATGTGGGGAGGACCACAGTCTGGGGTTCTTCCGCTGCTGAACATTGTGGAGCACTATCCGGTGGGGACACCCCTTATATAAGGGAAGGGGGCAACATGAGTGGCAAGTGTGTTTTGTTTAAAGATGGGTGCAAACACTACTGAGATTGCCACTATTGGATGTGTAGACACTGAGAATGTATGAAGAGTTTTTGCACAGTTTTATTTTGTATATATTTTTAATTCTGAATAAAGTTTATTTCAGAAATGTAAAGACAATTAAATTGTTGTTCAGTTTCTTTAGGAATAGAAATTTGGAGCAGAATTATGTCATACAGCCATTGAGCCTGCTTCATTGTTCAACTAGATTATGGTTGATCTATTTTGCATCATTGTTTTTACATCCAATTGCAATTCCTTTAACTTCTAGATATCTATTGAACTGTGTTTAATATAATTGATGACTGAATGAGCACTGCCCTCCAGGGTAGAAACGTTCAAACCTTCACCACCCTCCAAGCACTGTCCTAAACAGCAGATTACTTATTTTGAAACTCATAATGTGTGCCCCCCCCATCGACCCTACAGAGCCCTCTAAGAATCTTTTTTAACATTTTGTTGAGGTTGCCCAAGATCTCAAGAAGTTGCAGAAATGTAGCCCAATTCATCACACAAATAACCTTCCTGCCATCAATTCAGTGTACACTTCATGCTGCCTCAGGAAAGCAACCAACCTAGTCAAGGATCATTTTCTCCCCGGTCATTCCCTCTTCTGTCAGACAGAGAGTTATCGGACTAGCGAATGGTCCCTCCATATGCCGATCTCCCAACCTTCCTCATTACCGACCGTACACAATTTTCCTCTACAATTGTAACATGATAACACTATATTCTGCACCCTAGTATTTTTCTCCCTGCATTACCCTGTTACACTAGTGTCTGGCTTGATTGTATTTGTGTATAGTATGATTTGACTGGATAGCATGTAAACAAAGCATTTCACTGTATCTCGATACACATGACAATAATAAACTAATAGCGATATTGCAGCCTGACCTGCTGAGTTACTCCAGCACTTTGTGCCCTTGTGTCTAAACCAGCACCTGCACTTTCTTGTTTCTACTAATACCAATCCTACTCATTCTTCCATAGTTTCGATTATAGGGAATTGGCATACTCAATCTCTCCGCGTACGAGTCACTCTGAAATCTGCACTGCACTCCATTTTTTTGCAAGTATCCTTATTCTTTGACAATCTCGAGTGCAGCTGCAGTTACCATGAGGCACTTTTTTTAATACTCTAGTTGCTTTGACAGCATTAACTTCCCCACCCCATCACTCCTCCCCACCCCACCCCTGCCACCACGTAACCCAAAGCACAGAGTGCTTCAGGATAGGACGTGAAGAAAAATAATGAATGGAAATCACTAACAACAAAGTTTACCTGAGCTCCCAACTGGTGTCTCTGTCCAGGCCAGTTTATAATTTATTGTATGCATTGCAGAATTGGGGTTCCACTAAAATGTTCACATGGGAATGTAGAGACACAGACAGACACACAGACACGCACACAGGCAGAGACACACAAACGCACACACAGGCACGCACATACACACACCTCTCTCTTTGGATTTGTGGATCTAAGCTCCTCCCGCTCTAACCTCTGGCTTCACGTAATCTGCAATGAGGAATGATAGGCATTCGGGTGAGACGGGAAGTCGTAAGATTATCTTATTTATGAACCCAGGAACACCTCTTGAGAATAGAAAGAGAACAAGTCAAATCGCTGGGCACACCTCTTACCTGATGCTGACTTGTTATGTCCAACTGAAGGTTTTTCACATTGTTAGTGTTCCTGGGACTGCATGATTGTTAAAATAAATAGCACAGGAAGAAGATTTGGAATGGGGCACGCTTCCTTTTCTAAGGTGCGTGAGGCAGACGTTTATGGTAAGTATTGTGTGATGTCGCGAGCATTCGAGTTGTTGGATGGTGTTACTGCATTCTGGCGCAGGTGAACTGATGAGATGATAGGAATTTGAGGACTCCAAAAGGCTGCTACAGATCAAGTTTCACTCCATGGTGTGTTAGCTAAGGAAAGGACTTGTAGGCCTTGTGTAAGTTGTACCTTCATGTATACAGGCATCGGGCGTTCCAGGAACCTTGTAAATGAGATAAAATGTGTCTAAATCTTTTTTAATGAAAGCAACCATTATTTGTCAGTGAAAACAAGCCACAGCAACAGGTTTAAGATGGAAGAATGTTCCGCATCTTCTCTCGACATAGAAAATCCTACAGTCTTTCTTCCTGACGTATTTTGTTTCTCCAATGCATGATGCTCATACGTTTACTGATTTTCATTTGCTCAAAACGTATTTTTGGCAGATTCCCACACCCACCTTCTCTTGCCGTATCCTCGTCCCGCCCTCCTCCCGTCCCGCCACCTTCCCCTTCCTTGCCCTCTCGCCTTGCTCCTTGACCGATCCCAGTCCTCCCTCATCTAACCCCCCTGTTCTCATCTCTAACCTAACCCTCGAACCACCCTCCTAACCCTCTCCCCTTTAATCCTTACTCCCCCACCGACCCTGCCTTCCCTTGCCCTTACCCTGCCCTCCATAACCATATCCCCTACCCCCTCTTACCCTCGCCCCTGCCCCTTTCTTGTACTTAAAGTTATTCTTTGTCCGCCTGGCATTACAGCTGGTTGTCTCTTTGCGCATCAGTTTCATTAGTTTTCATTAGGGATTTTAAAATAATGGGCACCACCTAACATTGTTATAATACAATCACTTCTGGATAAAAATTACTGAAAGAATGGTCATGTGTTTGAGGCAAATTTAATGAAATATTTTGAAAAGACCATTCCGGGATTGTTTATCGTGTTTTGGGTGTGTATTCTCACGGCAATCGATTGTTCTGGAGAGATGCAGGAGTATCAACCTTGCTGGAAAGCATTCATGTCAGCCACTGCACTTTATAGTGAATTGTAAGCAGTAGTTTGTCTTGTCTTTTAGCTTGGATATTTTAATGTTGTGATTTCAAAATGCCCCTATTAGTGAGATTTGAAAAGGTTTTAATTCAGGAAAGAGTGAGAAAAGTAGGAAGGAATGGCAGATGCTGATTTAAACTGAAGATAGACCCAAAAAGCTGAGGTAACTGTCTGAAGAAGGGTCTCCACCTGAAATTCACCTACTCCTTCACTCCAGAGTTGTTGTCTGACCTGCTAAGTTACTCCAGCTTTATGAATCTATGAGTGAGAAAATGTATGGGGCAAGGTGAGCTGGTGTATAACCGTTGTTAGGATTAAAGAGCATTAAACTTCATTCCCGTGCACCATGTTTCTTGGATCTGATGGTTTAGAGTTCTCGTTTGTGAATATGGCTCCAGAATGTTGCAACTGGGTACCACCACTCTTAACTGTATAAAAGATTGTTATTCTCTTATTGGAAACCTACTCTTTAAACTTTAGTGGTACAATGTGGAAACAGGCCCTTTGGCCCACCGATCGAGTCCGCGCCGACCGGTGAACACCCCGTACACCAGCACTATCCTACACTTTAGGGACAATGTATAATTTACAGAAGTCAATTCACCTACAAGCCTGTACGTCTTTGAAGTGTATGAGGAAACCGTAGAAACCCATGTAGAAAACCCTACAGGGCGAATGTACAAACTCTGTATAGACAGCACCCGTAGTCAGGATCGAACCCGGGTCTCTCGTGCTGTAAGGCAGAAACTCTACCATTGTGCCACCCTAATTTTACCTTTATTGGAAAACCACTGCCATAGCTTTCCTAATGGTTTAACGATTACTCTATTCTCCCTTTTTCGCTCCTTTCTCTTGGATTAATGGCAACGTTCAGAATTAATTTGGTTTTAGAGCTATCTAATACATCTGATGTCCAGGTGTTAACATGTAGCTCTGAAAATAGCTAGCTACTGATAGCAGACAGGTGATTACTTTCTTTGGTGACCGTTTACACAATGGAAACATGAACAGATATTTTCCATCAATTCAGTCGGGAACTACCGCTCTTTGCCAGATGGAAAACCTGAACTAAAGGGTAAATAAGTCCATTTGTCATCATATCATAGTCAGAGTGCTATGTAAAGAAAACATCTCTTGCTTGCTTAATGAAGGTTTCATGATAAGGCAGTAGGAAGTATGAAATGCTCCTGAACACTCTTATACAAACATCTATATCCAGTGTTGTCAGTTCAGTCTGCTATAATCTGCTTAAGCTTTTAAAAGAATCTGTTCTAACCTTGTACGAATCAATGCATTTCTAAATCTTTGCTATTGTGTTCAATACTGACAGATTTTTGCCTTTGGTTTAGCGTTTGGCAGGTTGAAAAGTGTGGCTTTCAAGCAAATATAGATAAATATGAGTCATTTATGTGCCTTTATTTACAATGGAAAAATAATCAGAATATCGGAAGTGCAATATGTGCATAAGAGGCAATGTGCAATCTGCAATTTAATTCTTCAGGATAATGGCAACATAATTGCCTTTCCTTGACGCTAAAATCTAGTCACCGGTTTAAAATACCCAATAACAGTTGTTATTCAATTGAAAACTAACATTACAAAAATGAGAATGTTGTACTGAAATAAAACAAAAGAGATTTCATTCATAACATTTTTTTGAAGCATCACTATGCATATCCCAGGAGGGTTTTAACTACTGTTCTTTAGGAACCCATTTCTTTGAAGAGACTTAGTTGAACAAAATGACTTTTATCAACAATGCCATAGGGTCATGTCGCGTGGAAACAGGTCCTTTGGCCCATCCTGCCCATGCCAACCAACGTGCCCCTTTTACACTACTCGCACTCGCCTGCATTTGGCCCATAATCTTCTAACCCTATCCTACCCATTCTAAACCTATCCTATCCATAGGTCTCTGGTATTTTGTACATATCTCGGTATCATTTTGCAAAACTATTTTCTTTATTAAACATTGGCGAAAAATGCTTTCATGTGCTGACTTAGTAAGTTTATGTGATAGGAGCAGAATTAGGCCATTCGGCCCATCAAGTCTGCATTTAATCCTGGCTGATCTACCTCTCCCTCCTAACCCCATTCCCCTGCATTCTCCCCCTTAACCCCTGACATCAGTTCTAATCAAGAATCTTTCTATCTCTGTCGTAAAAATGTCCATTGACTTGGCCTCCACAGCCTTCTGTGGCAATGAATTCCACAGATTCACCACCGTCTAAAGAAATTCCTCCTCATCTCCTTCCCAAAGGAATGTCCATTAATTCTGATGCTATGACTACTGGACTTAGACTCTCCCACTGGTGGAAATATTCTCTCCACATCCACTCTGTCAAAGCATGTGAAAGTAATCTCTTCATGTGATTGTATCCTCTACGTAGTCCTGCTCAGTATTCAATACCCAATTGGCACCTCTGAATTTAACTGAACTTTGTCTCCTCTAATTCATGTTTTCAGCTGAGGAAGAGGAGCCTCGTATGCCAGTGGGCTCAGGAAATGACGTCTCCGGGCCGAATACTCCCACGGGACGGAGGAAGGGGAAATTCCCAGGATTTGGCAAAATATTCAAACCGTGGAAATGGAGGAAAAAGAAAAGCAGTGAAAAGTTCAAGGAAACCTCTGCAGGTAAGAAACTAGTGCCCCCCTGAGGACACTGCTTTCAGAGTTTGAAAGACCAGTTTAACATGTAAAATGTTCTCCTATTTTAACCCATTCAGCTTGTCCACAGAATATTGTAAATTTTAAAAGTCATTGAAACGGAATTCTTCATAAGACCTACTTCCCCCCCCCCACCCCGTTGGACACCGAATGAAAAGATCAGGGATGTAAAAAGATTCAAGTTCATTTGTTCCATTCATTGTTTGACTTAAGACTTCTGAGATGCTGCTGGGGGAAGCTGGAAGGGACAGAAGGCACCAAGGGTGTTGCATCCAAGTCACAGTGCACATCTTCAGTAAAAAAAGAAATAAAATGGAGTGGATAATGAAAAGAAGGAAACCCATTCTGAGTAGCACCATTAATCAATTAGACTTGTAGAGAACTATTGCTCTGTTTAGGGCATTTTTATTCTTTCACTTCATTAGACTTCATCAACTAACCCCAGTCCCCTAATTTTTTTTCCTGGAGCCCATTTATTTTCTTCCACTTCAACTATTTATTCAGTTCTCTGTTGAAAGCAACAAATGAGTCTGCTTCTGCTTACCTGCCGGGCAGTGCCATTCTCAATGTAAAGAACTGTCTTGTCAGTTCTTGTTCTGCAGCCAAGCGCTTCAAATATGCCCTCATCACCCTCCTGCTACATGATGCCGTTTTATATTGTTTACTCTGTTAAAACTATTTGTAAATTTTGAACTTCATCGTACCTCCTCTGCTCCAATAGAACAACCCCAGCTTCTCCACACTATTCATGTAATTGCGATTCTTCATCCACGACACCATTCTTGTAAAGGAAAGTAAAGTGTGAAGAAGGGTCTCGATACGAAATGGCACCCATTCCTTCTCTCCAGTGATGCTGCCTGTCCCGCTGAGTTACTCAAGCACTCTGTGTCTACCTTAAGTAGTTGGCATAACTGATAGTTGAGGAATGGGGTGAGCTTTTGCCATTCACATTAGTGCCATGAAAGCATGTCCATCTGAAAGGGAAAATTAGATCATGGATTAATTTGTTTCCCAGGCCCATGTTGGGATTGAAAGCTTCAGTTGTGTACTCGAGTCATTAGAGTGGAACTTAAATCTCTCGTCGCCAAATCCAAGATAACCATGCCATCTTAAGAGACGGAACTCACATCCGAAAGATTGCATGCAAGGTGTAGGGTGCGACCAGCTTTGTAATGGTTAGAAAAGGTAAGTTAATGCAGCTTTGGTTAGATGTAGTCATACAGGCACACAAGAAAACAGTAACAGGAGCAGACCACCTGGTTACTCAAAACGACCCTACAATTCAGCTTGATCCAGGCCTCAACTGCTCTGTGCCATTTTCCCATCGGCCTCAATTATCTAACCTTTCAATACGCTATCCACCTTGGTTTTAGATACCTCCATGATTCTCCTCCAGGGTGTAGAATTCCAGAGATTCACCACTCTCCATGAGAAGACATTTTTATACAGCTCAGTTTTAAATGATCAGCCTCCTATCTTGTAACTGTGTCCCCTCAATCAAGATTCTCCCACTGGTGGAAACATCTCAACATCTATCATGTTGTGTTTCCTTGTAATTTTAAATGTTTCAGTAACATCACCTCTTATTCTTGTAACCTTCAAAGAATGTATATCTAACTTTATTCATCATCCATCATAGGAAAGCCTTTTTGCAAGGAATTAGGTTAATGAATGCTCATGAACCACAAATGCTCGTTACAAATAACAGGATCAAAACTAGCCATGTTACTTCAGGTGCAGCACCCTGTATAATTGTAACAGTACTTTATTTCTAAATTCCAACCTATTTGTTATAAAAGTCACTGTGCCATTTATCCTAATATCCAGCATCCTAATATTTTGTTTTTTTATGCTCAAGAGCATCTAGATCCCTCTGTCACTCACTCCACATGGATCATAGTTTGCCATTTGATTCCTCCTACTGAAGTCGCTGATCTCTCACGTCAACTCCATTTTACCAATTTTCACCCACTCACTCGACCTATCTATATCTTGAATTAAAACCCATATATCTACATCGCAGCACGCCCACCCACCTATTTTCGTTTTCAGCAAACTTGAATGCCTTAACTCGGCTTTCCCATCCAAGTCATTAATATAGATGACAAATAATTGTGGGTCAAGAACTGATTCATGGCGCATTTCATTAGTTACATCCTTTAAGTGTGAAAAATACCTATTTGTTCTGACTTTTTGTTTTCTATGTGATAAACAGTGTTCGATCCACATTAAAGCAGCCCCCCAGTATGCTGAACTACAATTTTGTACAGCAGACTTTACATAGAAACATAGAACATAGGTGCTGGAGTAGGCCATTCGGCCCTTCGAGCCTGCACCGCCATTCAATATGATCATGGTTGATCATCCAACTCAGTATCCCGTACCTGCCTTCTCTCCATACCCCCTGATCCCCTTAGCCACAAGGGCCACATCTAACTCCCTCTTAAATATAGCCAATGAACTGGCCTCAACTACCTTCTGTGGCAGAGAATTCCAGAGATTCACCACTCTCTGTGTGAAAAATGTTTTTCTCATCTTGGTTCTAAAAGACTTCCTCCTTATCCTTAGACTGTGACCCCTTGTTCTGGACTTCCCCAACATCGGGAATAATCTTCCTGCATCTAGCCTGTCCAACCCCTCAAGAATTTTTTAAGTTTCTATAAGATCCCCCCTCAATCTTCTAAATTCTAGCGAGTACAAGCCGAGTCTATCCAGTCTTTCTTCATATGAAAGTCCTGACATCCCAGGAATCAGTCTAGTGAACCTTCTCTATACTCCCTCTATGGCAAGAATGTCTTTCCTCAGATTAGGAGCCCAAAACTGTACACAATGCTCCAGGTGTGGTCTCACCAAGACCCTGTACAACTGCAGTAGAACCTCCCTGCTCCTATACTCAAATCTTTTTGCTATAAATGCTAACATACCATTCGCTTACTTCACAGCCTGCTGCACCTGCATGCCTATTTTCAATGACTGGTGTACCATGACACCCAGGTCTCGTTGCATCTCCCCTTTTCCTAATCGGCCACCATTCAGATAGTCTACTTTCCTGTTTTTACCACCAAAGTGGATAACCTCACATTTATCCACATTATACTGCATCTGCCATGCATTTGCCCACTCACCCAACCTATCCAAGTCACCTTGCAGCCTCCTAGCATCCTCCTCACAGCTAACACTGCCCCCTGACACCTTGTTAAGTGACCTCTGGAAATCAACATGTACTACGTTGACGGATTCTCTGTTTTAAATCATTGATAAAATGGAACGTAGATGTAGAGTATTTGAATTTCCAGCAACAATTTTGTCCAAAATGGTTTTCCTATTATAAAACTATGTTGAATTGGTTGGATACTGCTTTATTTTTTACTTTTTAATTTATAAACTCCAGCATCTTGCTAACAATAAATGTTTAACTAATGTTTCCCACTTCCACTTTTCGGATCAGTAATGGACATGTAAACTTCTATAAATTTAATGTTCCATTTAGATTAAGAGATGCTGACTGGAACTTTGAAACAACTGGCAGCACAAAAGGGATTAAGAACACAAACATTTAATCCACTCATCAATTTGAAATTAACACACTATGAGTGCAATGTATTGTTGCACATAATGTATTAATTGTTTGGGGCAACTTGGTTGAACAAATGTGCATTTTCTTGTCTGTTCTTAATGTTCCAGTCAATTACATCTATTTCACATTTTCCTCTAAGACCATGTTTACTAACCACAATTGGAAATTGTGTCTCGACCCAAAACACCACCCATTCATTCTCTCCAGAGATACTGCCTGTCCCGCTGAGTTACTCCAGCATTTTGTGTCTACAATTGGAAATTAAATTAGTTTATTTTAAAGAAACAAGTTCCTTTATGGATATTATTGAAATCGTTTAATGTGGGTTTAAAGATTTTCAGCAAGAATATTCACCTTAACATTAAATACTTCAGAATGACTGAATGAATATAGAAATGGAAAACAGGAGCAGGGGATAGATCTTTGGTTCTTTGAGTCTGCCCCACTATTCAGTACATTCATGGCTAATCTTCCATTTCAATACTATAATTCCTGTTTTCTCTCCATACCTCCTGATGCCTTTTGTGTCTAAAGGTAGACACAATGTGCTGGAGTAATTCAGCGAGTCAGGCAGCATCTCTGGAGAAACATGATGAGTGACGTTTCAGGTCGGGACCTTTCTTCAAACAATAGTTTCAAGAGTCTGAAGAAGGGTCTCAACCCAAAACGTTGCCCATCCTTTTTTAAGAGATGCTGCCTGAACCGCTGAGGTACTCCAGCACTTTGTGTCTATCTTTGGTATAAACAAACATTTGCAGTTCTTTGTTTCTGCCTTTGGTACCTACCTCCTTTCCTAAAATATACAAGTGAAGGGCTCCACCACCTTCTGTGGTAGATACATTCACGGATTAAATGAAGAAATGTTTTCAACTCAATCCTAACTTTTCATCTGTTCACTGTCAGATGGGCATCTGGAAACTATGAACTATTATTTTTACACCCCACCTTCCCCCCTCCACCCACCGCCAGCCACACATAAGAAATAGTCTTCCTTTAGCCCGTCTGTCTATGGATTGTCTCAGATGGTTATCTTCATTGCCTCAGGAAATTGAGAGATTTGTTTTAGAATTTCTCTAAAATTAGCTGTGAGGTCCTTTTGTGCTTCATGCCTCTCCTCAGACTAGCTTTGGTTGTAGTGACAGAAGGTGATGCATGAGGTTGCACTGTCAGATGGGCAGGGGGAAATATTGGCAAACTTGTTGGTCTGTGTTACTGTTGCCATTCATTGGTGTGGGTCATTGGTAAGGCCAGCCTTCATGACCCATCGTAATTATCCTCGTAAACTTTGTGAAGGATTACCCCAACGAACCACTGTATCCTTGTTGTGTACTCTACTGTGCTGTTAGCCGAAAGGTTCGGGATTTAAATTAAATGGTGTTGAAGGAACAGTGACACTTTTCCAAGTTAGGTTAGTGTGTTGCTTGGGGATGTAATTTGATGTTGCTGTGCACCTCATGTCCATTTCCTTCTAGGTGGTAGAAATTACAGACCTGAGAGGTAATGTCAAAAAACCCTAAAATTAGCCTTTTGCTTGGAGCTACACATTGCAGTCAAAGTATGCTGACAGAACAAGTAGTGTTTTTTTGTTAATGTTATAGATGGCACACTAGTCAAGAGGGTTGCTGTTGCTTTTAATATGTTTGGTTAGTTTTTTGCGCTAAAATTGATTCTTTCTGAATCTGCATTTCCACTGAGAAAGACTTTGTAATTTACTTGTTTCCAAACTATGCTAGTAAGGATGATGTGCTCCAATTCCTATCATTTTATATAATAGCTATTAAAAGAAAACAGCTGGCTTCATGTTGTTGTTTCCTACACCCATCCCTTGTGAATAGCAAAATTGAGAAGCTTGTATCATTGCCTCTTGAAGGTTTTTGCTATGTAGCTTGTCGTGCTGTAACTATGCATCGCAGCCAAGAATTAAATTGATCTCCAAATGTCACTAAAAAACAATAGGAATGCTTGACCCTTCTGTCCTTGTTCCCATTGATGAAATGGGGGAGAATGGGAATGTAACCCTGCACAATTCACCAATACACCAGCTCTTGGTTTTTACCTTCTCTTGTTCAGAGTAGAATTATCCGTCTACCTCAACATTAAGAGTTTGCACTACTCTCTTTGCTTTTAATATTGTCCCATGATTGAGTTTTAATTGTATTTTATATCAACTTTCAATTTCAAGAGGTGTAGGTGATGACATATTTGAATTTGCCAGAGTTGAGTTTAGTCAAGTGAAACGGACAAAGATGAAGTGTAATGTAATTGTTATATGGTTATTTACTATTTACATTTTGAGGTTCCACCAAGCTAATTGAGACCAGAGAGATTGGAGCTAATTATGCATTTAAAATACATTAAATGTAACCTACTTAATCTGCTCCCTTATTCTACTCTTCCCCCATCATCCTCTGCCCTGCTTGACCTTGGTTGTTTATCTGGCACCCGCTTTGAAAGATAGAAAATAGGTGCAGGAATAGGCCATTCAGCCCTTCGAGCCAACACCGCCATTCAATATGATCATGGCTGATCATCCAACATCAGTACCTCATTCCTGCTTTTTGCCTATATCCATTGATTCCATTAGCCCTAAGAGCTATATTTAACTTGAAAACATCCAGTGAATTGGCCTCCACAGATTAACAACTCTCTGGGTGAAAAAGTATTTCCTCATATCAGTCCTAAATGTAAGTTATTCTTAAACTGTGACCCCTGGTTCTTGATTCCCCCTATATGTGGAAATGATTTGGGGGTAATCTACCACAAGAGAAAGCAAAATACTGTGAGAGTGATCTCAGAGACCCCAGGCAATTATTTTACAGTGGCAAATCATCTGAGACACTTTGGGAGGCAATCATTTTACAGTGGCAAAGTTTCAGCGCTGTACAGAAGCAAGTCACTGCACACCCACCTAAAGCGTAAAATCTTTCTGATACAAATGTTTCTGTTTCGTGAGGTTTTACATCTTCTCAAAGAAGAAGGTCATTTATTCAATAAAGCATCATTTTATTACCCGTTCCAAATTACCTTGAGCTGAGCAGATTGCTAGGTGATTTCTGAGGGAAGGTAAGGATCAATCACAGTGGTAGGCCTAGGGTCATGTGGAGCACAGATGTGGGGAGATTGGTGAACTAAGTAGGATTTTCTTTTGCAGTAATTCAATAATTTCATAATCGGCATAACTGGTATTAGTGTTTTATAGCTCAGTAATAACTGAACTGAGATGTATGAGTTTTGTTTTATTCTACTCAAGGTAAAATACTATTTTCCTGAAATACTGTTTGCCTGGGTGTTCAGATGTCCTGGCATATTGTATATGTGACCATTGTATATGTGACCATTCTACATGTGCATTTCCAACTAATATAAAACAGTCTGCAACACTATAAGTGGCTGGTATTGAGCAATGACTCTGAGATTGAAGCAATGACAACCTATTTTTGCTTTACCTGATATATGCTCTACATTCTTGACACAATTTCCTCATGGGGCTCGGAGGCAGAGCTAGTACGGGTGTCCGGGTTATGGGGAGAAGGCAGGAGAATGGCGCTGAGAGCGAAAGATAGATCAGCCATGATTGAATGGCAGAGTAGACCTGATAAGCCGAATCCCCTAATTCTGCTACGATAATTTATGAACTTATGAAGCCATCATCTTGGCAGAGATAAGGTAGCTAAATTCACAGTATTGTTAAGTACTGCACTATTTCTGCAGTTCTCCATTAGAGCTAGTCCTATGATTTAAAATAATATTTGGGCATAATTGAGCTCGTTAATCTGCGGTTCCCTATAACATATGGTGAAGGAAGGGTAATCTGCAAATATAAATGGTTTGACATTCTCATTTTATCAGATAAGCCATTGATGCAGCTGTGCAAATTGCATCTGCGCAATGTGTATTACAAAAAGCATGTTAGTTAATGTATTGTTTCAAAATAGGCAATTAAGGACTTAAGTTAGGTAAATTGGCTTGGAAAGCTCACTCTGCAACTAAAACAATTACATTTTGAATTGACCTAGTAAGAAAGGTGAAGGTGGAATTTTCTGAAATAAATAGTGAATAAAACAGTTTATTGCTCACTGATAAAAGCAGCTTAATAGCATTGGGTACTCTATTTAAGATATAATGATGCCCTGTATGGGCCAAGCATTCGTGATACAATGTCTACAACTGAAAGCTCAATTTCCTCACTCTGCAGAAACTCTAAACTAGTTTTTTCTTGGGCTTCAACCAAACCATACATGAATGCAGGAAAGGATAAAAGCATGGCTCTTTACATAGTCACAGTCATACAATATGGAAACGGGCCCAGCTTGCCCATGCCTTTGGCCCATATCCTTCTAAACCAATCCATGAATCTATTGAAATGTCTTTTAAATATTTTATAGTACCTGCCTCAATTACCTCTTCTGCCAACTTGTTCCATTCCCACAGTGTAAAAAAGTTTCCCTTCCGGTTCCTATTATATCTTTCTCCTCTCACCTTAAACCCATTTCCCAGGTTCTTGATTCCCCTGCTCTAATTAAAAGACTCTGTGCATCTACCCAATGTATTCTCCTCATGATCTTATATGCCTCTATAAGATCACCCCTCATTCTCATGTGCTTCAAGGAATAAAGTCCTAGCATGCCCAACTTCTCCCTTTAGCTCAGGCCCTCAAATCCTGGGAAAATTCTTGTAAATCTTCTCTGCACTCTTTCCAACTTACCAACATATTTCCTTTAGTAGGGTGACCACAACCAAACACAGTATTTTAAATGTGGCCTCACCAGTGTCTTGTACAACTGTAACATAACAGCCCAACTTTTATACTCAATACCCTGATTAATGAACGCCAATGTGCTGAAAGCCTTCATGCCCACACTATCTACCAGTGACGCCACTTTCAAACAAGAGTGTACCGACACTCCTAGATCCCTCTGCACTACTCACACCCCATAGCCCTGGCATTCACTGTGAAGGTGCCCAACTGATTAAGATCCTGCTGCAATTTTTGGGAACCATCTTCGCTATCTAATATACCACCTACTTTGGTGTCATCTGCAAAACTTGCTAACCATGCCTAGTATATTACTGCTCTAAGCTCTTTACAACTTGTAGACTATAGCCCATAGAGAATCATTGAAAGCTTTATTGTTACGAGTAGAAACTGAATTGTGCAGATAATCAGTGGTTTTGTCATGAAATATTTCAATGGCTAAAATTATAATTTTCTTCAGAGGATATTTCTCACAATCTGTATTTTTTTTTAAATGTTACTGACATCAATCCAGTAGTATGGGTGTCAAAAACCTGCATATCTTGTACCATTAAAAGTGCTCAGAACTCTTCACTAAGGTAGATCCATACGATTTAAGTATGGCAACATTCTCTTGATCCAGCGTGCTCAGTGATAGACCAAATCCACTTAATCCTTGGCTAATACTTCCTGATGAATAGTAATGTTCAGAGTATGGTTCAGTATGTGCTGGACACTACTATTTCCATCATATCTTCTGGACTCTGGTAGGATGTTTCGAGACCTAAGATACATCAACAAATTTTGTTAGCTTTTGATTAATTCTTTTATTTGTGACAGGAGCTATGATCTTGCTTAATGAGGGAGTTCGTGGAGAATAATTTATTCGATAGCCTGTTGACGGTCATGTTTTTATAATTCCAGTTTTGGACAGGAAATTATCTGTGAGACAGAGCAGAGCTGAACTGGTTAAGAAGGGAGTATTGAAAGAGATTCCTGAACAAGGCAAGTATGATGTGTGCAGAATGAAGAGAGATTTCATTAAACAGCCAAACCAAATGATTAAGTTGGATCCCTTCTCCCTATTAAACATTTTGAGGGATGCTTTGATGTCGTGATCTTTGCACAGTGATCTAGTGTTGTCACCAGGATCAATTTCATTAAGGTACAACTTTGAGCTTGAGAAAGTGTCCTTATCATTCCCACCTAATCAGTATAAAGTAGAGTTAACTGGGAAAGTTAACTAGAGTTAACATGAACCAAATGAAGCTAAAGCTAATGCATTTCGTTGTCTCTGTACTGTACACTGACAATGACAATTAAATTTAAAAAATTGAATCTGAAACCTTTTCACAGATGAAAATGGACAAAATATTTTGAGCTTTGCAGTACCAACGTGTTGAACTGGTCACTGGCAGCCAACAATCTTGGGCAGTAAATGAAATTCAACAGATCAGTGAATTTTCATATGAAATTAATACATGGAAAATATGTACGGTTTGTTACCGACTACGCTAGTGCCTGGTGACAACAATAGTTGTAATTCCTTTTGCAAGCCTGTTGGTGCTTTCACAATTCAAGCTTGCAACTCAGCATGATTGCTGCAAATCAGCTAATAGTTTAAACCAAATGAAGCTAAAGCTAATGATTTCGTGTGATGTGTTCTTTCCCTCAAGTGTCAACATGGTTATAAGAAATGCGGGAGAAATTACTTTCTCAATGGAGTGATTAGAATGCGGAACTTGGTATGGTTGAGATAAACAGCATGGATCCAATTAAGGCCAATTTCTATAAATATTTGAGGGTGGATAAATTTATACATTGTGCCAATACTGAAGTAGGGTGAAAGTAACTTTACATTGTACATAACATCTTGCTCCATAAAATAACCTCAACACATTGGATAATTCTATTAGATTTTTCAATCTTCTTTGTTTAATGGGAAACAATTGGACGGAATGGCACTGTTGGTTGCTGTAGATTCTGTACTTTTTATCATTCGGAAGGCACTGTCCAAATGAGTGGGGAGAAGTAGATCAATTTGTAACTTTCAAAAGGGAATTAGATGTCCACTTGAAACAAACATTTGCTTGAATAGCAGGGAAGAATAGGTGTGTAACCAATAGATCTCAGTTTCAGACAGCTCATGTCTCCTTTGTGGGAAAATTCAGAGAAAACTTCCAATTTTTTTTCACGTTACATGTGTAATCCTCTACATGAAAAAATGAACTATTCTTAAAGAATTGCTCTTACTTCAGGATGATTCATTTTCAGGGCTTGTTAGTCATAAGTTGACAGTTGTTTGAAAGAGCGACACAAGGAGCTGCAGATGCTGGAATCTTGTGCAAATCACAAAGTGCTGGTGTAACTCAGCGGGTCAGCCAGCATCCATGGAGCGAATGGATAGAGGAACATTTCGGGTTGTGACTTTTCAGTCTGAAGAAAGCTCCCAACCCGAAAGGTCACCTGTATATTCTCTCCACAGATGCTGCCTGACCCGCTGATCCAGCACTTTGTGTTTTGGATTTTTTGAAAGAACCAATACAAGCAAAAATGTCCAAATGGCAGCTGTTTTCTTGAAAGTTATATCCCTGTAATCCAGCATTGCATTTTGACACTTTCGGGTTGCATATTTACGGCCATAAAGGTCAATATCTTTGTATTAAAAAGGAAAGTGACTGTTGAAAGTACTAATTATTGAATAGAGATCTTCAAAATTATGATGGCGTTTGATAAATATGGTCTCTATTTGTGGAATCCAGGAAAATGGGTCATTGAGTACGGTAAGGAATGTAGTCAGTTATGGAGTCTTACAGCGTGGAAACAGGCCCTTCGTCCCAACTTGCCCACACCAGCCAATACTTGGTTTGAAAATGGAAGATACTACTACAAGAAGTAGTTGAAGTGTCATGATATGATATGTTTAAGAAAGAGTTATGTCTGTACATGACCATGAAAAAAAGACAAAATGTGAAGAAAGGTGGCCGGAGACGACTTTAAAGTATACCAGCTTGCTGTATTTTTTGCTAACGATTTAATGTCATCCTGTGAAACTGTGGCTCAGGATTGAGGTGAGGCTCGTAGGTACATCCGAGGAGTAGTTTTCTTTTCCTGGCCATGAATTAACTGCTGTCCAATTATGAAGATTTAAATAAGATCATGAGACAAAGGAGCAGAATTAGGCTGTTTGGCCCATCGAGTCTGCCTCGCCATTCAATCATGGCTGATCTATTTTTCCCTCTCAAACCCATCTGTTACCTTCTCCCCATAACCTTTGCCACCCTTCCTAATCAAGAACCGATCAATCTTTGCTTTAAAAATGACTTGGCTTCTCAGCCGTCTGAGGCAATGAATTCTACAGATTTTGACCCTCTGACTAAAGAAATTCCTCCATCTCCACTGTAAAGGTACATGGGAATAGTAAAACGAGGAACTGCGTTTGCCGAAGACAACAAACAATCTGCACAAAGAGAACGGTTCCTGCCTTTTCAGTGGAATACATGTGCAGGATGCAGTCTCATATGATTTACAGACAATGAGACTCAACAGGACAACTTTGAAGCTAGTATGACTTGGGTGGGGAATGGATGGAGAGAGAGAGAGGGGATGCAAGGGTTACTTGGTTAGAGAAATCAATATGCATACCACTGTGTTGTAAACGGCCCAAGCTAAATATGAGGTGCTGTTCCTCCAATTTGCGTTTGGCCACTGGTGAGCGAACACCTTCGAACAGGGAAGGTGCTCTCCTGGTTGCCAAACACTTCAATTGCCCTTCCCATTCCCACACTGGCCTTTCTGTCCTGGGCTTCCACCATTGTCAGAGTGAAGCCAAACGCATATTGTATCTCCAACTATTCCTTTTCTCCATGAATGCTGTCTGACCTGCTGAGGTACTCCAGCTTTTTGTGTCTCATCTTGGGTGTAAACCAACCATCTACAGTTCCTTCCTACACATGCAGTCTTGTACGTTGCCTCTACTAAAGTCTCATGCTGACTCTCTTTTTATTATTCTTTGGCCAGCTTTGCCTCTGACCCTCATATAAATCTTCCTTGATAGTTCCTAAGAATCCAGATATACAGAATCTATTTCACGTTTAAGAGGCTTGTAATAATCTACGGTGCTGATGTCTAGATGATGCTAGTTCTTGTATTGCAGTCCAAAATAATTGTTAGCCGTAAAAATAAACGTGGAAAGGGTATTAGTGCTCCAAGCTGAGATTCTTCCTCACAAGGAATTTTCATTAGTTTTGACATCATTGTCCACGTTTAATGAGATTTCTGAGACAGCTCTCATTCCGAGTATTTTCTTAATAAGCAAAATGTATCAACCCACCAACCTAACCCATGACATTTCCAAAATGTGAATTTAAGTACAGTGGCAATATCTGTCACATTTCTCGCTAATGTAGCCACACCAGAGGATATTAATCTTTTTTGAAAACAAAAATTGTGTCAGGAACCAAAATTATGAAGTAAAGCTTTGCACAAAATTGGCCAAGCATACCCGGAAAGTTAATTTTATGCAAAATAAGCTTTTAGATGATCCATTTTAGCAATTAATTGGTATATACTTTGAAGCAAGCTTCAGGTGACTGCGAGCATGAATTTATGGGAGAAATTGTTCCCTCAGTATGAGTGTTAGATGCAAGGGACCAAAGAAGTAAATGGAACAGAATTTTTTTACACAGGTGCTGGCGTCATAGTCACAAAGCACGGAAACGGGCTCTTCGGCCCAACTCATCCATGCTAACCAAGATGCCCATCTCAGCGAGTCCTATTTGCTCACATTATAATTTGGGATCAACTGCCTGATAGTGTGATGATAACAGGTGCTTGGCAGTCATTTTCAGAAGGAAATTTGATGTATAGTGCAAAAGGAAACTCTTTAATTTCCTGAGAAAGAGCAGGAGAGTGGGATTAATTGGGTGTTTCTATCAGAGTCATCACTAATGCGCTGAAGCAAACACCTACATCCTGTGTTGTAAAGTGTATAATTGGAAGTTGAAAGCTACCAATTTTTTTTTGGCTCGAGCTTGAACCTTTGCAATGGAAAATAGAATCTGATTCCACTAAAGTTGCCAGCGTAACTGGTTCTGGAGCTTCAAACCCACCTTTCAAGTCTCCCGCACCTGTGCAGAACTTGTTGATTTTATCAACTTCCACCTCGCCCTCATTCACTTTGACTATTTCTGACATCTTCCCTGCCTTATCTGCATAAAACATCTCGATATAACATCTCAAAAATAGGGTTCTCATTTTCCCTTATTGCAGATGGGGAAATTAACAGCAAACCTGACCAGAACAGTACACTAAAGAATGGACACACAGTCCCTGTGGGTGAATTGACCACCTCAAAGGAGCCAGAAGTACCAGTTGGAGCTGAGAAAAGACCAAGTGTTTCGAAACCTCCACAGGAAAAAGAGGAAAAAATGATAAACTCTGCTGCAGAATTTAAAAAAACGAAAGGTAAGAAATCAAAACCATGCAAAGAGATCTTGTTTTAATTGCAAGATTGCTTTTATCTATTTTGAACATTTACGAACACCTTCCTCATTATTGTTGTATGATTGTATAGGAAGATGACCAAGAGAGAAATTGTGTCGTGTGTGTTCACGGTACAAATGATATTTTACATGTGGCACTTAACAATTTAAAAAAGCAGCCAGCCTTACACTAGTAAAACAGCTTATAGTGGCAGGGTACTGACCTATTCTCACCCACAGACATTTTTCTAAATTTCATAACTGTAAACTGGGTAAATACTTTTTGACCTTGGTCCAGTGCTTGGTCTACTCAACTGCATAGATGGACAACAGTAGTTGAATCTGATTTAGAAATCTGAAAACCATTCCAGATAGATTGTTGTTTTCTCCCGACACATTTTTCCAGATTTTTCAATCAGTTTAATGTAGATCCTCCTTGACTTGAGCATACAAAAAATAATTTGTATGGCCAACTTCCTCAATCATGTTGTACTGCTTACCAAACCCTTTTAGTCAATTTATCAAACTGAAAATGTTGGTCTTGAACTCAGCAAGTTCTGTATATGTACTATGTTCCCCAAGATCTTGGTTTCTGACCAACTTGGTGTCCCTTTCAAACTGTGACCTAGCATCCGGGTTTCTGCCTGGCAATTGGCTTGACATTCTTGATTTAAAAATTAAATGGAAAGGGCAATGAAACAAGATTATTATCCATTTGAAAAACTATGCACAGTCCTAAAAGGGACATTATAGTGATTTTGTAAATCAATTTTTTGTTCCATTGTTGGAATTCAAAAGATTCAGAGGAAAGTGTTACCTCATCCTTTACATTTCCATGTCTGTTTTTTAGTGAAAGCCATTCTTTTCCACATACATTGTCAATGCGCAACCAAACCAGTTGTGTTTAGATTTGTATTTGATATGCTTGTTTTTCTCATGTGTCCTTACTTTTGCTAGTTTAATGCTTTCTCTGCTTGATATACGTCTACTTTCAATATTATTATCCAGCAGATTCTTTGGAGAGACGTCCAATGTCGGAAATGGAGCCCATGCGTGACCAGAGACGAGCTTTGCTTCCTCCCAAAAGACCCATTTCAGCTCCCGCTCTGGAGATGGGCGAGGGGCAGGTGGAAGATTCCGGAGCCAATGTGTCTGATGCCAAGGATGTCTCTCCCATTATCTCCACCTTTTCAACTTCCTGTTCTATCACTACCTCCAGTACCACGCAATCTTTAGCCACCACTACAAATACGATCACTACTGTTTCAAGTACAGCTGTCACCTCGACCACCACGGCCCCTGTTAAGCAACCTCCCGTCCCACCTCCAAAACCCAACCGGAATAGCAATCCTTTATTCGGTGAGTCAAAGCATGCAACTCTGCATAACACAATTTGAGTTAAAAGTTGAAGGTAGAATTTTACGCTGAAATGGAAAGTTATATCAAATCTAATTTACCTCATTAGTGATTTACAAATGTAAGAAACAAATTTGTCAGATATTTACTGGTGAATATATTTGTGATCAATTTGTCTGAATCGTACCCTTTGCTGTCACTGAAGATGAGTCAATGTATAGTTTTTTTTTCCCCTTTTGAATGAAATTGGATCACTGCATTTACTTTGTTGAAGGGGGAGCCTTGACTGCAAGCTGCTTAATTGTCACAGAGAACAGTAGACAGGTTTTCTGAAAGATTGAGATGACTAAACAAGGATTAATTCTTTTTTAAGAAGGCAGAACTTCAATTGTACGCTAATTGGTGTAGATGAAAAATCTCTAGGCACCACTTAGTTAATTAGAAATTAGTTCAAATAGTCAGGATTGTGATGTGGGGAGTTAAAAGGTATTTCCATTTCATTCTAATTGAGTGAGGGTTAAGAGTGAGTGAATTTAAATGTGGTCCCCTCCAATCTTTGTTTCTTGCGTTCAGGGGAGCTAATATTGTAACAATCATGTCTGAGTTTGTGTAGCAGCCTCTCCCTGTTGCCCAGTGTCCACATATAGCAGCATCACTCGATGTTGCAATCTTGATGCAGCATTACTAATTTGTTGTCTCTCTGATGTCATAAATCTGATGTTTGCACATGCCTCTGGTTGGTGCAAGAGCTTGAGACATGAAGGTATGTATAATTGAAGTTTAACTTTTTTCAGTTTTCAAGAGAGTGTTAGATTTAGCTCTTAGGGCTAAAAGAATCAAGAGATATGGGGGGAAAAAAGCAGGAATGGGTTACTGATTTTAGATGATCAGCCATGATCATATTGAATGGTGGTGCTGGCTCGAAGGGCCGAATGGCCTACTCCTGCACCTATTTTTCTATGTTTCTAACCTGCGTTCTTGCAAGATGTCGCAAATGTAGGAAATTTAAGAGGAAAGTTCAACCTTGAGCAGAATGATCCTATTTAATATTTTCATACACTGTCCACCATTGTCTGCAATAGGATATTTTATTTTGTCCAGTTAAAGTATTGCCTTGCCGTTTGTTTCATACACAAGGTCTCATGATGCTCTGATCAGAAAAAAAACCTTTATGTTTCTAAGCAATGAATAGTGCTGCATTGTTTAAAGGTGGCGAGGTTTGGAACACCAACTCCATTTGCAATATTCTTTTTCAGCGGAGCTAAGTCAAGTCATGACCCCTGGCTTAAATTTGCCAGGTAAGAATTCACCACCAGTGCCACACAAGAGGATAAGCTTCAACCCACCTGTAACCGAGCCAAACAACACTACCCAAAATGCATTCGAGAGCAAGGAGAGAGTGCAGCTACCATCGAAAGTACCGTCATCAGTGCACGCACCCACGTCGTCACCGACATTGCCTTCACGCCCACCTTCCGCCCCGGAACCCGCTCCTCGGCAATCCTTCACACCCAGACCGGTCAAACCAATTCCACCCACGTTGACATTCTCTCACAACAATGTACAACATGAGAAAGAACCAGATCAGCGGCCTCATTCTTTGTCTGACCATCAGTCTGACGCCGAGATCGTCCCGAATCGGCAGTCTCAAGTTCCATTGCACATAATGATACAGCAAGCACTCTGCAGCCCTCGACCAGTCATCACTGCAGCCGATGGTTCGAATACAGCAAAGTCACAGCTTTTTGATATTGCCCTTGATGATGCTAGTAAGAACAAAGGGTTGCAAGTCACCTTGGAGAAGTTAAAATGGTGAGTGCGTTTTTTTTATTCAATCAGTTAGCAATGTTACAAAATTTTGCGATTTTAAAAAATCAAGTCTGCAATTAATCCCATCAGATAAAGCATAAAAAGAAGCTTAATGACACCTAATTCACTTTCATATCTTCAATATTAAAGCTATGGCCATTTTCATACTCGGAAATTAGCATCTTGTTTCCTGTTGCTTTTCCATTGACATAACACAAAAGCTGTGATCAAGGACAGTCAAAAGCCCATAACTTTCTTAAAAATGAACAGAACTGAAATACATTTTCAGTTATTATAGATTGAAGCATTCTAAAACAAATATGAAACAATCTTACTTGGATGATTTGAAATTAAAGCATATAATTAGTTAGTTACCTAATTGTAGCTAATTACAAAATTCAATTACTAGATTTAAAGATCTATCCATTTCTTAAGAAAAGATTAACATTTTTAAATAGCCTAAGTGTCTAAATAACATTCAAACAATAATTCACAATATAACTTGATTTTTAAATCTCTTGGTCATGAATTTATAGGCCAAATGGAAGGAATTTAGTGTTTAATTCCCGTAAATTAATGGCCATTTTAATCGTCTTGCGAGTGTGATTTTGTGGAACGCGATCGATTGGAACATTGCATTTGCAGTGAATTTAAACCCCATATCGGCAGGAAAAACATTGCCAGTTCGTATGGGGCCTAAATCACCTTTTCGCAACGTAAAATTTGGATTAAGGTAATCCTAAAAAGCACGTTTATATGTAAAATAAACGGCTTATGTAAAATAAACAGCTGTCCCGTACGTGAAATCCGTCCCATTGTCGGCGTTGATGGCATTAAAAACTGATTTTTATTTTATTCCAGTGCTGAAATTGTCCCGCGGTTTTAAAAAGAATTCACAGAACTGCAGTCAGAACAATTCTTCAGCATTAGGTAGCAAAATATATCTCGGACAGGCAGGAGAAATCCGTATTTTAACCCCCCCCCCCTCCCCCAAGGCGCCAAAGTTGCGCACACAGCCAGTGGCAGAACTGCAGCGCCGCTGAATGTATGTTTTGTAACATACCTAAATAAGTGTTCTCAATTTTCATTTTCTGTTCTCAAAGTGCAAAGTGTTGCTCCAGTGTAGACACAAGAAACTACAGGTTAGTTTTGGACGCTAGAGTTGCTTGAGACGTGACACTAGTATCATGAAAAATGGACAGTTCCATCACTAGAACAACACCAGAAAATGAGATAACATGCCAAAGTAGCTCAGCGAGTCAGGCAGCATCTCTGGAGAACATGGATAGGCATTTTTTTGGGTCTGGACTGGCTTTGGGATCTTCTTCAGACTGGATTTGGGATCTAGTTTCCGTCTGAAAAAGGCTCCCGACCTGAAATATCACCTATCGCTGCCCTCCTGAAGTGCTGCCTGACCGGCTGCTTTTATCCAGCACGTTGTGTCTTTTTCTGGTGTTGCTCCACTGATGGACCTGTCCATTTTTCATGATACTAGTGTCACGACCCAAGTTCTGGATCTATTGGATGCAGCAAAACAATTTTCTATGTTCTTCCACAACTCTAATGCTTGGTGTCATAGTCGTACATCACAGAAACAGGCCTTTCAGGCCAAATGGTCTACGTCGACCGGGATGTGTCATCTAACCTAGTCTCATTTGCCCGCACTTGGCCCATATCCTTCCAAACTTTTACTATCCGAATTTCTATTAAATTCTGGTGTAGTATTTGCTTCAACCACATTGTCTGGCAGCCTGTGCACCCACCATGCTTCTATGCCATCTATATTTATTTTGCACATCTCACGGATGTGCATAGTGCAAGGTTAATGTGCCATTCTAATTTGTTCCTAACGTGATAATAAGAAGTAGAATCTTGCGGGGAGTTGATCAGAGAATACATTGCAGGGAAGAATTGGAGGGAGATTGGAGGTAGATTGCTTGGCACTGACTCAATAGGTTGAACATCTGCCTCCTATATCATAAGAAAATATAGAAATATACATTTAAAATATATTCAGATTATAAGGAAAGGCTGGGCAGAAGCAAAATGATGGGATGAGAGGAAGAGATGTAAGGAGGATAGGGTGGAGTACAACACTAGCATTGAACGGTTGGACCAGTTGGCTGCTTCAATACAATGTGTTGTTTGTAATAATTCATTTCTCTGGTCAATCGGCTTATCTTTCTGTTGTCCTAATGTCACTTGTCTGGTTAATTCTGTTGATATTGAGGCATTTTTAAACTCCAGTTTAGTTTGCAACTGGAACGTGTACAGTGAACAGTTTTTTTAACGTGCTATCCAGTCAGCGAAACGACTATACATGCGTACAATCATGTGGCCATTTTGCATGGAAGGCACTGGACAATACTTTCATTACATAGCTAACCTTGTGTATTGTAACCTGATCACCAGTCCCTCTGATGATGAAAACACCGAGGACGAAGAGGAGGAGGAGGAACAGGGAGAACAGAGGTTCGGCAAAGCGGATGATCCAACATTAGTTTCAACTGTCATTATCATTCCGGAGCTCGTGAGACAGGATGAAGATACAAGTGACTCTGATGATGATGGTCCAGTATTGTACAGGGATGACAATGATGAGGATGAGGAAGATGATCAGCCCAGTACGTATTTATTTCACTAACTTCAACCATGTACATGCAAACAAAATTTGTGTAAAACCATACCACACTAACATGAGCAACCTGAAAGGTTGGAAATGTCAAATTAGTATTGAAACCTAGACCAGCTGCCCATAACACCAGCCTAATGAGTGAAATATGCCCTTTCGCAGATTTAATATGCCTTGCCTGAAATAATGATCTGGATATTTTAAAAATATCAGGTTGTATCCACAAAGTAATGTACGTACGAATCTAGTTAATTTTCGTCATTTGTGGTCTGGACACCGGTTTTTAAACATTCTTTATTAAAATTGTGTGCAGGTTCGTTGGCCAATAAAGTAAAGCGAAAAGATACTTTGGCTCTTAAACTGAGCAACAGACCCACAAAGCAGGAACTTATCGAGAAGAACATACTACCTCGCCAGTCTGATCGGGAGAGGCTCGAGATTCGACAGCAGATTGGAACAGCTCTCATCAGGTGGGGAATTGTATGAATGGGATGGATAGTGGCATGGTGTTTCTCCAGTGATGGATCTGTCAATTTTTCATGACCCCTGTGTCACGTCCTAAGTTCTGGATCTGTTGGGTGCAACAAAACAATTTCCTATGTTGTCCGTTTCCTTTGCTCCATAGATGCTGCCTCACGCGCTGAGTTTCTCCAGCATTTTTGTCTACCTTCCAAACCTTTGCTGTCCAAGTTTCTTTTAAATGTTAGTGTAGTAGCTGCTTCAACCACCTTGTCTGGCAGCTCCACCCATCTAGGAAATGGCAACTCCATCCTATAGAGAACACTGCTTTTCCTCCTCGGGTTCCTATGACAAAATGCATGATACAATGGATATTCGGCTACTGAGTGAGCCTTGTGGCTTGATGGGTAGACTTTGAGTTCAATTTTTTGATCTTAGCCCCCATTCCTGAGATCGTACTAAGCACTCACTATCTGGACTGACACTTGCCATGCAGTATGAAGGCATTGCTGCATTTTTGGAAATGCTGCCATATAGACAATCCAGACAGGCTCTGGAACCAAGGGAGCCAGAAAATCAATGGTGGACCCATAGCTGTGGAAGCCATGACATTGGGTATTGTTAAAGTGGAGGTTGATAGGTTCTTGATAAGTAAGGGTATCAAAGGTTATGGGGAGAGGGCAGGAGAATGGGGTTGTGAGGGAATAATAGATCAGCCACGGTCGAATGGCAGAGCAGACTCGAGGGGCCGAATGGCCTAATTCTGTCGTGGTTTATGATCTAAATCAGATTAAAAGCCCTTTCAGTTCTCTCAGATACGTGTAAAACCTCCCAGAGATGCTAAAAAAACAGCTGAATACTTACCCTTTTTGTCTTGACCAATATTTATATCTTAACCAACTGCACTAAAAGTAAATAACTTATCAATTCTCAGATTGGTCTTTGCAGGAGCTTTCTGCAAATAAATAGGCCATTGTATTTTCTTGCGTAGCAACAGGAGCTGAATTTCCTTGTACTTCTTTGGCTATTTCCCTCCGGGGATGAATAAAGTTGTATTGTATAAAGTGTGGTTAGGATGTCCTTGGGCACAAAAAACTGCTCTAATTCAAGTTTTATTTTTCAAATATGGATTCTGAATGACTCTCGATATCCAAGCATTGTCAGTCTCTTCAGTACTACACTGTTTCACTAAGGTAAAATGTAACGTGCATTAGGATGTTCTTAGGCCCAAAAAACCGCTGTATCCTCCGCCTGCAATGATCCATATCCTTCCATTCCCTAACCATGTGCCTTTGTAAAAGTATCTGAAAGATTATATTTACTTCTGCCGACCATCCCTGGCAGAAAATTCCAGGCACCCGCCACTCTCTGCATAATGTTTAGTTTAATTTAATTTATTGTCACGTGTACCAAGGTACAGTGAAGCTTTTTGTGGCATGTTGTCCATTCAGTGGAAAGACTATACATGATTACAATCAAACCTTCCACAGTGTACAGATACAATGTAAAGAGAATAACGCTTGGTCCAAGTTAAGTCTGATTAAAGATAGTCTGAGGGTCTTCA
Organism: Raja brachyura; assembly: GCA_963514005.1. Next base: position 30,824,534 of record OY740809.1, on the reverse strand, counting down.
ATGAGGTAGATAGTAGCTCAGGACCGCTCTCTAGTTGGTAGGTTGTAATCGGCATGGTGGCACAGCAGTACACTTGCTGCCTTACAATGCTTGCATCGCAGGAGACCCGGGTTTGACCCCCACTACGGGCGCTGGCTGTACGGAGTTTGTACGTTCGCACCATGACTGCGTGGGTTTTCTCTGAGATATTCAGTTTCCTCCCACAGTCCAAAGACGTACGGGTTTGTAGGTTAATTGGCTGGTATAAGTGTGAATTGTAAATTGTCCCTAGTGTGTGTAGGACAGTGCGGGGATCGCTGGTTGCTACAGACCCGATGGGCCTGTTTCCGGGCTGTATCTCTAAACTAAACTAAACATGTTTACTATCAGGTGCTTTGACGCAGTTTTAAAAAGAGGATCAAATTGAGCATTTGTTCTACTTGGTGTGACGTGAAGTGTAAGGTGGCTGCTCATGCTCTTTAAAACTGAACGTACTTCAGACGAACCTAACCAGAGTAATAATTTATCTTCCATTCCATCAGGCGTCTGAGTCAAAGGCCATCTGCAGAAGAACTGGAGCAAAGGAATATCCTTAAAAGTTAGTACATTTTTCATCTCCAGATGCTAATTCTAGTTCAAGCTGTAATTGGAAACAAGTTGTTGTGGTTTTGATTATTACTGGTTATTATGTAACTCTTAAAGAATCTTCATGCTTGTGGAATAATTGGGATAAATAATAGATAAAATCTATGAAATTGCAGTACAGAATACTTGTCTGGTATTATGATTGAAAGTTACAACAATCAAAATGATATCCCTGGGTATGTATGGTCTTGTAAATGCTTCTCATAGTCAGGGTCAGCATATACCCCATCCTCTTCATAAAACCTGTTTCAAATATATTCCTGCAGCAGAGGCATGCTTTCAGCTTTCAGCTTTTGATTGTTGCAGAGTTTCTGTAATTTTGAAGCAGGATTGTTATTCAGCACTCACTGAAATAATTTTCTGTGTATTGATTTGGTAAGGAAGATCCACCATTTTATCACCACCTAGCCTCTTGGTTTGCACCTGAATTGTACTCGCCTTTATTGAACTGGGTACAATCATACAATGGTCCAGTCAGTAAAACGAATGGTCCATCACATGCTCGGCTATCTGTGTTAATAAGGTCTCGATGAGTATTGCACCGCTGAGGAAAGGGATATAACAGCATTGAACATGGAATGGGACGAGTTCAGTTTGGGTTCATGAGTTTGATTGAGGACGAAAGGTTGGTTCTCGGAAGTCACCAGAAAGGTTAAGTAGTTGGGGGAGAGACTTGATGAAGAGGACAATCATGATTAAACCTGGTTAAACGCCTCGAGGCAACCCTTGAATAAAATGTTCGTGAAAACAATGTAATGTTTAAAATAACAAAACAATGTTCATTGAGTAATGAGCACTGAATACAATGGCAACTTTTCTGATCTCGGCTTGAGTAATGGCACAGATGAAATAACTGCCCTTTTACCTCTACAGATAAAGATGAAGAACAACATCAGGCAGAAAAACGGGAAATCAAGAGGCGGCTCACTAGAAAGGTACCACAGTATAAAGTGGGCAGATGGTAATTAGATGGAGGTCTGCATTAAGAACTAATGTGCTGCAATTAGATTGGTACATTAACTCCTCAACTTGAGTTTGTGGTCTTTTACACTTAACATTAGTTGAGAAAACCAAACCTTTTTTTGTTTGTGTGCTTCCGTAACAGGCCTTGGAATCAACGTGAGACTGGGAATGGGAACAGTCAAATTTCCCTAGAGGTTTGAAAGAGGCAGATGTGGAGATAATGAATGATCTGGTTATGTTTCAAAATCCCTATAGCAAAAAAAGCTTTAATCTGTACTAAATGGATAAAAGTCGATGTATATTTTTAAGGTGGAGATTGGCAGATTCCTGATTAGTAAGGGTGTCGGGGGTTATGTGGAGAAGGCAGGAGAATGGGGTTGACAGGGAAACATAGATCGTCCATGATTGAATGGCAAAGTAGACTTGATGGGCCGAATAGCCTAATTCTGCTCTGAGAACTTATGAACTTGTACAGTAAAGGATGTGTGATATCAAGATGCCCCAAAAAAGTCAGCATTAGATTTATGAAAGGTAATTTATGTTAGATTAATGTGTTGTAAGGTCCAATTAAGGAGGTTGCTGAACAATTTGGAGCACGTGAAATTTGGGGTATTAAGAGTTGGTTAACAAAGGAAAGGAATAAATGCAACCTTCAAGAGGCTTGCAAGATGTGATTGGTGAGGTAATGTGGAATCAATGCTTTGGTCCCAACTACACTGAGTCCATTTCAACAATTTGATGAGGGATTGGATGTAGCATTTCCAAGTTTGCTGATGACACAAAACTAAGTGTCAATATGAATCGGGGAAAAGATGCAGAGACTATAGATCAAGTGAGCAAAAACACGGCAGAATGGAGTACAAGATAGGAAAAAAATTAGGTTATCCACTTTGGTAGAAAAACTAGAAATGCTGAGATTTTTTTTAATGGGGAGAGATTAAGAAATATTCACATTCAAAGGGAACTGCTGTCATTGTAAAAACATTTTTAAGTTGACAATCTGATTCAGCTGACAGCTAGAAACGCAAATAATGTGTTGATCGTTGCTCTTCTACTCAAATCTTTTAGCAATATGGATGCCTCCTAATAGTTTTTTATATAGTCTTAAAGAGCTGGGAGCATTGTGTACCATGTTGGTATAGAGGGAGTGCAGCAAAGATTTACCTGATTAATCCCCAAGATAGTGTATCTATTGTGAGGAGACGTTCAATAAGCTTGACCTGTTCATTGTAGTTTAGAAGATTGAGAGGTGGCCTCACTGAACAGTTTTCGTAGGGTACATGGGGCAAATGGGGACAGTACTTTCCCTGGATGAGGAGTTTAGGACTAAGGGTCGTCTGAAAATTACGGGTAGGGTATTGGGACTAAAATTAGACATTTCTTCACTCAAGGGGCGGTAAATCTGTGAAAATTACATCCCTGCCGGAGTAGAGATTCATCATTAATCACGTTCAAAGCAGAGATTAGATTTTTCTTGATGAGGAAGGGCGTGAAAGATTATGGGGAGAAGGCAGGAGAATGGGGTCAAGAAGGGAAAATAGATCAGCCATGATTGAATGGCGGAGTAGACTCAATGGACTGAGGGACCTAATTCTGCTCCTATGTTCTGTGGTCTTATTGCTGAATATTAGAGGAAAAAAGGATGTAGATATAGGGATAGAAAGTGCTGTTGACCTTGAAGCTCAGCCATTATCATTGAATGGTAGAGCAGGTTCAACGGGTCAAATGGCATAATCTTATTCATATTTTTCTTGTGCTGCTCCATTAATCTCCAAATAAAAAAGGACGAACAGAGGTGACTCTTCCCATTCCCTTTGACTGCATTTCCAAAATGATTTGTTTGAACTTTGTTTCACAATTTGAAAATTCTACTGTGATCATTGGCAAATGCTGCATGATAGGAAAGCTTTTAAAAATTACTATTGTGACCCTTCACTGTTTTGTGACTGTGATCTCTGATAACCAGCTCAGTGAAAGACCCACGGTGGCAGAACTCCAGGCAAGAAAAATCCTACGGTTCCACGAGTATGTTGAAGTGACCGATGCTCACGACTATGATCGACGTGCAGAGAAGCCTTGGACTAAATTAACACCAGCAGATAAGGTACTGAGGACTTTATAGTTAACTGTAACGTTGTCATTAACTGACTGTAAAATTGACTGCTTTCATACAACATGAGCTTGGATGGCAGTTGAGTTAAGAGCATCATCTGACAAGTGTTCATTAACATCAATACCCCTTAGTTTTCTCAGGCAGAGAGAGAAGCGTCCAAGATAGACCCAAAATGCTGGAGTAACTCAGCGGTCAGGCAGCACCTCTGGAGAAATGGAATAGGTGACATAGCTACCAGTCTTCAGACTTGTAGTTCTTCAGACCTGTAGGTCTTTCTGACTTGTAGGTCAGAAGAAGGGTCCCGACCTGAAATGTCACCTATTCCTTCTCTCCAAAGATGCTGCCTGACCCACTGAGTTACTCCAGCATTTTGTAGCTAGCTTCGATGAAACCAGCGTCTGCAGTTCTTCCCTGCACGAGAAGAGTCCAATCGTCAGTGTTCTGTGAGGGATTCTGAAAATCTCACAAGGGCATGAGTAATCTGTAGCTGCCTAAAATTTAAAGAAACATTCTGGTCAGCATACAAATTGTTTGTAAGTGTCCAATGGCCCCTTTTGATCTTGGCCTGATCAGAAATACTTCAAATCTTTTCTTACACATGTTGATTCAACTTTGTTTTAATTTAACCTATGCTGATTGTTTCAACTGTTGCATGTTCCAATCTTGTTGCAAGTTCAACATTCTAATCTCTCATAGAGTCATGGAGTGATACAGTATGGAAACAGGCCCTTCTGCCCAATTTACCCACACCGACATGTCCCAGCTACACTAGTCCCACCTGCCAGCATTTGGTCCATATCCCTCCAAACTTGTCCTATTCATGTACTTGTGTAACTGCTTCTTAAATGTTGGGATAGTCCCTGCTTCAACTGCTTCCTCTGGCAGCTTGTTCCACACATCTACCACCCTTTGTTAGCCCTCAGATTCCTATTAAATCTTTTCCCCTTCACCTTACACCTATGCTCTCTCGTCCTCGATTCACCTACTCTGGGCAAGATACTCTGTGCATCTACCCGATCTATTCCTCTCATGATCTTATATACCTCTATAAGATCACCCCTCATCCTCCTGCACTCCAAGGAATAGAGTCCCAGCCTACTCAACCTCTGCCTATAACTCAAACCTTCTAGTCCTGGCAACATCCTCGTAAATCCTCTCTGTACCCTTTCCAGCTTGACAACACCTTTCCTATAACACGGTGCCCTGATCTGAATACGATACTCTAAATGTGGCCTCACCAACGTCCTATACAACTGCAACATGACCTCCCAACTTCTATACTCAATACTCTGGCTGATGAAGGCCAATGTGCCAAAAGCCTTTTTGACCACCTGATCTATCTGCGATTACACCTTCAGGGAGCTATGCATCTGCACTCCTAGATCCCTCTGCTCCACAACACTACCCAGAGCCCTACCATTCACTGTGTAGGTCCCGTTCATGTTAGACTTCCCAAAATGCAACACCTCACATTTTTCTGCATTAAATTCCATCAACCATTCCTCCGTCCACTTGGCCAATTGATCCAGATCCTGCTGCAATTTTTCACAACCATCTTCACTATCTGCAAAACCACCCACTTTTATATCATCTGCAAACCAGCTAATCTTGCCCTATATGTTCTCATCCAAATCATTGATATAGATGACAAACAGTGACGGGTCCATCACCGTACTCTGAGGCACACCATTCGTCACAGGTCTTGCTGAATGAATGCCTTCTTAATCCTTTGAATTAGCAATGCCTTTTAAAAATATTTATGGCCACTAGATTTTATCTCCCTACAAGTGGAAACACTTACATACCAAGATGAAGGGAGTTGTTTGTAATGAAGAGGCTTGCTTCCATGTTTTTGAGTCAGGAAATTATTATTTAAATTGGTCTAAACGCCTGTGTATGGATAATCCCTCTCCCTCAAAAACAAACAAAAGCAATCTTCCAGGGCAAGTAATCATTCCATTTTGAAATCAGCTGCTAAGCTGAAGGTGTTCTTCATTAGACATTACATGAGGGGTTCTAGCATGGTACAGAAGATATTTTTGACAGATGCAATTACTTGGAATAAAAATAAAGATTTACTTCACAAAGCCTTTTCTCATGATTGCACCCTTACAGGCAGCAATACGCAAAGAACTAAATGAATTCAAAAGTCAAGAGATGGAGGTGCATGAAGAAAGCAGGATGTATACAAGGTAAATTCAGTCTTTTGGCTCTCAAAATAACAAGTAGGAAATATCAGTTATCTTTCTGAACAGCATACCCTTAGTTTGGAGAATGACTCTGGTGCCCAAGCAGTGTTCAGCCTTACAGGTCAGAATCATTTCTGATTTGGTGTCCTGTACGTCAGCACCAGTGTGCTGTAAAGATGGACACACAGATTCGGTGTCCACCACTTTGTGTCTATCGTTGGTATAAACCAGTATCTGCACTTCCTTGTTTCTACCAGGGTGCTGCAATCTGACTTTGTTCTTCTGAGGCATTAAATGGGGAAATCAGCTAACTCCACTACTTCTGAACGTTGACCTTTGACTAGTGCCACAACTCCCTACCCTGTATACAGGTGCTGTGGGTAAGTTCAGCAAAAGGCAGGAGTGGCCCATTCTCATGCTTCCAAGATGACAATAGACAATAGGTGCAGGAGTAGGCCATTCGGCCCATTCGAGCCATTTAATGTGATCATGGCTGATCATCCCCAATCAGTACCCCGTTCCTGCCTTCTCCCCATATCCCCTGACTCCGCTATTTTTAAGAGCCCTATCTAGCTCTCTCTTGAAAGCATCCCAGGTGCCCAACCCAGGCGAGAGAAACATGATTACAATCGAGCCATCTCCAATGTACATATACATGATAAGGGAACTAAGTTTAGTGCAAGGTAAAACCAGCAAAGTCCAATCAAGGATAGTCCGAGAGTCACCAAAGATGTTTGTGTGAATTGAATTGTTTGTGTGTTTTTTTTTAATTGTTCTGTTTGTATGGCTTGTAGAAACGGAGTTTCGTTCGAGCCTCTCTGAGGTTCGAATGACAAGTAATAAAATAAAATAAAATCAAAAAGGTAGTAGTTCAGCATTGACCCAACCAAAGAGCAGTGCTGAATTACTATCTACTTCTTTGGTGACCCTCTGACTATCCTTTATCGGACTTAGCTAGCATTATCTTGCACTAAATGTTATTTCCTTTTCATGTATTTATACACTGTAAATGGCTCGATTGTAATCATGTATTGTCTTTCTGCTGACTAGTTAGCACACAACAAAAGCTTTTCACTGTACCACAGTACACGTGACAATAAACTAAACATCCTCGCACACCTGCTTACTGTTCATTCCGATTATGCCTCGGCCCATTTGACCAATGTGGATCCTGGTAAAAGTCAGCCTTGAAAGTTTGCTTACTCAATACTCATAGTCTTTGGGACAGAGTGCACAAGATTTCCCTGACCCTAAGTAGGATAAATCCTTCCCTTAGGGTCCCTGGGATTTTGTCCCTGGGTAACCTGGCTTGAATTTGTAGGAGCACGCACTGGGTCAATCAGCCTCTGGAGTTTCTTTCACCAAGTTAAGATCTTGGCTGATGTTCTTATCACTGTTGACCTGTAATTCTTAATACCCTTGCAAACATGTATAATGTGCTTTTATTATAATATGGGATCATGCAGCCCTTCGTGAGTGCATGATCAATATTCATGGGAAGTGAACACCTCCTGGTTTTTTTAATTCGCCCATCAACTCTCCCCAAATTCTAAAACTTAGTACACATGAGGGATAATTTACAGTGGCCCATTAACCTTCCAACCCACACATCTTTGGGATTTAAAGAGAAACTGGAGCACCTGAAGAAAATGTATGCAGTCACGGAGAGAATGTACAAATTCTACACAGACAGCAACCTTGGAAACGGGTCACCGGAAATATGAACCAGCAAGGGCGGCACAGTGACACAGCGGTAGAGTTGCTGCCTTACACCGCTTGCAGTGCCGGAGACTCGGGTTCGATTCAGACTATGGGTGCTGTCTGTACGGAATTTGTACGTTCTCATCGTGACCGCATGGGTTTTCTACGAGATTTTCGGTTTCAACCTCCTCTCCAAAGACGTTCAGGTTTGTAGGTTAATTGGCTTGGTATAATTGTAAATTGCCCCTAGTGTGTATAGGATAGTGTTGGTGTGCAGGGATCGCTGGTCGGCACGGACTCGGTGGATCAAAGTGCCTATTTCCGCGCAGTATCTCGAAACAAAATTAAACTCAACTCTTCTCGCTGTTGCACTCTGTTGCCCGTTGTGTGTCTCAGAATCGATTTGGATGATGCATTAACCTATTAAACCATTGAAGTGCAGGGAAAAGCTTTTCGTGTTCTCATGACTTCCCAGATACACAGTTAATAAATCACTTTTGAACTGGGATCATGTTGTAATATGCACACAGAAGTTCCAAAGTCAGGAACAAGACCAAATAATCTGATTTTAATAATAGATTAAAAATTATCGTCGGGTCACTGAGAAAATGCTTTTACTGTTCATTGAAGTACAACCCTAGAATGTTTCAAAGCTACCTTGGAGAGAGAGAGAGCCTTAATGTGAGATCACTCCTAAAAGGTGGCATCTCTAATGTGGCAATGCTTCCCCAGTGCCAAATAAAGTGATAGATAGCGTTAGAAATATTCAGAATTGTGCACAATCCCACAACCTTCTGACTTGGAAACAACAATCCAATTGAGACAAGATTAGGAGGAGAAACAGAATTTAAAAAAGGGCTTGTATGAATTAAGATAGTTGTGTACATTGTTATTAATTATGTTTTCTCTCCTTAGGTTCCATCGGCCTTAAGAATATGTACAGAGTAAACAGAAATCTAGCTATATGGAATCTGTGCAGAGATGGAGATGAGGCACGGGAGCTGTACCTGAAGCCATGTTGTATTGACAATGGTGTACAATGTATTCAGTACAAATTCAGTGAACCTGGTGCCATGGGAAAAGATATCAAAACCTGATAAACATATACGTAAATCAGTTCATACATCCTCGAAGTTGAGGTTTCCCTTGATCATATCTGTTTCTGCGCCTCCAGATTTATACAATATACTAGTTGCTTCAAAATCACAGCACTTGCTAACAGTTGCTGGGATGGTGTGCTGGGGAAGTGACTGTTTTTCCTTTTTTTAAACCAGAGATGAATGAAGAGTAGGTCTTAGTATAGACTGTGATCACCATCTCCCTATCACCTTCTCAAGACATATTATCCCTTTTGATTTTATATTTGCACACATTTTGACGTCTCACGGAAAGCCATTTGGAGACCGAACGTCACCCATTGCCGAATCACCCTGAACCCCAGGCTATCAGGCCTTACATTACTGCATTATCCTCACAACCGCCATCAGTTCCATGGCCTTTTAGTTGCTGGTGTCTCCAGGAGCAAAACGGACTCTTGGAATACAACAAAAACGTGGAATGAATGACTGGAGGGTTTTGTGGCGTCAAATTTCTTGTTGTAGCCCCTCTCCTTTTTTTAAAAAACAAAAATCAACAAGTGCTGATTTCACTGAAGCAGGTCTCTTTTGAAAGGAATGTATTATAGCATCAGGTGCCTTTCATCCTAAGACACCACGGAAGTGGGGAAGGGTCTGGTTTTGGGCAGGGAAATTATAAACTTTTGTACATAGGCAGTGACTGGTTTGCATTGAATGTTAAATCGTGCCTCAATGGAAAAGATGCACCTCCCTATTTCATTTAGAGTGAATATGTACACAGTTGTCTTCATATTTAAATATTGAATAAAAGTATAATTGTAACTTTTAAAAAAAAATCAGAATCCATTTAAAACACTATACTGAATTCCTTCACAGCCAAACTGTCAAACATTTCCATTCTAGTATGAAATGTTATCTCTTTGACATTTTAAATTGTCTTGTAATTTATAACAAATTAATTTTCCCAGTCTCGCTCTATGGCAGACGATAGCATAGACAGGTTGGCAGTGAAGAATGCAATTTGTTTTTCAACTCCTTGCTTGTGTTCCTGCAACTCAATCATCTTATGTGTGTTATATTAGATCTTCAGCTAAGTGAGCAGCTCAGTTAATTCCAATCCTTTTTCGCAGTGGAATGTGAATAATGGGTGGAAGTGATCTACCAAACTTGCTGAGAGTTTGGGGTTTTCTTGGGAACGCTTGAAGCACTTAATGGATTTCATTTGCACCATTTTCAGTCATATCATTTAAAGTTCAAGATTCTTGTTTGTAGACAGATGAGTGGATCAGTCAAAGTACATCTTGAAGTAGAACTTTGGTGTAGACCCTGCCAGCACGATTCTCCATACAATTCCATCTAAACAGTTGACTGATTGAGTTGATGGGCTTCAGTAATAGGCCATAATGCTAATAACATATTTGCAACAGCATTGCAGTTAAAACCAGGAGATCGCTGAGCAACCATCGAATTAGTGTCAGTTTCACTGCAATGCCACACATCGTCAGTTTCAATCATGACAGCTGATGTGCATTGTCATTTTGTTTCTCTTCTGTTCCTCATCTATCTTTGTGAATTTAAAGTTGGCAAGAATATGGAGGGTTCTTTAATAAGAAGAAGCTTTAAAATCACATTTTCATTTTGTTTAATTCACTATTCAGGTCATTGTGACGAGTGGCATTTGAACCACATCGGTGCCATGCTCTACTATTGTTTGATGGGGTCAATAATACAGTAATATCCCTGCCTAGCAGATGGCAGGGTTATATAATGGTTGGTTAATTAATGAAATAGATAGTGACTTGTTGTACAGCTCAAAGGTCCCTGTTCTGAACCCCTTATGTGCTAACCTGAAGCTCGCGTTTAGCAGTCTAGGCACTGTAATTATCCACGTGGGGGGGGGGGCTTTGGGCTGAGGAGGAAAGAAAACTCAGGGTCCCCGCTCCTGATCTGTTAATTCCTGGGTGGGAAGCCCACATGCAGGACACGATGTGGTGGGTTATTGAAGAGCCAAGTTGCATTTGAGGAATAGCCACATGGGACAAGTACTCGAGGGTTTCCAGGGCTGCCCTCCTCTGGTCTGTGACCATGAGAGGGAAGGTGGGAAACCAGGGGCGCTGTGACACACTGGAGCCTAATGGGCCTGCTACACTGCTAAATATTAAATATTAGTATTTTTATTAAGCCAGTACATACAATGTTGCAGGGTTAACAATGCCCTACTCTCTTTGGAATTGAATTATTGCACATGTATGTAATATTTTTAGCAAGATATGTTAATGTTAATACAATTCCTTTTTGTAAAGCGTTGGATATCTCAAAATGGTCTTCCTCATACCTCTTCTCCCCGATACAGCGAATGAGTTTATGAATTGAACGCACATCATGGTGTTTTTGTGTTTGAGGGGATCCAGGATTTAAAATTGGCTCTCAACCTTTGTCTGTAGTTGTTCCTCGATTATGAAATGCAGCTGGAATGGGGGAGGAAGGTCAAAAGACCAAATTGAAATCCAGCCTCTCCCATCAGAAATTTTAAAAAAGACACGCAAATTTTTTTGCGGTCTGTATAGTTGTCGTATGTACATTTTCATATGAGTTGTAAATAATTGAACAATTATTGTTGCTCTTATAAATTGTTTTTTTTGGTGTATTTTGTTCTCATTCAATGCTGCTTTCTTTTATTAAAAAATAGATTCCTATTAGTTGAGAATCTGTTTTTTTTAATGTCCATCTTATATCAAAAATATTTCAGTAAGCTTTGCATTGCAAGCAGAATGGAAGTTCCCACGCAAACTGGATGTACATAATGTGAAAGGAGTTGCCTGGTTAGGGTTAACAAGAACCTGATCTAAACGGCTGGCTGTTGTGGGGCGACACGAGAGTCTGTCCTGATTTGTGCAAATAAATCTGAAGAAGGGTCCCGACCAGAAACATTGTCCATCCATGTCCTCCAGAGATAGTGCCTTACCCACTGAGTTACTCCGGCACTTTGCATTCTGAAGATTCTATGCAAGATTCCAGCATGAATTAATACTTTATTGTCACATGTGACAAATCACATTGAAATTATTTGCTTGCGTACCCATGGTAGGCAAATAGTCACCACATAAGGGCGCAGACAAAGTTACAAAGTATACACAGTATCTGCGCATGGTCCCCCTTTGTTCTCCCCCTCCCCCACGCACCCCCTCATGGTGGTCCCTCCAGGCCATGTTCCCCATTGTTCTGCCCCCTCCCTCACGCCCCCCCCACTCCAAAACTGGGTCCCCGTTGTTCTCCCCCTCCCTCAAGGCAGTCCCTCAACGCCGGGTCCACCATGGTTCCTTCCCTCGACTGTGCATCCACAGTTCCTTGTCTCACCACCTCTGTGGCAGTTCAACATTGCCCCCAATTCACCATCAAAACTATATATACACTATTAATATCGCCAGTGATCTAGTCTTCACAAAGTTCAGGTATAAGAAACATAGAAAATAGGTGCAGTAGGAGGCCATTTGGCACTTCGAGCCAGCACCGCCATTCATTGTGATCATGGCTGATCGTCCGCTATCAATAACCCGTGCCTGCCTTCTCCCCATATCCCTTGACTCCACTACCCCCTAGAGCTCTATCCAACTCTCTCTTAAATCCATCCAGTGATTTGGCCTCCATTTCTCTCTGTGGCAGGGAATTCCATAAATTCACAACTCTCTGGGTAAAAAAGTTTTTTCTCACCTCAGTCTTAAATTACCTCCCCTTTATTCTAAGACTGTGGCCCCTGGTTCTGGACTCGCCCAACATTGGGAACATTTTTCCTGCATCTAGCTTGTCTAGTCCTTTTATAATTTTATATGTTTCTATAAGACCAGAAACATTGTCCCCACATGTCCTCCAGAGATAGTGCCTTACCCACTGAGTTACTCCGGCACTTTGCACTCTGAAGATTCTATGCAAGATTCCCGAAACATTGTCCATCCATGTATTGAATGCCAAAGGTTTTACCACTCTGTTATAAATGATTGCTCTCTCAAATCTTGTCCGCTCGTTAAGTACTCTCCCACTGAGGGAAACCTCAACATCTTCATTGTTAAATAAGATCACCCTTTGTTCTGTTAATCTTGAAAGAATAAAAAAAAACTAGTTCTTTCATTCCGGGGACTGTCCTATTGAATGCCTTTTACTGGTATGTCTTTAGATCAAGGAAACACAGTAGTTCAGGTGTGGCCATACCATACAATTTTAACATTACTTCCCCATTTTTAAACTTCAACCACCGATCAATGAAGGCCAATTTACCATTTGCATACTTACTTGGTGTTAATTGACAATTACTTGCCAATATTTATGTGTTTTGTGCATAAGAATGTGTAGACTCCTATCTTACTTTCCTACACCAATTAGTGGACCTGCCTTGTAATTACTTCCACTGAGCTCTATGATCTTGCACTTTCCCCCATTTAGCACCATTTGAGAAGTCTTTGCCTGATCACAAATCCAATCTATTTTCTGATCTATTATAAATATCCTTATCGCTCCACACTCTTCTACCTATTTTCACAACGTCAGCAAACTTGGCAACCTCACAGTCTGGCACTACCTAAATAATTAATGTAGAAGGTAAATAATTGAGGAAAAGGAGTTTTTACACCATTCCAGCACAGAAAAGACACACAGATGCTCCTCAATTATGAAATATTGTACTGGAAGGAAGGTTAAAAGACCAAGTTGAAAACCAACCAGTGCAGAAACAGGGCATACAGAAAGATGAGTCTAGGGAGGATAGTGCTGGAAATCCTTTTGTCTTGTGGCATCAGGTCAAATATGGACTAGGAAACCTTCCTCAACAGATGAATCCGTGCTCCTCCATGTCAAACACTTATAAAGGGCATAGAAAGTTCCTAGGGCACAAAATGTACTCTGGCTGGGACTTCAATATCCATGACCAAGAAAGGTTGGTTGACACCACCAACAACCAAGCTGAAGTCCTGAAAGTGGTGGCCTCTGGACTGTTTCAGGAAGGTAGTGCACTAACAATGGATAAACCAACGGCCTTGTGCTCACTAAACTCCCTATGGAGGATGCACCATTTACAATAAAATGTGTAGAAGTGACCACCATATAATCTATGTGGAGACAGACTTCCATCTTTGCACTGATAACATAAAAAGCTGGAGTAACTGGGTCAGACAGCATCTCTGGAGAAAAGGAATAGGTGACGTTTCGGGTCGAGACCCTTCAGACAGTGAGTTATTGCAGCTTTTTGTGTCTATGGTTTAAACCATCATCTGCAGTTCCTTCCTACACATTTGCACTGAGAACATCCTTATTATGTTGTATGTCACAACAAACAGAGTTGTTGATGTAGCCTGTTTTATCTACTTCATCTACACCACGCTGACTGGGGAAAACATGGACCATTGAGTCAGGTCATCCCCAATTCTCCGCCAGTCTTACTGTCTCCGACTACATTCTATCTTTGTCCTGCCCCCTCGCCTGATATCAACCCAAAACGTCGCCCATTCCTTCTCTCCAGAGGTGCTGCCTCGCCCGCTGAGTTACTCCAGCATTTTGTCTCTACCTTCGATTTAAACCAGCATCTGCAGTTCTTTTTTACACAAGTTCCCAAACCAGATGCATCACGATAAAATGCTTTCCACAACTATAGAAGTTGGTGAAAGTTGTTTGGGCCATGCCAAACTTTCTCAGCCGTGCAATTCAGTGCACATCTACTGCACATTGCCCAGTTAAGTAATGAGTGTGCATTTTCTAGATCGTACACTCTGCAGTCATGGTGTTCCATCTACTGGTGGAATCTCGTAATCAAAGGTCTGCAGTCCTACTTTATATCAAAGATTATAAATCTTTGCTTTATATAATCTTCTTGCATATGGCGTGCACAGCCTAAAGTTGGAGGACAACTTATTCTATTTCATCTTATTTGATTGTGCACGCCGGGTTGATTGCATTAGTCAAAACAGGGCAGACCACGTGAAGGTTGCAATCTCCCACCCCACTTTATGTAATGATGATTTGGTAGTGGAATTTTTTTCTAAATGCAGCTAATGGAAAGGTGGTTTCAAGTCCACCCACAACCTCAACAGAGGCAGGGCCCAGATTGGGTGCTAAGACAAAGCTGTTCAAACAGAAATGCAGAGCAAAGATTATCGAGGAGCTACAATCTTTGATGCAGAGTAGACGATTCACTGTGCCTTTCTCCCGAGATCACTTGACCAGTTTAGTTCACTCCATGTGACATCAAGAAATGGCTGGGTGCATTGGAAAGAGCAAAATCTATGGAATCGGGCTACAACCCAACTAATATTTGATTAGAGGAACTCAGCGAGATGAGCAGAATCTGTGGATGGAAATGGACAGTTTACATTTTGGGTCAATGAAACGCTGTTCACCACCTTGGTACACATGACAATAAACTAAACTGATGAACTGAGACGGATGGACCTTCATACCACTGAATTCCTCCAGCAGATTGTTGCTCCAAATTCCAACATCTGAGGTCCCAAATATCCTCGGGTCCAGAATTACCTGTGGTTCTAGCCAAAGGTAGATAAAAATGCTGGAGAAACTCAGCGGGTAAGGCAGCATTTATGGTCTGAAGAAGGTTCTTGACCCGAAACGTCACCTATTCCTTCGATCTATAGATGCTGCCTCACCCGCTGAGTTTCTCCAGCATTTTTATCTACCTTTGATTTTTCCAGCATCTGCAGTTCCTTCTTAAACATTAGTTCCACTTGTCTGTGTTTGGCCCATATCCCTCCAAGCCTGTCCTATCCATGTACCTGTCCAATTGCTTCTTAAACATTGCAATAGTTCCTACCTCAACTACCTCCTCTGGCAATGTGTTCCATACACGCACAAGTTGTTCCAGTTTACTTTGCACATTGAAATCTACCTGACAATAAAGAAAATTACCCAGGTGTGCCCTGTTCTCAAAAAGCAGAATAAATCAAATCTGACTCTTATCACCCAGGGTACACAAAAAACTGGAGAAACTGGCCAAAACCCTTTTTCTTATCACCCAATTCTTTTCCACATACATAATAATCGACAAAATGAAGGACGCTGTCATTCGTGTATTAAGCGGCACCTGTTCATCATTGCGCAGTCTGGTTCACTCCAGGATCACACAGTTCCAGAATTAATCATCACTTTGATCCAACATGAACTAAAAAGCTAAGTTCCAAAGATGAGACTGGGTTTAACATCAAGATAAGGTTTGACCAAGCATGCCATCAAAGAGCCCCGGTAAAATTGAATGCACATCAAGGAGAAACCACTCCCATGGCTGAAGATGTACCTTGCATTAAGGTAAATGATTATTGTTGTTGGGCAGTCAATCATTGCAGCCTTGGGACATCACAACAAGAATGCTTCAGGGTGGTGGCCTGGGATAAACCATCTTCAGTTGCTTTTCTTACATTGTAAAGGGCCTGTCCTACCAGCATCCGACTCCATGGGATGAGCGCAATCAAACTAGAAGCGGGGGCCGCGTGGAGGTCGGGTGATCCCTGTACAGGGCCGTTCCCATCAGCATGCGCCTGCATGCGGCATGCGCGACCAAACCGGCAGCGAGGGCTGCACAGAGGTTGGGTGAGTGGCGCAAAGTGAGGCGAACTTGGAACGAAGTCGTAAAGGTAAGTTTGCCAGGACAGAAAGGGGCACACAGAGAGGGGCACAGAGGCACACACAGAGAGGGTCACGGAGCCACACACAGAGAGGGTCACGGAGGCACCTACAGAGAGGGTCACGGAGGCACGACGTCGAGGCAGTGTGTAATGCGCCGAGGCGACTGCGAGCCAACAAGCCATTGCCACGCGGAATTTTTGAACATGGTAAGTTTTTTGGAGCCCCGTGCGATGCCGGGACGAACTCCGCACAATTCCGCACGTCTCCGGCGATCGAAGTGGGACCGGCCCCGTGACGCCGGACGGCTCAAGCGACCACGTTAGGTCGCGCTCATCGCATAGAGTTGCATGCTGGTGGGACAGGCCCTTAAGGTCAGAATCCGAGGTGTTTGCTATTGATTGCACAATGTTCAGTTCACACCTCTAGTTTCCCTCTCCCCCAACTCTCGACACAAACATCAACTATTCCTTTGCACCAGAGTTATTGCCTGATCTGCCGAGTCACTCCAGCATTTTGTGTCCCTCTGCAACACTTTGGCAAATGTAGTAGCCTATGCCTGCATGCTGCAAGGCTCAGGCAACATTCATCATGTGAAAATAAGTGGCAATAGCAACGTTCACATCAATAATAATAACAATATATTTTATTGTCATTACACATAAGTGCAACGAGATTTGATTTGCAACTCCATCCGATGTCATATGTCATAACTTAAATGACAAATAAAATTTAGATTTAGATACCCCAAGAACAAGGTTTGTGAAAAGAACATTAGAACAGTGAAACAGTCAAAACCAAAACAGACTAAAGTGCAGATGTGTCTGTCCGACGTGACCATCCGAGGGAGACAGTCCATGGGGGTGGGGGGCACTTAGCCAGGCCGGTTCAGAGCCGCTATAGCGCTGGGAATGAAGCTGTTCCTGAGTCTGGTAGTGCAGGCGTAGAAGGTCTTGTAGCATCTGTCGGAAGGGTGTAGTTCAAACAGTCCATTACAAGGGTGAGAGGAGTCTTTATGGATGCTGACAGCTTTCCTGAGGCACCGTGTGTGGTCGATGCCCTCCAAGGCTGGTAGCGGTGTCCCAATGATCTTTTGCGCTCTGTGGACGACACGCTGAAGAGCTCTCCTCTCCGCCTCCGTGCAGCTGAGATACCACACAGAGATGCCATACGTTAGTATGCTCTCTGTGGTGCAGCGGTAGAAGGTTGACAGCAGCTGTTGGGGCAGACCAGTCCGTTTCAGTGTTCTTAGGAAGAACAGTCGTTGCTGTGCCTTCTTGACCAGTGCAGCGGTGTTGGTGATCCATGTGAGGTCCTCTGAGATGTGAGTGCCCAGAAACTTGAAGCTGGACATTCTCTCCACACTGTCCTCGTAGATGGAGATTGGGGCGTATTCCCCATTCTGTGACCTCCTGAAGTTGATAACCATCTCCTTGGTCTTGGAGGTGTTTAGTGACAAGTTGTTCCGTGAGCACCAGTCCGCCAGATTCTGCACCTCCGCTCTGTAGTTTGTTTCGTCACCGATGGTGATCAGCCCGATCACCGTTGTGTCATCTGCAAATTTGACAATGGTGTTGGTGTCGAATGCAGGAACACATTCGTGAGTGAAGAGGGAGTAGAGCATGTGCTGGTGTGCTGGTGCTCAGGGTGATAGTGGAGGACAGGTGCTGGCCCAGTCTCACTGCCTGCGGTCGCTCCGTCAGAAAATTCAGGATCCAATCGCATATCAGTGAGCTGAGGCCTAGCTGGTGGAATTTGGTGGTGAGCTTGGTGGGGATGACCGTATTGAAGGCAGAGCTATAGTCAATGAAGAGCATCCTCACGTAGGTGCCCTGTCTTTCCAGGTGGGTCAGGACAGTGTGAAGAGCCACAGAGATGGCATCCTCTGTGGATCTATTTGCCCTATATGCAAATTGATGAAAGTCCAATGATGCAGGGATGCTGGATTTGATGTGGGAGAGGACCAGCCTTTCAAAGCACTTCATTGGTATTGGAGTTAGGGCAACCGGGCGGTAGTCATTCAGGTTGGTGACTTTAGACTTTTTCGGCACCAGCACGATGGTAGCTGTCTTCAGGCATGTGGGACCGTTGCCAGAGATAGAGACAGGTTGAAGATCCTCGTAAATACCTCCACCAGCTGTACAGCACAATCCTTTAGTACCCTATCCTGGACTCCATCCGGGCCTGCAGCCTTGTGTGGCTTGATCCTACGCAGAGCGCATAGTACCTCCTGGGTGCTCAGGGTTAAGGCCTGTCCCTCTGCCCTGTCCGGGGTTGTTCCTCTCCTGGGGTCCTACCAGTTTTGAAGCGGGCAAAGAAGGTGTTTAATTCATTGGCCAGTGTGATATCACTGTGGGGGCAGGCGGGGCTGCTCTTGTAGTCAGTGATGTCCCTGACACCCTGCCACATGCTTCTGTTGTCCGCGGTGTTGAAGTGGTCTCCCACCCTTTGCCTGTGGATGTCTTTGGCCTTTTTTATGCCTTTGTCAGGTTCGACCTGGCAGCACCGTAGGCAGAAGTGTCCCTGGATTTAAAGGCAATGTTGCATGCCCTTAGCAGATTCTGAACCTCCTTGTTCATGCACGGTTTCCGGTTTGGGAACATCTTTATTTGCTTGTCCACTGTGACAGTCTCCACACAGCAGTTGATGTAGGAGAGCACAGTGGATGTGTACTCCTCCAAGTCTACCTCTGTACCACTGGAAGCCTGTTGTGCAAACAGGTCCCAGTTGGTGCGATCAAAGCAGTCCTGGAGTTGTAGGGTAGCGTCCTCGGGCCATATTTTGACCGTCTTTATTGCAGGTTTGGTCTTGTGGATGAGGGGTTTGTATGCAGGCAGTAGAAACAGTGAGAGGTGATCGGATTTTCCCAGGGATGGGCAGGGGAGAGCTCTGTATGCGTCCTTGATGCTGGTGTACACTTTATCCAGCGTGTTTGAGCCCCTGGTAGGGCACTGAACATGCTGGTGGAATTTGCGGAGTGCAGCTCGTGTGGGAATAGCAACGTTCACATCAAATTGGTGCCAGTGCAATGACTACGTCCAGCAGAGTGTCTATTCACACATGCTCGAATTCAATGGCTTTAGAATCACCAGTCTCAACATCCAGAACTCATGTGGACTAGCCAAATGAAGAGAAGTTCTTCTTTTTGCGTATGGCGTGCACAGCCTTAAATTGTGGGACAACTTGTTCTATTTGATCTTATTTGATTGTGCACGGCAGGTTGATTGCATTCGTTGAAACAGGGTGGACCACGTGAAGGTTGCAATCTCCCACCCCAAGAGAAGTTCAGAGACTGGGTATCCTGTGGCGAATGACTTACCTGAGGGTGTGATGGAATAATCTCAATTTTCCTTTCTGTGTAAGGCTGGGACACGTTACATGGGTTGCCAGGACCCGAGGGTATGCGCTATAGAGAGAGGTTGAGTAAGCTGGAGCTATATTACTTGGAGCGGAAGAGTAGGTATGTTACAATACCTACCTTTAGCATCGCTGCAGTTCTGCCACTCCCCATGTGTGTGACTTTGGCGCCTTTCGGGGGGGGGGGGGTTTAAAATGCCGTTTTTTCCTAGGCAGTCCAAATCGATCCATGTCGGGCGATTTTGTCGCTAGAGAGAAATCGCTCCGACATTTCATTCATGAAGGTATTTTTAAACTACGCTAGATTATTTATTAACTAGAGTAGTTTAGAAATCATTGAGAATGCAGGTTGAATGCAGGGTGACAGGTTATCTAGATGCTTTCAAGAGAGAGCTAGATAGGGCTCTTAAAGATAGCAGAGTCAGGAGATATGGGGAGAAGGCAGGCGCGGGGTACAGATTGTGGACTGTCTGACCACATTGAATATTGCTATATTTGCACATTGCTATATTTAAGAGGGCGTTAGATGTGGCACTTGTGGCTAAAGGGATCAGGGGGTATGGAGAGAAGGCAGGTACGGGATACTGAGTTGGATGATCAGCCATGATCACATTGAATGGCGGTGCAGGCTCGAAGGGCCGAATGGCCTACTCCTGCACCTATTTTCTATGTTTCTATGAATGGCGGTGCTGGCTCGAAGGGCCGAATGGCCTACTCCTACACCTATTGTCTATTGACATTTAAGGCACCAGATTGTCTAAGATCCTGCAGTCAGTCATCAAGAGACACCATCCAATGTCCCCTGACACATAGTCTGAAGAAGGCTCTCGACCCGAAACATCACGGTCTATTCCTTCTCTCCAGAAATGCTGCCTGACCCGCTGACTTACTCCAGCATTTTGTGTCTATCTCGGGCAACGATTAAAGAGGAGCTCCTCTATAGTTTTTGTGATGCGGCGCGTCTCCCGGCCTGTGGGCGGCACTGTAGCGGGAGGAGGCGGTGGACGGGTCTCTCTCTCTCTCTCTCTCTCCGCCGGGGGGGGGGGCGCTCGTCGGCGGCCGCGCTATAAAAGGGCGGGTCGGGGGAGTGCGCGCCCTCTTGCAGCCGCCGAGTGAGTGAGTGAAGGAGAGAGTGAGCGTCAGTCAGTCACCCGGCAGGTGAGCAGCGGTGTGTGGAGGCCCCGGGACCGGCGGCGTGTGTGGAGGCCCCGGTGTGTGGAGGCCCCGGGACCGGCGGCGTGTGTGGAGGCCCCGGGACCGGCGGTGTGTGTAGAGGCCCCGGGACCGGCGGCGTGTGTGGAGGCCCCGGGACCGGCGGCGTGTGTGGAGGCCCCGGTGTGTGGAGGCCCCGAGACCGGCGGCGTGTGTGGAGGCCCCGGGACCGGCGGCGTGTGTGGAGGCCCCGGTGTGTGGAGGCCCCGGGACCGGCGGCGTGTGTGGAGGCCCCGGGACCGGCGGTGTGGGTGGACGCCCCGGTGTGTGGAGGCCCCGGGACTAGCGGGGTGGGTGAACTTATATTCACTTTAATTTAAAAGGATAAGAGGGGATCTAATAGAAGCGTAGAGAATTATTAAGGGATTAAGAATAAGGGGTAGGCCATTTAGAACTGGGATGAGGAAAAACAATTTCGTTCAGCGAGTTGTGAATTTGTGGAATTCACTGCGCCAGAGAGCCGGGTTCGATCCCGACCACGGGTGCTGTCGGTACGGAGTTTGTACATTCTCCCCGTGACCTGTTGTGTTTTTTTCCCCCGGTGCTTCGGTTTCATCCCACGCTGCAAAAGACGCTAATTGCATGGGAGGATTTTTTTAACGCCAATTGACCTCCGTTCACTGGTTCTAAAGGGAGTGGATGAAGTATAGATCTCGGGTGTGGAGTTTTTAACCTTGTGACTGTGATGCGGGGGGGGGGGGGGGGGAGTTCTTTCCTCATCTCCTGCGCTCTCCCGTGCCCCGCCGGCAGATTATGGCTCTCCCTCGGGTTACGAGCGCCAGACAGGGGAGACCGGCGGGGTTGGGTTTGTAGGGTCAGTGTGCGGCTTCATCCGGCCTCTGTTACGAACAACTCACTGGAACAAACCCCCACCCTGATCTGTAATTTGCCTTCATCAATTACTCCACGTGTGTGGAAGAGCGGGGGATTCGGGAAGAGGATGGGGATACAGGCAATTAGTGTAAATGTGTTTAATGGAGAGCATGGCCTGGTGGACAAAGGTCTTGCCTCTGCATTGTATGATAATGACTAAAGTATTGACCCAGGCAGGGTTACACAAAAAGCTGGAGAAACTCAGCGGGTGCAGCACCATCTAAGGAGCGAAGGAGATAGTCGACGTTTTGGGTCGAGACCCTTCTTCAGTATTGACCCAGGCAATTTGTTCCATGTGATCTAAGTTTTTTTTTTTCCCTTCTGGCTCCTGGCCACATGTCTCCTCCTTGTTTTCCAGCCTGAATGGCTGCTTTTTACCTCTAATTTCTAATGCTTGCTTTACACTGATGGCTTCTAGTTTTATGTCCTTTCCCATCATCACTGGGACCCGAATGTATTCCCTGCATTTATTGCATCATGGACCTTGAGATATAATATCTATATATCTATAGCACATCTTGCTTTTCTTTTCCTGAGAAGAACCACAGCATGTGCCATTAAAGAGGCAAATTGTAATACTCTAATTTGGATCTTAATGGAGGTTAAGTCTGCAAGTGGATCTATATTGATCTTTTGGATAGCCTTATTATTTTTCAAATATGGCTTGGGATCTGGTCAGGTAGTTGTACATGCAAGGTGTAGATACAGCATGAGAAGTGGTGCATAATCAAAAGATGCTTGGGTTAAGAGTTATGATGTTGCCTCCTTTTCACCTGTGGACACGTGCAATGCTCTTTCCGATGCAGTAAATATTAAGTTTTTGCATTGGCTGTGAAATGCTGTGTTTGAGAACCTGTTTGTCTGAAGAAGGGTCTCGACCCGAAACGTCGCCCATCTCCTTCGCTCCTTAGATGCTGCTGCACCTGCTGAGTTTCTCCAGCCTTTTGTGTACCCTGTTTAAATTAAAACATGTACTGGGGCTGATGGCAAAATGGTACCAGTGTAAATGAATCAACTGCACTTGTTACTTTCCACAGTACAATGGCATCATATAGTGGACATGGGAACCGATTCCTGAGACTAGCTGCAGTACTTATGAAGGTAAATATTTAATTTTTATCAATTTAATGTTTTTTCAAGGTAGCAAATTTATGTGATTTATGTATAGATGTTCATTAACAGGTGAATGTTCCATGATGTGCAAAGCTATCCACTGGACATGTATCAGATGGGGCTACGAGAATAACTGGATAAATGTCGCTGAATGTCTTAAGGTAATTGGTTCAGATGTTCAATGTGAATTAAGAAAAGTGAACACTTAGTTATTTATAAAAGTGCTTGTGTAATTGAGCACATTCTAGTTGTTTTTGTGGTGAAGTGCCTATACTATTTTCTTGTCTTTGTGCAAGACAAGCCTAGTACAGGTGACCCCTGTGTTGGGGAGAGTGTTTGTTTCCTTACAACATGAACTGCATCAATTATCTGAAATGAAGTTGCGTCATCTGGGCATGCTTTGGGAAATGAGAGTTGACTTGGACTGGTAAGGGTGGCAGCCTAGATATTCCTAAGGCACCATAGTATCTGCAGTGACCAAGAAGGTGAACCTTCTATGGTCTATTTGATTGGAGAACATGATTGAACATTTGTGGGTGAGATTGAGAATGGGGGTGGAAAATGCTAATGCTTCAGGAAGGTTGATGGCTTATTCTTATTTGATTTAATGTGTTTCTTCTCCAGGGAGGCTGAATTCTATCCATGACCTATATGGATGAAGCTTGCAAGTCGGGACTGAGTTCAGACATATTTCAGGTGAGGTGAGCTGACGAACCTCTATTTTAAAAAAATGAAGCATTCCAACCCCCCCCCCCCCCCCAACGTGGACATCCAGCAGCTCCTGCTTGGCACTGTCCGTGTGGCGTATGGGAGCGTAGACTTTGGTCTATGACGTACAGTTCCGTTCCATGTCGTTGGAGAGCAACCATGTCCCTGGCGTTGAGCTGGTGAGGACTGCATCCTGTATATTCCTAGACCTCCCCAGTCTGCTGTGACTGGGAAGATAAACCATACAGGGTACATGTCTATAACATCTGAGGTATTTGGTATAACATTTGGCATTTTAGCCTGATGACCTTTGATCAGGATGTCAAGTACTTTGAGCATTTTTTGTTTTGATTTCTAGCATCTGCAGCTTTTTGCTTTCAGATCCTAATTTGCAACTGTAGTGCGACATATTTTGGGAACATTGGGAAATGATTAAATCAGCATGGTCAACAATGGGCAATCTCTTTTCAAAGATCTTGATGGGTTATGTTGTAGTTTTCTACAATTGTATATATCTTAAAAGAGATTGCTCTTGAACAGATATCGATTTGGGGGGGGGGAAGAAAATATAGTGTTGAACTAACTGATCAGGCATCGACTCTGGAGAGCATGAATAGGTGATGTCTGAAGAAGGGTCTCGACCCAAAACGTCGCCCATTCCATCTCTCCATAGATGCCGTCTGTCCTGCTGAGTTACTCCAGCATTTTGTGTCTATCTTTGATTTAAGGCAGCATCTGCAGTTCTTTGTTTAAGAAGGAACTGCAGATGTTGGAAAATTGAAGGTAGACAAAAATGCTGGAGAAACTCAGTGAGTGAGGCAGCATCTATGGAGCGAAGGAAATGGGCAATGTTTTGCGTCAAACCCCTTCAGGCATTTGCAATTCTCCTACACATGAATAGGTGATGTTTCAGGTCCGGCCCTTTGAACTAACATTATTGGTTCTTACCTGTTTTGATTTGACTCTCAACAAGTGGCTTGGTTAAATGATGTTGATGACGTTCCATTTTTACCATCAAATGTTTACTACTGTGATGACCAGGTGCCGTTCTCCTATGTGTGTCATGATATCAGATTTCTAAATCAAGTAAACCAGTACTTTAGCTAATGTGAACCTGGATTATTGAGTGGGCAGTTGGGAATTTTTTTAAAAATTATTGTCACTTTATTGATGCGTGGTGACGTGGAAGCAAAAATAGTGTCTTGTTTTACTGGTTTGATGGAAGAATTTTGAGATTATCCACTGCATTTTGGGGCTTCAGCCCTTTGTCAAAAGTATCACATAATGTGGATTATTGGGCACTGTCATCAAAAAGAACCAACTAATTTCATGGCTGACATCTATTAAACTGATTTTTCTACTAGTTTCTTTGGGATTCTCATTTAATATTGATGCGCATGAAATCTTTATGGTCTTTGAAAACAAGAATTTAAGGTTGAGTTGAATACAACTGAAGAAACCAGGCCATTAAGTTAAACGTATAGTTCTGCTTGTAGCTTTTTCAGTAAGTGCTGTGGAGAACTCCAAATTAAATTGTGCCTTTTGTTTGCAGGAGAGAAAATTTGGCAAAGGTAGCTGAGATCTTATGGTGAGTATTAGTTGCTGCACCAAATTTAAGCTCCAAGTAGAATATAACACATTTATTTGTACATGGTCCCAATTACATTTGTAATTGTATGCCATGCCAATTTGTAAACTACTCTTTGTGAAGCCATGGTCTTGCAAATACAGCCAGTAGTGTATTTGGCACCTCCATTAATGTTCCAATGTGGGCATCCAGCGAGGTTACTCTTGCCTGGCTCTGTCTGTATGGCGTGTAGGAGCATAGACTTGTAGTCTATGATGTATAGTCCTGTTCCATGACATTGGAGAGAAAGCATGTCCCCAGTCACTGGGCTGGTGAGGGCAGCACCCTGTATATTCCTAGACCTTCTCAGTCTTTGCAGTGTCTGAGGAGATAAACCATGCAGGATACAATTGCTTCCTTGAGTCTGGAATAAAAAGGAGTGTGAATGGTATCGATTTTGGTTGATTGGTGACATTGTTGATCTGCTTTGCTTTAGTGTTGCACAGTACCAAAGATGTGTCCATCTTCAACTGGGGAATTGGCTGAAAGCCAGGAATGCAGGGCGATGCAGTGCAAAGAGGTGATTTGTTGAAATGTTCATTCCTTAGTATAAGAGTATACCAACGTGGGCATCCTGCAAGTTTGTTCTTGTCTGGCTCTGTCCGTGTGGCATGTGGGAGCGTAGACCTTTTGTCCATGACGTACAGTCCCATTCCATGACGTTGGAGAGCAAGTGTCCACAGCTTTTAAGCTGGTGCGGACTGCATCGTGTATATTCCTAGACCTTCTCAGTCTACAGTGGTTGGGAAGATAAACCATGCACGGTACAATAACCTTGCAAACCACAAACTATCAAACCTTTGATTGAGATCACTCAACAAATTGGGCAGTGTTCGACCTCCGATTGCAGTTTCCCTGGGCATCAAGCTGCCCTCAATACTAACTGCAACATATTAACAGAGCTGCCAAGCAGTACGGATTTTCTGTATTTTGTACGGAGATGCGATAAGAAAACTGATGAACGATTTTGAGTTAAATACGGATTTTAAATATAGAATTCTGTTCAGTCTGAAGAAGGGTCTTGACCAAAAACGTCACCCGTCTCTCCAGCTCCAGGTTTAAACAGCGCTGTCATTTTAACGCGTGGGAATTTAAACAAAGCTGTCGGCTGCAGTGCTCTGGGCTTTAAACTTGGCGCTGTGGGCTTTAAACCTGGCGCTAAGGCCACAGTGCTATGGATCACAGTATTCTCGTATAACAATGAGTTTGGAATTCTCTTTCTCAGTGGAAGTTGAACCTTTGATTATTTTTCAGGCAGTGGTAGAATTCTGGATAAGCTTAGTGGTGGAAAGTTACCAGTGGGATTGCAGTTACATTGGGATTGGCCTTGATTTTACTGAACAGTGGTGGGAGGAAGGAGGGAGGCTTTCAAAATGGCTTCTACATCATCTGGTGCTAAAAGCAGGAAGCAGCCGTTCAAACAATAGTATACAAGAGATGGTAATGAATACACTGTCAAGTAAGGTGTGTAGAAGACATGTCAATTGGTAGCAAAGTTATACTTTCTTGTACTCTTACACGGGTATGATCGCACATTAAAAAGCAACATTTTGTTCAGCAAAATGGCACCGTATTAAAAACACTGATTTTCAGGTACTAGAATACTGAAATGCTCTGACAACTTGGCAGCTCTGTATTAAACCAGTGGTGCAATGGTGGAGTTCCTGCCTTACAGCACCAGAGAACCAGTTCGTTCCAACTATAGGTGCTGTCTGTACGGGGAATGTATGTTCTCTCTGACCGTGTGAGTTTTCCTGGGTGCTCTGATTTTCTCCCGCATACCAATGTACATTGGGAGAGATTTTGTTATTTCTAATAATAGTGAAGAACTAGGCTTATTTGCTAATTGCAATGATTCTGGTTTATTTCAGGTTCCCTGGTACACCAGCAAGAAGGCCAACAAGATGTTTCACTTGATCGACAGATGGACTCCCATTGGGTTTTAATGCCCTTTATCCCCTGGAGCTGCCAGCATTTGGTTTCAAGAGGAGGGACACAATTGTTTTGACATTTTTAATTTGATATGTACTTGTTTTTCTGTTTGTATTGCACCTTCAATAAAAGTTTGTGTTGAAGTGCAGATTAAATCATTTTGCAAATGCATCTTAACAATGCCTTAAAGGGACAGGACTGGCTTTACAAACTTGGATGACCAAGGGTCATTATCAGAAATTTTGTATTCCCATGTGCATTGTACTAAAGGCCAATCTGATGCTTGTGCAGTGAGCGTGTTGCATTTTCACACGCCTTTTCACAAGTTCATTACAATGTAACTATTGGTTCCTTATTGCATCTTGTAAGCATTCAATATGGCTAAATCCCATTTCTAATTTTAAAAGTGTACTTGTTTTTTCAAAATTATCTAAGTATATTCAAGCATTTTCCTAATGTCTTTAGTGTATTATTGTCACATGTACTAAGGCAAAGTTTAAATGAGGTGGAACAGATATTTTGCAGCAGCTGGTGATGGGTGGCTGGAATGTGCTGCTAGGGTGCGAAATTAAATGTTACTGTCATTTATGACATCACAGAATCCTCTGAAATTTCCACCACCTCCAACGGAATCCCACCACTAGTCACATTTTCACATCTCCACGTTCCCTCCGCAACATCCCTTCCCACCTAAACAACCCTCTCCCCGGGTACTTATTGCTGCAACCGCAGAAGATGCAACACCAGTTGCTATATCTCCTCCCTCGACTATCCAGGGACCCCGACAGTCCTTTCAGGTTAGACAGAGGTTCCCTTGCACCTCCAACCTCATCTACTGTATCCAGATGGGCGATCTTTTTGTGAAACTCCTTTACTTAGCCCGCCTGAACCAACCTGCTTTCCCGGTTGCTGGACACGTTAATGCTCATTCCCATTTCCACACAAGACTTTTCTGTCCTAGATCTCCATTGTTAGAGTGAGGCTACATCTCATATTTTGCAGGGACAGCTTGCAGCCTGGTGGTATGAATTTTGATTTCAAGTCAGGTTTATTTGTCACATACACGAGATGTGCCGTGAAATAAAATGGCAATGCTTGCGGATTTTGCAACAAAAAAAAAACACAACTACAAAATCGCATATTACATATTTGTGGGAGGAAAAAAACAAAAAACGGCAATTTTAAAAAGATGCCACACAACAGTAAATTGGTACAGTAAAGTTAGTCCCTGGTGAGATAGGAGTTTATAGTCCTAATGGCCTCCGGGAAGAAACTCCTCATCCTCTCTGTTTTCACAGCATAGCAATGGAGGAGTTTCCCTGACCAGCAGCTGGAACTGTCTTGCTGGGGTGGAAGGGGTCTCCCATGATCTTGATGGCTCTGGAGTTGCACCTTCTGATGTATAGCTCCTGCAGGGGGCGAGTAGTTCTCATAGTGTTAAAGAAGGAACTGCAGATGCTGGAGAAACTCAGCGGGTGCAGCAGCATCTAAGGAGCGAAGGAGATAGGCGACGTTTCGGGTCGAGACCCTTCTTCAGACTGGTGGTAGTTCCCATAGTGTGTTCGGCCGAATGCACACTACTCTGCAGAGTATTCTTGTCCTGGGCAGAGCCGTTCCCAAACCAATTCGTGATGTTTCTGGACAAGATGCTTTCCGCAGCCTCTGAGTAGAAGCACGGGAGGATCCTAAGAATGTCCAGTTGGGAAAAGGCGAAGTACAACGGGATCTGGGGGTCCTTGTACATCAGTCTATGAAAGTGAGCATGTAGGTACAGCAGGCAGTGAAGAAAGTGAATGGCATGTTGGCTGTTATAACAAGAATTGAATATAGGAGCAAAGAGATCCTGCAGTTGTACAGAGCCCTAGTGAGACCACACCTGGAGTATTGTAGACAAAGTTTTTATATTCCACGTTCCACTTACAAAATTCTTAAGGGGTGGACAGGCTAGATGCAGGAAGATTGTTCCCGATGTTGGGGAGGTCCAGGACAAAGGGTCACAGCTTAAGGATAAGGGGGAAATCCTCTCGAGATGAGAAGGACTTTTTTCACACAGAGAGCGGTGGGTCTCTGGAACTCTCTGCCACAGAGGGTAGTTAAGACCAGTTCATTGGCTATATTTAAGAGGGAGTTAGATGTGGCCCTTGTGGCAAAGGGGATCAGAGGGTATGGAGAGAAGGCAGGTACGGGATACTGAGTTGGATGATCAGCCATGATCACATTGAATGGCGGTGCAGGCTCGAATGGCCTACTCCTGCACCTAATTTCTATGTTTCTATATTGGCCTGAAGAAGGGTCTCGACCCGAAACGTCACCTATCTCCTTTGCTCCTCAGAAGCTGCTGCACCCACTGAGTTTCTCCAGCCTTTTGTGTACCCTGGAGTATTGTATGTGGTTTTGCTCCCCTAATTTGAGGAAGGACATTCTTGTTATTGAGGGAGTGCAGCGTAGGTTTACAAGGTTAATTCCCGGGATTGCGGGACTCGTATGCTGGGAGAATGGAGCAGCTGGGCTTGTACACTGGAGTTTAGAAGGATGAGAGGGAATCTCATTGAAACATAAGATTGTTAAGGGGTTGGACACACTAGAGGCAGGAAACATGTTCCCGATGTTGGAGTCCAGAACCAGGGGCCACAGTTTAAGAATGAGGAGTAAGCCATTTAGAACGGAGACAAGGAAACACTTTCTCAGAGAGCTGCGAGTCTGGGATTTTCTTACTCGGAGGGTGGTGGAGGCCAGTTCTCTGGATGCTTTCACGAGAGCTAGATAGGGCTCTTAAAAATAGTGGAGTCAGGGGATATGGGGGGGAAAGGCAGGAACGGGGTACTGATTGGGGGTGATCAGCCATGATCACACTGAATGGCGGTGCTGGCTCGAAGGGCCAAATGGCCTACACCTGCACCTATTGTCTATTGTCTCTGAATATCCTCAATTGCTTGAGGTGGTAAAGGCGCTGCCGTGCCTTACTCACCAGTGTTGCAGTGTGTGATGTCCATGTCAGGTCCTCTGAGATGTGGACTCCCAGGTATTTAAAGCAGCTCACCCTATCGACAATATCCCTATTTATCTTCAATGGTGTGTTCGTCCTCGGATGACGTGCCCTCCTAAAGTCCATGATCAGCTCCTTGGTTTTACCTACTGGTCTTACTGGCAACGGTAAGGCGCTGCCACGCGTTAACTTTTGTAATTTCACTGAAGTAAATTCAGAGGTATTTTGACATCAATTATGTGACAAGTCAAACAAACTTTATTGTCATTTAGAAATACATCGATGTATGCAATTCCAAATGAAATTCAGTCGCATTTGGCTCCCCGTGCTACATGATAATAAACAGAAGGATAAAATGGATAAAAGGATAAATAGACAATGGTGGCAGCCCATTACATGGCATTCAGGAGTCTGATGGCTCGTAGGAAGAAGCTGTTGCAGAACCTTGTGTTAAAGAAAGAAGGGTCTCGACCCGAAACGTCGCCTATCTCCTTCGCTCCTTAGATGCTGCTGCACCCGCTGAGTTTCTCCAGCTTTTTGTGTAACCCCTGTTGCAGAACCTTGATGTTCTGCTCCATATGCTACGATATCTTTTGCCCGAGGGCAGCAGAATGAACAGTCCGTGATGGAGCTGCATGGGGTCTTTTATAATACTGCTGGCCTTAGACACGCAACGTTTGGTCGCAATATCCCCAATTGAGGGGAGAGAAGCCCCGATGATTTTTTCCGCTGTCTTCACCACTCTGCACGGACTTCCAGTTGGAGGCTTTACAGTCCCCAAACGAGACAGAGATACAGCTGGTCAAAATACTCTCTATGGTGCACCTGTAGAAAGTGGTGAGGACGGGATGGGGGAGGTGAGCTCTTCTCATCCGGCGTAGAAAGTGCAGCCACTGCTGCATTCTCTTAACTGTTGATGAGATGTTATTTGACCAGGTCAGACTGTTAGTGATCTGCACCCCCAGGAACTTAGTGCTACTGACCAACTCCACATCGCTGTCATTGATGTGAAGTGGTGTGGGACTGTGCCGATTTTTCCTGAAGTCGACGATGACCTCCATTATTTTTTCGACATTCAGGATCAGGTTGTTAGTATTGCACCAGTCCACCAGTTGTTTCACCTCCTCCCTGTAAGCCAGCTCATTGTCGTCCCGGATGAGGCTAACCACTGTTGTGTCATCTGCGTACTTCATGATGTGGTTTGTAGTAAACCTGGCACAACAGTCGTGGGTCATCAGGGTAAACAGCAGTGGACTCAGGACATAGCCCTGAGGGGAGCCGTTGCTCAGAGAGATGATGTTAGAGGTGTTATTTCCAACCCTCACTGACTGGGGTCTGTCAGTGGGGAAGTCCAGAAGTCCAGTCCAGTAGCACATGGGGGTGCTGAGGCCCAATGGAACCAGTTTGCTTATCAGGTGCTGAGGGATAATTGTGTTGAATGCTGAACTAAAATCCACGAACAGCATTCGCACATAAGTGTTCTTCTCCTCTAGATGTTCCAGGCTCAGATGGAGCACGGAGGATATAGTGTCCTCTGTGGAGCGGTTTGGCCGGTTTGGCCATTGGATTTTTTTGGCACTGTTATGATGGTATGACAAGTTCATGAACTGCTTTTGAATCTCTTAAAAGCTATATTTCAAAGGCGAGGGGGCGAAGGGCAATATTTCCTGGCACTGTAAACTGTCACCCTGCTGTTTCACCCTGACTAACACCTGTCATATCCAAGGATCACAAATGCAGAACTTCCACCGGAGAACATTGTACCATAAATAGCTAAAATAATCTTAGAAACAGAGAAAATAGGTGCAGGAGTAGGCAATTCGGCCCTTCGAGCCTGCACCGCCATTCAATATGATCATGGCTGATCATCCAATTCAGTATCCTGCACCTGCCTTCTCTCCATACCCCCTAATCCCATTAGTCACAAGGGCCACATTTAACTCCCTCTTAAATATAGCCAACAAACTGGCCTCAACTACCTTCTGTGGCAGAGAATTCCACAGATTCATGATGTTAGGCTGCAGAGCGACCGGAGATATGATCCGGAAAACAATCGCATCTCTTTTTGTCGTTTTTAGTGTTTTAAAAGTATGTTAATGCTCTCTGGTTTGTTTTACCTTGCCAGAGATGCGATTGTTTTCCAGATCATATCTCCGGTCGCTCTGCAGCCTAACATCATGAATCTGTGGAATTCTCTGCCACAGAAGGTAGTTGAGGCCAATTCATTGGCTATATTTAAGAGGGAGTTAGATGTGGCCCTTGTGGCTAAGGGGATCAGAGGGTATGGAGAGAAGGCAGGTACGGGATACTGAGTTGGATGATCAGCTATGATCATATTGAATGGCGGTGCAGGCTCGAAGGGCCGAATGGCCTACTCCTGCACCTAATTTCTATGTTTCTATATAACCATGAAAAAAAGGCAAGATGAGAAACGAGAGAAAAACGGACCTGACTTTATTGATTTCCCTCCCCCTAGTTCACAGATTAATTTTACTGATTGCCACCTTCCCCTCAGTTATCAATGAACCATTGTACAATTTCTTACAGCGTCCACTTTGATCTGTCGTTTTCACATGTTAACCTTCCGTATCTCTAGTGTCTCCCTCACCCCTGACTCTCAGTCTCTGCCTGAAAGTCACCCTTTCCGTTTCTCTTGAGATGCTGCCTGTCCCGCTGAGTTACTCCAGCACTTTGTGTCGATCGTCGGAGCTCGCTTCTGCCGCGTCCGCTGGTCCATTCCAAAGGGTGCGCTCTCTTTCACCCCTTCATTTCCCCCCCCGGCGGTGCGCACGCGCGTCGCTCTCTTTTTCTCTCTCTCTTTCTCCACACTCCCGCAGTGCGCACGCGCGAGTAGGCGGCCAGAAGCAGTGCGCGCGTTCTCGCCCCTTCCCCACAGTGCGCACGCGCAGCGGCAATTGCGCGCTCCCGACCCCCCTCCACCCCCCGCAGTGCGCACGCGCGGCAGCTGCAGCAATTGCGCGCTCCCGACCCCCCTCCACCCCCCGCAGTGCGCACGCGCGGCAGCTGCAGCAATTGCGCGCTCCCGACCCCCCTCCACTCCCCGCAGTGCGCACGCGCGGCGGGACGGTCATCCAGTGCACGTCCTCGCGCCCCCAGCCTCACTGTGCGCACGCGCGGCGGGTCGGTCAGGGTCCGTGTGTGCGCGTGCGCGTGCGCGATTGGCAGGCAGGCAGGCAGCAGGGAGAGAGACAGACAGACAGACCGGTCTGTGGCGGGCGGATCGCTGAGGGAAGTGAAGTGAAGAGAAGTGAAGTGAAGAGAGCGGGTAAATATAACCTCCCGACGCTGCTGCCGGGGGTGTCCCCCCCTATCTCTCCCCGTCAGGGCCCGGCCTGGATCAGAATCAGAGCCCGGGCGGCAGCAGTAGCTGCTGTTGACCTCCCGCTCGCTCGCTGCGGCCTCGTCCCCCCCTCTACCGGCTCAGAGCCTGCACGCTCCCGCTGTCCCACCTCCCCATTCCCTTCCTTCACCCGTCTCTCCTTCTCCCCTCCATAATCTGTGCCCCCCTTCTCTCATCTCCCTTCCTTCCCCCATGTCTCCCTCTCTCCTTCCCTCCCGCGTGTCCCACTCTCCCGGTGTCTCCCTCCCTCTCTCGTCGCGCCTGTCTACCCTCCCCCCCCCCCCCCCATGTGTCCCTCTCCCCCACCCAACCACCCCATGTATCCCCTACTCACTCTTCCACCCCCTCCCATATGTGCCCCTCACTCCCTCCCGTGCCTTCCTTTTCCTCGTATGCATCTCCCTTCCGCATGTCTCCCTCCTCCCTCGCCCCGGGCAGCTCATCGCTCGCCTGTTATGGAAGTTTTTCTTTGCTCGAACAGGCGGCTCCATTTGTGGCAGGCGGGAAATTTAAAAGAGGTGGGTCTGCGCTCCAAGCCCCGGTCTCTGTCCCTTCCTCCCTCCTCTCTGGCCTGGGTCGGTCCCCTCTCCTTCCTGTGCCTGTGCCTTGGAGCGCACTATTTGTGACGTTCTAGTCTAATTGTCAGCGATCTCCACATTTTAGAAGTAGTTTTCATATAAGAATCAGAGTTACGTAGTGTGGGTGAGTGCGTGGAGATGACAGCAATATTTGAGCTTTCTTAGAATGTTAGTTTCCCTCCGGTGGAGTGTCATTTGGATATCGAGTGTTTGTGGCAAAATGATAAGGGACGTAATTGGAAATTGTGGCCGGTTGGTTTATTTTTAAAAATATTTTCCAAGGAAACGTGTTTTTTAATTCATTGGAATTGTGTTCTTTCGCTTTGAAAGTGGATTTGAAAGTAATCTTGAGGGGAAGTAAATAAATCGAGATTATGGGGAAAAAAGAATTGAGGCAATGAATTGTCTTGAAAGAGCTGCATTGGCACGATGGGCAAAAGTCGGCCTAATGTTACAAAAGTCTAAACGTGTTTTAAAATATAGCCTGCTGTATTTGCAGTCAGTGTCTTAATGAGAAATTGTTCTAATGATTTAGTGCAATAGCATATTTGAATCAAGAAGTCAGCGCAGAATGAATTTGACATTAATATGCTGGACCTATTCAGCGTTCACAATAAAAGCGGCAGTTATCATAAATAAATGACACAAAGTGTTGGAGTGGGTCAGATGGCATCCATGGAGAGCACAGATAGGTGACGTTTCGGGTCGGGACCCTTCTTCGGAAAATTCAGAATAGTATATTTTATAAACCAAACTCTGCAGTTCATTGTTTCTGCTCATAAATAAATGGTTTATTTCACAAAGGGTTTCTGAAGATGGGAACAAAGTGCAAAATGCTGGTAAATTCAGCGGGTTAGGCAGCATCTGTGGAGGGAATGGATAGGTGACGTTTTGGGTTGGAACCCTTCAGACAAGATGGGATATTTTAAACTGAAGAACCTCTGATGCTGATGCAGATAAGTCTTATGCTATCAAGTCATGCATATGTATTATTGTCTCTAGTCACTTAAACTGCTTAATATTGCTTTTCAGGAATTTCAGAATACAATGGCAGGAAAAAAACCAGTGAAGAGGTCTTCGTTACCAAAGGATAATGTTGAGAAAAAGCGAGGTGAAGAAAGTAAAAAGATAAAGAGTGAGTATATTTATTCAGCCTGTCAATTACTAATTGTAAAATGCCACAATTATATTTGTTAATATCTTTTAATTATTGCAGTCACACTGTAAGCTGTAAAATATTCATAATTTCTTCTTTCTTTTTTGTGCTTGATTATCAAATGTATGTCAATTGATAATCTACCAGTGTGTTGTCAGTGTTTGTTGGAGAAACAAGGAACTGCAGATGCTAGTTTACGCAAAAGGACACAAAGTGCCTGAGTAATTGAGTGGGTCAGACAGCATCTCTGGAGAACATGGATTGGTGAGGTTTGAGGTCAGGGGTCTTCAGAGGCAAAAAGTCACCTATCCATGGTCGCCAGAGATGCTGCCTGACTTGCTCCGTTACTCCAGAACTCGTATTTATTTGGAAACCCGCAACTGCAGTTCCTCGTGTCTCCATCTTGCTTGGTAAGAGCTTGGATTCTTGAATTAAGTTGTGTTAAGTATGACATTTTGTGGCTTGTTGTTAGAGGCCTGGTGTTACACATTCAGAGCCAAACTATCCTATCTGCAGGAGCAGTTCTGCTTTATACCAGAACCCATAGATCAATGGGGGTCTCGACCCGAAACGTCGCCTATCTCCTTCGCTCTTTAGATGCTGCTGCACCCGCTGAGTTTCTCCAACTTTTTGTGTAACCCCCATAGATCAATATATTAGTGGACAGCCAGGATGACGTTTGATTGGCATGTTTGGCAGCTAATGGGTTAATGGGATGTTGGAACCAGGTTCTGGGAAATGGGATTTATTTTCCATTCATGATTTGAGAATACTGGTGTGGAAAGGTACCGGTTACCAGGATAGTTAATAAAGAACAGGACTATTGATTGAAATACATGGTTTTGGACCTCAACTCTTAAATTGAACTTAAATTTGGAAAAAAATCATCTATTACTATAGCTAGATCTGAATATATTTAGTAAAAATCTATTATGATCAAAAAGCAATTAGATTGTTCTAAATATCAATTTGGTTTATTAAAGTTAAGGGGAGGAAGTCTACAATCCTTGTGTAGGAAGGAACTGTGGATACTGGTTTAAACTGAAGATAGACACAAAATGCTGGAGTAACTCAATGGGACAGGCAGCATCTTGAGAGAAGGTATGGGTGATGTTTTGGGCCGAGACCCTTCTCGACCTGAAACGTCACCCATTCCTACTCTCCAGAGATGCTGCTTGTCTCGCTGAGTTACTCCAATGTTTTTTGTCAATCTACAATCCTTGCCTGGTCTGGCTAATTTTTAACTGCCTTCTCCGTTTAGTGATAGTTATATGCCAGCAATATCCTTATCTGATAAATAAACGGCAATGTTTCAACAGAAGTGCGCCTGAGTAATCAAGGGTCAGGGAAGTTACTGGGTTAGCTGACGTTTGGTTAGTAGCCCTTCGGTAGTTCCCTGTATGTCTCTGATGCTTATTGGATCTTGATTCTTGATGGCATGCACCTTGGCTTCCAAGGTTTGGTTAAATGGATTTATCAATTTAGCGACAGTATGGCAATCTGTATCAACTAAAGAATAAGTCAGGAATCTAAACAGTTTTTTTCAGTTGTAAGTGTGTGAAAGTTTGTAAGCACGACAGACTAGGAAGTTCAAAATAAGGTAGAATCTAGCTCTGAATCTTATTGCTGGACTTATTACAATGTATACTGGACTACCTTTGCATAAGGTACCAGATACCAAAGCAACCTGAAATCTCTTTTTGAAGGTGATCCTGAGCCATAGGGTCAACCTTGATCCTAATGAATCATTAGGACAGGCTGGAGAAGTTATAGACTGTCTATTTGTTCTTACATTCTTACTTAAACTCCAATTATATTCAGTGCTTGTATCATCAACTTATTATGTATTATAGGCAACCGCTATCAACAAAATACAGGTTTTAAGGTGCAATTTGAGGAGGGAGTTGGTTTCTTGCAAACTCTAAATCTTTCTGACACTGGTACTTCTGGCCCAGGCTAGCAGTAGTGGTGAATTAACCGGCCCTGACTGTTCTATGGCACGGTCTGTCGGTTGTGTATTTTCGCTTCTCTTTTCTGGGTTCGATCTACTGCTTTGCAAAGTTGGCTGGGCTATACTTAACTATGAAAACTGGCCAAAATTTCACTGACAGCTGCTGGTACAATTGCATTTGTTTGCTGGATAACAGAGTGCGAGGATAGTAAACTACTTGCAATTTCTCATGGTTAATTGTCAATTAATATAATTTAATAGCTCCTTGGACACATTTACATTGCACTAGACAATCAATTGTGCATCGGTTCCTTAGATGGCAGGGATCATTCCACCGAGAAAAGGGGACCAAAGAAGTTGATACTGAGAAACTTCCATGACGCCTCTGCCAACTGCAAGTAAAAATAAAGGCATTTGTTGAAGGCTGTTTAAACTGACCACATCACTATCTGGCTTTATGATGTCTGCAGACTCCATTGATGAGGTCTACTGTTTTTGTTTTGTAAATGTTTCCAGTCTCTGTGCATCACACTAAGTGATTGTGCTCCTGTATTATTGCATTGTGAACATATGCGGGAATCGAGAGGTGGTCCAGTGCTTTGATCCTTTTTTTTCTTTTAACGGTAGTTGTGACATCACAGCTATTTTCCCTTGGTGTCAGTCTTGCTGGCAGATGATATTGTCATTGTTGCGTGCTGACTGCCAATGGGAATCATTTCTGCGTCTTACCCTGTTGTGGAGGCCTCCCTATGTCCTTGGGTTACACGCTCTTGAGTAAAAATCTCAGTTTTAATTGGTGGCCCCGAAAGCTTGAAAGATTGTTTCATGTTGTACTTGCACCTTGTTGTATCTGTTGGCGCCATGAACTGGGAAGTAACTGCATCTTTGTCAAAGAATATAAATCTCAGAAGAGTAAGTAATAAAACAAACTTAGCATCAAAGTGAGTAAAGTCCCCCAGTTCCACAGCATATCAGTCATAATTTTTGAATTAAGTTATTTAAGCTTCAGGGCCCTTTGAGTGATTTGGAGGTCTTGCATTTCACGTTACATTACATTTGGAAGAAATACATTTCAATCCAAGGCATAAGTCCTTTCTCCAGACATAAATGTCTTGCAGAAAGGAGGGCACTGTAATTGGCTCCATGAGGGACAGAAGTTTAGGGGTAACATGAGGGGGAACTTCTTTACTCGGAGAGTGGTGGCTGTGTGGAATGATCTTCCAGCAGAAGTGATGGAGGCAGGATCGATTGTAACATTTAAAAGGAAAGTAGATAGGTATATGGACGGGAAGGGAATGGAGGGGTATGGTCTGAGTGCAGGTAGATGGGACTAGGGGAAAATAAATGGCCGGCACGGACTGGAAGGGCCGAGAAGGCCTGTTTCCGTGCTGTAATTGTTATATGGTTATGATGTGCTGCTGTGCATGTTTATCTTGCTGTCATTTGCAAGTTCGATATTTGGAAATGTAATATTCCCTCATGTTTCACAAATTACAAAAAGTTTGGATGTAATATTTTGGTGCATTTTTGAAATCATTCTTTTTAAATGAAGCCATGTTTATCAAGAGAGTCTCATTTTCAAGTCACAACACTCTAACATCTAAACTCTGCATTGTCTAAGTACCTGAAGCAGAAGTTCTCAAGATATAACTTTCACGAGAAATTGTGTTTTAGGCCGTAAATCCGGGCCATGTTATTGGCACAAGAGAAATGTTTTTTTTAAAATCGGGCATATTGTGTGTAGGAATATTCTGTAGATCTACTTCAAACATGAGCTTGTGTCAGAGGGCATTGTATAAGAATGGTCTTGGCTCCCAGCCTCAATGAATCTTGAGTTGATCATTGATGCTGTTGCGGACTGCCATGTTCAGGGATATGCAATTTCAATGCAATTTGGGAGAAAGCTGCTTGTTTCAATCAGAAGTTGCATCTACTAATTATTCCGCCGAAAAGGCAATTGAACAAAGAAATTAAACCAAGTTGTGTTGCCACTTGAACCGTTCACACCATTTAAGTAGGTCATGGCTGATCTTTATTTTGGGGTGCGTTCCGGCTTACCTCTGCCGTTTATGCCTTCTGATCTAGCCCTTGAGGGACCCAGGCCTAGGTCCAAAATATGTCCCCCTGTTATTGGATTTCTCCAAAATCAGAAACTACAATCTAAAGGAATTGTGCAGTGATTCAGGAAACGTGGAAATCAATTTGTACTCAGCTATTCCCTCACATCACAGTGATGAATGCTGTGGTGGATGTTTTGTGTTAAAAAATGTATTGTGTATTGTGTGTCTTTTTTATTGTACCGCTGCTGGCAAGTTCATTTCACTGCACTTCATTGTGTATGTGACGATTAAATCTGACTATTGACATCATTGTAACGAGTGTTTTTGTAGGTTTTGTGACATTAGTTAAGGGTAAAGTTTAAGAAAGAACTGCAGATGCTGGAAAAAAACGAAAGTACTACAAACCCACTGACTCCCATGGCTATCTGGACTACATTTCTTCCCACCCTGCTTCCTGTAAGGACTCTATACCCTACTCCCAATTCCTCCGCATCTGCACCCAGGATGAGGTGTTCCAAACCAGGGCATCGGAGATGTCCTCATTCTTTAGGGAACGGGCGTTCCCCTCTTCGACTATAGATGAGGCTCTCACTAGGGTCTCTGCTATGTCCAGTAGCTCCGCTCTCACTCCCCATCCCCCCCCCACTAGTAACAAGGGCAGAGTCCCATTTGTCCTCACCTTCCACCCTACCAATCGTCACATAAAACAGATAATCCTCTGACATTTTCGCCAAGTCCAACGGGATCGCAACACTGGCCACATCTTCCCCTTTCGGCTCAGAGACCGCTCCCTCCGTAACTCTCTGGTCAATTCGTCCATTCCCACCCAAACCTCCCCCTCCCCTGGTACTTTCCCTTGCAACCGCAGGAAATGCTACACTTGTCGCTTTACCTCCCCCCTTGACTCCA
Organism: Raja brachyura; assembly: GCA_963514005.1. Next base: position 30,784,428 of record OY740809.1, on the reverse strand, counting down.
TCCAAGGACCCAAGCAGTCTTTCCAGGTGAGGCAGAGACCTCCTCCAACCTCACCTCCTGCACCTCCTCCAACCTCATCTATTGCATCGGCTGATCTAAATGTCAACTGCTCTACATGGGTGAGACCAAGCGTAGGCTTGGCGATCGCTTCGCCCAATGCCTCCACTCAGTTCGCAATAACCAACCTGATCTCCTGGTAGCTCAGCACTTCAACAACTCCTCCCATTCCGAATCCGACCTTTCTGTCCTGGGCTCCTCCATGGCCAGAGTGAGTCCCACCACAAATTGGAGGAGCAGCACCTCATATTTCGCTTGGGTAGTTTACACCCCAGCGGTATGAACTTTGATTTCTCCAATTTCAGGTAGTCCTTGCTTTCTCCCTCCCTCCCCTTCCCAGGTCTCCCACAGCCTACTGTCTCCGCCTCTACCTTTCTTCTTCCCGCCCGTCCACATCAGTCTGAAGAAGGGTCTCGACCCGAAACGTCACCTATTCCATCGTTCCATGGATGCTGCCTCACCCGCTGAGTTTCTCCAGCATTTTTGTCTACCTTTTAGTTAAGGGTAAATGTCAGCGAGGACTTTAGGGAGAACTCCTGATGAAACTACAGCTGTGGGATCTTTAATATTCAGTTCAGAAGAGTGTTGAAGCTATAGCTTTGCATTTTATATGAAAGACTGCAGCTTAATATACTTTGTTAAATAGATAGTGTTGGTCTTGAAAATGTACATTTTAGTCTGCAAATCTCTTGAATAAACCTCTCTTCTATGCTCGACCAAAGCAAGCATAGCCTAAGGGTTCTGCTGGAAGCCTAATCTGCCTTTCTTTCTCCATAGTCTCTCATTCCTCCCACGGAGCAATCCCTGGAATCGTCCTGACCCTGGGTCAGGGTGATGTTGGCCAACTCGGTCTTGGTGAAAACATCATGGAGAGGAAGAAACCTGCTTTGGTCAAGGGACTACCAGAGAAGATTGTGCAGGTGGAGGCTGGTGGAATGCACACCGTGTGCCTTGCACCAACAGGAAATGTAAGTACGGGAAGCAAAGGCTCGCATTTATATGTCAACTCTTAGAAAATAGGTGCAGGAGTAGGCCATTCGGCCCTTCGGCTCTTATCACCAAAGATCCTATAGCGGAGCAAGATAGACCACTCCTGCTAAATGCAATGGGCTGACGTGTAGTACGGAACGGAACGTGGACCTTTTTTTCATCCATTTCCGTAATCGGACCCGACCCGACTCGCAGTGTAATCAACGTTGCGGGGGAACAGTTTGTGTCAATAAATTAAAATTCTGAAAATGATTTTTACCAAATAACTTTTATTTTTATGAGGATGTTTCAGTAACCGGTTTCCGTATCCGCACTATTATTCTATGGGATCTTTGGTGCGGAGACGGAAGTCGGTTACGGAAATGGAGCCTTAAATTACCCATGAATCTGCCCATGACCGTATGACGTCTTTTTCGTCGAGTATCTTGCTCGCTATAGGATCTTTGCTTATCACCATGGGTGATGCTTCTTGTTTGACATGGGCATTCTGGGCTGAGTAGGCTGTTCCTGTGCTGCACTGCTCTGTTTCGTCACATCATTGAACCTCCTTCTGGCCCATGACTCTGTGTGGAGACAACAGCCTGATGTTCGATAACAATCACAGACCTTGTTTCCTCAAGAGATTTTCCTTTCACAATTTCCAGCCTAGTCATGCCCAGCCTCATACAGCTCACTGATACCTTTTGCATGAGGTCCATAATCAGGACTGTCTATGCACACCCATTATTTCACCCTGTTATTACCCAACTGGATATCTCCATTCTGGCATGACTCCATTCTTTCTTTGGTCCATTCCCTTCCCACATATATCTGTAACACTGTCTCTTGGACCAGTGCTGACAGGTTCAAGAGGGAATATCTCAATTTCTGCTGTGGAAATGTTTTTTTTGCACTCCTAAAGGTTCAGTGTTAACAATTGTGTCCCCTTTGCTGTGGTGTCTAGTGCCAGATAAATAGCTTCTCTACACAATCAATTTGGGATACCTGAATTAAGTGAAGTCCAAACTTTTTGAAACCATTATCATGCAACCTCAGTACCTGGTGAGGTGGATGCAAGGTCATAATGTTCTCAAGGTGAAGTTTGAGAGAATACAAGTCAGTGACTTTAGAAGTAACTCATTGGTGTCCTCTGAAAAGTGGCTTTTTTGTTAAAACTTCCACATAATGAGTTAGGCTTGTTAATAAGTAACAGTTCTACTTAATTGCAGCTGTTAATTAGTTTCTTTCAAATGCAATAGTAGTATTTAAATCCAGTTCAGTTGGACAATACTGATTTAAATTTACTATTGACTTGAGTTGGTGAGAAATTTCAGGACAGCGATATGTGTGAAATTGTATCAATTTAGTTTTTTTTTAAAGCATTATTTGAAAGGAACACCATTGGGAATCTGTGGGTGAATGATTTACTGTAGTTAGACAAAGGTGCTGGAGAAACTCAGCGGGTGTGGCAGCAACTATGGAGAGAAGGAATAGATGACGTTTCGGGTTGAGACCTTTCTTCAGACTGAATTAGTAATCATTGGATGATATTTGAAATTGACACCCTGAATAGACCCTATTCTTTCCCCACCACATTGAGCCATCCACAGCGTACAGATGCATGATAAAAGGAATAGCGCGAATTACATTTAGTGCAAGATAAAGTCCAATCAAAGATAGTCTGAGGGTTTCCACTGAGGGAGGTAACGGATCAGAACTGCTCTCTAGTTGTTGGTAGGATAGTTCAGTTGCCTGAGAGCAGCTGGGAAGAAACTGTCCCTGAATCTGGCGGTGTGCGTTTTCCCCGATGGGAGAGGGGAGAAGAGGCAGTGGCCGGAGTGCCACTCATTCTTGGGGCTATGGGGCAGGTACTGCATTGCGGGATTTATACAGGTGGGTGCCCACTGGTCTGCACAGCTTGGCAGACTGAACGGTGATTGATACCTAGATTTAGACAGGTAAAATAAAACATGTTTCTCAAAAGTGCCCCCTGGAAACAGTTTGAATTGTAATTCTGGCTTTCTTGATTAATGTTATGCATTTGTAGTCCAAAGTATAAGTGAACAACAGGCACTAGAGGAATAGCCCACACAGTAAAAGGTTACATTGATGGACTGGTGCATCAGTGGTAATATATTGGAGTGGATAGTGTGCAGGTCTGTAACATAAATGAGAGAATTGGGATAAATGGGCCATTTTCAACATCTAGCAATTCTCTGCATGAATGATGGCCGTCCTGAAATCCCTTCTAAATATCTTGCTCCTTACCCTAAGTTTACATCTTCAAGTGTTATCTATCTCTGATACAAGGAACAGTTCTGGAAATGCCATCCACAAAAAGCTGCATTCGTGGAGTGAGAAACAAATTAAACGGATCTTAGCAAAAATATTTCTCTCCATATTTGTTGTCTCATCCATGGAACATCAGTATTTTATTTTCAACATTTCTCAGGCTCTTTCTTTAAGCCCCCTTCTGACTTGTGAGCAAGAATTTTTTTTTTAATTTGAATGAACTAATGGAAAGTCGCCCAACACACACTGGGCCCTTGTGGAGTCCTTGAGGTGAGAAACTCTCTATTCAGAGCTAAGCTCTAAAGGCAACACAAGCTATATATAAAAGTTGAATGTTTTTTTAAAAGCTAGCCATGTACTCCTTTCTCTCCTTACACAGTACCCCAAGTCATGAAGTTTGACACATTTCCTTTCTGCCTACACTCATTAATCTCTGTGATTTGCAACATCTAATTTCTCTGGGGTTCATGTACATGTACATCTCTTTAATAAAATTAAAATCTACAGGAGAGAATGGTCAGACTGGACAAAGAACTTGCAGCCCCTTGTGTCAATATCAGCTCTTTAACGGCACTCTGTGAAATTGCAGTTGGTGCCAGTGAGAGACCAACAGACACCAGTAAAATACTCTGGTGCCATATAGTGGAATGGTACTGTGCTACTGTTTTCTGCTTGAGCATTATACAATGGCATACATCTCATCACCTGTGTTACCCATTGTTATACTGCAGCAGATTTGCTAATCGACACTCCTGCACCCATATCAGTATACAAGAGGTGGGGGTCTTGTACGATTGTAGAAATGTGCGCAGTTCTTGTTGATACACAACTTGAAGAGTGAGAGAGCACTAGTATAGGGAGCAGAGGGAAACTATAGGATGTTGTTGAGCCAGAGATTTTTGTTTGTTGAGATGGGAAAGCTGTTAAATTTAATTTGACATAGGTGAGGCTGTCGAAATTTAATTGAGGTAAATTAAATTTTTGATTGGTGAATGGGGAGAACTTTTTGCCCGGAACAGAGATAATTATATTTAGCTTAATATTATTGACTGGGAAAAGGATTAGAGAAGAGTTGAACAAGCATAAACTTCAAAAGATGGGATTAGTATAGATGGGGCATGTTGGTTGGCGTGGGCAAGTATGGCCGAAGGGCCTGTTTGAAAAGCCGTATGATTTGTCAGGATTGTTCTGTGTAAAATGACCTTGTGCCTTTTTTACCATCACAGGATGTGTTGAAGTACCTTTATAATCCATTAAGTTCTTTTGAGAAACACATGCGACACGCCTCAATTACTGAAAATCTTAATTAAAGGATTAAAATTCTGGAAGTACCTGGGCAGTATTTGTGGGGAGTGAAGCAGTTAATAATTCAGTTCAATACTTTTTATCCAAACTGTTCCTGATGTAACATTGGAAATTCACTGCTTCAATTTGTTCACTGCAGGCTTCCACAAACAGTGGAGAAATATTTGACCAAATATTGTTGGTTGAGTGCTAAATATTTATCCTGAACTACAGTTCTAGCAGACTGGAATGACTCGACGGACCTTTTTTTTTTTTTCAAATCTGCAGGTTTACACGTTTGGCTGCAATGATGAGGGTGCGCTTGGGCGCGACACGGCGCAGGATGGGTCCGACATGGTTCCGGTTCGGGTTCTGCTTGATGAACATGTGGTCCAGGTTTCTGCTGGTGACAGTCACACTGCGGCTCTGACTGAAAGTGGCCAAGTCTACATATGGGGCTCCTTCAGGGTGAGCTGTGGGAAGACTAATGGGAGATATAGTTTAGTTTAGAGATACAGAGTGGAAACAGGCTCACCGAGTCTGCGCTGACCAGCGATCCTCGCACATTAACACTATCCTATACACACTGGGGGCAATTTACACTAATACCAAGCCAATTGACCAACAAACCCGTACGTCTTTGGAGTGTGGGAGAAAACCGAAGATCTTAGAGAAAACACACGAGGAGAAAGTACAAACTCTGTACAGACAGCGCCCATAGTCGGGATCGAACCCGGGTCTGCGGCAGTGTAAGGCAGCAACTCTACCGCTGCGCCACCGTGCCGCTCAAACATTTGTTGCAGTAATCTAAAATTTTGTTCAATTTCGAGACTGAAATATTTACAAAACCCTGGGGAATAATTGTCTATCTCTTCTGAGCGTAATTGTCAATGGGTCAGCTAGCACCTGTTGACATGTAGGATCATTTTGTTCTCTGTCTGTTCTTAGAGTTATGCAGCATGGAAATAGTTCCTTCGGTCCAACTTGCCCATGCTGACCAGCATGCTCCATCTGCACTAGACCCACCTGCCTGCTGTTTTGTATTCATTGGAGTTGAGAAGGATGAGGGGGGATCTTATAGAGACATTTAAAATTATAAAAGGACTGGACAAGCTAGATGCAGGAAAAATGTTCCCAATGTTGGGCAAGTCCAGAACCAGGGGCCACAGTCTTAGAATAAAGGGGAGGTCATTTAAGACTGAGATGAGAAAAAACTTTTTCACCCAGAGAGTTGTGAATTTATGGAATTCCCTGCCACAGGCGGCAGTGGAGGCCAAGTCAAGGATGGATTTAAGAGAGTTAGATAGAACTCTAGGGGCTAGTGGAGTCAAGGGATATTGGGAGAAGGCAGGTTATTGATAGGGGACGATCAGCCATTATCACAATGAATGCCGGTACTGGCTCAAAGGGCTGAATGGCCTCCTCCTGCACCTATTTTCTATGTTTTGATCTCCAGAATTCAGTTCTTCCTATCTATCTCGTCTTGGTTCATTTTCTTCACATCTGTGTGACATTTCTGAAGTTCTTTGCCATTTAAAAGTTTTGTATTTCCATCCACCTCATATTCTCAGGCAATGATTTGCAATACTGATTATTTTACTCTCAGTAGTTGATGCCTGACCAGAATATGTCTGCTGTTTTTTACTTTTAACAATGTTTTTCAAAAATCCATCCTAGATTCTATGGGCCGAATGGCTCACTTACTTCTGTGCTTTGATATTCTAGTTCACACACAGGCAGTGACTCCAATGTTAGGCACCAGTGCCTGTCAATCTTAAGGAGCGGTTATTGGAATGGTGACAGCCAGCTGCTTCGCACATTTGTTCGGAGGAAGTCAGTGAATGTTTTGTTCACACAAAGGACAGTATAATGTGGAAATGTTCATTTCGTTACACCTGCTTACTCTTCCATCACCCTCCCTCTTTCACCAAACAAGAAAAGTACTGTGGCCGCATGCTTAATTATTATGCTGCTGAAAGCCACTTGGTCTTTCTCTTAAAACAGCAATCTTGTTTACTTAATCCCCTGAAGCCCTTCAATTTATTCTCTCAAATCCATCAGCTCGCTTTTGACACTCTGGATCAGTAAAAACTTTCAGGACTTAGTTCTCTCTTTTACCTTGCTTTCCTTATTCAACAAATAAAAGCTAAGTTTTAACCAAACTACCTAAGATTTGTCTTACAAATAAATAAATACTTAAATATAGTCCTTTTCGTAACATCAGGCCGTTGGTAAAGACTGCAGAAAATTAAGTACTTTTCAAATATAGTCATGGTTTTAATCAGTAGATTTCCACGCAGTAAACTGGAGCAAACAACATGACAATTTATTAGCCAGAAATGTTGTCACTTGCTGGGTTCCCCTGTTTTCTCTCGGCATATTGGCACAGAGTATTTATGGTCTGCCTGTGAGGCTTTTCATTAGGAAGATGGCACCTCGAATGTTTTGCACTCCTTTGGTGCTGCACAAGGCAGGCTAGATTATGTCCTCCAGCCTCTAAGATAAGGTTGAACCCTCTCATATTTGGATGAAAAAGCTGTCGACTGAGCCAAAATTGACATTCTTTTATTGTTCAGGCACATTCCAACCTCCTAATTGTAATTTTTCATCCTTCCTTCAAAGTATTCTCTCCTTTGGGCCCTGTACATTTACAAAAACATGCATGATTTTGAGTGTACTTGATGTGTTTAAATTTGAAATTTTGCAGGATAACAATGGAGTTATTGGACTATTAGAACCCATGAAGACCAGCCTTTTACCACAGCGGGTGCCCATTGATGATCCAATTGTTAAAATTGTCTCAGGTGAGAAAGCCTAGTTAATTCAGGTCCACACGACCTTCTGTTTCTGATATAATGGGCACAACTTTCCCTATCCCACTGCCAACCCTCAAGTCTTTCTGGAAATTAGTCACCCAGAAGGAGGTGATCGTCATAAATGCTGTATTTAACTGTTCCGTGGATATTAAATAAATCTCTTTTGAACTGGATTGACCAATTTGTTTCAGCCCAGGTATTTCTAGTGGGGCTACATCTACAGGGCTGCTAAAGGCATCACACTGCATTGCATTTTTTTGTCCCAATATGGAGTTTGAATGAGGTATTATGTTTGCTGCTGTGTACGGATCATCCATCTGCATTGATGCATTTGAAGTCACTGCCCAGAATAACCTGTTGGCAGCAGCAAAATGCACAGGCCCAGTAGCATGTTAACATTAGAATCTCTCCCCTCGCAAATAAATAGTGCTCTTGATAACACAACCTACCACATGACAGATCTCAGTTGCCTTACTGCAAGAATCAAGACTCAGCAACTACTTTCCAGCCAAATTGTAAATGTGAAGCCTGGGAGATGTACTCCCTGTCTAGAAACTTAAAGCCAACACTCCAGTTAACTTTTGAGGATGTATCCCACTATCTGATATGCTATCTTTCCTATGGGGTAAATCCAATAGATCTAGTAGCACACATTAAAAAAACCCCAAGTTCCTTAGGTACTGTCAGTGTATAAATATCAACCAACAAAATTAAACTATGACACATCTTCTGGGTGTTAGCTACGTCTAGAGCCTGCCATATACTAAGTTGCAACATTAACTATATTGGATCTGCAGGTTTTGGGATGACTAAGGTGTTATGTGACTGCACACCTGTCTAATGAAGCAACTGTATTAGGGTTGTGAAGTTCTAGAAATGTCCACATAAATGCTTGCTCAAAGCGAGCCCTGTGCTCATCTTGGTGAATGAAAAATATATTTGTGTTCCTTTTAGGGAATGATCACTTGGCAATGCTGTCTCTTGACGGTGAGATTTTCACTTCTGGCTGTGGTGAGCAGGGACAACTAGGAAGACTTGCAGAATGTTTCACAAACCGAGGAGGACGGCGAGGTCTAGGTAAATACAAATTCTAAGTTACAATAGGGGTACGTCAGAAAGAGGTCGTGTATCTTCTTGGATTTGCTCTGCCATTCTGTTTGATCTCCGTGCACTTGTGCCTCTTCCGCAGGTGCTTCTTATCCCTGATGTTGGAACACATTTGATTCTTAACAGTACAAAATCTACAACCAAATTATTTGGTAGTCCCCCTTTTAAGGTTAATTGTTGTCATTTGCGGTAAATTCTGTTGTCAAGCTCATTGGTTATCCAAGCTGGGGTTGTTTTCTTCGGGGGGTGGGGGGGGTGCGGTGGGGTGATGGGAAAGAAGACGGGGAAGATTAAATTAAGATGTAAGAAGACACCAGACAGGATAAACAGGCCAAGAGGCCAGTAATGAGGAGGAATAAAGTTAATTGCTAGAATGATAAGACGAGCGGAGACGGTGTTTCATACCATGAGTGATGAGAGCTTGAAGTCACTGTGTGAACGAGTGGTGAAGACACTCATTTACAAAATACCTGGGTGAACGCTCAAAGAGCTGTAACTTGTGGGCAGTGGATGTATAGCTGGAAAATAAGGCTTAACCTGTTGTTACTGACGTGTCATGATGGCCCAAATAGTTGTCTCATGTTCCATATCACTTTACAATATCTATTTTTGCTTCATTTGTTCAGAACGCCTGCTGATTCCCAAGAACGTTCGCCTTCGATCCAAAGGGAGTGGGAAGGTGAAATTTACTGATGTTTTCAGTGGTGCCTATTGCACATTTGCAATTTCGAAGGAAGGCCATGTCTATGGTTTTGGACTCTCCAACTACCATCAGCTAGGTGAGCAGAATTGAAAAGCATTATTTAGATGTGCACCAACACCAAAGCAAACCTGAACATTGTTATCCTTTTTGCCTAAATACCAATAGGAATTAGCATTTATGTAGTGTCTTGGAATCTGGATCTTGAGTCAGCTCTACAACTAAATTCGACCAATGATGTTTTTGTTTTTTTGGTCTCAGTATTTCTTTTAAAATCTAAAATCCTTTCAATCTCTCCCTTGAATATAATCTGTAACCTGCCCTCCACAAACCTGTTGAATAATGTCAATGATTCTATACCCACTGGCTGAAGAAATGTCTTCTTGTTGCTCTCCTAAGTAGCAGACTGTTTATTTTGAGAATGTGAGTCCTTATTCTTGACATACCAGGCAAGGGGAAGAACTCTGCCTTTGGCATCGAAGGCTTGTCAAAACTTTAATAAAGTAAAATGTCGCCAGGTGTTTCACAGGAGCATTATCATCCAAAAATAACTTTGTGGCACAGTGAAGTGGAAAAGGTGACTAAAGGCTTGATGATTAGGTCGTTTTAAGGAGAGGCAGAGGTGACTGAGAAGTTTGAGTTTATGACCTTGTCATGGAAGACTCGGCTGCCAGCAGTGGAGTGATTTTAAAAATCAAGAATGCACAAGAGGTGGGATTGGAGGGTTGAAGTGTTTTGTATGTCTATTGGAGGTTGCAGGGATATGGACTTTTTAAAAAAAAAAATGGGGGGCAACATTGGTCAGTGAATAAAACAATAATGGGTGAACGTGAAATGGTGGGAATTAAATTGTTGCATGAAAGTTCATGATTCACTCGTGCAAAGCCCAAGTTGTCATTCACCACATGTCCACTTGCCCTGCTGAGTATGAATTCTGAGCATTTTATAAATTAAGCATTCATAAGACATGGCAAATCAAATAAAATGTATTAGACAATAGTTGCAGGAGTAGGCTCTTCAAGCCAGCACCACCATTCAATATGATCATGGCTGACCATCCGCAGTCAGTACCCTGTTCCTGCCTTCTCGCCATATTCCCTGACTCCGCTATCTTTAAGACCTCTATCTAACTCTCTCTTGAAAGCATCCAGAGAATTGGTCACCACTGCCTTGTGAGGCAGAGAATTCCAAAAAATTCACAACCCTCTGTGTGAAAAAAATGTTCCTCATCTCCATTCTAAATGGCTTACCCCTTACTGTGGCCGCTGGTTCTGGACTCCCCCAACATCGGGAGTATGTTTCCTGCCTCTAGCGGGTCCAACCCCTTAATAATCTTATATGTTCCAATAAGATCCCCTCTCATCCGTCTAAATTCCAGAGTGTACAAGCCCAGTCGCTCCGTTCTATCGACATATGACAGTCCCGTCTTTCTGGGAATTAACCTCGTGAACCTATGCTGTACTCCCTCAATAGCAAGAATGACCTTCCTCAAATTTGGAGACCAAAACTGCACACAATACTCCAGGTGTGGTCTCACTAGGGTCCTGTACAACTGCAGAAGGACCTCTTTGCTCCTATACTCGACGCCTCTTGTTATGAAGGCCAACATGCCATTTGCTTTCCTCACTGCCTGCTGTACCTGTATGCTTACTTTCAGTGACTGATAAACAAGGACCCCCTCCCCACCCCCGATCTTGTTGGATTTCCACTTTTCCCAACTTGACACCATTCCGATAATAATCTGCCTTCCTGTTCTTGCCACCAAAGTGGATAACCTCACATTTATCCACATTAAACTGCATCTGCCATGCATCTACCCACTTACCCAACCTGTCCAAGTCACCCTGCATCCTCATAGCATCATCCTCACAGTTCACACTGCCACCCAGCTTTGTGTTACCGGAAGAATACTCCATTACCAGAAGAATGATGTAACACGTTTAGGAGACGTATGCCATACACAAGGTATGGTAGTACATTGGACAGCTTAATCAGCGATGGTTTCTCCGTAAACATGTCTCAGCAGTTGTCGTGATTTTCAGCAGCTCTTTTCCTACTTGACCATGCTGCTGATCTTGCACTCCCCCTTTATGTAGAGACAACGGTGCCTGTATTTACTATGTACACAGCGTAAGGTCCAGTAAGTAGCACTGAGATCCATGTGCTCGTCTGAAGCAGATCAAATTGCTCTTTGTACTTGGTGACCTGGAAGGTATTTGATGTACAATTACCCCTAACTTCAGGAAAAGAGCTGCGAAGTGGGGTTAATCTCTACAGCTCTTTTACTGCTTGTGTGTTTATATTGAGCTAAATGGTCTCCTTTCGTGTAAACCTTTCCACAGGAAGTCACTTTGAAAGAGCTCTCCATTCTCCTGTTCTTCCCCATTAATCCATCAGATCGTGCCTTTTCCAGTTTGTACTGTTTGTCCACTGTAGAAAAATGCTATTGAATCTCTTGCAACTCGGTATTTTATCTCGCATCCAAATAATTCGCTGTATGCAAGGGTGCTTCCTCCATGGTAAAATGGTTCTTTGTCTGGATCACTATGAATCCTTGAACTGGTTGATGGGCCTTCCGTGAGAGGGAGCAGTTTCTCGTAAATGGTATGGGATTTAAATAAATAAATGAACTCTGTCATATAACAAATAGTTTTGCTACCGTAAGGAAAATGACACCAGCTTCTTCCCGTGACTGAAATATCATCCATAGTATTATTCCTCCTTTGTACGCTGAAAATCTTAATGGCCCTTCCAAAATATGACCCGAATTAGATACAATATTCTAGTTTAAGCTGTTATGATTATTGAAAGTTGAATATGCAAGGGCATCATGTTTAATATTCCAACATCCTTACCAGTGTCGTTACTGTATTTCAACAAGGTTAATAGACTTGCCTTCGGAAGGTAATCATAGTTGTTGAATGGTTTTGTTGATGGTCATTATTAAGGCTATATTTTTAGAAAGACAGATTGGATGATATTCCAGAAATTGGTGGATCGAACCATCCACGAGTGACTGCTCTCAGGGGAGATAGGCCACCAGTACGTACAGAGGGTATTTTGCCAGGTGGAGAGAGAATGGAAGGTATATGTAAGCTGTGCTGTCTTGTTTCTACCACAGGAACACCAGGCACATCTTCCTGTTACTCAGCACATAAACTAAGTGCATTCAAGAACTCGGGCAAGTCTTGGGCCAAATTCTCTGGTGGACAACATCATACCTTGTGCTTGGACTCTGATGGTAGGTATCACAGCAGAGGGGAAAAGGGAGCTTGCAATGGGCATCGGTTTCCATTTCAGTTTAGTTTTTAGATAGTGTGATAACAGGCCCTACGGCCCACTGAGTCCGTGTCCGCCAATGATCACCCGTGCACTATTTCTATGTTATCCCAGTTTTGCATCCTGCACACTAGGGGAAATGTACAGAAGCCAGCTAACCTGCAAACCTGCACATACTTGGTATAAGGGAGGAGACCGGAGCATCCACAGAAAACTCACGTGGTCACAGTTAGAATGTCCAAACTCTACAGGTAGCACCTGTAGTCAGGATTGAACCAGAATCTCTGGCACTGTGAGGCAGCAACTTTGTACTGCCCTTTTTTCAAAACCTTTACAATAGTTGGCAAGGGTGGTGAAGTTTCACAATTTCTCCTTGGACCCTGGCTTTTATTATACAGAGTTATACATGTGGTGATTTATCATGTTTCCCTCTTGTCATCTTAAATTTCTAACTTACCTTTTTTATGTTGAAGGTAAAGTATACAGCTTGGGCCGAGCGGAGTATGGACGCCTGGGGCTGGGAGAACGTGCCACAGAGAAGAGTACGCCTACTGCCATTCAAGAACTCCCTGTTATCACTGAAGTGGCTTGTGGAGCTTCTGTTAGTTATGCCATCAGCAAGGATGGTAAGTGTTTATCTTTCCTCTTAATTGTCATGTTTGCTGCCCACTTCAATGTAATGAATCAAATTGGAATTTACAGATGACTCGCAGATGAATTAAGATGCACAAGAACAGATTTTGAGATCTAACTGAGAAAAAAGCCATTAAGCCAGAGTACCATCACGATTAGAGCGGTCCCGTTTTTGTTATTACTTGTCTGTATGGAGTTTGTACCTTCTCCCCATGACCTGCATGGGTTTTCTCCGGGAACTTCAGTTTCCTCCCACACTCCAAAGACGTACATTGGCAAAAAAATTGATAAAAACGAATATATATATATTTTTAGTTGTCCCTAGTGTAGAATAGTGTTAATGTGTGGGGGTTGCTGGTCGGTGCGGACTCGGTGGGCCGAAGGGCCTGTTTCTACGCTGTATCTCCAAACTGAACTATACTTTTCCAGAAGTGGAAGCTATGGATGACTTGGGAGTTTATCCAGGTCAGACAGATACAAAAGATTCCACAGCTCAGTTTGAGGGAGAACCCTCCAATCTATTGCATCTTGTAATAAAACTGCATTGAATTTAAGTCCTGTAGTAGGCCCATTGGATTTATACTCTGCTCAAGCCTCCCTGACATCCTTTTAACACAAAGAACGGAATATCATGACCGCATTGTTATGGACAGCAGCATCTGTAAGAACAAACAGAAGCAAGATAAGATCATCTAGCCACATAATTGTTCCATTATTAAATAAGATAATGGCTGATCTTGTGCTGCATCCATAATTCTGCCCCATACACTGACCTTCACACTCTCGGGCCACCCACAAGTCTCAGCCTTGATTATATCGAGTGTATCAATAGGTCAGGAGCTGCAACAGTTTAGCTGCATAAAAGCATTTTTAAAAATCGTCTAAACTTGATACTAATATTCCCCAGACTACGCCTCATAGATTCAAACTTGCATAGAGTGGGGACAAAAAGCCTTAATATCAATTAGTGTCAATGCTTTTTGACAATTTATAACCCATTGAGGGTTTCCTGACTTTAATTCAACCTACATTATTTATGGAGACACAAGAGACTTGCAGATGCAGGAATGTTTAGCAAAAACATGTAGCTGGAGGAACTTAGTGGGTCAGGCAGCATCAGCGGAGGAAAATGAGGCATCACTTCCCTCCACAGATGCTGCCTGACCCAATGAGTTCCTCCTGCACATTGTCTTTTGCTACAATATTCAAGTATGGCTGTTGAAATTCTTTTCATATTACAGTGTCTGCTTCATTAGCCGTGAAATGCATGGGCATCCTCTGTTTATGTAACTTGCTGCACAAATCCTAGAATTGAGTGCACCTTTGGTCCTGATGCATTTTGGCTTTTTCCTGTTCTAGGCCGAGCCTTCGCCTGGGGCATGGGGACAAATTTTCAGCTGAGCACAGGCAACGAGGAGGATGTGTGGAGCCCCTTCCAGATGACGGGTCAGCAGCTGGAGAACAGAATAGTCCTCTCCGTCTCCAGTGGAGGCCAGCACACTGCTTTACTTGCAGCAGAAAATGGACAGAGCTGATGCATCCGGCTGCTCCACACAAAAACCTACTGCTGAAACAAACCTCGACCTTTGTAAAGACTGAGCCCTGCACTTTCCTCACAACCCTGAATGCAATGTTTTGTTATTACAGGAATTGATTTTATCTTGTTCATTTGTTTGTTTTCTATAACCCCCCATTGGAGTACACGTCTCATCCGGACCTGGAACCTGTGTACTCTGCTGTGTCATTTTATTGTTTTGTTCCTGTTGTTTATTGAAGCCAGGACAAGAAGTCTTCGCTTTGATATGAATTGGATTTCATTATGCGAGAGCCATTATTTTATGTTAAATCTCCCAAGTTTTTTGGGTGGGGATGGCTGGGCAGGCAAGTAGAAAAGGAAAGAAAAATATTCTTTTAAAATCTAATAAATCTTTTTGTGATAGTTTTCTATAAGATTTTTGTATTTCTAATCCTTTTGTAATCCGACAAATGTTGGTGGCTTGTACGTGTGTGGTGCATCGTGTGGGGCCTGTTTAGTTAGGATGCCGCAACTGTGTTCCCATTTGTTGCAGCTTCGCTCGAGGCACTCTGTTTGGTAGCAAGATGAATTTTCCAGTAGCAGGAGTCAAACCAGGAAGGGCACATTTTAGATCCTATCTAAAAGAGGCAGGTTGTATGAAAGAACATATAAAATGCACAAGCAGATTTAGTTATAAGGTTCAAACAGAAACTGGATAAAAAGTTAGTGATTGCAATGTAGTGACAATGAAATTATTTTCCAAACAAAAGTGGACGAGCGACAGAATTGCCTCCGTAGCTGAGAAAGTATGTGGATTCCAGATGTTCTATCATTCCTGGTGTCATATTTGCGGCGAGCAATGCGGCTGAGATTGTTCTGGGGCCACGCCCTTCGGTATGCCCGGTGAGAGTTAGCAGGGCAAGGTGGGCCATCGGAAGCTCCAGAGCGAGCATCGCGGAGCCATTCAACAGAAGACACGTCGGCTGAGGACAGGGGTGCCGGAGGTCGGTTGAGAACGTGCCGTCGAGTGAGCAAAGTGGGACCCGGCGTAGGGCAGCCCCTGAGAGAACAAAGGGGCTCCGGCGTGGGGCAGCCGCAGGCCCATTGTGCACTAACTACCTTGAGCACTTTGTAACTTTGGCGCCCTGTACATGGTGACTCTTTGCACACTTGGTGTATGGTGTGCAAACCAAAAAAATGTCACTGATAATAAAGTCTCATTCAATCTATAAAACACGAGCAGGAGAATCTGCAGGGTACTCATTATTGCCCAGATCCCACAGTTTATGTGGAGTAGTTCTGCCCGATGTGAGCATGTTGGTGTGAAATGTAGAGGGAAATAACCAGAGGCTCCCCCAAGTGGTTTGATGTTATCGTCTCTACTATATAGTGTTATATAGTGTGGGATAGTGTTAATGTGTGGGGGGATCACTGGTCGTCGTGGGCCGAAGGGCCTGTTTCGACGCTGTGTCTCTTTAAAAAAACTTTCACCCATTGCCGTTAAACTTCATTAATCTGGCACGCTTGGGACTTGGGAGGTGCTGATGTGGGCGATTTTCCAGTATATTAGATGTTTTTCCAATTGATACTCTTAACACGCATTTGTTATTTTTTTCTGGCTGTTATGCAATGGTAAGAATGAACCCTTTATGTTTAAAAGACCTATTGGAATTCGGGCCTCTTGAAGGAAGCACGTGAAGCAGCAGTCTGAGCCAAATGCTGTGCCATCAGTAATCTTCAACATTTGCATGGTGGATTATCAAAGTTTTGCTACTTCACAAATAAATTGCTTTCAGGCGCTGACTTGATGTGGCTTCCTACAAAGAGTAGACAAGGCAATTGCTTTGCTGAACACTTGTGCTCTGTCTGCCAGGGCCAGCCGGAGCTCCCTGTTGCTAACCATTTAATTCCCATTCCCGTACCCGAGTGCTGAGATATCCTTCAAACCTCAATCAGTATGAATTGGCAACAACCCTTCCCCTGCAATGACCATCAGCACAGGCACACCTCAACGCAGTGCGCTCAGTCCTTTGCTCCACTCACTCTATATCCAAAGCCATCTTTAAATATGTTGACAATCACACCGTTGGACTAATAACAGGTAACGATAAGTCAGAGTACCGGAGGAAGATTGCCAACAATGTCAATTTTGCTGTCAACAAAAATCAAGCTCGCAGTATTAGCAAACCATTACGCTGGCATTAGGCGCAAGATTGTAGGTGATACGGTAGAGGTAGAGCTACTGCTTTACAGTGCCAGAGACCTGGGTTCGAACCAGACTATGGGTGCTTGTGTGCACGGAGTTTGTATGTTCTCCCTGTGACCTGCGTGGGTTTTCTGAGATAATCGGTTTTCTCCCACACTCCAAAGACGTACAGGTTTGTATGTTAATTGGCGTGATATAAATGTAAAATTGTCCCTAGCGTGTGTAGGATAGTGTTAATATGTGGGGATCGCTGGTCGGTGTGGGCCAAATGGACTGTTTCTGCACTGTATCTGTAAACTAAATTGAAACTCTTCAGGAAGGGAAATCTGAGGATCCGTGAATCTTTCTTCAACGGGACGACGATGGAGAGAGACAACAGCTTTAAGCTCAAGTTCCTGGATGTGCGCATCTCTGAAGATCTGTCCTGGGCCCAGCATATTGATGCAATCACAAAGATGGCTCATCGATACCTCTCCTTCCTTGGAATGATTGAGGAGATTTGGCACATCACCAAATACTTTATCGATCTGGCGTAGGGTAGAAAGCCTACTGAGTGGTTGCATCATAACCTGGTTCAGTAACTCGAATGCCCAAGAATGAAGAGGCTCCAGGAAGTGGCAGGCATTGCCTGGTCCGTGATGAGTATTCACGGACCTTCCAGCCTTCAAAGGGATTTACCGGAGGGGTTTATATCAAAGACCCAAACAACCCTGGCTACGCTGTCATCTTGCTGCTACCACCAGGAAAGAAGGCACCAGAGCCAGAGAACCATGTAATCCAGGTTCAAGAACAGATGAGCCACATTGCACAGCCCTACCTCAGCAACTATCTACAATGGACTTTGCACTATGTACTTCGGTTCATCACTTATGGTCTGTTTTCCCAGTACCATTAATTATTTATTTATTCTATTATTGATTATTATATTTCAGTGTATTACATTGATGGGCCTGCAAAGCTGCGGCAAGTAAGAATTTCATTGTTCTGTTGCCGGATCATATGACAATTAAACTTCCCTACCATTCCTTGATCTCACCATCTCCATTGCAGGGGATACACTCCTGACCGACATCCACTACAAACCCAATTCCTCCGTCTACGCCGCATCTGCTCCCAGGATGAGGTGTTCCACACCAAGTCATCACAAGTGTCCTCATTCTTTAGAGAACGGGGATTCCCCTCCCCCACTATAGATGAGGCTCGCACCAGGGTCTCCTCCATATCCCGCAACACTGCCCTCTTTCCCCATTCCCCCACTCGCAACAAGAGCAGAGTCCCCCTGGTCCTCACCTTTCACTCCACCAGCCGGCACATACAACACATAGTCCTCCGCCAGTTTCGCCACCTCCAACGTGACCCCACCACTCGCCACATCTTCCCATTTACCCCCCCTGTCTGCCTTCCGCAAAGACCGCTCCCTCCACAACTCCCTTGTCAATTCTTCCCTTCCATCCTGCTCCAACCCTTCCCCGGGCACTTTCCCTTGCAACTGCAAGAGATGCTACACTTGTCCCTTTACCTCCCCCATCCACACCTTTCAGGGACCCAAGCAGTCCTTCCAGGTCCGACAAAAGTTCACCTGCACCTCCTCCAACCTCATCTACTGCATCCGCTGCTCTCGATGCCAGCTGATCTATATCGGTGAGACCAAGCAGAGGCTTGGCGATCGTTTCGCCGAACACCTCCGCTTGGTCCGCAATAACCAACCCGACCTCCCGGTGGCTCAGCACTTCAACCAAAGATTATAGAGGAGCAAGATAGGCCACTCCTCGGAAATCCAATGGACTGGTGTGCAGTACCTAACGGAAAGTCACGGCCGCCATTTTGGCGGACTGACTCCCTCTGCGTAATCCTCTCCAAAGCTACAGAGCAGTTGCAAGCAAAGATGATAGAGGAGCAAGATGCATTAGAAAGTTATTAGATTTATTTGTAATAGATCTTTACTTGCCTCTCGATCTCGCTCTCCCCTCTCTTCTCGCTATCTCTCTTTATCCCCTCTCCTCTCGATTTCTCTCTCCCCTCTCTTTTCTCAATCTCTCGCTCCCCTCTCTTCTCCCGATCTCTCTCCCCTCTCTCTCCCTCTCTTTTCTCGATCTCTCTCTCCCCTCTCTTTTCTCGATCTCTCTCTCTCCCCTCTCTTCTCTCAATCCCCCTCTTCTCTCGATCTTTCTCCCCTCTTCTCTCGATCTCTCTCTCCCCTCTTCTCTCGATCTCTCGATCCCTCTCTCTCCCCTCTCTTCTCTTGATATCTCTCCCCTCTCTTCTCTCGATCCCTCTCTCTCCCCTCTCTTCTCTCGATCCCTCTCTCTCCCCTCTCTTCTCTCGATCTCTCTCTCCCCTCTCTTCTCTCGATCTCTCTCCCCTCTCAATCTCCCTCCCTCCCCTCTCTCCCTCCCTCCTTCCCTCTCTCTCCCTCCCTTCCCTCTCCCCCTCCCTTTTCCCCCGTTCCCCCATTTCCCTCGCATCTTCCTCCCCAGCCCCCACCTTTGCGTAGTTTCCCTTGCATTGCATTGTGCAGCTTCCCTTGTATTGCTTTAACACACACTGTGCACAATTACAGGCACACACAAACACACATTCATATAAACATATGGTGGGACAGATAGAAGAGCTTATTTAAAATCTTCTTACAAAGACCATTATGTAATTTGTTTCTATTCTCTGTTGGGCCTAAGGCATAGCCGGGCTGCCAACTCTCGCACAGAGGGGAGGGAGGGAGAGAGAGAGGGAAATCGAGGAGAGGGGAAAGAGTGATCGAGGGGGGAGAGAGCGATAGAGAGAAGAGAGGGAGCGATAGAGAGAAGAGAGGGAGCGATAGAGAGAAGAGAGGGAGAAGAAGGGATCGAGAGGCAAGTAAAAATCTATTACAAATAAATCTAATAACTTTCTAATGCATCTTGCTCCTCTATAATCTTTGCTTGCAACTGCTCTGTAGCTTTGGAGCGGATTACACAGCAGGAGATTGAGAGACACAGATTATAGAGAAGCCTAGTTTCCCAATGATGTAGACGCCATAGTCGACACCATCTTTGGTCCGCTAATATGGCGTCGACAATCACACATGTGATACTACGCCTTTTCCACTGAGTGGCGCATCTTGCTCCACTATAATCTTTGACTTCAACTTCCCCCTCCCATTCCGTATCCGACCTCTCTGTCCTGGGCCTCCTCCAAGGCCAGAGTGAGCAACACCGCAAATTTGAGGAACATCACCTCGTATTCCGCTTGGGGAGTCTGCATCCTCTGGGCTTGAACATTGAATTTTCTCAATTCTGTTAACCCTTGCTGTCTCCTCCCCTTCCCACCTCTCCCTCAGCCCTCGGGCTCCTCCTCCTTTTTCCTTTCTTCCCTTCTTCCCCCCCCCCCCCCCCCCCCACCTCCCATCAGTCTGAAGAAGGGTTTCAGCCCGAAATGTTGCCTATCTCCTAGATGCTGCTGCACCCGCTGAGTTTCTCCAGCTTTTTGTATACCCTGACTATTAAACACTCTTGATTTGAAATTGGCGAGTACAAGTTTTCTACATTGTTGCTACACTACCATTTACCACCAGGAGATGGTGATCCTGCATCAGTTTTGAAATAAATTTTTAATAACCTAAATATTGCCATCTGCTGTCAGAATTAATACAGGCAGTAGCACATATAATGTCTGTTCACAATTAAGAAACAGTTGGTAATTTTTAAAGAAAACAAAATGCCATAAAAGCCGTCAAGCTGTATAAGTAGCAAGGAAATAGATGAAATGTCTCAGGGTGATGATATTGCACCAGGACACTCTTGTCACCATCAAGCTTAAATATCAACACCTTCACTCTCCACAGATAATGCATGGACAATATGTTTTCTGCAGGACTCTGAAGAAGGGCCCCAAACTGAAACATTGTCTGTTCCCCTCACGTATGCTGTCTGACCTGCTGAGTTCTTCCAGCACTTTATTTCTTGCCGAAGATTCCAGCATCAAGAGTCATGCAGCAGCAAACGTGTCTGTAGGCATCTGCAACTGGACAACAATCCCATCTGATTTGGTCATCTCCTGCGTAAGAATTGCTTTATACATGGGTGGGTGTAAAAGTGTCGCTGGTACATACTGTAGTTAGAGAATATCCGTTCCCTT
This sequence comes from Raja brachyura, assembly GCA_963514005.1. The sequence continues at coordinate 30,763,456 of OY740809.1, read as the reverse complement.
CACATTGATCAGCATGAGTGTATTGCAGAGTTGAAGGGGCATGCAGGAATTCAAGGCCCGCTGGTGGTTACCTGACTTGTTCCTTGTAAGTGGCACAACCTATATGGCTCAGTACCAGTCAACAATGTGGACCCCTACATTGGCAAGAGGCACAGGTGCAAAATAACCTCCCTGTATTTTCCCCCACTAGTTTCTGTTTTGAGTTCGGGCTATGCAACAATGACTAAACTGCATTTAGTGCAATCTGTCTAACTCCCGAGTTAGAACTGCCCCTGGGTTGTAATTGGATTATTGTCGAGGAGGAGTTATCTCTCCATCAATCCTTTTTCAACTTGTGCACTTGATTCATAAATGCGCAGCACAGCGACTCATTCAATGAATAGCGAGAATCTGGCATTTGTCAGTTCTTCTTGTCGAGTCCACACACAAGATTAAATGTTGTTTAGCCAGAGCTGAACACACTTCTCGGCATTTGCATACAATGGTGTCTGTCTTGTCGCTTTTTGTGCGTGGTGGTGGAAAGATTAGAGGAAACAGGGCTGCGACGTGAACACTCTTTCCTTGACCCCATTTGACAGTTCAAGAATTTCTTTAACCAGTATACCTAATGCTGCATAAGGCAGATTGATAATAGAGAGATCATGATGGATCTCATACATGGAACAGACAGGTTTGGAGGGATATGGACCAAATGCTGGCAGGTGGGACGAGTGTAGATGGGACATGTTTGGCCGAAGGGCCTGTTTCCACACTGTATCACTCTATGACCATGTTATCTGATCATTTAGGTCACTCGATGTAAAGATGTACAAAAACAGGAAAGTTCCATTGAAGTAAAGATGATAGCTTACATTTATAGATGTTTTCTCAATCTCATCATGGTTAAGGTGCCTTGGAGGGAATTTAAAACATTTTTAAATGGAGGTTTGGTTCATAAGTGATAGGAGCAGAATAAGGCCTTTCGGTCAGTCAAGTCTACTCCGCCATTCAATCATGGTTGATCTATCTTTCTCTCTGAACCCCATTCTCCTGCCTTCTCCCCATAACCCTTAGCACCCGTACTAATCAAGAATCTATCTATGTCTGCCTTAAAATCATCGCTGAGTGTACGAAAGGTCGCTGTCTGTTGCACAGTGCACGACCGCAGAAGCAGTAATAACTGTTCTTAGTGTTGGTTGAGGCATAAATATGATACAGGAAAGCTTGACTGATCTTTGGAATTGTGTCAAGAGGGCCCTTGCATTAGCTCGAGAGAGCTAACACACCAGAATTTAATGTATCATTCATAAGTTATTAACTGTGATGGTACAGCGCTCCTTCAGTAATGTGTGTGTGTCAGCCTAGATTAAGTTATTTTCTGTGGAATAAAACATGAATCCAGAACCTATGTGCTCAAAGATCCATGTAATAGCCACATAGCTCCTCATCTGAAGAGTAATGCTAGTGAGTTTAGCAGCTTAGTGCAGGCTTAGGAGCTCAACAGCATACTCATTATGGTTTTGCTGCTCCTATCTGTTGGGTAAAATATAGCAGCTTGATTCAGCTTGGGGATCTGTGTGCTTCGGAAATACTATCAGTTTTCATATTTTAGAAACATAGAAAATAGGTAGAGTAGTAGGCCGTTCGGCCTTCAAGCCAGTACTGCCATTCAATAAGATCATGGCTGATCATCCAAAATCAGTACCCCGTTCCTGCTTTCTCCCCATATCCCTTGATTCCGTTAGCCCTCAGAGCTATATCTAACTCTGTCTTGAAACACGGGGATATCCTATGCGGTCATGGGGAGAACGAACAAGCTGCGCGCAGTCAGCAACCAACCCTGACCTGTGGCGCCGCGAGGCAGCAACTCCATCGCTGCGCCACTGAACCGCCGCAAATGGTGACTGGGACGATCGCCTCATTCTTTCAAGAAACATGTCTCCAGTCGGGGACAAACAATGATCATGGCAGGCCCTTCAATTACCTTTTGGCTCCTGAGGTTGGTTCATCCCTCAGCGTCACACTCTAACCGCGGCACAGGCCCTCGGGGCACTCGGCTTCAAATCTTAATAATAATAATAATGCATTTTATTTACGAGCGCCTTTCAGGACTCTCAAGGACACCTTACAGATTAAAACAAGCAAATTACAAACATATAAACAAAATGAAACAAAAAAGTAGTAGGGATGTCAACAATACACAATTCAAAGAGGGAGCAGCGGCAGATAATCGCGCTAGCGTTCACTCTCACTTCCGGCAGCCATCTTGGAAACAGAACGATCAAAACACATTTTAACATGAACATCCACCACAGTGACTCCTGCACACTCCTCACTGTGGTGGAAGGCGAAATAAAGTTCAAGTCGTTCCCCTAGCTCTTCTTCGGCCGTGGGCCTCGAGCCCCCATTGATGGGGCGATCTTGACTCCCGTAGCCGGCGGCATTCAGGCCCTCCGCGTCGAGGCGATCCGCTCCCGCATCGGTGGGGGGGGGGGCGGGGGGATTTCAGCTCCCCCGCGCCGGGCGATCGAACCTCGCGTTGGGGCTGGTCGAGCCTTCCGCGACATTGGAGCTCCCTGACTCGGCCTCACCTGAGACTGTGAGCCCTTGATGTTAAAGTCCACGATGGGAGCGATCCCAGGCAAGGGATCCGCTCCGATGTTAAGTCCACGCCCCGTGGTGGGGCTCACGACAGTCCGAGGCAGCTCCCAGCTCCAGCGATGGTTGGCCACAGAGCCCGGAGAATGTGATCCGAAATATAATCACATCTCCGGCAAGGTAAGAACCTGAAAAAAGTTTCCCCCAATCCCCTCCCCCCACATAAAACAAACCGAAGAACATTAAAACAAACTTCTAACAAACTAAAAAATACCAAAAAGAGTGTAAAGACAAACAGACTACCGGTAGGGCTGCCATCTCCCCGTGGCCACAAACCCCCCTACGCCCCATCTTAAATAAGGCCATTGAGTTTGCTACATTCTAGCCATGCATGGGGAGGTATTTGGACAAACAACAGTTCCAGTTACAATGTTGTATGATTAAATAGTGCACAAGGAAGAATTACGCAGGATCACTCCCAAGGCCACTGGCAACTGCTTATCCCAGAATTGACATCCTTGATAATGAATTAAGTGAATGACAGGGGCCAGAACCAGTGGCCACAGTGTAAGAATAAGGGGTAAGCCATTTAGAACGGAGACGAGGAAACACTTTTTCACACAGAGAGCTGTGAGTCTGCGGAATTCTCTGCCTCAGAGGGCGGTGGAGGCCAGTTCTCTGGATACTTTCAAGAGAGAGCTAGATAGGGCTCTACAAAGATAGTGGAGTCAGGGGATATGGGGAGAAGGCAGGAACAGGGTACTGATTGGGGATGATCAGCCATGATCACATTGAATGGACGTGCTGGCTCGAAGGGCCAAATGGCCTACTCCTGCACCTATTGTCTATTGCCTAAGTGCCATTTAATCTCATTGCTGTTTATGGTATTTTGCTGTATATACATTGGCATAAATGGGAAGTCAAACCAGGGCAGGATCTTGACGGTGAATGGCAGGGCTTTGGGAAGTGTTACAGAGCAGCGGGATCTAGAAGCGTAATTAAACAGTTTCTTTAAAAAAGGAATCGCCAGTAGATCGGGTGGTCAAGAAAGCTTTCGGCACATTGGCCTTCATCAGTCAGGGTATTGAGTATTCTTCTTACTCATTGAAGATAATGTCTGAAGAAGGATGCCAAGCCCAAACATTAGCTCACTGGAGATACTAGCTGACCCGCTGAGTTACTCCAGCTCTGTGTCCTATTGAAGGAGAGGTTCGGCAGGATAGGACCTTGTTCCTGGGGAGTGCAGGAGAACAAGGGGTAATCTTATAGATGTGTATATGATCATGAGAGGAAAAGATAAGGTAAGTGCACCCAGAGTTACCCAGAGTAACATGAATCAAGCACCAGAGGACATTGGTTTGTGGTCACAGGGAAAGATTTAACAAGTATCTAAGGGTCACCTTTTTGTCACAGTGGGTATATGGAACGAGCTGCCAGAGGAGGTACGGGCCAAAAGTGGGCAGTGGGACTACTGTGGATGGGGCATCTCGGTCAGCGTGGGCAAGTTTGCCGAAGGGCCTGTTTCCATGCTGTATAACTCTATGACTCTAATGCTTCTTTCAATGGAAGTGACCACATTTCAAAAAAGGCGGTGCCTAGTAACTAACCAGGCAGAATTGAGGAGACTGTGTAATTACCTTGTCAAAGTTTGCTCTAACTGACTGAGATTGAAGTTTAATGTGTATAAGTATATCCCCCCCTCTACATTTCACCATCCACTCCACTCTAACCTGTCTGCTGATTCAACGAAGGAAAATACTTCATCTTCTGTCAGGGTCTGCTGCAACCTTCTGGACTCCGGGTTGAACTCATCAACTTTAGACAGCTCTGTATGCATCAGCTGTCTTCATTTCTGTCTTCATTTTGGCTCAGCATTTCCTGATTCTCCTGATTGGGCATGTCCCAGAGCCTCGCTATTGCAGTACTACACACGCATACAATAATAATGTGATATACTTCTAACTCCCACTTCTAATGCTGCCATAACCCCATTGGGCCCCACTCACTCTCACTCGCTCATCGTTGTTCCCTTTTGTTATATCCAACCCTCCACCATCTTCTCCTCTTCTGAAAACTAAATTATTTTTGGAAACAGGCCCTTCGGCCCACTGAGTCTGCACTGACCAGCCATCCCCACCCATTAACACTATCCTACACACACGAAGGACAATATATTTACATTTATACCAAGCCAATTAACCTAAGAACCCCTGTGCATCGTTTGGAGTGAGGGAGGAATCCGAAGATCTCTAAGAAAACCCACGCAGTCACAGGGAGAACGTGCAAACTCCTTACAGACAGCACCCATAGTCTGGACCGAACCCGGGTCTCTGGCACTGTGAGCGCTGTAATGCAGCAACTCTACCACTGCACAACCATGCCGCCCTTCTTCTCTGCTAGTTCTGAAAAAGAGTCCCATTGAGGCATAAACAGTCTCCTTTTCCTCAGATGCTGCCTGAACTGTTGGCTATTTCCAGCATTGTTCTGTTTTTATTTCAGATTTTTGGCATCTGCGGTTTGTTGATGTTTGTACCACTGTCTGACTTGTCTGCTGGCTTTGACGATGCTCCTTGCAATGTATTTTATTGGCCAAACATTTGATTGCCTTTCTTTGGTATCAAATTTATGTTGCTAAAATAAACATGAGAGATCCTGGAATATGTTTCACTATCGGGGAATCGGACCTCAGACCGGGTTCAGCTCCAAACGTGGACATCATACGTAGAAGGGAACTGCAGATGCTGGTGTACACTGATGATAGACGCAAAGCGCTGGAGTAACTCAGCGGGGCAGGCAGCATCTCTGGAGGAACAGGTGTGTGACATTTCTTCAGACTGCATAATACACTGTGCTCTCATTGACTGAGCACTGGCATTGACATTGATTCTCATTTGCCGAACACACGTAAACAGCACGGCGTAGCGGCTCCAAACGTGGGCAGGAAAAGGCCAGACGTCAGGCAGGTTCCAACAGTAGTTTTATTCAGGTGCTACATGTTAGTTTGGTCCGCTAATGTAATTGTCATTGGTGCTGCAGCTGAGCGAGGTCCTTCTCTGGAACTCAGCTACCCGGTGACCGCTTGGTCTCAAGGTGAGTAAAGCTTATGGAGCAGGACACTCCCCCTCGCCCATGACGTCACGTGCCAGCCCTCGCAGCTGCTGACGAGGGTTCGACCACAAGTGGTCTGTGTATCAGCTGACGCCACAACGGATACATTTGGCAACCTTGCTTGCATTTGTGGTACAGTAGCGCAGCAGGTGGGGCTGCTGCCTTGTAGCACCAGAGACCAGGGAACGATCCCGACTACTGGTGCTGCCTGTGCTGAGTTCATACGTTCGCCATGTGACTGCGTGGGTTTTCTCCGGGTGCTCCCGTTTCCTTCCCACATTCCGAAGACGTACAGGCTTGTAGGTTGATTGACTTCTATAAATTGCCCCTAGTGTGTTGGATCCAAAAGTGGGATGACTTAGAACTAGTATACGTGATCGATGGTGGGCGTGGATTCAGTGGGCCGAAGAGCCCATTTCCACGCTGTATCTCTAAACTAAATCTCGTCATCTGGAAACTCGTTTTCAAATTATTTTCAAATATTTTTCCCATGGGCGAAGAGCTCCACAACAGCACTCTGCAAGATAGCGCTAAGCAAAGACTAATGTCCATAATCAAATCACACTGTTGTTGCATTGGGCCTATGGTCTAACATCACAGGCCAGGTTGATCTGTTACTGGAGAGGAATAACGCTTGGCAGGAGAAAATGTGATCAACTCTTTAATCAATGTGTTTACAATGCCAGAAATAAGATACAGATCTGAAGTCATTTTTTACAGCAATAACTTCAGCCACATTTATAGCATTATAAAATATTAACAAATACATTTCTCCTTGACATCAGTCCAGCTGCTGAATTTCAATGTCCCATGTTTGCATCAGAATATTACTACGGAGAGATAGCAGCAACTCATTTTTAGTCTTTGCCGTTAAGTGATGCACTTTCATGTCCTTTTACGTTTGGGAATGGTTCTAAGGAAACAAGGCCATAGTTCCATCAAAGTGTCGTCAGCAGCAATAGAGGTATCAGATCTGCTGACATTCCTTTAAGAAGATAATCAAATCTCTGCAGCGACTGCATGAAAACATATACATAATTCAATGCAGGGAGATACATTTAATCAACGTTTAATGAGAAGTCTAACGTAACTTGTGTAATTGTGATAATTGCAAGTAAATGATGTTTAATTCTATTTTTCCAACAAAAGTTAGAAAACTTTAACATCAAGTCAACAACCCTGACACATTGAAACAAGGCAACTTCTTCAAGGCTATATATATAGTGTTTATACACATATATATATAGTGTTATACACATATATATATAAGCTTCCCATGTAAAAATAACTGCTGTTATTTTTCCTTGTTACAAGCAATCACTTAAACTGTTTAAATGAAAATTTAACAAGATTACACTGTGATCTAAACTCCCTGGTAAACTGAGGCAAGTAAGTCAATGCTTTTTTTTCTATCATAAAGATTTAAATTACAATCAATCAGACTTTATTTGAAATATTTATAGTTAAAATTCAGTTGTAATTTGCGTGACTTCAGAATTCAGGTCCTGTTCTCTCCGAGAGTACAAGCCCTTGGCGGGCTTGCTCACGCCTAGTCATACCGGCTTGTTGGCGATGTCAGAAGGAGTGCAGGCGCAAACCGATTCCCTGGTGGTCTTCCTGGCTCGAGTGAAGCTGTTCTCCTCCAACCTGGTCCGCAGAGGCAGGCAGAACTCGCGGAAGTACCGCTTGAAGTTCTCGTCCAGGAAGGCGTAGAGAACAGGGTTGAGGCAGCTGTTGGTGTACCCCAGGGCAATGCAGAAGTGCCAGCTGACGGACATCAAGGGGCTATCGCTGACTTTCACCAGGGCCTTGACCATGACAAAGATGTGAATGGGCGTCCAGCAGATGATGAAGATGGCCACCACTATGAGGACCATCCGGGTGATCCTCCGCAGGTTCCTGTCCTTCTCTTTGGAGCCCGAGAGGAGGCGGACGCTTCTCAGACGTAGAATCATCAGGCTGTAGCAGATGGTGATCACCAAGACCGGTATGACAAAGGCAAATATGAAGACGCAAATTTTGGTTACGTTTTCCCAGTAGGTTTTGGGCTCTGGGAATTGAATGAGACACATCACACTGCCTAGAAGTGAAGAAAGATAAATGCACATGAAAAGTACGGTCAATGTTATTCAACGCACTCACTCCATGAGAATGTGGTATTGCAGGCAAGAATATTCTTCACAACTTGAGAATATGATATGGGCTTCTTATTTCTTGAAACCATTGCAGATCATGTTGTGAACGTCTTCCCAGAGGACTTTTATTAAAAGTTAGGGATATTCAAAATGGAATGGGAATAGACTTAGATTTAGATGACCTTTTCATGAGCTCAAGATATAGCAATGGCATTTACAACCCATGAATAAAATGTTAGACTGCTGAAAGATCGAGGTAAAATGTAGTACCTCAATCTGTAATCAAGAGAGAGTTAGATTTTGCTCTTAGGGCTAACGGAATCAAGGGATATGGGGGAAAAAGCAGGAACGGGGTACTGGTTTTGGATGATCAGCCATGATCCTATTGAATGGCGGTGCTTGCTCGAGGGGCCGAATGGCCTACTCCTGCACCTATTTTCTATGTATCTCCCACTTGAAACAGGGACTGCTTCAGCCATGGGCATCTTGGGGCGGCATGGACGAATTGGACTGAAGGGCCTGCTTCTGTGCTGTATGGCTTTATGAATCTATCGTACAAAAGACCCTGGCCAATATGGGAATGGTCAGACCATTACAAAGGGTAAATAATCTGACTGCTATTTTTGCCATTGATCGCATTGTTGCAGTGACGTAATTTTCCCTATCAAAACACTTTAAATAACCAGGGACCAGGGAAGCTGAGAGCATGGAAATGCACAGAACAGACTTGATTCTTGGAAATGGACTCTCCTTGTCAAGGGGCTTCTTCAACTTGATTTCTTTACAATTCTTTTTTTATTTATCCATTAACTGGAATCAGTGTGGTGCTGACAATAACAATGTTTATTGGCCATCCCTGATTACCCTCGAGAAGAAACCAAAGGTCTCTTAATTTGAGGAAGGACATCCTTGTGATTGAGGCAGTGCAGCGTAGGTTCACGAGATTGATCCCTGGGATGGCGGGACTGTCATATGAGGAAAGATTGAAAAGACTAGGCTTGTATTCACTGGAGTTTAGAAGGATGAGGGGGGATCTTATAGAAACATATAAAATTATAAAAGGACTGGACAAGCTAGATGCAGGAAAAATGTTCCCAATGTTGGGCGAGTCCAGAACCAGTGGCTACAGTCTTAGAATAAAGGGGAGGTCATTTAAGACGGAGGTGAGAAAAAACTTTTTTACCCAAAGAGTTGTGAATTTGTGGAATGTCCTGCCACAGAGGGCAGTGGAGGCCAAATCACTGGATGGATTTAAGAGAGAGTTCGATAGAGCTCTAGGGGCTAGTGGAGTCAAGGGATATGGGGAGAAGGCAGGCATGGGTGATTGATAGCGGACGATCAGCCATGATCACAATGAATGGCTGTGCTAGCTCGAAGGGCCGAATGGCCTCCTCCTGCACCTATTTTCTATGTTTCTACCTTTCTAAGAAACTACCATGTTGAATTGCTTTGTTCATCTTGTGCAAGGATGACACGCAACCTAGTCACTCCCTCTTCTCCCCTCTCCCTTCGGGCAATAGGCACAGAAGTGTGAAAAAGCCAATGGAAAGGCAATGGGGAACAAGATGCTAATTTCCGAGTATGAAAATGGCCATATCTTTTTTAATACTGTAGATATGAAAGTGAATTAGGTGTCAAATTAAACTTCTTTTTATGCTTTATCTGATGGGATAAATTGCAGACTTGATTTTTGAAATCTCAAAGTTTTGTAACATTGCTAAATCAAGGGGTATGGGGTGAAAGCAGGAACAGGGTACTGATATTGGTTGACCAGCCATGATCATGTTCAATGACGGTGCTGGCTCGAAGGGCCGAATGGCCTACTCCTGCACCTATTTTCTATGTTTCTAAGTTTAGCGCCACCCCTTCCAGTGGAGATATGTTTTCCTTACTTGATCTATCAAAAGCCTATATGATTTTTCACATGAAACCTCCTCTTCACCGTCTGTGTGCTGAGGTGACCATCATGTTCCGGTGTGATTGTACTTACCCTTGCCATCAGGCTTGGTGATAGCCATGACCATGACTGGCACCCCGATGACCGACGACAGCAGCCACATGCAGACATTGACGATCTTCGCGTTGGTGGGCGTGCGGAAATCCAGCGCCTTCACGGGGTGGCAGACGGCAATGTAGCGATCGACGCTCATCATAGTCAGGGTGAAGATGCTGGTGAACATATTGTAGTAATCAATTGATATGATGATCTTGCACAACACCTCCCCAAAGGGCCAGGTATGCATCAGATATTTAGCGCTCTGGAACGGCAGCGTGCTCGTAGCTAAGGCATCAGCCAGAGCAAGATTGAAGATGTAAATATTGGTGGCCGTTTTCATTTTTGTGTACCTGCGAAAAAGAGAAAGCAACAAAATTAATTATTACAGTTGTGATCATTTGTGGAATAATTGTATCCTATCCCGCAGAGACTTATCTGTGCCTCCACGGATAGACACAAAATGCTGGAGTAATTTAGCGGGTCAGGCAGCATCTCTGGAGAAAGGGAATGGATGACATTTCGGGTCAGATCCCTTTGCCGAATTCCACAGTTGACTTCCACAGATGCAGGAGGAGTCTGCTGTTGCTTCCCTGGGGAACTTTGACTGCCTTTTTGGCCTTGGGATGCCTTGTTGCCCTGTGTGAAATTGTCTCCAGCTTTACAACCCTGGACACTCTGGTGCACCGGATACCACTCAGGAAAGAAAGCTGGCCATAGGTTCTAGGAGCAGAATTAGACCATTCGGCCCATCAATTCTATTCTGCCATTCAATCGTCGCCTATCTTTCACTCTCAACCCTGTTCTCATCTCTTCACCCCATAACCCCTGACACCCTTACTAATCAAGATAAGGGCACAAAATGCTGGAGGAACAACAGGTCAGGCAGCATCTCTGGAGAACATGGATATGTAAAACATGGAATAATGCACTTTGATTGTTTGTTTGTTCATTTGTTTGCTTGTGTTTATATATATATATATATGCATATATACACACACATATATATACACACACACACACACACGTATATATATGTATATATGTTATTTTTATATATATATATAGAACTCTGTAAAACCCATAATAAACAACAAAAAAGTTATACACACACACACACACACACACACACACACACACACACACACACACACACACACACACACACATATATATAGTTGTTGTTTATTATGGGTTTTACAGAGTTCTATATTTACATATCTGTTGCGCTGCCGCAAGTAAGAATTTCATTGTTGCGTTTTGGGACATAAGACAATAAGAGACTCTTGCTACTTGTGTAGCTGATGTTTTGGGTCCCTTTCTATGTTCCACAGAGATGCTGCCTGACTGCTGAGTCACTCCCACACTTTTGTGTATCAACCAGCATCTGCAGTTTCTTGTTCTTACAAGAAAGCTGGCCACACATTTCCCTTCCCTCTCGCCCTCAAGGTCAAAATACAATCATAGGGTGATGACACAAGGGCTGAGATCAGTTAACCCAATCCAAACCACAGTTTAGAGCAAGTCCCTATTACTCATTGATTGAGTCATAACGTGATACAGTGTGGAAACAAACCCTTCGGCCCAACTTGCCCACACCAGCCCACATGTCCCAGCTACACTAGACCCACCTGCCTGCGTTTGGTCGATATCCCTCCAAACTTGTCCTATCCATGAAAATGGTGGAGAACTGGCCAAATTTTCGTGCTTTCCACCACAGTGATGAATGCTATGGTGGATGTTTGTGTTACATTTCTATTGTGTTTTTGTGCGTTCCGTTTCATTGTGCCGCTGCTGGCAAATTCATTTCACTTGCACTTTATGTGCAAGTGACGAATAAAACTGATTGTGATTGTGATTGCACCTGTCTAACTGTTTCTTAAAAGTTGGGATAGTCCCTGCCTCAACTACCTCCTCTGGCAACTTATTCCAGACACCCACCACCCTTTGTGTGAAAAGGTTGCCCCTCAGATTCCTATTAAATCATCAACCCTTCACCTTAAACCTGTTAGAAAACATAGAAACATAGAAATTAGGTGCAGGAGTAGGTCATTTGGCCCTTCGAGCCTGCACCGCCATTCAATATGATCATGGCTGATCATCCAACTCAGTATCCCGTACTGGGTCCGTATCCAGTTCATTCCTGTACTACAGTATCCTGTTCATTCCCTTGCCTTGATATCTGACCCATTGCAGTCAACTGAATTACTTCCAAAGGGCCAATTCTCACCAGCGTCCTGGCAGATATTTATGCCTTAATCAACAACAATAAAATCAGTGGTAGACAAAATTGCTGGAGAAACTCAGCGGGGGCGGCAGCATCTATGGATCGAAGGAAATAGGCAACGTTTCGGGCCGAAACCTGCAGGAAATAGGGAACGTTTCGGGTTTCGGGTTTCGGCCCGAAATGTTGCCTATTTCCTTCGCTCCATAGATGCTGCCGCACCCGCTGAGTTTCTCCAGCAATTTTGTCTACCTTCGATTTTCCAGCATCTGCAGTTCCTTCTTGAACATCAATAACATCAGTGGTGACCTAATCATGATCAATTAGCCGTGTGCGGGAGTTGATGCGTGCACTAATTGCTGGATCTACTGCATTACAACAGTGAGTGGCTTTCAGAAAAAGTACTTTGTAGGTTCAAAAGCAATTTGCAACATCCTGAAGTCACGAAAGAAATGACAGGATGCGATAAATGGGGGGGGGGGGGGGGGGGGAGGAACCACAACACAAATAGAAACAGAAAATGATGGAGATGTCGAGCAGGTGAGGTAGCATCTGTGGAAGGAGAAACAGAGTTAATGTTTCAGGTCTGAGGCAATGTTGTAACCTGGAGCTGACTCATGTGTAGTCAGGAAGGCTGGCTTCGTCCTGTGGAGTTGGATTCATGGGAGGTGGTCTTGGAGGGGAGGATGCTCCTCAAACTGCGGAGCACCTTGGACAATACAGCTCACCCCCTCCATGACACACTGGTCAACCTGAGGAGCACCTTCAGCAACAGACTGGTTCCACCAAGATGCTGCACAGAATGCCACAGGAGATCCTTTTTCCTTGAGCCTATCAAACTGTACAACTCCTTCCCCCTTCTGTCATGGGGTAGACTAACTCCCCTTCTCCCCCCTCTCCCCCTCCCAATCTTTGCACATCCCCAATCCTTTCCTCTCGTCACATTAATCTCATGTATCTTGTGTTTTATGACTGTTGGCAGACCAATATCCCTCCTGGGACAAATAAAGTTCTGTCGTATCGTATTGTATCAATAAGATTGCTTAAGAAGCATTGTGATAATGGCCAGATGGATGGGGTCATGATCTAACACCCCTTCTGAGGGATATCACCTCTATTGAGGCATTGTCCACACATTCAGCACCGAGATCACCGCTGTATCAGCATGGAATTAAACTTCAACCCACAACCTTTTTGATTTGAAACCGAGTGCCACTAATGCACAGGAATGAATTGGGAAAGTACATGTGATTTCAAATGTATTCCTCAGACACAATTGACTCAAAAGGAAATCTGCACATTTATGACGCAGTAATACAAGACCGCAGCCAATTCTGCTTGACCGATCCTATCAATGGTGTCTGACATGACGATAGATTTCACTGCTCCCTTGTGTCCTAGTTGGTCCATGGATGGTTGGTTTTAACTACAACAGAACAGGAAATGGCAATATCACCAGGTTTAACCCAAGTGGAGCATTGTACGGAAAATTGCGTCTCTGTTTTTGTGTTCATGCTTAACAAAAGTAATTGGCTGGACCGCAGTGGTGGCAGATTGATGGGAACTGAGTCACTCCTTGTCTAGGATAGACACAAAATGCTGGAGTAACTCAGCGGGACAGGCAGCATCCCTGGAGAGAAGGAATGGCTGACGTTTCGTGTCGAGACCCTTCGACAGACACCTACAATTTGAAGTCTGAAGAAGGGTCTCGACTCAAAATGTCACCCATTCCTGTTCACCAAAGATGCTGCCTGTCCCGCTGAGTTACTCCAGCATTTTGTGTCTATCTTCGGTTTAAACCAGCATCTGCAGTTCTTTCCTGCACATAGAAATAGGTGCAGGAGTAGGCCATTCGGCCCTTCGAGCTTGCACTGCCATTCAATATGATCATGGCTGATCATCCAACTCAGTATCCCGCACCTGCCTTCTCTCCATATCCCCTGATCCTTCTAGTCGCAAGGGCCACATCTAACTCCCTCTTAAATAGAGCCAATTAACTGGCTTCAACTACCTTCTGTGGCAGAGAATTCCAAAGACTCACCACTCTCTGTGTGAAAAATGTTTTCCTCATCTCGGTCCTAAAGGACTGCCCCCTTATCCTTAAACTGTGACCCCTTGTTCTGGACTTCCCCAACATCGGGAACAATCTTCCTGCATCTAGCCTGTCCAACCCCTTAAGAATTTTGTAAGTTTCTATCAGATCCCCCCTCAATCTTCTAAATTCTAGCGAGTACAAGACGAGTCTATCCAATCTTTCTTCATATGAAGGTCCTGACATCCCAGGAATCAGTCTGGTGAACCTTCTCTGTACTCCCTCTATGGCAAACATCCTTGTCTGGGATGTTACGGTCTGTTTTTGTATGAATTGACTAGCTGAAAATGGTCACCCCTTTTTTTATATTACTGCCATTTTAAATGGATAAATAGGAGTCCATTAAATCAAGCACCAAACTATTTCACAGAGTTATTTCCACTGGCAGCAGAGTTTCTATGTGAAGGATATTGGGAGACGATATGCAGCCAAACATTGGCATGCATTGTAATGGTCGGGAGGAGCCATCTCATTTACAAGTTGGCACATAGGTGCTGCCTAGTGGCACAGATGGCAGAGCTGCTGACTCACAGCTCCAGCTGCCTGGGTTTAATCCTGACACCGGTACTGTTTGTGTGGAGTTTGCATGTTCTTCTTCTTTTCCTCTGGGCGCTCTGCTGTCCTCCTGCACATCCCAAAGGCCATGGAATCATATAGAATGGAATCAGGCCCTTTGGCCCAACTTTCCCACACCGACCAACATGTCCCATCTGCACGAGTCCCGCCTGCCTGATTTTGGCACATATCCTTCTCAACCTCTCCTGTCTAATTGCTCCTTAACTCAGCGACCTCCTCCAGCAGCTCCTTCCATACACCCGCCACCCTTTGTGTGAAAAAGTTATCCCTCAGATACCTATAAAATCCGCCTTCACCTTAAACCTATGGCCTGGTGTGTAGGTTGCGAGATTAATAGGCTGCCTAGTGCAGGTGGGTGGTGGCCATTCAGATTCAGATTCAGATTCAGATTTACCTTTATTGTCATTCAGACCTTTCGGTCTGAATGAAATTTCGGGGATGGGGATCTGGAGAGAATGAGTTCCAGGGAAGATCAGTGGGGGAGTGGGATTGCTCTGTCACCTGGCATTGATTCAAAGGGAAGAATGATCGCATGCTGCAATGTATTGAAACATGGAACTTGACTATGCAGCACTGTTAGGGCGGTGCAGTGGTAGAGTTGCTGCCTTATGCCCCTGTCCCACTTAGGAAACCTGAACGGAACCCTCTGGAGACTTTACGCCCCACCCAAGGTTTCCGTGCGGTTCCCGGAGGTTTTTGTCAGTCTCCCTAATGGTCGAAAGTGGTTTTCCGCTTCTTCTATGTTCCAGCGATTATTTCAAAAAATTCAAAACCGGCCGCGACTAAAAATATGTTGCCGTTTTAAAAATCGATAATTTTTTAGTGGAAGCCGGTTGCGATGCTAGTTGAAGGTGGTTGCCGGAGGTTGCAGGTGGTGGAAGGTAAGACCTCCCTGGTGGAATAAAACTGGGTGAAAAAAAGGTCTTACCTTCCACTACCTGCAACCTCGCGGCCAGTTTTGAATTTTTTTAAATAATAGCCAGAACATAGAAGAAGCGGAAACCACTAACGACCATTAGGGAGACTGACAAAAACCTCCGGGAACCGCACGGAAACCTTGGGTGGGGCGCAAAGTCTCCAGAGGTTTCCGTTCAGGTTTCCTAAGTGGGACAGGGGCATTACAGTGCCAGAGAAACGGGTTCGATCCTGACAACATGTGCTGTCTGTACGGAGTTTGTACGTTCTCCCTGAGACCGCGTGGGTTTTTTCCGAGATCTTCGGTTTCCTCCCACACTCCAAAGACATACAGGTTTGGAGGTTAACTGGCTTGGTATAATTGCAAATTGTCCTTAGTGTGTAGGATAGCGTTAATGTGCAGGGATCGCTGGTCGGTGCGGACTCGGTGGACCGAAGGGCCTGTTTCCACGTTATATCTCTAAACTAAACGAAAAGACTCCCTCAGTGTCAATCTATATTATCAACTAGAGACTGAATGTGATGAGAATGTCATCTACTGTTTGAACAGTGGGGTTGCAGGTTTCTTGTGAAGGGAATGGAATCTCTATGATGTCCTCAGTGAAATCATTCATGTTGCGAAGATATTTTGCCTCCAAGCAAAGCATTGGGGTGACACAGTGGTAAAGCTGCTGCCTCACGGCTCCAGAGACCTAGGTTCGATCCTGAACTTGGGTGGCGTTTGTGTGAAATTTGCACACTCCCCCTGTGTCCATGTGGGTTTCCGGATGCTCCGGTTTCCTCCCACATTCCAAAGACATGCAGGTGTGCGGGTTAGTTGGCTCATGTAAATTGCCCCTATTGTAGGGAGGAGATTGGAAAGTTAGTATGAATGGATGATCGATAGTCAGCGTGGACTTGGTGGACCAAGCGTCCTGTTTGAATGCTGTTTTTCTAAACTAGCTCTGTTAAACTGGCACGTATGGAACAGTTTAAAATTATCTTTACTTTGTCAAATTGCGGTAATAAAAATGTTAAACCAACTGTAAAAACAAGTATAGCAATTAGCCAGTTATGAGCAGCTTGTGTGGATAAACAGTGCATTTTTTTCATGTTTGCGGTGTCATAATGGGGTGGCACAGTGGCGCAGCGGTAGAGTTGTTGCCTAGCAGCGCTGGAGGCCCGGGTTCGATCCTGACTCGGTCCGTCCGGAGTTTGAACGTTCTCCCGGTGACCGCGTGGGTTTTTCCGAGATCTTCGGTTTCCTCCCACACTCCAAAGGTGTACAGGTTTGTAGGTTAATTGGCTTGGTATGAATGTAAATGGTCCCTAGTGTGTGTAAGATAGCATTAATGTGCGGGGATCGCTGGTCGGCGCGGACGCGGTGGGCCGAAGGGCCTGTTTCCGCGCTGTATCTCTAAAACTAAAATGAACCAAGCATTTTATTTCTAGATTTTTTTCCCTCTATTTCCGTACTCCGTCATTTGCAGCAGCTTCTGCTCTGAAACATGCGTTCACTTACAAGATCTGCAACGCTAATCTTCCCACAAGTACACCAAAGCAACCAAAGCAAGAGAGCCTTGGAGGAGTCACTGTGGTGGATGTTTATGTTAAAATGTATTTTGTGTGTTCCGTTGCTTTTTGTTTGTCTGACTGACTTGGCAAATGAAATTCCTTGTATGTTGCAATACATACTTGGCTAATAAAGTATTATTGTATTGTAATGTATAATTGGTAAGAGGCTCTCTGTGCATCTACCTAATCTATTCCTCTCATGATTTTATTTGATCTCATGTTGGTTAGCATGCAACAAAAGATTTTCACTGTACCTCGGTACACTTGGCATTAAACTCAACTAATAGTGCACAAAGCTTGAAAAAGCTACAAAACTTATCTTGTACTTTTTAAAGTACAAGATTAAAAAAAACTCTGGCACACTACAACGTAGACTGCAATAACCGATGGCCCTAATTGTCTCAGCTCCAGAGGTCAGTGGAAAAATAATGCCCACAGCAAGTCTCAATGAGGGTTACACAAAAAGCTGGAGAAACTCAGTGGGTGCAGCAGCATCTAAGGAGCGAAGGAGATAGGCGACGTTTCGGGTCGAGACCCTTCTTCAGACAATTAAACTTTCACATTAACAATGTGATAAATATCACATTCTGCCACCTCCTGTCCGTTTCCCAGGTGGGAAAGCATATTTTAATACAAGGGCTAAGCTATGGCATTCTGTACGACAAATTCATAAATGTATAAATCACAGCAGAATTAAACCATTCAGTCCATCAAGTCTACTCCACCATTCAATCATGGCTGATCTATCTTTCCCTCCCAACCCCATTCGCCAGTCTTCCCCCCACATAACCCTTGGGTATTAATCAAGAATCTGTCAATCTCTGCCTTAAAAATATCCAATGCCTCGGCCACCACAGCCTCCTGTGGCAATGAATTCCACCGATTCACCACCCTCTGACTAAAGAAACTTGCATTGTTTAATTGACCTATGTCCATCCAGTGCAGATACATGTCATTTTCTGTATATGAAACAGTGCTGGATGACTTGGGCATGCATGAGTTGAGATGCATATTATTTATAGATTTAGCTCTGAGGGCTAAAGGAATCAAGGGATATGAAGAAAAAGCAAGAATGGGGTACTGATTTTAGATGATCAGCCATGATCATATTGATATGAAGGGCTGAATGGCCTACTCCTGCACCTATTTTTCTATGTTTCTATGAAGTGTTTATTTTTGCACTGTATACAGTAGCTCTTCCCAACTGTCCCTTGGTTCCCGGCAGTAGTTTATCACAACTGTTTCAAGTTGCATTTTCTAGATATCCGCTTCATTTCCCATTGACATTCTCCTTTCTAGCTCATGTTGTTGGTCACCAACTCATCAATCTTGCCGTGTCTAAGGCTTTGAATGTTGTTTTGCATGCATTAGTGCTAATGTCTCTTCACCTTGAGGGGATTGAGTGTGGTGGTATGGGAGGTGAGTGATTGAATATGTATTAGCTGCAAACAACTTTGGAAATCTGTCAGCAGTGGTATGTTTGAGGAAGATTGGACCCTGTTAACCTCCCTTCACTGCCAAGAAACTCTTTGAAAATTACATTACAGTTTATCTCTGTCAGTAAGACCAGTATTTACTGCCGGAGTGTGGAAACAGGCCCTTCGGCCCAACTTGCCCACTTCTGCCAACATGCCCATCTACACTAGTCCCAGCTACCTGTGTTTGGCCCATACCCATCTAAACCTGTCCTATCCATGTACCTTTCTTAAATGTTGTGTTAGTACCTGCCTCAACTACCTCCTCTGGCAGCTCGTTCCATACACCCACCACCCTTTGCGTGAATTTAATTAAAAACAATTGGTACCCTTTTTCCCCTTAAGTGCGTAAAAAAACCTCTTGGGATTATCCTTAATGCTATCTGCCAGAGCTATCTCCTATTCCCTTTTTGCCCTTTGACATCCTTTTCCCCCTTGCTCCTTAGTTCCTGAAACTAGATACACTTGATCCAGGTTGCCTATACCTGTCCCATGCCTCCTTCTTACTCTTGCCCCAAGCCTCAATTTCACTGTTAACATTCCCATTGTGCTCCGGTTCATATTGTACATAAACTTTAACAATTATAACAAATTAAAGCAATGAGGTGCATTTATAGCGTGCCATTCATGACCTCAAGGGTAGAAAGGGGGGTGGTTGTTAGCGGTTAACCTAAAATCGGATACCATTGTGTCCTTTTGCATAAACCGGCATCTTTAGACTTCACTTTAGAGATAGACCCCAGAAACAGGCCCTTCGGCCCACCAAGTTCGTGCCGACCAGCGATCACCCCATACACTAGCACTATCCTGCACACTAGGGACAATTTACTATTTTACCAAAGCCAATTTACCTACAAACCTGTACGTCCTTGGAGTGCGGGAGGAAACTGGTGCACCCAGAGAAAATCCATGCAGCCATGGGGAGAATGTACAGCTCTGTACAAAAAGCATCGGCAGTCAGGATCCAACCTGGGTCCCTGGCACTGTAGGGTAGCCATTCTACTGCTGCGCCACCGTGCCGCATTCAATTCCTTGTTTCTACTTAAAATGAATGAGGCTTTTTTGAAATGTCGCTATTGCATGGCAGAAACATGGCAGCTAATGTTTACGCAGTAAGTTTCCATGTGCACCTATACGATGATTACCAGGGTATCTATTATATTGGACACTGAAAGAGAACTCCACTGCTGGTCTTCAAATAGTGCAATGGAAAGTTTTACATTCACGATGGTTCTGATGGGGTTTCACATTTGACATCGTCGGAAAACCAAGACTCCAACATGGCAGCAGTCTCTTAATACGGTGTGGAGATGCCTCCTTCGGTTTTTGAATCTCTGAAGTAGGTATCAGAACCTGCCGATTTCAGACTCGGAGCTGAGCAAGTGTGACACTGATCCACACTGATTTGAATCGGTTGTTTTGTCTTGTTTGGAGACAAATAATTGTCAGTAACGCTATTGGAAAGAAGTACAGGGGCAGCACACAGTAGCGCCAGTGACCAGGGTTTGATTCTAACAACGGGTGCTGTCTGTACGGAGTTTGCACGTTTTCCTTGTGATCGCATGGGTTTCGTCCAGGTTCTCCGGTTTCCTGCTACACTCCAAAGGTGTGCAGGTTTGTAGGTTAATTAGCTCCTGTAAATTGTCGCTAGGATAGAACTAGTGTACCTCGTTCTGTGATCGCTGATCGGTGTGGGCTCAGTGGACCGAAGGGCCTATTTCCCTAGAAACATCCAATGAATTGTCCTCCACTGCCTTCTGTGGCCGAGAATTCCACAGATTCACAACTCTCTGGGTGAAAAAGTTTTTCCTCATCTCAGTGTTAAATGGCCTGCCTCTTATTCTTAAACTGTGACTCCTGGTTCTGGACCTCCCCCAACATGGGGAACATTTTTCCTACATCTAGTCTGTCCAATCCATCAAGAATTTTATATGTTTCTACAAGATCCCCTCTCATCCTTCTATATTCCAGTGAATAAGGATATTATCATTTCAAAGCTGTTACTCTAAACTGTGACAAAACTCAAGTAGTCGGCTTACTGCCTCTGCCTTTGTAAAGTCAGATTCCACAGTTCACTAACAATGCATAATTAACACAACACAATAGATGATGGCAGGATTTTAATGCTGGCCGTTTATTTCTGGGTTTTGGGGTCAGTCAGTACAGGCTGGCACAGACATTGTGGGCCGAAGGGCTGAATCCTGTGCTGCACTGCGCTGTGTTCTAAAGTCAGCCCAAGATTCCACATTTTTTTCTGTGAATTGTTAATGGAATGAAAATGATTCCCATTTCACTCAAGAAGTCCAGCAGAGGACTGTGCTGGAATTGTTCCAACGCAGTGTAGAATCTCTTCTGATGTTGGGAGAGGAAAGATATATCAGCCATGACTGATGGCAGACTATAGACTCGACTGGCTTAATGACCTTAATTGATCTTATGATGTCTTTATTGGAGAAGAAAGGCAGCAAGGTGGCACAGTGGTAGAGTTGCAGCCTTGCAGCATCAGAGACCTTGATTCGATCCTGACTACGGGTGTTGTCTGCACGGAGTTTGTACGTTCTTTCTATGACCTGTGTGGGCTTTCTCCCGGACTTCTGGTTTCCTCCCACACTCTAAAGTTGTACAGGTTTGTAGGTTAAGGGCCTGTCGCACTTGGGCATTATTTGCGCGCCATTTACACGACATCATTTACGCACGGGGTGCATTAAGCGCGCATGGCACGTCGTGGGACGCGGTGGCTTAGGCAGTGGCGGGCGGTAGTGCGCGGCGCCCCAAGGTTTTCGGATTCTCAAAATCCTCGCGTGCCACCTGCGTGATGCGCAAATGACGCCCAAGTGGGACAGGCCCTTTAATTGGCTTGGTATAATTGTAAATTGTCCCTAGTGTGTGCAGGATAGAGCAAGTGTGGGGGGCTCGCTGGTCGGCGTGGTCTCGGTGGGCCGAAGGGCCTGTTTCCACGCTGTATCTCTAAACTAAACTAAACTAAACGAAGAATATAGAAAACATTCTCCCATGTTGAACAGCACGCTAATTGATCTGGTCTGTTCAACTGTGGATTGAAACTAGCCCTATGTTGCTCCAACAGTTGAATATCATCTATCTTTTATCCTGAGTATAAAAAGCACTAAGAACCATAATGACATTAGAGACTAGATAAGGTCTTGAACTTGTTCTGCCGGTCAATCAGATTCTACTTGATCATAATTTCAATTTAATTGACCCACCTCCGACCCACCCTGCTCAATATTCCTACCTCATTATTCCTCCAGCATTTGTCAATATTAAAAACAGTATAAATTCACTCCAAAGATAGACTAAATGTTCGACTAACTCAGTGGGCATAGGCAGCGTCTCTGGACAGAAGGAATTTTTTAAATTTTTAAAAAAAAATTTCAAAATAGACTTTATTCAAATGATAAATATATACAATACATGAACCTTGCGGAAAATCCATCCGACATTTTCGGAGGCTATATAAATTGATCAATGCAGTTTATACATTTCTTTTCCCTAAATTTCACAAATGTGTCCCCCCACTGGCGTGGGATACCTTCCCTTATTTTGAGGGGCGTCTCCACCATACCATGCCCCCCGTGTCCAGCAGCGGAAGGACCCTAGACTGTGGCCCTCCGCCACCGAGCCTTGGCGTTGGCTGCACCGAGCTTCAGTGCGTTCCTTAGCACATACTCCTGCAGTCTGCAGCGGGCCAGTCGGCAACATTCCCCGACGGACATCTCACTCTGCTGGGTGGTGAACAACGCTCGAGCAGACCAAAGGGCGTCTTTCACCGAGTTGATGACCCTCCAGCAGCACTCAATGTCAGTCTCTGAATGTGTCCCTGGGAACAGTCCGTAAATCACAGAGTCCCTCTGTGACGTAGCTGTTCGGAATAAAGCGTACCAGGGACCCTTGTATTTTTCTCCAGACTCTTTTAGCAAATCCACACTCTGCAAAGAGGTGGGCAACCGTCCCCTCTCCATAGCAGCCGTCCCGAGGGCAGCGTGCGCTGGCAGTGAGGTTCCGACGGTGCAGGAAGGATCTGACTGGGGGGGCTCCCCTCACCGCCAGCCAAGCTGGACAGAAGAAATGGGTGACGTTTTGGGTCAAGACCCTTCTTCAGACTGGGAGTCAAGGGTGAGGGAAACGAGAGATATGGAAGGATAAGGTGTGAAAACGAGAGATCAAAGGGGACGAGGTTCAAGGAAAATGTAGATAGATCATTGTTAGCATATGGAAGATACAAAGTCAAATTTAATGAGGACAGACAACAAAAAAATCAGTTCACCCCAATATCAATGCTTTTTCAGAAGAGGATTGCAAAACTCCACTGTGGGAGGGAATAAAGGTGCTTCTTGTTTAATTCCTGAGCAGTCTAGATTAATTTTGAATGTTTATTCTTACTTTGCAATCCAATCTAAGGCAAAACTGTTAAATGTTTTAAATACCTCTGTTAGATTACTTCAGCACAATTTGCATATAGAACTGCAGCAGAACAATAAAAATGACAAATTCTAGTTAGTTTTATGTTCCACCTTTGCAATAAACGATGTTGTGCTAATTACACTTAAAAACATACCAAATTAAATCTAATTTAAGAAAAAAATGATACTACATTAAATTTCCAAATAAATGTTGCAGATACGGTGCTCTGATCTTTCAACTTTGGGTGAGGATTTTCAATCAAATGGGGCTCATATTTTTTATCTGTAATCGTTAATATTGTTCTCGGGGTTTGAGAGTGTTTATTGAATTAACACATTTTCCTGAATAGTGCTCCAGATCCCACTCTGATAGGAAAATATTCTCATTCCTCTTTTAGATCTTTTGGCAACCGATTTAAAATCTGTGTCCTCTGCTTATCTCTCCGCCGTTCGTCTATTCACCCTTCGCATCTGAACAATTAGAGCCCATCTTCGTTTGAAATCACCGTACAATAAACAAAACTGAACTAGAGTGAGATTAACTACCATTATTGGAGGAGTGGCCGATTCTGATACAAACAGAGAAAGTGACTTGCACACATACGATTGCTGAAGTTAAACTTGAAGGTTACAATTGTGACTGGTTGCTGTTCCTCCGACTTATCTTGGGCATCAGTGCCACGGTGCTGGTGGTCACAGACTGATAGGTCCGTGCAGGAGTGGGATGCACAGCTAGAGATACAGCCAAATGAAGCTGTCAATGTAGTCTCTCCTGCACTGATTTAGTTCAGATTAGTTTATTGACCGTGTACCAAGGTTAAATGTTAAATTCTTAAGGGGTTGGACAGGCTAGATGCAGGAAGATTGTTCCCGATGTTGGGG
The DNA here is from genome assembly GCA_963514005.1 of Raja brachyura. Next base: position 30,739,504 of record OY740809.1, on the reverse strand, counting down.
AGGTCCAGAACAAGGGGTCACAGTTTAAGGATAAGGGGGAATTCCGTTAAGACCGAGATGGGGAAAACATTTTTCACACAGAGAGTGGTGGAATTCTCTGCCACAGAAGGTAGTTGAGCCCAGTTCATTGGCTATATTTAGGGGGGAGTTAGATGTGGCCCTTGCGGCTACAGGGATCAGGGGGTATGGAGAGAAGGCAGGTACGGGATACTGAGTTGGATGATCAGCCATGATCATATTGAATGATCAGCCATGATCATATTGAATGGCGGTGCAGGCTCGAAGGGCTGAATGGCCTACTCTTCCACCTATTTTCTATGTTTCTATGTTTCTCTGTAGGTACAGTGGGGAGAAGCCAACCGCAGCTTGGATTCCACTGCAGATTGAATCCAATCTATGTTTGGCTTCTCCCATGTAAAAGAGACCATTAAAAATGCTGGAGTAAGTCGACTGATCAGGCACCATCTCTGGAGAACATGGCTAGGTGACGTTTCGGTTCAGGACACTTCTTCAGACTGAAGAAGGATTCCGACCTGCAACATTGCCTATCCATTCTCTCTTCCATTGTCTGCCTTAAAAATAGGTATCCTTCCTCTAAATGTGTACGAAGGAACTGCTGATGCTGGTGCTGGTTTAAACCGTTTTTCTAGTTGCAAAGTCGTCTTGCTGAGTCTCATTGTCTGTAACTGGTTTACACCGAGCCCACAGCTAACAATGGCCGGTTTCCTTTATCAGCGCTACTTTGTTTGCATATCTTTCATTCATGTGTTCTGTATCTCTCTACATCATCGTCTATATCTCTTGTTTTCTTCTCCCCTGACTCTCAGTCCGAAGAAGGGTCTCGACCCGAAACGTCACCTATTCCTTTTCTCCAGAGATGCTGCCTGTCTTGCCGAGGTACTCCAGTATTTTGTGTCCTTCTTCTCAATGTCTGGTGAAACTGCGCTGTAATCATACCTTGGGGAATATAAATTTTGCGTATATAAATATATGCTGTTGTAAATGGGCCAGTGGTTGATTGCGTTGGTGAATAATCGCATTGGTTGAGTACCCATCGTATCGCGGTCCTGAAAAGGTTAATTTTCAGCCGAAAAAGTTGTCCTAGAAAATGCTGCAATTCCGATTCCTGAGGTAGATTAATTAATATGTCGTGCTTCAAAGAGTGCGCAATGAAGCAAGATTTAGATGTCCTACCCAATCAATCTTAGAACTTCCTCACGCTGCATCTGGTGTTTGCACAATTCTTGTGACAGACGGTCCAATATAATTAACTCGATTGTTTTCATGAAAACAGTGTCAGTGCTAATAGTTCAGTAAACTTTCCACTTTCTCCTTCCTCCTCCTCCTCCTCTCACAAGTAGAATATATTTTGTTTTGGGGAACAGTTTTCATTTTATTTTAGTACGAAGGAACTGCAGATGCTGGTTTAAATCGAAGATGGACACAAAAAGCTGGAGTAACTCAGCGGGACAGGCTGCATCTCTGGAGAGAAGGAGTGGGTGACATTTCGGCTCGAGACTCTTCTTCAGACTCTTCTCCAGCTTTTTTGTGTCTATCTTCATTTTATTTTAAATTGGTGCCCCAGATAACACTCAGATCAAAAGCAGGAACTGGGCTGATCTTAAATGTGAATCTATACTGAGCCATGGTACAGATGTTGAAGACAGACACAAAATGCTGGAAAAACTCGGTGGGTCAGGCAGCATCTCTGGGGGAAAGGGATAGGTGATGTTTCGGGTCGAGACCCTCCTTTAGAAGCTGGATAATCCAGCCAAACCTTTGTTGTGTTGTTAAGTTTTGCATGCCTTCTCTCACCGCTTCTGAACTCAAACTGCCCCTGAATCTCAGTCTGAAGAAGGGTCTCTACCCAAAATGTCACCTATTCCTTTCCTTCAGAAGCGCTGCCTGACCCACTGAGTTACTCCAGCTTTTTGTGTTATCTTTGGTTTAAACCAGCATCTGGAGTTCCTTCCTGCACTTTTAATGCTTTATCCCCTCGTCTACACACATCTATGCTTTTTACTGTCAACACTTGTCTCTGAAGCAAACTTCACCACTCTCTTGATGATAAAACGTCTCTGGAATTCTCCAGTTGAAAGAGCAGCTTATATGCTCTTCTGTAAGCAAGTGCACTATCAGTCATTGTGCCACGAGAGCAAAATATTGCAGAAGGTGGAAATCTAAAATGAAAGCAGCAGATGCTGCAAACACTCAGAAGGTTTGGCAACCTCCACAGAAGGGAGAAACAAATTTAATGTTTCAGCTTGATGTCCAGATTGAAAGGCTCGATCAGAAACCATCGATCTGAAACATTGACTGTATTTCTTTCCCCCACAAATGCCTCTTAACATTTCCTGCTTTAATTTGAGACCTCTCTCTTCCTTATGTCCTTGAGCTGACTTTTTAACACTCATTGTTTTGTAGCACAGAACATTTCGAACGTTGAAAAATTTCAAGATAGATCAGTCACGTTTGAATGACGCAGCAGACTCGATGGGCTGAATGACTCATCGAGCTCCTCTGACTCTTGTTTGTTTGTGCATCCATACACATTTCACTTTGTGCATCACATGTGGTGGTCATCCCTTGCTTTTTTTTTAGTATGACTGTATTGTGAATCGAGCCTCACTGTACCTTAATTGAACCTTTGTCTTTGGAGTGTGGGAGGAAACTAGAGCGCCCGGAGAAAACACACGGGGTCATGGGGAGAACGTACAAACTCCACACAGACAGGATCGTAGTCAGGATCGAACCTGGGTCTCTGGCGCTGTAACCTTCCCTCCATTGACGAACTGTACACTGCAAGGGCCAGGAAGCGAGCGGGCAAGATCATCTCTGACCCCTCTCACCCTGGCCACAAACTCTTTGAATCACTTCCCTCTGGAAGGCGACTCCGGATTGTCAAAGCTGCCACAGCCAGACATAAAAGCAATTTTTATCCACGAGTAGTTGCTCTACTCAACCGCCAAAAATCTGTAGCCTCCCTTTGATCTGGTATTTTGTTGGTTCACATGCTTGATCAATGGTGTTTTATCATTAATGTTGTATTATTATTAAAGTTTAGTGTTTTCTGAGTCATTCGTAACAGTCACTGTATGTCATGTTGTTACTTGTGGGTGGAGCACCAAGGCAAATTCCTTGTATGTGAATAGCTGGCCAATAAACTTACTTACTTCAGGCAGCAACTCCCCAGTTGCACCACTCTTCAGCTTTTACATCGATCATAAAACAGTGCAGCACAAGAAAAGGCCACTCGGCCCTCAATGTCCTGCCGAACATGATGCCAAGACCATCGTTTATCTACCTGCACATAATTCTGAAGAAGTATCTTTGTGCTCTCGAGATCCATGTGCTGTCGAGATCCTGCCTGACCTGCAGGGTTACTTTGTGCCATTTTGTGTTTTAACCACATCCTTCCATTCCCTGCACCCATAAACCTATCCAAAGGTATTGTAAATGCACTAACATATCTGTTTCAACCACCACCCCCGGCAACACATACCTGGCACCACTCTCTGTGTTTCAAAAAAAAACTTGCCCTGCACAACTCCTTTAAACCTTGCCCCTCTCACCTCAAAGTCATGCCCTCTACTATTTTTTCCACCCTGTGAAAAAAATTCTGACTGTCTACCCCGTCTATGACTCTCATCATTTTATATACTTCCATCACGTCTCACTGTAACATTCTGGAGAAACCAATCCAAGTCTGTCCAACCTCCCCCCTTTAGCTAACACACCCTAGTCCAGGCACCATTCTGGATTTATTTTAGATTTGTTTTGACGTTATCGTCTGATGGAGTTTGTTTCTCTTGGCCCTTGACTTTCTGGTTATGTAGTTAAAGTGTTGACTGGATGAGGAATACGAGATTCAAATTCTAAACAGTGATTGTAAACAACGCTGGGTTTTGCCAATATTTCCTGGAATAATTGGTGTAGAACGACTGCTTTCACAGCAGCTGATTAAATACAGATGGATCAGTCCTGTTATCCACTGCGATGGCAAAAGCTGGACAGTTGTTATCCTGTCGTGCCGAGTGAGTCTAATCCCAATCACCTCATCAACATTATTAGCAACAGCAGAGGAGTGGATGAAAAGTCGTTCAGAAAGTTCAGTTTCTACAATGCGTGATTACCTCTTCCTTTTGTCCTGAATTAATTATATATTTTGACAGAGAGTTTCTTTGATGTTTCAATTGCTGTAGATGAAAGCTGCTTTTAATGCATTTCACCTCACTGGTTCGACATCACACCTTCCAAGGTATACTCGCTGAGTACCCTGTACGCCAAATTGCTTTGAGATGTGCTTGGATTATAAAAAGGTGTTATGTAAATATTTCTTGCTGCAGTGGAGCAGCAGCCTGAATTGCTTCCATTACTTTTTCGGCAGACTCATTTATGATGGGCTGTTGCTGTCTGTTTGCCTGAATGCACATTGACACCGACAAAACAAACAGAACTAAATCATTCCAGCTCAATTTTCGCTGTGGAGATAGACACAAAATTTCAATGGTAAATCAGCAGGACAGGCAGCATCCCTGAGAGACGGAATGGGTGATATTTCTGGTCGAGACTCTTCTTCAGACTGAGAGTCAGGGGGGAGGAAAATGAGAGATATGGAAGGGTAAGGTGTGAAAATGAGAGATCAAAGGGGAAGATGCTCAAGGAAAAAATGTAGATTAGATCATTGCTGGCGGGGGGGTGGGGGGGGGAGGGAGATGACAACGAGGTGTACAATGTAAAATTTAATCAGGAGGACAGTCAGACTGGTCGGAGAACTAGGATGGGGGAGGGATGGAGAGAGAGGGAAAGTAAGGGTTACTTAAAGTTAGAGAAGTCAATATTCATACCGATGGGTTGGATCTCTCATTTCCCTCTTCCTGATTCTCAGTCTGAAGAAGGATCTCGACCTGAAATGTCACCCATTCCTTCTATCTAGAGATGTTGCCTACACCGTTGAGTTACTCTAGCATTTTGTGTTTATCTTTGAGGGAATATAATGCCCGGTTTAACAGTGAATCTTCCAAGGTGTTTTTTTTTACCAAACTGGCACCTGGCTGTGTCTGGGCTCGTCTGCTGTTTATTCAGCACTGTGTCAATAACCCCCCTGGGCTAAAGCAGTCATGGCTCTTGATGTTGCGTCCCTCTGACTACACTTTTCCAGGGCAAAAAGACAGAGGTCAGATCAGGACAGGATTAGGGTCAGTTGCAGACACAAAATGCTGGAGTTACTCAGTGGGTCAGGCAGCATCTCTGGAGAAGAGGAATAGATGACGTTTCTGTCTCCCAGTCTGAAGAAGGGTCTCGACCCGAAACATCATCTATTTCTTTCTCCGGCAATGCTTTCTGAGCTGCTGAGCATTTTGTGTCTATCTTCGGTGTAAACCACCATCTGCAGTTCCTTCCTACACAGTTAACCACTTTGACTAGCTCATTGATGCCAGACGATTTTAATGTCCATTTCATCCTGAACACTTGTCATCTCTTTGCTGTGTAATTGATTAGGACCAAATATTTATTGATCCTACTTGCATGTATTATGGTCCATCCTTGTATCACCATGGATCATTAGACCAAAATAGCAACGGTTTAACCTTATGGCTATTTTCGTCATTCAGTGTTCTTTTTCACGAGGGAGCAAATTAAATGAATCACCTCTCAGGTCAGGAGTCTTGAAGAAGGGTTCTGACCTAAAACGGCAACTGTCCAGTTCCCTCCTCAGGCATTGCCCGACCCGCTGAGTTGGTCTGGCAGATTGTTGTTTTGCACATGCACTGTCTATCCGATCCAGATCAGCTTCATCACATTCCAGGATTTTACATTGTATTGCATTGCCAAGGGGATGATGCACTGTTGTTCAGAGTCATAGAGTTGTACAGCAGGGAAACAAGTCCTTTGGCCATCTTGTCCATGTCGACCAAATTGACATATTGGATTAGTCTCATGTGCTTGCATTTGGTCCATAGTCCATTAAAACCTTCTTATCTATATACCTATAAAAAATATCTAACACAAGTCACAATTGTATCAGCTTCCATAACTTCTTCTGGAAACCCATTCCAGATATGGATGACCCTCTGAATGAAGAGGCTTGTCATAAATCTATCCTCTCTGACCTTAAGCCTATTCCCTGTAGTTTTAAAATCTTCTACCCTGGGGAAAAGGTTGTGAGCATTCACTTTATCCATGCTCCTCATGACCTTGTACACCTCAATAAGATCATCTCAACCTCGTGAGCTCCAAATAAAGGAATGCTCGGCCTATCCAAACCTCTCTCTATAACTCAAGAGAGTGAGATATTGAATGAGAGCTCTGATTTATTTTTCCTGACGGCTTAAAAAATAAATTCCATGGTACAAGACAGAAAGTAAAGAGGTTTTAATGGAATCTGGGTCCATATTTCTTCCTCGATCAGCACTGCTGAAAATCAATAAGTTGGTAGTTAATGTAAAAACTAAATGCTGAAGAGGCTGGCAATGAAATCAGAAAATGCTGGAAGAACACATTGGGTGCAGCAACATCTTTAGGAAAATAGAATTAATGCTTCTGGTTAAAGACCTTTCTTCAGAATTGCTTCAATGAATGGTCAATGTACAATATTAAATCAGTTTCTCTCTTTATGGGTGCTAGCTGACCAGCCGAATATTTCCAGCGTTTTAGTGTTTTTATTATCTATGACAGACATTGGATTCATTTGTGGAAGATGGGAACTTGATATTCAGCTGTCCTGTTATCTTTTCTAACAAAAGGCTGAGTTTGATTTGAATGACTCGATTAACAAAGGCCAAAGCCCATTAATCTACTCTATCCATTGTTCAAGGTGTGGCACCTCCTCCGACCTCATCTCCTGTATCCGTTGTTCGTGATGTGGACTCTTATACATCGGCGAGACCAAACGTAGACTGGCCGATCGTTTAGCTGAACACCTTCGCTCAGTCCGCCTGGACCCACCTGATCTCCCGGTTGCTAAATATTTTAATACCCCTTCCCATTCCTACATTGACCTTTCTGTCCTAGGCTATTTATCCGGTCCCAGCTATATCCTTTAGCCTCACTCCATTGTCAGAGTGAGGCTAAACACAAATTGGAGGAACAGCATCTCATATTTCTCTTCGGCAGCTTACAGCCCAGTGGTATGAATATTGATTTATCTAACTTCAAGTAACCCCAGTATTGCCCCTCTCTCTATCCCTCCCCCACCCAAGTTGCACCAGATTCTCGTTTTCACCCAACAAACAGCTAACAATGGCCTGTTTCCTTTATCATCATTACTTTTTTGCATATCTTTCATTCATTGTTCTACATCTCTCGTTCACCTTTCCCGTGACTTTCAGTCTGAAGAAGGGTCTCAACCCGAAACGTCACCCATTCCTTCTCTCCAGAGATGCTGCCCGTCCCGCTGAGTTACTCCAGCTTTTTGTGTCTATCCAAGGTCAGTGCTCAAATCTTGATCAGACTCAGTCACAACACAAAGGGAAGCTTGGTGATGCAGTTGTCTGGAAAGCAGGGATATAACGTCACCTCCCTGGCCAGTATAAGGGAATAATTTCCAAATCTATTGAGAAGTTCTGATGGGTCTTAGTTTCAGCAAGAGACTCACTCAATAAATTATATACCTTTTGTTTCTCTCAATGTTTATCACTAAGAATAGTAGTATCTCATTGTGTAAGAAGGAACTGCAGACGCTGGTTTACACCAAAGATAGACGCAAAATGCTGGAATAACTCAGCGGGAATAGTTGACGGTTACTTCTTTAACTTCAAGTAACCCTTGATTTCCCTCTCTCTCCATCCCTCCCCCATCCTAGTTCTCCGACCAGTCTGACTGCCCCCCTGATTAAATTTGTATCCCTGTTTGCTCCGTTGTCACATTCCCCAAGCTAACAATGGTCTAGTGTACGTTTTCCTTGGACCTCATCTCTTTTGATGTCTCGGTTTCACACCTTACACTTCCTTATCTCTGTGTCAGCCTCTCCCCTGACCCTTGACTCAAAACATCGACCATTCTTTCTATCCAGAGATGCTGCCTGTCCCGCCGAGTTGCTCCAGCATTTTGTGTCTATCGACAGTGAGAGGGGGGGGGGGGGGGGTAGATTGCAACCTTCACCTGGTCCGCCCCGTTTCGACTAATGCAATCAACTCGATGTGTACAAACGGAAGATCAAATAGAACAAGTTGTCGAACCACTTTAGGCTGTGCACGCCGCACAAAAGAAGAAGGAGACAGTGAGAGGGATTTCTGTTTGCAGTTGCTGCTCTGAGCGGTAGGCGGTGCCATTTCCTCGTCTGCACATTCTGTCCACAGCAATTGCAAAGTTCCTGCACATTTAGTAAAGATAAAATGTGGAGCTGTCATGATATTTATTGCGAGGTGTATTGTAAAGCCCGACATTCTTGTAGATGTTAGAAATGGCGGTTTCGATTTAGACTTACTGCTGATCCTGTCCAGTCGATCAAAATGACACGTGGGCAGCGACATGCTGATGTCTAGACTGAAGCGGATCATTACAACACTTGTAAACCCGACATCCTTCAAACAAATCTGTCTGACTGCGGTGCGACGTTGATGTGCTTATCCCGGGTAAAGATACATTAGAGGCTGTTGTGCACAAACTAATATTTCATAATACCCAAAGCAAAATATCGAAATATTGTCTTGCAATGATTTCTGAGTTCATGGAAAGAGATTTAACCCCCCCCCCGCTACAATAAGTCTGAAGAAAGGGTCCCCATCCATGTTCTCCAGGGATGTTACCTGACCCGCTGAGTTACTCCAGCATTTTGTGTCTATCTTCGGAGTAAAGCAGCATCTGCAGTTCCTTCCAACACTCCTTGTTATTTATTATTGCATGTATTTTGTTTGCAGAGACATGACTTGTGCAGGCGACTCGGTTTACATTTTTTATATTTATGATATGTTCTGTATGTTGTGTTAATGTGATCATTTGTGGTTCTGTGCGAAAACCTATAGCGGGTGTGTGTGTGTGTGTGTTGCAGGTCCGCCTGTGCGGGTTTATTTATGTGAGTATCGTGATGTGGGTCTGGTGTGTTGCGTGGGCGCCAGCGTCTGTCTCCTGTTGTGACTGTGTGTGATTATGAGTGTGTGCGTATGTGGGTGTGTGAGTGTGAGTGGGTGTGTGAGTGTGCGTGTGAGTGTGTGTGTGAGTGTGTGTGAATGTGAGTGGGTGTGTGCGTGTGGGGGTGTGAATGGGTGTGTGAGTGCGAGTGGGTGTGAGTGGGTGTGTGAGTGGGTGTGTGAGTGTGAGTGGGTGTGTGAATGTGAATGTGAGTGTGTGAGTGTGAGTGTGAGTGGGTGTGTGAGTGCGAGTGGGTGCGATCGCGTGTCTCCCGCCGTGACTGTGTGCGGGTGCAGGTGTGTGTGATTTTGTCTGGGTACATTTGTGTGAGTGTAATTATCTGTGTCTGAGTGTATTACAGGGTGCGATCTCGTGTCTCCGGCTGTGGCAGTGTGTGTGTGTGTATGTGTGTGTGAGTGTGCGTGTGTGTGTGTGTGCGTGTGTGCGTGTGCGTGTGTGTGAGTGATTGCCTTCCCGTGGGCATGGTTATGTGCCTGTGTTTGTGTGTTTGTCCTTGTGCAGGTACATTTGCCTGAATGTTTTACACATCGAATGGCTGCCTGCGGTGGTGATTATGTGTACGCGTGTGTGTGAGAGAGAGACTTGGTGTGGGTGGGTGAGATTGCCTGGGCGGAGGGGTCAGGGTGTAGGTGCGTTGTGTGATTACTAGTTGTACACACGTCCGCTTCTTGTTTCGCCCCCAAGATGAGTAGATATTTACGATTATATTCATGGTCTGAATTTCAAATGGTAACTTTGTCCCATGTCATGATATTTCTAATTCTGAAACAATTTCTTATTCGTAATATACCTGGCCTTGGATTATTTGTGCAAAGGAGGCGGGGGGGGGGGGGGGGGGGGTGGGGTGCTAACGTGTCTCAGATATAGAGAGGACAAGGAACTGCTGATGCTGGTTTATTTTAAAATAAGCACAAAGTGCTGGAGTGACTGTCGGGTAGCATTTCTGACGAACATGGATGGGTGATATTTCGGGTCGGGACCAGAACCGATTTCAGTGTGTTTACCTAGGATGTATTACAGGCCATTATTTCAGTACACACGCTGGGCTTTTAGCTGTGTAGTGATGGTGGGCGGCACGTCGGTGGTCCTTGTTTGACAACACTGGCATTTGCTGGGACCAGACTCTCTCAGCGTGGGCACCATTCTACCCCTGAATGTACGGACCAGATGCGCAGCAAGACAGCAACTAAACACCTGGAACCCAATATCGTCCTGGTGTTAAAGGGACCGGTAAACTGCTGAAATAAAGGCACTTCAATAATGATGCACGCTTACCCGTTACATTCCATTTCCCCTTTCCCTTAACAGAATAAGGAGTAAGCCATTTAGAACGGGGACGAGGAAACACTTTTTCTCACGGAGAGTGGCGAGTCTGTGGAATTCTCTGCCTCAGAGGGCGGTTGAGGCAGGTTCTCTGGATGCTTTCAAGAGAGAGCTGGATAGGGCTCTTAAAGATAGCGGAGTCAGGGGATATGGGGAGAAGGCAGGAACGGGGTACTGATTGGGGATGATCAGCCATGATCACATTGAATGGCGGTGCTGGCTCGAAGGGCCGAAAGGCCTCTACTCCTGCACCTATTGTCTATTGTCTATTGTCTATTTGAATCGGCATTTATGATCATTCCATTAAGTAGATTGATGAGTGGGAAGGAACTGCAGATGTTGGTTGAAACAGAAGAGAGGCACAGAATGCTGGAGTGACTCAGCGGAACAGGGAGCATCTCTGGAGAAAAGGAATGGGTGATGCTTCGGGTCGAGACTGTGCATGGAACCAGTAAATGCTGGCTGCGCCCGTGGAAATCGGGACAAAGTTAACCCTTCAAGCTAAACACATCTGGTCTGCCTCTCTCTCCACAGATGCTGCCGACCCAGCTGGGTTTCCCAGCTTTTTCCGATCTTATTTTAGATTTTGCATTTTGTTTTTAGGGCGGTTTCGACTAACTTTTTGAATTCACTGGCAATTGATCTTCAGGGCATGCCTCTAGTCTCCGGCGGAATTTATATCCATCTCTCTCGCTTGTTCCACTCTCAGTGCATTCCGTTTCCTTTAATTAGAGGGCTCTATTTCATTTATTTCTTTCAATCGACCACATAGGAGGTTCTGAGCGTCTAGTGGCATCAGCGGAGAGAGAAACTCAGTTAGAACATAAGAACATGGAACAATACAGCACAGGAACAGGCCCTTCGGCCCACAACGTCCGTGCAATATTCTCCTCTGTCTGCACATGACCCATGTCGCTCCATTACCTGCACACCCATGTGTCAATTTAAAAGCATCTTAAATGCCATTATGGTGCCTGCCTCCACCGTCACCTCCACCTCCACCTCCACCTCTGGCAATGGGTTCCAGGCACCCTGATAAAAAAAAATAATACTTGCCCTGCACATCTCCTTTAAACTTTACCCCTCTCGCCCTAAAACTATGCCTTCCAGCCTTGGACCATTGATACTTCCTCAACTTTCGGATTTCCAGCAGTCTAGAATTGTAAAAACATTTTTAATGTTGCATTTCCAGGGGCTCCTTGGTACTTGGTTAATGCTACAACTCCGGGTCAACGCGCCGACATTCACAGCCGCGATGGGATCTCCCTCTGTAACTCGGTCACCAGCTTCGCCGCCGTGTTGTGAGGTTGAGGGGGGAAATCAACGGGGTAAACAGCAAAAAAATAAGCAACACCTTACTTTTACACAACGGAATGGTTCCTTACCTGACTATGACATACATGACCAGGAAATTGCCAATCAGTCCAACCACACACACCACCGAGTAAAGCGCAGTGATGGCGATAGCGTAGACTGAGGACGCGGATCCTTTGGTTGGGTTCAAACTTGTGCTGTTATCCACGCTAGTATTGTTTCCAAAGCCGTTCTGCAAACCCTCCCAGGTCGCGTTGAGCGCCAGACCCCAGTATACTTCAGCACTATAGTCTGTGAACAGCTCCCGCTCCGCGTTCGGTACCGTGGACAGCTCCATCGCCTCTGGCTACAGAGCGACCAAGCTCAGCTCAGAGTGGTCGTTTTGCCCCTTGGATAACGGGACCCCGCACTTTGCACCTGCGGTTTCTGATTTCTGCTACCCCAACGATTTCTGTTTCACCAACGACGCACCCTGATGACTGCAGGGGAATAAGGCGAAGTGGCTTCGTGGCGTTGGAATCGAGATCAGGGATTCGCAGCTCTGATGATTTCTTATAAAATGTAACACCTCCATCGACGTCAAGCCCACGTGCTAGTCAAGACCCGGTTGTCAATCAAGGATGCAAAAATTAACCAACTCTTTACAGTCCGCTAAATTGCAATCAAAGTGCAGCATTCCCTCTGTGGCTCCAAAATCCTTGTCTAGAAAGAGTCAACATAAAGTCTCCGAAATGCGGCATGATTCAAAATGTTAGACCAGGGCGGAATTATAGGAAGGAAACAGCAGATGCTGGTTTACGTCGACCATGCACACAAAATGCTGGAGTAACTCAGCGGGACAGGCAGCATCTCTGGAGAAAAGGTTCTCTCCGGAGATGCTGCCTGCCCCGCTGAGTTACTCCAGCATTTTGAGTGTAGCTGCGGAATTATAGATTGCAAGTATAATCCTTTTCAAAATAAAGAGATGGAGGATTTAAGTGGATTTCATTTATCACTTCCTAAATAGTTGTGCACTGAACATAAATAATTAATGGCATAATTTTGTCCTCGAATGGCGGTTTAACTCTTCAAGACCGGTCCTAAGGACGAACCAATATTTCTGGTTTATTGTGGACATTTTGTATAGAAAGATCTTTTCAACATGTTAGCTTCAGTGGTTTGCTCTCGTCTCTGAGGTGGCTCGAGTCTCACTTCAGGGAGAAGAATTGGGACTGATCCCAGTGGGAACCTGCAGGGTTGCCGCTCTGTTTTGTGGTGTCGTCTAGCAGATTAAACGTTAGCCAGAGACTAGAAGGGTCTCGACCAGAAACGTCACCCATGCCTTCTCTCCGGAGATGCTGCCTGTCCCGCTGAGTTACTCCAGCATTTTTGTGTCTATTTTTTCGGTGTAAACCAGCACCTGCAGTTCCTTCCTACACACAACGTTTGGTCTCTGGTCTTTGAAGAAATCCAGAGAAGGTATCCCTAGTGTCCTCGTCCATCTTATCTCTCTCCCTGTGTTAAAGAAAGAACTGCAGATGCTGGAGAATCGAGGGTTACACAAAAAGCTGGAGAAACTCAGCGGGTGCAGCAGCATCTAAGGGGCGAAGGAGATAGGCGACGTTTCGGGTCGAGACCCTTCTTCAGAGACCCTTCTCTCTCCCTAATTGTCGACATAACATTTAGACCTGTTCATTGTCGTCTCTGGGGGGGGTTGCTGTGTTTGCACTGGTGGCGGTGTTTCCAACATGAGTACCTTTGTCGGAAACTATTTCACCGCTGTCAAAGACTACAGGACGCCCTGTGATTGGGAAGGGATCTATATGTAGATGAAAATATACGTTAAACACCCCCCCCCCACACACCTAGAGAGTTTTTAAAACACGTTTTAATCTCAGGATCCAAGTCTAAACACTTTTGGAAGATGTCATCTAAATAGTGTCATCTAATAGTCCCATCACCCCTCCACTATCCCCCCCCCCCCCCCCCTAACTTTCTGTCCAATGTTTCCTGCCATTAACTCGTTTAAATGCGGTGACTTTACATGGATCTCCAATCCCAGTTCCAAGGCTGTAATGGAATCATCTTTTCTATAAATGAGGCCAGGTCTACACAGCCTGTAGATCGCACCAAGCTATAGAAGGGGGCGATTTCGAGTATTGTCTTGTCAACCTCCGGGTGGATGCTGACCGAACCCACAGGGGGAATTGTCACCCGTCACTCACTTTGCACCAGAGGTGTGGACTCTCACTGTCAACGCTCTCGAGGTCAGTCAGAAGGGTTCGGTTCTCAAGTACAGCTACACAGTCAAGCCGGTCGGTGCAAGGGCTACAAAGGAAATGATTACAAATTTCCACAGAGATTTATTCAGTGTTATTTTCATTCACATTATTTTTTAATGATGTGTAACTTGCAACATGACTCGTCTATCCAGGAATGTGCTTTCCAGGTAGATTGGGGAAAGTGTATCAACATCGTTCGATCATTCAAAGCCACACAAAGTTTTTTTTCTCTCTCACTCTCTCTCCCCCCCCCCCCCTCTCTCTCTCTCTGTCTCTCTCACATACATATCGAGATACTCGCGTTGGTTTCTATCTGGTTTCCAGTAAGGGGCATCAGAGTTACACTGTGATTTGTACACTGTATAAATGAAAACTTTATTTTCCACATTTTGCTTGGAGTTGGTATTGGAAATTCATGGCGCGTTTGCCGAGACCGAACAGGGTAACCGGCTCATGTATTGTAGAAGTGATCCAGGGGCGCAGGGAGGAGAGGGGGGAGAGTTTCTCCGTTAGAATGGTTTATATTGTTTTTCCAAAGGAGTTGTTTTAGCTTCCTATATTGAACCAATTTTAGGGCGGCGCGGTGGAGCAGCGGTAGAGTTGCTGCCTCACTGCGCCAGAGACCCGGGTTCGATCCTGATGTCTGTATAGAGTTTGTACATTCTCCCCGTGACGGCGTGGGTTTTCTCCGGGTGCTACGGTTTCCCCCCCACATACAAAAGACGTACAGGTGTGCAGGTTTTTTCGATTAAATTGTAAATTGTCCCTAGTGTGTAGGATAGTGTCAGTCTACGGTGTGACCGCTGGTCGGTGCGGACTCGGTGGGCCGAAGGGTCTGTTTTTGCGCTGTATCTTTAAACTAAATTAAACTAAATTTTAGAAAAAAAATCAACCAATTAACACGCTTAATGGGCCTGCTGTTCATTTCTACCATTGACTGGCTTATTTCAAATTAGTAGTTCTTGAATCAACGTCATATTTCTGGAAGCAAGGGTGTTCAGTTTTAGTTTTGAGATGCAGTGTGGAAACAGGCCCTTCGGCCCACCGGGTCTATGCCGACCAACGCTCCCCGCACACCAACACGACCCTACACGCACTAGGGCCAATTTACAATGTTTTACCAAGCCAATTAACCTACAAACCTGCACGTCTTTGGAGTGTGGGAGGAAACCGGAGTGCCTGGAGAAAACCCACGAGGAGAACGTGCAAAACTCCGTATAGGCAGCACCCGTAGTCAGGACAGAACCCGGGTCTAGGGTGCTGTAAGACAGAAACTCTACCGCTGCGCCACCATGCCAATAAACCGTGTGTAGTTGCGATTATGATAACAATCACAAGAGTTCTCTGAGTGCCAGAAACACAAGGAGACTGAATTGTGTTCATCCTTTGGGATGTCAGTGAAACTGGCAAGAGCAACCTTTATTGTCCTTCATAAGTGCATAAGTGATAGAGAGAGAGAGAGCTAGATAGGGCCCTTAAAGATAGCGGAGTCAGGGGATATGGGGAGGAGGCAGGAACGGGGTACTGATTGGGGATGATCAGACATGATCACATTGAATGGCCGTGCTGGCTCGAAGGGCCAAATGGCCTAATCCTGCACCTATTGTCTAGTGTCTATTGATAGGAGCAGAATTAGGCCATTCGGCCCATCAAGTCTACTCCACCATTCAATCATGGCTAATCTATCCCTCTTAACCACATTATGCCTCCTCTTCCCTATAACCCCTGACACACATACCAATCAGGAGAATCTCTCTATCGCTGCCTTAAAAATGTCCAAATTGTCTTAATTGCCCATGAGGAAGTGTGGTTGGGCCCTTGTGTTGCCTTGTTGAGGTCCAGGTGGTGAAGATGCTTTCACAACTGTGCTGGGTAGGGTAGGTGAAGATAGACACAAAAAGCGGGAGTAACACAACAGGTCAGACAGCAACTCTGGAGATAAGGAATAGGTGATGTTTCAGGTTGAGATCCTTCTTCAGTTCAATGCAACTAAATAACTCACTGGGTCGCTTTGGGGTCCGTGAAGAGCCGACCAAGTTCGTCTAAGCATCGCGTGAGGGTCAGACTGGGTGAAGTCAACATGCTTCCTTCTCTTCAGAGCACCCGTGGATCATTTAGACTTTCACAATTGTCAGATAACATCACCTTCCATTTCACCAGTTTATTTCCAGTGGCAGGAGATAGGGAACGAGCTGCCAGAGGAGGTGGTTGAGGCAGGTACTATCGCAATGTTTAAGAAACAGTTAGACAGGTACATGCATAGGATGGGTTTAGAGGGATATGGGCCAAACACAGGGAGGTGGGACTCGGGTAGATGGGCCATGGTGGTTGTGTGTGGGCAAATTGGTCCAAAGGGCTTGTTTCCACACTGTATGACTCTATGACTCGGCTGTCTCACATCACCTGAGACTTGTGTCCAATCCTGACTTCGGGCACTGTCTGGACAGAGTAAGCACGTTCTCCCGGTGGATTTCCGCTGAGTGCTCTGGTCTCCTCACACAACCCAAAGCTGTGCGAGTTTGTATGTTAATTGGCCTCTGTAAATTGCCTCTAGTGTGAACGCAGTGGATATGAAAGTGGGATAACATAGAACTAGTGTTTCCACCAGTGATCAATAGTCAGCATGGTCCCAGTGGCTGCTTCCATGCTGCATTCAATGAATCACTCAATCAAATTCTTAGAGAGTGTTACGGTTGATTCTAATCATGTTCTGAAGATTATTACTAGATTTCCATTCCATTCAATTTTGTTTTGCCTTGGTCCGTGAATATTAAACTGCATCCAAAACTGGTTGGAAGTGTCTTACATTTCACATGCCCCTCGTGGAAAAAAAAAATGTTCCTTAAATTAAATTGAAAACAAATTGCAGTGTTCAGACTTTGATGCACTAAGGCCTTTTGCAAAATTGCAAATTATTCAAAAAATGTATTTCATTTATACTCTGAGAGTCCTGCCCATGGGTATGAAATTCTTCAGAAGTAATCAGATGAGTAAAAATCAAGTTGGTATTAACACTGATATGCACCTCAGGTGAAACTGGGATGTGGAGAGGATGTTTCCATTCACGGGAGAGTCTAGGACTGGAGGTCACAGCCTCAGAATAAAAGGGTGTTCTTTTAGGAAGGAGATGAGGAGGAATTTCTTTGGTCAGAAGGTGGTGAATCTGTGGAATATTTTGCCCCAGAAGGCTGTGGACTCCAAGTTAGTGGATATATTTAAAGCGGAGATAGATAGATTATTGATTAGTGCAGGGGTCAGTGGTTATGGGGAGAAGGATGTGGTGAGAAGGAGAGATAGATCAGCCATGATTGAATGGCAGCGTAGATTTGATGGGCTGAATGGCCTAATTCTGCTCCTATCACTTATGATCTTACGATTTATAATGGTTTGATTAGTTTGTCTTTTGCTATTCCAAATGACAAAATTATTATTTCATCTCCAGTTTAGCTCCAATTGATCTTAAATAAAATTGTCAAATTATCAGTTGCTTAAATCCAAATTTCTATCAATAAGCAGTATTGTTTCTCATCTTTCTTACCACATAGCATGGGGCCATTCAGCCATCGAGTCTATGCTAGCTTTTGTAATAATCCTACCAATCTCATCTCCTCACTTACTTCACATGCCCTTCAAGTTCACCCCAATTTTCTGACCACCTACACACACACTAGGGGTAATTTGCAGTTGTAAATTAATAATTATCAGTCATCATGTCTTTAGCTTGTGGAGTACCCAGGAAGATCCTACACTTGTGTAGGAAAGAACTGTAGATGCTGGTTTAAATCAAAGGTGGACACAAAATACTGGAGTAACTCAGGCAACATCTCTGGAGAGAAGGTAAGGGTGACCCTTCTTCTACTCTTCTCATTTTCACTCCTTTGTAATTCAGTGATGTTATGAATCCTTTTGCAAAGAACTCATTGAATTTGTACACAGCTGTTAAAGCTCTAAGATGCTTTGCAGATGGAAGGATTGGATACCAAGCCAGGGCAGGGGAAATGGACATCAAAAATTGATTCTGAGAAGGTTTTCAAAAATTGCTCAACCTTCTTTGCAAATCCTTATCCCAGCCTGGCAGTTTTCACATCCCGATTACTGTTAAGGACCACATCTGGGAAGAATGGACAAGGAGCTGGATGCCACGTGCTTGTGGTATCACAGCACTACTTGCATAACTTTGCCTGATAAGAAGAGATCTATTATTTGAGGTCAGGTACTTTGCTCAAGAAGAGATGTTCCCTGGTAATACAGTGGCAGCAACATCAGTCATTTTGTGCATTAAAATTTGCCAAAAAGATAGCCTGTGCTGCTGGTTTTCTATGGAGCCCCTTGAGGAATTCATGATGTTGATGTCAGTATTCCTTTAGTGAAACACTGTTCATAAGTTTATGTTCTAGGAGCAGAATTAGGCCATTTGACCCATCATGTCTACTCCGCCATTCAATCATGGCTGATTTATCTTTCCCTCTTAACCCCATTTTCCTGCCTTCTCCTCATATCCCCTGACACCCGTACTAATCAAGAATCTATCTATCTCTGCCTTAAAAATATCCATTGACTTGGCCTCCACAGTCGTCTGTGGTGATGAATTCTTCAATTCCACATTGGGTTCTATATATCCTAATCTTTGCATTATTAGATCTCCTGGCTGAGTTTGTGTCACCACATGATACTGAGTCTCAACGCAGGCTGTTGCCACCACACGTGTAAGGTGCCGTCTCGATTCCACGATAGTCAGAGAGTGGCGTAGGTCGTCTGCCAGTCCTCGAAGTGGTTCATTTGAAATGAAGGCAGAAATGTACAGTATAGGTTGATGTTCTTTTGTGTGCCATGCACAGCCTAAAGTTGTAGGACAACTTGTTCTATTCGATCTTCCGTCTGTGCACGTCGAGATGATTGCATTAGTCGGAACAGGGCGGACCACGTGAAGGTTGCAATCTTCCACCCCGTTAATGTTATTGAGAGCATTAGAGTCACATTGGTGTCTGAACGGTAAAAGAAAGGGTAACTTTTTAGGAAGAGTTCTAGAAAAATGTTTTTTTTTCATGAGGGATCTTTGTGTGCCTGTTGTTCCTGCCTCAGTGACCTACACTGGCACGAAACTTAGCAGCGACTACACTTTTAAAAATTACCACTCGTGCTTTTCATTCCTTCTGTGGCCTCACCCCTTGCTCCTCATTTAGCCTAACAACCTATTGGGATTTTTGTGTGCTTATAGCTAATTCTGCAATCTACCCAGCACTACCAATATTTTAATCAGTATATTTTTGGCAGTGGCTGACAAACAATTTGTACTTTACACAGGAAGAAAACTGTTAGCAGAGGCATACTGAGCAGAGGTGGGAATTTACGCGACAATGTGATGTCCACAATAGCTCGATGAACAAGCTTGATAAATAATCAATAGCGTGGTGCTATGTGATAAAGGGAGAATTGGAGATAACAGCAGTGATAAAGTGAATTGTCTAATGACAAATGACTTTGAAACACATAAGTACTTTCAGAATTATTGAGTCACATAACAGAGCAGTGGGACTTTCATGTGTACTAATGGAAACAAAATGCTGGAGTAACTCAGCGAGACAGGCAGCATCTCTGGAGGGAAGGAATAGGTGACGTTTCGGGTTGAGACCCTCCTTCAGACCGAGAGTCAGGGAAGAGGGAACCGAGAGAGATGGAAGGGTAAGGTGTGAAAAAGAGAGATCAAAGGGGACGAAGCTCAAGGAAAATGTAGATCATTGTTAGCTAGGGGAAGGTGACAACGAGACATACAATGTAAAATTTAATCGGGGGACAAATCAAACTAGCCGGAGAACTAGGGTGGGGGAGGGATGGAGAGAGAGGGAAAGCAAGGATTACTTGAAGTTAAAGAAGTCAATATTCATACCGCTGGGTTGTAAGCTGCCCAAGCGAAATATGAGATGCTGTTCCTCCAATTTGCTTTGGGCCTCACTCTGACACTATAAATAATAGACAATAGACAATAGGTGCAGGAGTAGGCCATTTGACCCTTCCAGCCAGCACCGCCATTCAATGTGATCATGGCTGATCATCCGCTATTTTTAAGAGCCCTATCTAGCTCTCACTTGAAAGCATCCAGAGAACCTGCCTCCACCGCCCTCTGAGGCAGAGAATTCCGCAGACTACACATTTCATGTGGGTTACATCTCTGACACGGAATCTGTTACATTTCTGAGGTAAGTCCCACAATTGGCACTGCACAGATGAAGAGATGTCTCCTGGGAGCTCTAGTCTGTGGAACATTCCTTTTGTCTAAGCTACAGCTTCTGGGCAGCGGTAAAAAAAGTCACACCGTCGACCGGGTTATCTAAATACTCTTGCGTCTAGCATCCTCTTGTATTGCAATTATCTAGACTTTGTAAAGGTTTAAGAGCAAGTGTTACTCTATTTAGTAACATTTACAGCCACACCACATGCTCAAGTGCCTTGCATGTGACGGTGCAGCCCAACACCAAGACTCTGCGGGTGAGGATCACAATCTAGGGTCCATCCACTGCTGCACATTTGGGGGGGGGCAGGGTATGGTGGAGACACCCCTTAAACAAGGGCAGGTCATTAGGAATAGTGGAATGAGGCCATTCAACCCATCGAGTCTACTCCACCATTCAATCATGGCTGATCTGTTTCTCCCTCTTAAACCCCATTCTCCTCCCTTCTCGACATGACCTCTGACACCTGTACTAATCAAGAATCTATCTAGTGTAGGAAAGAACTGCAAGTTATGGTTTAAGTGGAAGGTAGACAGTGGCACAAAATGCTGGAGTAACTCAGCGGGATGGGCAGCATCTCTGGAGAGAAGGAATGGGTGATGTTTCGGGTCGGGACCCTTCTTCAGACGAAGGAGAAGAAGTAGTCTGAAGGATAATCTATCTATCTCTGCCTTAAAAATATCTACTGACGGCTTCAGCAGCCATCTGTGGCAAAACATTCCACAGATTCATCACCATCTGACTAACAGAATTTCTCCTCATCTCCTTCCTAAAAGGACGTCCTTTAATTCTGAGGATATGACCTCTAGTCCTAGACTTTCCCACTAGTTGAAACATCCTCTCCACATCTACTCTATCCAAGCCTCTCACTATTCTGTATGTTTCAATGAGGTCCCCCCTCATTCTTCTAAACTCCATGGAGTACAGGGCCAGTGCTGACAAATGCAGGGAGGCACATGAGTGGCAAGGGTGCTGGGTATAATGATATTTCTGTAAACACTACCAAATGCAATGCTGATGAATGTGTGTATGACTGCAAAGAATGTCAGAAGAAAATGTTGCACAATTCTTAGAGTCCTAGAGGATACAGTTTGGAAACAGGCCCTTCGGCCCAACTTACACACACCGGCCAACATGTCCCAGCTACACTAGTCCCTCCTGCCTGCTCTTGGTTCATATCCTTCCAGTCCTGTCCTATCCATGTACCTGTCTAACTGTTACTTAAACATTTGGATAGTCCCAGCCTCAACTACATCACCTGGCAGCTCGTTCCATACACCCACCACCCTTCCATACACCCACCATCCTTCCAAGGACTTTATTCAATAATTGCATATTACAGTGTACCAGAAGGTACAAAAACGTTCAATAGTCACATTGTATCAGGCAATCATCATAATATGATAGTGGCATCTTTATCTACAATGCACCCGACCCCCTGCAGCGACCAGCATTCACGGAAGGCCTCCAGAGTTCCCCTTGGACACTGAGTGCTCTCGCCCACCACCCTTTGTGTGAAAAGGTTACCCTTCAGATTCCTATTAAATCTTTTCCCCTTCACCTTGAACCTATGTCCTCTGGTCCTCAATTCCCCTACTCTGGGCAAGAGACTCTGTGCATCTACCCAATCTATTCCTCTCATGATTTTGTACACCGTTTGTTTACGATTCTTGTATCATACATATTTTTTATTCTGAATAAAGTTTATTTGGATTTTTTTTTAAATTATGTATTTCAGAAGAATGGTCTTTGCTACAATATTGGAAATGTTATTATCTAGAAACCCATCGCTGGATTTGCCTAATGTGCTCCATCGCTATGTGAGTGTCTATACTCTGTCTCTGCATTTTATTCCCTGTGACCACACAACATGTTCAGTATTACAGACTGGAAGTGGTTTCTAAGCAAACATTATTTTGTAACATTAAAATTGGGCAAGTAGCATTAGGACTGAACTGATAATTTGTTTTTTTTTCTCACTGATGTTGTTTGAAAGGTTAAAATCATCTAAGGCAAGCCACTTAATTTCCTTTGAAATGAAATGTAGGTATTATATATGCAGCTCAGACACACTTCCACATCTCAAAAGATGTGCAGATTTGTAGGTTAATTGGCCTCTGTAAATTGCTCATAGTATGTAGGAAGTGGCTGAGAAGGTTGGATAAATGAACTAATGTGAATGGGAGATCGATGGCTGGCTTGGGCTCAGTGGGCCGAAGGGCCTGTTTCCATGCTGTATCTCTAAACTAATCTAATGACTTCTCTATTCAAGTAACGTTCATTCAGCAATATACTGGAGATCCAACAGTTTGTTATTTGTGTACATGTCCATTTGTACACATTTTATATACAGAAAGACTTCACTGAAACATATCTCTGACTGTATCTCTTGTTTCCCTCTCCCCTGACTCTCAGTCTGCAGAAGGGTCTCGACCTGCAGAGTCACCTACCTATTCCTTTTCTCCAGAGATGCTGTCTGACCTGCTGAGTTACTCTAGCTTTTTGTGTCTATCCAAGATTTCACTACTGATCATTTAGTATGGCAGAAAGAAGGAACTGCAGATGCTGGTTAAGACACAAAAGGACATAAAGTGCTGTAATAACAGAGCAGAGCATGTCAGGCAGCCTCCCTGGAGAACATGGATAGGTGACATTTCAGGTCGAGACCCTTCTCATGTATAGGTGACAATTTTGGTTGAGACCCTTCTCATGTATAGGTGATGGTTTTGGTTGAGACCTCCGAGTCTAAAGAAAGGTCTCAACCCCAAACGTCACCCATCTATGTTCTCCAGAGATGCTGTCTGACCCACTGAGTTACTTCAGCACTCTATGTCCTTTACACTGAAGCCCTGCGTTGTAGGCAGCTACTGTATTTGGAGACCATCACCTATCCATGGCAACAAAGCAGGGTTATCGGTTAATGGATTATTGCAAAACAGTTAAAATTTATGGCTCTGAAAGTCAATTGCATCCTAAACTTTTAACTGAAAACCTTTACTGAATACATGTAGTTACAAGTGTTTGTAATCTAAAGCACTCAGAATCAATAGAGCTTTCAAATCTCACACAAATCAAGAAATCATTCTGTGATTTTCTGCTTTTATTATCAGTTTCCCTGCCATCATTCTACATTGTTTCTTTGTCTTTTCCACTGACTGACTAACTGGCTGATAAGTGAAGCACTTTGTGTTCTGTTTGTCCCGACAACATTTACCTAACCTGCAACCTCCACCTCCAAGGAGGGTAAGGGGCAGCAAATTAATGGAAAGAGTCAAGAGTGTTTAATTGTCACGTGTATGGGGGCAGATTATTATCTCAGTGGGGTTAGGTTAGGCAAGGGGGAGGTGCAGCAAGACCTGGGCATCCTTGTACACCAGTCACTGAAAGCTGTCTTACAGGTACACCAGGCAGTGAAGAAAGCTAATGGAATGTTGGCCTTCATAACAAGAGGATTTCAGTATAGGAGTAAAGAGGTTCTTCTGCAGTTGTATAGGGCTCTGGTGAGACCACATCTGGAGTATTGTGTACGGTATTGTGGACAAAGAGTGATGTCCAATTCTGAAACGCCGAGCAAATCCTGCTGCAGAATTTTGAGGCACATGCCCATAGCTTTCTCTTAAGTGGTTTGTTCTGACT
The DNA here is from genome assembly GCA_963514005.1 of Raja brachyura. The sequence continues at coordinate 30,715,647 of OY740809.1, read as the reverse complement.
TTTTGCGTGAGCTCCCTCATTTCAAGCAGCAAAACCAGCCCTGTCTTAGGAAGGAAGACAATTGTGTGCAGAAAGAGTGGAGTCAGGATGACAGGACGGCCAGGAGGAGTAACAATGCCTCTTTGTGAGCAGAAGACAATAAATTGTGTTGGCAGCGAGACAAGTTCAGAGGCTACAATCTCAGTGGCTGTGACAACGGGAAGAATGTGTATAGCTGCATATAACTCTGTTAAAGCAGATAATATCTTATTTGCTTCACTTCCCCTTAAATGTGTTTATGCCATCTGCCTCAGTAACTCCCTGTGAGATTCAATTCTGCAGCTGAACCATTCTATGGGTAAAGAGATTTCCAGCGCACTTCCTCATGAGATTATACGTGGCAAATTTATGTTAATGGTTTGGAAACAGAAACAATTGCTGTTTTACCAGGAGGGAGCTGATTACCAAGGGAGGGGTTTGTACAAAGATGTATAAACACTGGGTCATTCCGCTTTGTATATAAGTTCTTTATTAGCAGAACACATAGAGTGAATACACATAACTTGTAGGTCCAAGCTCCTAGATGAATCTGGAGAATAGCCAAACCGGCACACTAGATGACGTAGTGGAAACCCGAACTGGATTACAGATCAGATGTACAAGTAAAAAACAGACACGGATCAAATCAGCCAATAGTGATTGATCTACAGGGTTGGTTGGAGAAGATATGCTAGTCAGGAAAAAGTAGTATTCAATCTTTAGTCATAGAGTCATACAGCTCGGCAACAGGCCCTTCGGCCCAGCTTGCCCATGCTGACCAAGGTGCCCCACCTGCATTTAACCCACCTGTCTGTGTTTGGCCCACATAGAAACATAGAAAATAGGTGCAGGATTAGGCCATTCGGCCCTTCGAGCCTGCACAGCCATTCAATATGATCATGGATGATCATCCAACTCAGTGTCCTGTACCTGCCTTCTCTCCATACCCCCTGATCCCCTTAGCCACAAGGGCCACATCTAACTCCCTCTTAAATATAGCCAATGAACTGGCCTCAACTACCTTCTGTGGCAGAGAATTCCAGGGACTCACCACTCTCTGTACCCTCTACATCTTTTCTATCAATGTTTCTGTTCAAATGTCTTTTAAATGTTGTTATAGTTTGTACTAACTACCCCCTCTGGCAGCTCATTCCATATACTCACTGTCCTCTTTCTCCATTTAAATTGATGGGTGGGAATTGTGAAGAGTTCTTACCATTTCTCTTTGCCGTCCTCTCATGTGTCCAGTTGTTTCAAAATGCCGTGGATCTTCTTTTGATTGGAAGTCCAGGCTCTGTTTTTTATAGTTAAAACATGGCATTATTTTGATCACATTTTAATGCCTGCTGAATGATTGGTCTGCTGGTTGGGGCACGTGTTCACATGGTTCAAGTATTCAGCAAAAGACAAAGTGCTCAGTGGGTCAGGCAGCAACTGTGGAGAGAATGGACAGACCATGTTTCAGGTCAGGACCACTCTTCAGACAGTTCAATTTGAAGAACGGTTGCGACCCGAAATGTCTTCTATCAATTTCCTCCTCAGTTGCTGCTTCACCCACTGAGTTCCTCCAACAATTTGTTCTTTGCTCAAGATTCTGGCATCTACAGTTTGTGTGTCTCTCTTTAAAGCATTATTTAATAGCTGTAAGATAACAACCTCCTAAAAAAAAACCAATGAATTGATTTACCCTATAATTAAATATTGATTTGATCTGAATTCTGGATAAATGGTGGTGTGATGCTGAAAGACGTGTTGGATTAAAGTTCAGAACATTTAATGTTGCAGTTGTAGAAGATGCTGGTGAGGCTGCATTTGGGGTAGTGTGTTCAGTTTTTGTCACCCTTTTATAGAGAAGATCTATGAGGATGTCACCAAGACTTGAGGGCCTGAGCTATGGAGAGAGTTAGGCAGGCCAGAACATTATTCCTTGGAATGCAGGAGGATGAGGGATGATCTTATAGCGGTATACACAATCATGCGGGAAATAGATAGCGTTTATGCACAGAGTCTTTTACCTAGAGGAGGGGGAATCAAGAACCAGGGGGATATATGCTTAAGGTGAAAGGGGAAAGATTCAACTGGAACCTGAGGGGTAATTGTTTCACACAGAGGGTGTTCGATATATGGAGCAAACTGGCAGGAGAGGGACAGTAGTTGAGGCAGATACTACAAGTATGTTTAAAAGGCATTTGGACAGGTACCCGGATAGGAAATGTTTAAAGGGATATCGACCAAATGTGGGCAAGTGGGACACGTGTCGATGGGACATCTGGATCTGTGGGCAAGTTAAGCTGAAGAGCTTGTTTCCATGACTCTATGACTCTATAATGCATTGTATCTTCTCAATTTGGACATTGACAGCCCCAACAGCTGGATTTAGTATCTCACAGTAGAGCTAATAGGACTTGTTGTATCAATCCCTGTAATAAGTCGGCACTCTTGCTATTTGCAATGGGATTGGCGTGGTGAGAGGTCGGGTAGGCACATCATCGGGGTCACCAGGTGGGCACCCTCCTTCTTTGAGGTTTCATTGATAAGCCCACAACATCTCCAGAGGGCTCAACGGTGATACCTGGCGTCCCAGTTACACCCCCCCTCAATTCCATACCCTCCTGTATTCATCTTGCAGCCCAATTGTTGTCTCTCCTTTTGATCCAAATCCAATTGCTGCTTTTTTCCGCAGAATTTGATAATGATTTGATTGCTTGTTGGAGGGAGCGACCCCTCACCCCCATTTTTTTTAATAGCCTGGTCATAGCTGTAGCAACAAATCTATCGACAGATGTTCAAACCCAAAGGTTCTCTCCTTTCAAAATTGGAATCTGAGAATAATTGGGTAAAAAATGCACAGAATTATATCAATCCTTATATATATTTTGATATTTTAATCTTACATCGGTCATATAACGAAACATGGTAATTCGGGAAATGGACAAGTAGAATGAATTGGAGCAGAGGAACATTTCTGCCAAGCACTGAACAGAAACAAACAATTGGAGTTGTTCTAAGCCACCACGGGGGCAAGTATATGGTCACAGTGTAACGTTTACATAGGCATATTCAATTATAATTGGGGTGGGAGATTGCAACCTTCTCGTGGTCCACCCTGTTTCAATGAAAGCAATCAACCTGGCGTGCACAAACAAAAGAGCAAACAGAACAAGTTGTCTAACAACTTTAAGCTGTGCTCGCCATGCTCAAGAAGAAGAAGAAGAAGAAGATTCAATTATAATGAGAAATTCACAGTGGGACATTACATGCAATTTCTGTACATGTTGTGTCTGGTAAAAGGTCTCCAGCCTGAAATATGAACTCAATTTATTTTTCCGCAGATGTAGCCTGAGGTTTATAGAACTTCTTCTTTATCTTACTTTTTGCTATTAAACTTTTGTCCTATTTTAGATCAACTTACAATTTGAGACAAATATTTGGTAGAGATATTACAACACGTAGGTTAATTGGCTTGGGTAAAAATTGTAAATTGTCCCTAGTGTGCAGAATAGTGCTGGTGTACGGGGGATCGCTGGTTGGCATGGACACAGTGGGCCGAAGGGCCTGTTTCCATGCTGCATCTCCAAACTAAACTAAACTAAACTAAACAGGAAGTAAAGTTTTAATGCCAAGAAATGCATATGGGCATATATTTTATTATATAACATAAATAAATATATATGTTAAGAACTAATGTCAATGGACTAACTAGCATTCTTCCAGCTAAACTGTTTAACATTTTTTAGTATTTAATTAGAGCCTATTTAGTAATTTAAAATGATCGAGTAAAACCTACTGCCATTCCAGAGACAAACTCTCAGATGATTGCAGTTCCTGTACTTTGTAGAGAGAACAGAGAAAGTCATGAATAGACTCATCTTACTTTGAATGCTTTTGAGTTCATCTTTGTGACATCTCTCAAGTGCCTGCATTGACTGGCAATTCTGTTTCAAGTGCCCTTTCCTTTTAACCATAGATCTGAACCCTCCTTTAAATTCACTTCACCTCCTGTGCATTTTTTAAAAGGTCCAGCCATTTGCTTTTAAGAGTTCTCGCTCTTAACTTTCTAACATCGATTTCTAAAGGACTGAAGATTACAAGGACTATTTCTTGATTGGGGCCTAATTTTTTAGCCCTTGAAAATGGATTCAACTGTGATTATCCTGTACCTGTTTGATTCAATGTAAGTTAACTCTCTGCTGTTTGCCTACATGTGTGATTGTTGCATTCAGTTTTTTAGTGATCATGTGTACATATGTTAACTCCAGAGATGCCAGTAGCTAATGTCACCCATTTGGAAATGGAAGCGCTTTGTGGTTCTTTCAGGTCTTCTGGGCTCCAGTTTTGATTAGAAATCATTGAAGAATCTTGTAATATAAAACAGAGTGTGTTCTAAGATGTTTTCTTCCCTGCGCTGATGAGGAGATGTGGAGCATTTGCATTGCGTAATGTGAAGCGCGCACCAAACAGGCATTGGGAGGAGGGACAAGATGTGCAGATGCTGGTTTAAACCAAAGACGGACACAAAATGCTGCAGTAACTCAGCTGGTCAGGCGGCATCTCTGGAGTAAAGGAATAGGCAATGTTTCGGGTCGAGACCCTTCTTCAGACTGAGAGTCAGGGGAAAGAACGAGAGGTAAAGATGAATAAATGAACGGACGATATGCAGAACGCAACGATAATCAAGGAAGTGTGGAGCCCACAATAGTCCATTGTTGACAGTGGGGTAGGTGACAACGAGTTAGTACAGATAGTGGAGCTCAACAGGATGAAAGTAAAACTAGTGTGAATGGTGTGAGAGGGACGGAGAAAGAGGGGATGCATGGGTTACTTGAAGTTAGAGAAATCACTATTCTCTTTGCCAGTCAATCTGAGGCCGGGAACTTCAAAGCCATAAGATTAGAAGTCATGGTCATAGACTAAATGTTAAAATACCGACCCCACCAAATGCAGCACCAGAGACTGTGTAAGGCCAGATATTCTTCCTCAGGCTTGTCCAGCACAGCCTCTCTGCCAGCGTAAAGCTGTCACAAGTCAACTTGCCCGCTAAGTGGCTTGGTGTCCACAGCATTGGTTTAGTTTAGGTTAGTTTCGAGATACAGGTCAGAAAGGCCCTTCGGCAGAAGGTGGGAGTAGTTGTACAGTTTTATAGCCACTGGGAACAAGGATCTCCTGTGGCGTTCTGTCCTGCATCTTGGTGGAACCAGTCTGTTGCCAAAGGGACTTCTCAGGTTGACCAGTGCGTCATGGAGGGGGTGAGCTGTATTGTCCAAGATTCTCCGCAGTACGAGTATTGTCATCTGGGACATATGACAATAATCTTGATTAGACTGAATTCTCATTCTTCCAATCTACCACTTTGCTGCCGTTGCCCTTTTTTAAAACTATGCTTTCTCTGATGCACTACTTGATGTACACATGTAAGATATGATTTGCCTGGATAATACACAGGCAAAGCAAGGGATAACCCACAAAGCAAAGGTTTTCACTGTATCTCGTGACAATAATAAACAGTATCCATACCAAGATTCAATTCCTGAATAGTATTATGTAAGCTTGGTTGGCCCAAGGCTATCTAGGGATAGCTGCTATTGTCGCTGATCTATCTTTCCCTGTCAACTCCATTCTCCTGCCTTCTCCCCATAAATTGGTCTCAACTTACCCTGAATGCTGTAGAAGGAGTATTGCTGAAGGAATTATGTTCTGTAACAAGTGTCCCAGGTAGAAATTATTATCAGACATGCCAGAACAAGTCTGTATTACTAAGAGGTGGCCAGGCCCAATTTTCGACAGGGATGTCTGACTGTTTCTTCATAAGTTCTAGGAGCAGAATAAAGCCACTTGGTCCATCAAGTCTACTCTGCCATTCAGTCATGGCTGATCTATCTTTCCCTCTCAACCCCATTGTCCTGCCTTCTCCCAATAACCCCTGACACCCGTAATAATCTCTTGCTGTTCTTTGTATGACATTGCTAAGCTCACACGGATGCCTCATTTCCCCGCAACAATGATAATGCTCTATGTCTCTTGTTGCTGTAAAGTGCTCTGGAACAAAGTAAGATAAAGCAAGGTGCTGGATGAATAATTAAAACATCCGCTATGTTTGCAGAAACATGGTTGTTAGTAACATTATCTACTGATTTGCTAATTGCAACAGACAGAGAATAGATTACATACTAAGAGACTATTAACAACAGCAAAATTAATACATAACTTAAATAACTTCATAGTCACAGAGTATTAGATTCATACAGCCCTTTGGTCCAACTTGCCCATGCGCTCCAAGATGCCCCATCTGCACTAGTCCCACCTGCCTGTGTTTGACCCATATCCCTCTAAACCTTTCCTATCCATGTAGCTGCCCAAATGTCTTTCGAATGTTGTTATAGCACCCTGGTTCAACTACCTCTTCTGGCAGCTCGTTCCACATACTCATACCCTCTGTGTGAAAAAGTTGCCCCTCGCATTCCTATTAACATTTTCCCCTCTCACCTTAAGCCTATGTCCCCAGGTTCTTGATTCCCCTACTCTGGGTAAAAGACCCTGTGCATTTACCCGAAGATAGACACAAAATGCCGGAGTAACTCAGCGGGATGGGCAGCACCTCTGGAGAGGAGGAACGGGTGACGTTTCGGGTCAAGACCCTACTTCAGAATCAACCCGAAAGGTCACCCATTCCTTCTCTACAGAAATGCTGCCAATCTCACTGAGTTACTCCAGCATTTTGTGTCTAGCTTCAGTGTAAACCTGCATCTGCCGGTCCTTCCTACACTGTGCATTTATTCCCCTCTCCATAAGATCACCCCTGATCCTGTGCTCCAAGCAATAAAATCTTCGCCTGCCCAACCTCTCGCTAAAAGTCAGGCCCTCAAGTCCTGGCAACATCCTCGTAAATGAAGTAAGTAGGATTTTACAACTTTAACCACTGCCTTGGGTTATAAACGTGATTTTTTTTAAATGAATAGGAATTTCTGAAGGAAAAAGTGCGACATTGCGCAGACATAAAACAGCGGAAGGAAGGTGCAGTGAACAGTGTGATCACCATTTACTTCTTAACCAAAACCATGAAATAAAACCCTGGGTTTTTAGACCCAGGTTCAATCCTGATTACGGGTGCTGTCTGTACAGAGTTTGTACGTTCTCCCTGTGACCATGTGGGTTTTCTCCAGGTGCTCCGGTTTCCTCCCAGACTACAAAGACGTAGCGGTCTGTCGGTTAATTGGCTTCGATAAGTCGTAGTGTGCAGGATAGTGCTAGTGTATGGGGTGATCGCGGACTCGGTGGGCCAAAGTGCCGGTTTCCATGTTGTATCTCTGAAGTCTAAACGATAAAGGTAGGGATAAAACTTCACGTCAAGCAAGTAAAAGCCCGACAGTTTATAACAACTTGGTATTTACATAGCTTCCTTCCTGTCGTAAAACAACAACAAAAACGCCTCATGGTGCCTCAACTAACCGAAGATCCGGTGAGGAGATATTAGAGCATTTGGCCAAAGGTTTGTCCGTGAATGTGGGACTAAGAGACCAACATTGAAAAGACGGCAAGACAAAGTGCTGGAGCGACTAACTCAGCGGGCCAGGCAGCAGCCCTGGAAAATATGGATAATAGGTACAAGTATAGGAGAGGTGTACTGACTGTGTGGGCAGACACCTTGGTAGTGATTGCCCACCAGTCTCAAAAGCCGCTGTGTCTCCCTGTCCCTGGGATAGCAGGGGGCGATCAAACAGCACAATACCCCCCTGTGTCATCCCGTCACTAATTCCTTCTCTCCAGAGATGCTGCCTGCCCGCTGAGTTAAAGAGTTCCCACAGTAGACTCACAAATCACTAAGGTAAACGCACGGGCCACTACGTTATTACAACGAGTTTAAATGTTTCCATTTTTAACTTGAACTGTAAATTTGACTTGTGGAAAATATCAAACATGTTTGATTTTTTTCACGAGTTAACAAGTTTCACGGGTACCTGCCGCTAGCGCCACCAGTCGACAAGTTGCACGCGCGAGTTCCAACGTTTCCGCTACGTTGATTGTACGTGCTTACCGCGAGTGAAAACTCAGGGTCCCTCGTGGGCCAACTCGCACCGTGAGACAGGGGTTTTACTAAGCTGCAGTCTGAAGAAGAGTGTACAAAAAATGCTGGAGAAACTCAGCGGGTGCAGCAGCATCTATGGAGCGAAGGAGATAGGCGACGTTTTGGGCCGAAACCCTTCTTCAGACTGATGGGGGGGGTGGGGGGAGGCGTAGGGATGAAAGGAAAAAGGAGGAGGAGGAGCCCGAGGGCTGAGGGAGAGGTAGGAAGGGGAAGAGACAGCAAGGGTTAATAGAATTCTAGCAGTTAGAGAGGAGGTTGTGAAAGAAGAGGTGTGAAGAAGTGTCTTGACCAGAAACATCAGCCAGTCCTTCTCTCCAGATGTGCCACCTGTCCCGCTGAGTTACTCCAGCATTTTGTGCCTGTCTAAGCTATAATGACACCCGAGTTAGAAAAAATTCAAAGAACTCGATGAAATGTTTGAAGGTATTCATGCCTTCCGTTCTACTTAGAAACTTAGCCTGACGACTGACTGGAATTGGAAAGTTATAGTCTCAAGATTCCAGAAATGTCTTCCTTGATCAAAGTTAGTTCTGAATGAGGAGTGAAATGAAAGTAAGGCTTGCACTCATTAAAGTATCCTTCACCACTTCATATTGATCCCAAGCACTGGATAGGTTTGATACAAAAGATGAAAGGTGAGGGACCAGAAATGTTAATGCTAATTTTGGGTTTATAGATGCTGTTTCAACAGTAGAGCATTTCCAGCAATCATTTTAGTTTCACCCCCAATTGCCATAACTGCTTTTTTACCCCAACTTGACTGTTTTCCTGAAGTTCTGGTGTACTCACTAGACATGAGTTACACAAAAGGCTGTCTGCTTTCTATCGGAAGTTTCTCATATTTATTTGCGTATCTGTGGCATTAATAGAATTATTCCACATCGGTAATGTCTCCTGATGTTTTGCAGAAACAGTGTTGGAATAAACGCAGAGAAATGTTGGAAACATTCAGAAGACCAGGTGTAGAGAGAAATAGAGTTATGGCCCTGTCCCACGGTACGAGTTCATTCCAAGAGCTCTCCCAAGTTTAAAAAAAAAATCAAACTCGAATGAACGTAGCGGGTACGTTGAAAAATGTCCACGAGAGCGGCCATTACCGTAAATCTCTGAGTTCGAACCAGGGGAAACTCGGGACAGCTCTTGGAATGAACTCGTACCGTGGGACAGGGCCATTAAACTTTCAGGTTGATGAACTTTCGTGTTACCAGCGTTGGATTTCACACAAAGGGTGGTGGGTGTATGGAACGAGCTGCCGGAGGAGGTAGTTGAGGCAGGTACTATCACAACGTGTATGAAGCAATTAGATAAGTACATGGGTAGCACAGGTTTAGAGGGATGTGGGCCAAATGCAGGCAAGGTAGATTAAGGTAGATGGGACATGTTGGTCGGTGTAGGCCGAAGGCTCTGTTTCCCACATTGCATCACTCTATGACTCTGTGATCTGTGTTGCTCTGTATTGCTGTCAAATGTAACTACCTTCTAAATACTTTATCAAATACTTTCTCAGATGTAGGGGATGTAGCTCAGTGGTAGAGTGCATGCTTCGCATGTATGAGGTCCCGGGTTCAATCCCCGGCATCTCCACAGGTTTTACTTAACGTCACGTTGGTCAAGGAAATACTGCAGGAAAAATACCATTCTGGTGTGGCAGATGCGTTAATAAGGGCGGCACGTTGGTGCAGTGGTAGAGTTGCTGCCTTACAGTGAATGCAGTGCCAGAGACCGGGGTTCGATCCTGACTACGGGCGCTTGTCTGTACAGAGTTCATACATTCTCCCAGTGACCTGCGTGGGTTTTCTTTGAGATCTTCCGTTTCCTCCCACACTCCAAAGACGTACAGCTATGTAGATTAATTGGCTTGGTAAATATAAAAATTGTCCCTCGTGGGTGTAGGATAGTGTTGATATGCGGGGATCGCGCGGACCCGGTCGGCCAAAGGGCCTGTTTCTGCGCTATATATCTAAATTAAAAAACTCAGGGAGTTCAGTGTCACATTCTGTGCACATTTTAGGCAGGATCAATGCTACAGAATGGCTGCAGTAAAGATTTATGTAATCAGGAATTAAAGGCTTTGGGTATTTGGGGAGAGTTGTGAGGCTGGAGTGATTCTTTTCGTGCAGAGAACATTGAAAATTGATTTGATTGTGATAGATAAAAATGCTGGAGAAAATTGGGGTGAGGCAGCATCTATGGAGCGAAGGAATAGGTGACGTTTCATCACCTATTTCCTTCGCTCCATAGATGCTGCCTCACCCGCTGAGTTTCTCCAGCATTTTTATCAGCCGTCGATTTTTCCAGCGTCTGCAGTCCCTTCTTAAAGATTTGATTGTGATGTTCAGATTCATGACAGGTTTTAAACAGGGAGATACCAGAGGATTAATAACAGCAGGAGAGTGGTTTAAGGTATTTGGAAAAGAATCAAGTACGGCGTGAGAAAACATTTGATTCGTGCTGCAAAGCTGTGGTAATTTTCCAAAGAAATCGGATGTATATTTGAACTGGGAAGATGTCAACATGGGTCAAAGCGTGATGGCTCCTCCTGAACGCTGCCATTTATGAAGAGGTTGCTTTTATGATTGGATTATTGTAAGAAGATTGTGACAATAATGTAACATTTCACCCAGCAGCTACAGTTCTTTGCTTTTACATGCCGACTGCTCCACTGCAAAAAAACCTCCTCAAGGTGTGCCTATATTGAGAGTCCCTCTCTCTCACTGCCTGCTGTTCACCAGCTCTATACTCTGCATAAGGGCTCTCAACACCACATCCTTTCTCCTGTACATCCCTCCTTCTCACCCCCCCCCCCCCCCACTTTGTCTTCCTTTCCCTGTCTTCACCCACCTACTGCTCCTCCCTCCCTCCCCCCTGCTGCTTTCCTCCATAACTCCTCAAACCTGTCTCGCACACTCTGCTCTTATCTCTGGCATTTGTTCCAACCATCTGCCTATCAACCCCCCACCCCCCTTACCTATGTCCACCTTTGTCCTGCCTCTCCCCTTTTCTAGCTTTCTTCTCCCCCTCCCCCCCTCCGAAGCAAAACTGGCTTCTTAACTTCTTCACATGTACCATCTGAGTGGTTGCCTGACTCCCGAGACAAAAGCGATTTCCACAGTCAGAGATAACCAGCCAAGCGCAGGAGAAGGGACACGTACAATGTGATTTATTGGTTACAAGAAGTCGAACCTCCCAACGGATTTGGGGAGGAAAAAAACAACCTGCAACCAGGTTTGCAAAACCGGGAACTGCAAATGCTGGTGAAGCAGGGTTCTGATCTGAAATGTCACCTATGTTCTCCAGGGGTGCTACCTTGACCTGCTGAGTTACTTCAGCATTTTGTGTCATTCCTGTATACAAGTTTAGTCATGCTTGTATCTATTTTATTTTTGCAAATAAAATTTGTAATTGTTCAATCCTGACTATGGGTGTTAATAAAAATAACAATAATACATTTTATTTATAGGGCGCCTTTCAGGACTCTCAAGGACATCTTGCAATTAAAACAAGCATGACACCTTACAATTAACAAAAGCATGAAACAAAAACCACATATACAGCAACAATACACCATTCGGAGAGAGAGAGCAGCGGATAAAAATATCCCCCCACAATGGTTCCCACTGTCGTGCCCGGGTGCGGTTAGAAAGGGAACACGCCCTGTCCACGGGCACCCTGGGGGAGTTCCGGGACCGCTGGACTCTGCAGGGTGTTGAATGTATCCTTAATAAAGATTGTAACATAGTTGTATTGTAGTTTATTATGGATGTTCAGGTTTAATATGGATATATAGTTTATGTAGTTTATTATGGATATATGTTTGTATTGTATTATGGTGGTGGGTTCTGGCTTGTTTTATTGTAGTGTAAATATTATTTTTTTAATAATTGAATAAATGTTTTAATTAAAAAAAGCAAAAAAAACAATGGTCCCCACTGTGAGGGAAGGCAACAAAATCCAGTCCGCTTCCTCTTGTTCACCCAAGGTCAGGCCTATTGAGGACTCCGCAGTCGCTGCAATGGCGGCCCGATGTTTCAGGCCCTCTGTGTTGTCTGCATGGAGTTTGTATGTTCTCTCAGTGACCACATGGGTTTTCTCCGGGTGCTCCAGTTTCCTCCCACACTCCAAAGATGTGCAGGTTTGTAGGTCGATTGGCTTCTGTAAATTTTCCCTTGTATGTCGGATAGTGCTAGTGTACGGGATGTTCGTTGGTCGACATGGACTCAGCTGTTCCCGTGCTGTATCTCTAAAGTCTACACTAAATCTGGATAGCGCACAACAAAAGCTTTTCACTCTGTCTCGGTGCATGTGACAATAAACTGAACTAACTAAAAAATCTTTAAGAAGGAACTGCAGATGCTGGAAAATTGAAGGTAGACAAAAATGCTGGAGAAACTCAGCGGGTGAGGCAGCATCTATGGAGCGAAGGAAATAGGCAACGTTTCAGGTCTGAAGGAGGGTTTCGCGTCTGAAGAAGGGTTTCACCCCGAAGAGTTGCCTATTTCCTTCGCTCCATAGATGTTGCCTCACCCGCTGAGTTTCTCCAGCATTTTTGTCTAACTAAAAAAATCTATGTCTAACTAAAAAAAAATCTGCAATTCGCAACTCCTGCTTTCTCTTGTCTATGTTCTCAATCTCTAACTGCTCCTATTCGCTCACTGGCCAGATAACCTTGTCAACAGTTTATCCCCATGGTCATCCCAGTGTTAACCCATTCATGGAGGTCCCCCTCTCCCACTCTCCCTGCAGCTGAACAAGCCTCACTAGTTCCCAGTACTGACAGAGGGTCTCCAACCTGAAAATATATCTCTGGTTCTCTTCCCACAGATGCAGCCTGACCTTCTGAGAATTTCCAGCATTTTCTTGTATTTTTTTGTTCAGTTTAGTTTTGAGATACTGCATAGAAACAGGCCCTTCGACCCATCGAGTTGGCACTGATCACCGAACCCAGCACTCTATAACTATTCTACACACATTAGAGACAATTTACAATTTTACCAAGCCAATTGACATGAGAAGTTGCACGCCTTTGGAGTGTGGCGGGAAACCGGAGCACCAGGAGAAAACCCACGCAGGTCATGCGGAGAACATACAAACTGCGTACAAACAGCACCTGTATTCAGGATCAAACCCGAGTCTCTGGCGCTGTAGGCAGCAACTTTACCGCTGTGCCACTGTGCCATCCTTTTGTTATTTTAGTTTTCCAGAATCTGCAGTTTGTTTTATTTTAATTTAATTTAGGCATTGATGCAAAATCATGAGAGCTGTTACGGTTGGAGTAAAAATTTGATTAAAAAAAAGTTTGTGAGAGGTGTGAAAGGCAGATGGACGAGTGTGATCTTGTGTAACACAAACATTAACTTCATGGTGAGAATGGCAGTATTCCAAATTGCGCACTCATGGTTCCCAGGTGGTTAATCAGCGACATATCAGGAGGTGTTTAGCCAAAGTGATTCAAAGATGCGAATGAAATCGACTAATTATATGCCCTTTCGATATATTTACAGCAATTAAGAAATCAATTTTAATTCAAAGATAACTGATGGGAAATGTACTGATCCAATCAATGAATGTAACCTAAAATGTTGAGTAGGTAGCAATTACACAACACCTCATGTTTACCTTGGGCAGCTTGTAAATGTAGAGGAAAAAAATTAAAATCTTAATTTACTTAATTTTGATCGGAATTAAACCAAGTAACGAAAGGGTGTGCGGATGTGGCAATTGGCATTTCTCATTGACCAGACGCAGAAGAAGATCACTGGAATTTGACAAAATAAGTCTCAGACGCACTATCCCTTCTAGAATTGACATTGTATGCCTACTGTATTCTGTTGTGCTGTGCAAAGAAAGAATGTCATTGTCCCGTCAGGGACGTATGACAATAAACTCTTTTGACTTGACTTGACTTTGTACCTGTATTTCTCATATCTGGGAATGCGACAGAAATAAGAAAGAGGTAAGTCTGTTTCTTTTGAAAAGTTACTGAATGCTGGATCCAGGGCCATCTTAACAGCATTATAGGCCCCAGGGCAAAGCAGTGGACTGGGGCCCTTCACTTCCAGTTTCTTTATGCCGAATCAAATATGCCGTCATGCACTTGCGATGTTCTTCTCCGTTTTCATGTTCTGCAATGACATTCTACAATACATAGATTAGCATTACTATGCTCGTGGGGCCTCGGGCAAATGCCCAGCATGCACATGCATTAAGACGCCCCTGGCTGGATCACAATAGTTAACTGCGGAATGATCAAAAACACAACAGTAATTCTGGTTTGACCACCCGTGCCCCCTACCGCTAATAACGTAGAAACATTGCAGTAAATGGGGGCTTATGATTGGCTTGGAGAGAGGGCAGTGGTGTGGTCTGCTTGAATGATAAGATAGAATAATATCTCCTTCGCTCCATAGATGCTGCTGCACCCGCTGAGTTTCTCCAGCATTTTGTGTACCCTAGAATAATGTCAAGATGCCCTTGCATTATGTTTGACTTGTATTAACCATCTGTTGTCGAATAAGATTGACATAAACAAAAAGTATGTTATGACTAATGAAATAATTGGTACCCATGTAGTAGATGGGAGTTATAGGAAAATATATAACCAAGGACAAAGTATATTTTCGTATAGTTGTACCTAACAAAAACAAAGTTATTTACCTGCACAGTATAATTGTTGGCTAATTCTGCCGTGAGGTCAGTAGAGTAGAGCTAATAGGACTTGATGTTTCAACCCCTGTAATAAGTCGGCACTCTTGCTATTTGCAGTGGGATTGGAGTGGTGAAGAGAACCAGTGAGCAGTTAACTGGCACTATCTCTCCATGATATCATGCAATTAAGTCTCTTGAAGCAAACCTCGAAGTCTCCGCATTTTCCTTTCATTTTCCTCTATTAATTTCTTCCACAACAACCCAGTGGTACGAACATTGATTCTCTAATTTCAAGTAACTCCTGCGTTCCTTCTTCCCCCAATAATCTCCACCAAGCCACGGTTGCCCAGCCAGACGCAACTAAATTTAAAGTGGCACTTTCTTCCCAATAACCCTCTCTGGCTAAACCCCTCCCTTCACCACCTCCAGTTTAAATTCCAGTTGGAATATTTTGGAGGACCAAGTAACCAAGAACCAAGAACCAAGAACCCCACAATTTTTTAACGTGTGGTTAAAAAAACCCCACATTTAAAAAAATTAAAGACATCATGTTTGTTTTAAAAACAAATCTCATCTTCACAGTCAGCGTGTGAAATATGTAAAAGAAAATTGCTTTTGAAACTAACCTCATTGGCAAACATAGAGTTATAGGACAATTTTACCCAAAACAGGAAAATACATTATCCATGGCCGAGATGTCTAAAACTTGAGCGCATAGGTTTGGGACAAAGGAAAATAAATTTAGAGGAGGTTCAGTTCAGTTTAGCGATACAGCATGGAAACAGTCCTGTCGGCAGACCGAGTCCGCACCGACCAGCGATCCCCACACATCAACAGTACCCTACACAAAAAGGACACTTTTTAGCATTTAGACCAAGCCAATAAACCATCAATCCTGTATGTCTTTGGAGTGTGGGAGGAATCTGGAGCACCTGGAGAAAACCCACGCAGGTCACGGGGAGAATGTACAAACTCCATACAGACAAGCACCCATAATCAGGATTGAACCCGGGTCTCCGGCGCTGTGAGGCAGTAGCTCTACCGCTACGCCACCGTGCCACCCTTACTGTCATACCTTGATCTGTGGTTCTAAATTTGCTGGTTCCCATAATTTACTTGTTGGCTTGTCCATTTCCCATGAATTTAGTTGAGAAAGCTGATTCTCCTCAAGAGTCATTAGAATCTGGGTGGGTGGAGAAGGCAGATATTCTCACGAGGGTACACAAAAGGCTGGAGAAACTCAGCGGGTGCAGCAGCATCTAAGGAGCGAAGGAGATAGGCGACGTTTCGGGTCGAGAAGTCACGGCCAGAAACGTCGCCTATTTCCTTCGCTCCTTAGATGCTGCTGCACCCGCTGAGTTTCTCCAGCCTTTTGTGTACCCTTGATTCTCCAGCATCTGCAGTTCCTTCTTTAGCACAGATATTCTCACGACATTTGAGAAGTGTCAAAATGAACACTGGCATTATCAAAGTACAGAATACCTGGGACCAAGTGTTGTAAGTTTGATAAGTACAGATGTTTGACATCTATCGTGGGCTGAAGGACCTTTTACTGTGTTGTAGGACTCAACGACTATTATTCACTAAAGCCCAATGATCCATTAATGTTTTAATGTGAGTCTCTGTTCTGCCACATCTTGATTTGTGGTCATTAATTCACTGGGCCCCATTATTTCATCCATTTATTTACTTGTTGGCATGCCCGCTTCCCATGAATTTATTAACTGCAACCTGGTCCATTAATTCCCTCATTTGCTGCAAAATGTTTCACTGTCCAGGATAGAATTTTTACTGCAGTTGCTTGCTTGCATTTGATTCCCTGAGCCATTTGTGGAATACCTTGCAATCTCCTCCGATTTTCCGCTGAAGTTGTAAAATTAGCTTGATGAAGCACTCCCAAGATGTCTACCCTTCTGTCATTACTAAGGAAGGTCATTAATACACATACCTGCCAAAGAAACTGGTCGTCATTAGCTCTGAAAGAAAAAAAAAGTTGCTAGACCAGGCAAAGCCATCTGATTGTGTGATTGATTTTGAGAAAAGTCAAAAGATTTTAAAGATTTTAAAGAAATGTTCTTGATTACTGTTTAGTGATTGGAAAAAAATTAATATTAAAATTTTGGAAGGGACCATTATCCCCTACAATCAAAATGTGGACAGTGGAAATGTTGGAGACGTTGCAATTGGAGAGAATTAGGTTTATCCTAATGGATAAACACAAACTTTTTGAACAAATATGGTCTCCAATCACTGATTATATGAAGGGGTAGCTGGGCTCAGCATGGTAACTCAATAAGTACCCGGTGGTAAGATCAGGTGAAAAGGTTTAAGCCGAGATTTGTATACTCATCTCTATATATATATTATCAGAAATTGTTCCATTCATTGTTAAGATGTATACTTTTTTTCCTATTTTTAAGTATAATAATTGTTTGTCAGTAATATGGGTTTTTTTATTTTTATTTTTTTGTTTAAAAAAAAACAAAACATTTTTTCTTTCTCTTCTCACATATAATCAAAATTATAATCACACTTTTTAAATTAAACGTCTATTCTTTCTTTATTCTTTTTTCTCTTTACTATTAAAAAAATTGAGGCTTATACATATTGCTTTGTAATACTCATATAACTTTGGAAATATGTAATAAGTATATCTGAAAAAAATTGTTATATTATTTGTAATACGTATGGCCTCTAATAAAAACATTAAAAAAAAAAAAAATTAAAAAAAAAAAAAGATTTTAAAGATTGTCATATAGAAAGCTGTGCAAGATGTTGGTGAGGCCGCATTTCATTTGTACAAGACATTAGTGAGGCCGTATTGTGTTCAGCTTTTGTCGCCCTGCTGTAGGAAGGATGTCGTTAAGCTGGATGGAGTGCAGAGAAGATTTACACGGATGTTAACTGGACTCGAGAGTCTGAGCTAATGGAAGAGATTTGTCAAGCTAAGAATTTATTCGTAGGAGCACAGGAGGCCAAGGGATGATCCGATAGAGTCATCTCTATAAAGTAATAAGGGGAATTTCCTCACACACTCAGGTGTGAGGAAACGTACAGGTTTGTTGGTTAATTGGCTTGGTATAAATGTAAATTGGTCCTAGTGTATGTAGGATAGTGTTATTGTGTGGGGATTGCTGGTTGTTGCAGACTCGGTGGGCCGAAGGGCCTGTTTCCGCGCTGAATCTCCAAACTAAACTAATCTGGATTCATGAAACCATTATTTTTTGGTTCAGGTTTACAAATTACTACCTCAGGAAAATAACCTCCATGCTTCTATGCTCAATCAGTTCTAATTAATTTGTCAGGCTGAATTTGTAATCGTAATTGTAAGGGAAATGTAACCAATAGTACATGTAATACGACCAAATTCAATGATAAGGACAAACAAATTGTAATTACTAAGATGTTGGACATCAGCAAGGCTAACTTGTTCTTTGGCAAGGGACGAGACGGACACAGATGAGAGCAAAGTGTTGAAAATTGTTGCAGGATAACACCAGAGATGAGGAATAGGATGTGTTAAAGTATAATTCAGATGGATACAGACCCAGTATTTACCCCTCAGGTCATCAGATCTATTTGGTATTGGCAGATGTGGTAAAAGATAACATGAAACGATGAAGAAAGAACACCTTTTCTCTCAATTTTTAACTAAAAGGCAATAAAAAAAAACACACTGTTTTACCGGCCAATTGCTCCCAGTAGCTGTTGAGAGATTAATGTTTAATTCCTCGATACCTCTTGCTTCGCCTAGCGTTCAATACACCTTCTGTTTGGTGTATTCCCCATGGCAACGCCATTATAGCAATGCAAATGTGAAAAATTACTTTACCAGTATCCAGTATCTGTGATCAAATCTTATCGTGTTCTATACACATATCAAATTGAAATTGCTGGGCTATGAAAACGATGGGTATATCGGATTTAAAGTTTGCGTAGGAAGGAACTGCTGGTTTATACCGAAGATGGACACTAAAATGCTGGAATAACTCAACGGGTCTAAATGCTGGAACTAAAATGCTGAAATAACTCAACTTCAAACAAGAGGGCATGACATGAGAATTAAGGGACAGAAGTTTAGGGGTAACATGAGGGGGAACTTCTTTACTTAGAGAGTGGTGGCTGTGTGGAATGAGCTTCCAGCAGAAGTGGTGGAGGCAGGATCGATTTTAACATTTAAAAGTAAAGTGGATAGGTATATGGGCGGGAAGGGAATGGAGGGGTGTGGTCTGAGTGCAGGCAGATGGAACTAGGGGAGAATAAATGTTCGGCACTGACTGGAAGGGCCGAGAGGGCCTGTTTCCGTGCTGTAATTGTTATATGGTTAATTGTTATATGGGTCATGCAGCCTATCTCTGGAGAAAAGGTATAGGTGAGATTTCGGGTCGGAAAGTCTGAGGAAGGGTTCCGACCCGAAATGTCACCTTCTCCAGAAATGCTGCCTGACCCGTTGAGTTACTCCAGCACTTTTCTTGGCTGTTGAATTCCAGTGAGTCCAAGAGGCTGTTTTTAATGTGTAGAAAGGAACCAGTCGGAAGAAGGGCCCCAAACCCAAAACGTCACCCATCCTGTTTCTCCAGAGGTGCTGCCTGACCCGCTGAGTTACTGCAGCACATTGTGTCTTTTCTTGGCTGTTAACTTTCAGAGAGTCAATGAGCCTATTCTTATCTTTTTTATGTCTATCTTTGGATTGAAAAGCCATTCCCTTGCCAGTGAGAATGGGGAGAACTTTGCAGCAGCTCCTGTTTGAAACATACCATGATAACATTGATTGCTCTTTAGAAATATAATGCCTTCACATTCATTGAGAATCCATGGATTGTTATCAGTTCTTCTACACCGCTCAATAGCTTTCCATTTATGTAATAATTTCTCTTGCCCAATCGCACATTCCCCAAATGTATTAACTCAATCTTTCCTGGATTAAATTCTCATTTTCAGATTGTTCGGCCCAAGTGACAGATTATCTATATCTTGCTCAGCAAGCAACGCACAAAGTGCCAGAGGAACTCAGCGGATCAGGCAGCTACCGTGGAGGGGCTGGACAGGTGGTGTTTTGGATACAGAGCCTTCTTCCGATGAAGAGTCCCGACCTGAAGCACCGCCTGTCCATTCTCTCCACAGCTGCAGCTTGACCCGCTGAGTTCCTCCAGCACTTTGTGTTTTGCTCAAGATTCCAGCACCTGCAGTTCCTTGTACCTCCATCTCTAACTCCCTGCAGTCTAAAGCTTTCCCCCTCATATCTAATCTTTGTATCATCTGCAGACCTCGGCATTCCCCAACAACAGTTTGATCTAAATAATATATTGTAAGCAGAGGATGGCATACTGAGTCTACTGGAACTTCATTGATAACACAATCCTGTCACAAAACCACACACCAACCATTCATCTTTGCTTCCTGTCACAGAGCCAATTTTGGATGCAATTTGTCATTCTCCCCTCGGGCCCCATGGGGTTTTATTGTTATGTCCAGCCTGTGATAACAAAAATTACGTTCCTCTGATTTCCTGCAGTACATGCTCAAAAAATGAGTGATCATCCCTTCTCACAGCTGTGATTGTTTCTTTAATCAATATTGTCACTTGCCTTTCCTTCAAGCCCCTATATTTCATTGGAAACCCTCCCACCCAGGCACGGTGAGCTGCCAGTCCTGCCCCTCTCGATGCCACTATTCCATGATGGTTGTTCCCCGTGTCAGTCGTGGCCCCGTCCGCCTTATTCTACATTCCTAGTTGTTCGGTATATGCCATCAGACGCAGCCGGAATCCTTTCTGGTCAAGGGAGCGGCACGGTGGCGCAGCGGTAGAGTTGTGGCCTTGCCGAGCCAGAGACCCAGGATCGATCCTGACTACGGGTTCTGTCAGTATAGAGTTTGCACGTTCTCTCCGTGACCGCGTGGGTTTTCACCATGTGCTCCAGTTTCCTCCCACTCTCCAAAAACGTGCAGGTTTGTAGGTTAATTGGCTTCTGTAAAAGTTGTAAATTGTTCCTAGTGTGTAGGGTAGTGCGAGTGCACAGGGTGATCGCTGGTCGACGCAGACTCGGTGGGTCAAAGGGCCAGTTTCTGTGCTGTATCTTTAAATAGAAAAACGAATAGCCCTGTCCCACGGTGCGAGTTCATTCTAAGAGCTCTCCCCGAGTTTGCCCTGATTCAAACTCGGAGATTTATGGTAATGGCCGCTCGTCGGTACTCGGGGCTCTCATGGACATTTTTCAACATGTTAAAAAATCTTCACGAGTCTTCCCGTGCTTACCTGCCGTTAGCGAGTCTTCCCGAGTACCTTCCGTTAGCGTAACGAGCCACTAAGAGACGTCCCCGAGCTCCGACGTACCCGCTACGTTCATTCTCCGTGCATACAACGAGTTTGACTTTTTTTTAAACTCGGGAGTGCACTTGAATGAACTCGCACCGTGGAACAGGGCTTTAAAGGTTTTTAACTTTAATTTTCTGTACCTTTCTGACACCCTCACTAATCTTCTCCATTCCACTTACGTCGGCTCTCCCACTTCTTGGTTGTTTCCCCTGCCTCCGTTCCTATGGCTGAGTGCACTGTGCACTGAGTCATTGGGGGGAGTGTGTTTTCACAGCCATTTGTGGCACTTTCTGGTTAATTATGTTGCTGTTGGATAAGAACCTACACATCCCATCTGTTATCAGGCAACTGAACTGTCCTCTCACCAACTAGAGAGTGGTCCTGACCTTCCATCTCTACCAAACTGGAGACCTTTAAGCTATCATTAATGAGACTTTATTGGACATTATCTGTATCTGTCACTACCATTTATCCTGGATACACTGCGGTTGGATTGATTGTAATTATACGCGTCTTTTCGCTCACTTTAGCACACAACTAAAAGCTTTTCACTGTACCTTGGTACACATGACAATAATAAACTAATTTAAACTTCTTCTTCTTCTTGCATATGGCGTGCGCAGCCTAAAGTTGTAGGACAACTTGCTCTATTTGATCTTACTTGATTGTGCACGACAGGTTGATTGCATTCGTCGAAACAGGGTTGGACCACGTGAAGGTTGCAATCTTCCACCCCCTAATTTAAACTAAACTAAACACAAACTAGGTGGTCCTGACCTCCATCGACCTCATTGGAGAGCTTTGAACTATCTTTAATTGAACTTTACTGGACTTTATCGTGCACTAAACCGTATTCCCTTTATCCTGTATCCGTACACAGTGGACAGCCTGATTGTAATTAGTCTTTTCGCTGACTGGATAGCACGCGACAAAAAGCTATTCATTGTACCTCGGTGATAATAAACTAAACTAAATGAAACGAAACACATCCAGTAAAAATTGCGTAACAAGATGAACCTTGCATGACGAGGAAAGAACGGGTCTCTTGTAAAGAGGTAACACAAGCAGCTTTGAGTGAAGCAAGATGTGTCAGCAGAATGGCAGCATTGGTGACTACAACAGCAAGATCAGGCACTTACAGTCAGAGAGTCATAGAGTGATACAGTGTGGAAAACAGGCCCTTCGGCCTAACTCGCCCACACCGGCCACCAGTGTCCCAGCTACCCTACCACTTTCCTGCGCTTGGCCCATGTCATTCCAAACCTGTCCTATCCATGTATCTGTCCAACTGTTTTTTAAACGATGGGATAGTCCCAGCCACAACTACCTCCTCTGGCAGCTCGTTCCATACACCCACCACTCTGTGTGTGAAAAAGTTACCCCTCGGAATCCTATTAAATCTTTTCCCCTTCACCTTGAACCTATGTCCTCTGGTCCTTGATTCTCCCACTCTGGGTAAAAGACACTGTGCATCTATCCGATCAATTCCTCTCATAATTTTGTACACCTCTATATGATCTCCCCTCATCCTCCAACGCTCCATGGAATAGAGACCCAGCCTACTCAACCTCTCCCAATAGTTCACGCCCTCTAGTCCTGGCAACATCCTCGTAAATCTTTTCTGAACCCTTTCAAGAATTGCTCCATTGCTCAGC
This sequence comes from Raja brachyura, assembly GCA_963514005.1. The sequence goes on along the minus strand of OY740809.1, from coordinate 30,692,930 downwards.
AGAGCAGAGCAGTAACTGACTCTGAGTGAGTACCAGCATGAGAGAACACTGGCCAAACTACAACTTAGAAGGAGACCCAACAGATATGAGAAGCTTTGGTTGAGAACAGGCACAATTCTTGTAGAGATATGTATTACAGATGTGGTGTGACTAGTGGAGTGACTTTAGGTGTGTAGATGGATTGGCCTGGGAGAGCTCTTGTCCATTTATTTCGGGATTACTTTGAGGAAGCATTGTGGTTTAATGAATTAGATAGCGCTGCCATTGGTAACATTGGAAAACTTCATCCATTCTGGTGTCACGTCATCAGTCTTGGTGGGAATAGCATCAGTAGATGAAGAAAACAAAATGGCTGCTCAGACTTGAGATAGTTACAATGTCAGTCCTGTGAGGGATGGTGCCTGAATCTTTCAATTTACACGTATTTCATGCTTATTTTTTTGTTAAGAGCAAATAACAATAATTGAAAACTGAGGGTAATGTTGGAAGTGTGCCAACACAAAGTAATTTCGACACATGAATCCAAAGTAAGTTCTTGTGAGATCTCAAAATAGATTCCGTAACAAATGATATGTTTGCAAATCTAACGCCACAGAAGGTAAAGAATGTTTTGTTTAATGCAAAGTTAAAGGGTAATATTAACAGAAAAAAATCATTAATTGTGGAGAATTGCAAATTTGGAACAAGGAGTCAGGAACCAGAGGGGACTGTAGGTAAATATGTCATCTCATTGTCTTGGCCCTGCAACTTAGATTATCTATGTGGAAGATTTATAGTTCAGCTGATGAATCGGAGTTTCTAAGCACATAGAATCCCACATTCGACCTTGTGTGTAAAATTGTGAGCACTGTGGGAATGGCTCAGAGGAAAGCTAAAGAATTTCATTCAGTACAGGGAACAAATACAATGGCAGTTTACAAGCATAGAGCAATCGTGAAATTATAGTTGAAAACCTGCACCTAATACGTGGATGAGAATATTGTCTATTCAATCAAAATGATGCCACAAAAGGTAACAAAGAAAATGTTCGAATGTTGAAGTGTTTGAACAGCTATACAAACATAATATGGATCTCAAAAGATCAAATGTGCATTCAAGACAATATTCAAGACAATGTGAATTATAAGAGACTTAGTGTCATAGAGTCAATAGACAATAGACAATAGACAATAGGCGCAGGAGTAGCCCATTGGGCCCATCGAGCCAGTACTGCCATTCACTGTGATCATGGCTGATCATCCCCAATCAGTACCCCGTTCCTGCCTTTTCCCCATATCCCCTGACTCTGCTATCTTTAAGAGCCCTGTCTAGCTCTCTCTTGAATGTATCCAGAGAACCAGTCATACAGTGTGGAAACAGGCCCTTCAGCCCAACTTGCCCACGCTGACCAAGATGCCCATCTCCACAAGTCCCACCTGCCTGTGTTTTGCCATATCCTTTTAAACCTCTCCTATCCATGCACCTGTCCAAATGTCTTTTAAATGTTGTGTTAGTACCGGCCTTCTTCTTTCGTGTCCATCTTCTATGTTTAAAATGTTTACTTTGCTGTAATTGTCCGTCTTGAAAAGGACGCAGGCTTCCGGCGACAATCAGTGGGAGCCATCACTTGTTGCAACAGATGATGGTGGTAGCAGAATTAGCTCGGGATACTCCCAGTCTCCAGCCCCGTGACGTGGGCGCTTCTGCTATGGGGCCTGTACCTGCTTCAATTACCCCCTCTTGCAGCTCATTCCATATACTCAAGTCAAGCCAAGTTTATTCATCACATACACATACGAGATGTGCAGTGAAATGAAAAGTGGCAATGCTTGCAGATTGTGCAAAAACAAAACTACAAAACAGAATGGAACAGAATCACATATTCACATATTACGTATTTGTGGGAGGAAAAAAAGAAAAAAAAAGAGGAATTTTTAAAAAAACAGTAGAAAGGTTCAGTAAAGTTAGCCCCTGGTGAGATAGGAGTTTACATTCCTAATGGCCTCTGGGAAGAAACTCCTTCTTAACCTCTCCGTTTTCACAGCGTGGCAACGGAGGCGTTTGCCTGACCGTAGCTGGGGTGGAAGAGGTCAACGTCAACGTCAACGCCAACGTCAAACAAACTTTATTGTTATTTAGAAATACATCGATATATGCAATTCCAAACAAGATTCCGTTGCATTTGGCTCTCCGTGCAACACGATAATAAACAGAAGGATAAAATGGATAAAAGGATAAATAGACAATGGTGGCAGCCCATTACATGGCATTCAGGAGTCTGATGGCTCGTGGGAAGAAGCTGTTGCAGAACCTTGATGTTCTGCTCCTTATGCTACGATATCTTTTGCCCGAGGGCAGCAGAGTGAACAGTCCGTGATGGCGATGTGTGGGGTCTTTTGTAATACTGCTGGCCTTAGACACGCAACGTTTGGTTGCAATATCCCCGATTGAGTGGAGAGAAGTGCCGATGATTTTTTCCGCTGTCCTCACCACTCTCTGCACGGACTTCCAGTCAGGTCTCCCATCATCTTGTTGGCTCTGGAGTTGCACCTCCTGATGTACAGTTTACTCACCACCCTCTGTGTGACAAGGTTGCCTCTCAGGTTCCTATCAAATATTCTCCCCCTCACCTTAAAAAAGGCACCTCCCACCTTCCATGGAAACTAAGTCGGCACAGCGCGGCACGATGGCACAGCGGTAGAGTGGTGGAAGGAAACCGTGGCAGCTGGAGAACACTCGTGTGGTCACGGGGAGAACGTACAGACTCTGTCAGACAGCACCTGTAGTCAGGATCAAACCGGGGTCTCTGGCGCTGTAAGGCAGCAACTCTACCGCTGCGCCACCGTGCCGCCCCTATGTTCGCCTCACCTATCCATATCCTCCAGAGAGGCTGCTGGACCTATTGAGCTACTCCAGTACTTTGTGTCCTTTTGTGTAAATCAGCATCTGTGGTTCCTTGTTTCTAATCTCAGCACAGGCTAGACCTGCATCAGTCTGAGTTTTAAAGAGCCCGAGATGACTTCAACGCAGGGAGCCAAGCGAACATGTCCCAAACTGTGGAAATTGTGTTAAGTTTTAAACTCGGACACTGACAGCATTAATGGAATTAAAATGTCATTGACTGTCTTTGTGGAGAAGTACAGTAAAAGGTTTTTGCTCAGGCCTTTAGAAAACAGCCTGCAATTTGGGATTTACAGAGAAAATTAGAAATAGAATATAATGGAAAATGTGGTTCTGCTGTAGATCTGTGATCTTTTGTTGGGATGGTATTGTTAACTCTGCTTCTCTCACACAGATGTAGGGGATGTAGCTCAGTGGTAGAGCGCATGCTTCGCATGTATGAGGTCCCGGGTTCAATCCCCGGCATCTCCACAGGTTTTACTTAACGTCACGTTGGTCAAGGAAACACTGCAGGAAAAATACCATTCTGGTGTGGCAGATGCATTTAATGGCGACACATTGGTAGGGATGCTGCCTTACAGCGGCAATAGGCCCGGGTTCAATCCTGACTGCTGTCTTTACAGAGTTTCTACGTTCTCCCTGTGGGTTATCGTGTGGGTTTTCTCTGGGTTTCTCCAGTTTCCACCCACATTCCAAAAGCAATAGATCCAAAGGCAATATGGTGCAGGAGTAGGCCATTCGGCCCTTCGAGGCAGCACCGCCATTCAATGTGATCATGGCTGATCATCCCCAATCAGTACCCCGTTCCTGCCTTCTCCCCATATCCCCTGACTCCACTATTTTTAAGAGCCCTATCTAGCTCTCTCTTGAAAGCATCCAGAGAACCTGCCTCCACTGCCCTCTGAGGCAGAGAATTCCACAGACTCACCACTCTCTGTGGGAAAAGGTGTTTCCTCGTCTCTGTTCTAAATGGCTTATTCCTTATTCTTAATCTAGGGCCCCTGGTTCTGGACTCCCCCAACATGTTTCTTGCCTCTAGCATGTCCAAACCCTTAACAATCTTATATGTTTCAATGAGATTCCCTCTCATCCTCTAAACGCCAGAGTGTACAAGCCCTGCTGCTCCATTCTCTAGGATTCTCTAAGGCGTGCAGGTTTGTAGGTCAATTAGCTTGTTTAATTTGTTCCTGGTGTGTTGGGTAGAATTAGTGTGCACGGGTGATCGTTGGTCAACATGGACTTGGCGGGCCGAAGAGCCTGCTTCCATGCTGTATCTATAAACTAAACTAAAACTAAGATACTGGCCAGCCTGCTAATCATTTTTTGTTTAGCATTCAGATTTTGAGCCTCAGCTTTGCATAGCTTTTAACTTCAGTAATTATTAGTTTAACGTATGTTACTGTATCCCTCCATATTGTATGTGCGCATGTGTTCCTTTGTCAGAATTATTAACAGAGGCATTACTCTTTTTTACTCTTAGTTAAGTCTCTGTTCTCAAACCAACTAGGCAAGCATTCATCATTGGTCAAGTCTGTTTCAAGTCAATAAAACATTATTGTCATATGCGTGGGTGCAGTGAGGTGCAGGTAAAGTGAAATTCTTGCTTGCAGCAGCTTCACAGGCGCATAGAAAACCCGCAGAAGCATAACATATACATATATGACACAGAAATTCTACAAGATGGTGTAAAGAAAAAGATTGTGCAAAAAACATGATATCAGTGCAAATATTCACAATGGGAAAAGGCGGGCGGGCGGGACGGTGGCACAGCGGTAGGGTTGATGACACAGCGCCAGAGACCCGGTTTCGATCCCGACTGTATGGAGTTTACATGCTCTCCCTGTGACCGTGCGAGTTTTCCCCGGCTGCTCTGGTTTCCTCCCACACTCCAAAGATGTACAGGTAATTGGCTTTGGTAAAAATTATAAATTGTCCCTGGCGTGTTGTGTGTGCTTGTGTAATGGGGATAGTTGGTTGGTGTGGACTGAGTGGGCCTGTTTCTGCTCTGCTACTCAGTATCTGCATCTGTATCTAAAACAAGTCCGTGGTAGCGCAAGAAGTGGCCTGCTGACTTTCATCGCTGAGGTGGGATCAGTGTTGTGCATGTTGGTTCAAGAACCTGATAGTTGTAGGAAAGCAACTGTTCCTAAACCTGGTGCTGTGGGGCTTCAGGCTTCTCTACCCCCTGCCCAACGGGAGCAGCGAGAAGAAAGCTTCACCCGGATGGTGGGGGTCGATGATAGATGCTCTATTCTCCAGGCCTCATGTAGATGCCATTGATGATGAAGACTGCTGAACCCGTCATGGACTGGGTTGAGCCTACCACTTTCGACACCCTCTTGCATTCCCGTGCATTGGAATTGGTGTACCGGGCCACGATGCACCCAGTCGGGATACTTTCTACTGTGCAGTAAAGCAGAGATTTTCAGATTCCGGGGAGCTGCGTGCGCTCGCCGAACAATCTCGCCGCCGATGTCCGGAACAAAGTCTGAAAACAGGAAGGCGCCCCGGTAGGCCCGACTTGCCCCACAGGCCTCCCAGGGGACTGCGGTGAAGCCAGGCGGCGAGGCCTGTCCGGGCAGAAGGAGCCTCAGCGGTGTCGACAATGGGAGCTTCGGCGGCGGTGACGGAGGCCTCGGCGGCGGTGAGGCCGCGCGGTCGATGAATGAGAGGGGGAAGACAATGGAAACACTTGGGGGGACTGTTGTGAAGAACAATGTGGACCTGGCGTGGGGGGACGGTGGGAGAACAAAGGGGGACCCAAAGTGGGGAAGGTGGGGGGCACTCTAGTTTAGAATCCTCTGCCCAGGGGATAAGCCTGTGTTTATTTGTTCATTTGTTCCAGTGAAGGCGCTGTGCACACGGCAGCCAGCCAACAGTTGCTTGTCTTTTTCTTTTTGTTTCTTGAAACTTTTAATTTCAAATTTTTTCGTACCTTGCGTGCTGTGACTGTCCGCAGAACAATTTCCCTCCGGGGATGAATAAGGTTTATTGCATTTATTGTATTCTTGCTCAGAGCGCAAAAACAGGGCATTCAGTCCTCCGAGTATGTGCCGACCTGCAATCCCCTCAAATGAACACTATCTTACACACACTAGTGACAATTTACAGTTGTATCAAAGCTAATTATGGGCCTGTCCCACTTACGCAATTTTTTCGGCAGCAACGGAGGTCAGGATCGAACCCTGGTCTCTGAAGCTGTAAGGCAGCACCTCTACCACTGAGCTACCCTGAGTAAGGGTGTCAAAGATTTTGGGGAGAAGGCAGGAGAATGGGGTTGAGAGAGACAGATAGATCAGCCATGATTGAATGGTGGAGTAGACTTAATTGGCCGAATGCCCTAATCCTATGACTTATGAACTTATGAATCTGTGGATATTGGTTAGAGTATTCGGTGAAATTACAAATCTCTTTAAACTTCTCAGGAAAATAAAGGCACTGATGCACCTTCTTCATGATGGGTGTCGGGGGTTATGGGGCGAAGGCAGGAGAATGGGGTTGAGAGGCAAAGATCGATCAGCCACGATTGAATGATGGAGTGGACTTGATGGTCCGAATAACCTAATTCTGCTCCTAGAACTTATGAACGTGATTATAACTATCTGCTGGGCACAGGGCAGGTCATTGATCCTGTCTGGGATGGGAGGTTGCAACCTTCACGTGGTCCGCACTGTTTAAATGAATGCAATCAACCTGGCGTGCACAATCAGATAAGGTCAAATAGAACAGGTTGTCCTACAACGTTAGGCTGTGCACGCCATACGCAAGAAGAAGTCCTATCTGATTCTGTTGCAAATGCACACAACACAGCTGTAATGTTAGCCTTTATTTTTCCTACCTGGATTTGATTCATGCTTTGGATTTTCAGCATTTTCCCTTTTTCAAGTCTTTCATTTATGCTCTTTATCTCCCATCCAGAGCAATGAGACATCAAATGTAAAAAAATCCAAACTCCCACTCTGCCTCCTTCACTGGGTTTCTGGAGAACACAAAAACACTTGGATTAGAGATCTCCGTTGAGTACATTTTTGTGTACGGAGCCAAGTCCACTGTTTACATAAGAAATGGAAGGAAAACATGGGGAGTTATTTGGGGAGGTGGTGTTTCACCTTTATTTTGAATGCTTAGAAAATAAATACATTCTGGATGTCTACTCTTTGAACAAAAAAACCCTTCAGATTTAGGGCAGTCCAGTGCCCCAGCAGTAGACCTACTGCCTCACAGTGCCAGAGTCCCAGGTTCGATCCTGACTATGGATGCTGTCTGTACGGAGTTTGCACATTCTCTCTGTAATCACGTGGGTTTTCTCCAGGTGCTCTGGTTTCCTCCTGCATCCCAAAGACGTGCAGGTTTGCAGGTTAATTTTCTTCTGTAAAATTGCCTCTTGTGTGTAAGGACATGGGTCTGGTGTAGAGGTGATAAATGGTCGGCATGGTCTTGGTGGGGCGAAGGGCCTGTTTCCGTACAGTATCTCTGAGCTCATCTCTTAGCTCATACCACGAGGTCTTCACACAAATTGTGGCCAACTTAATAACTACCAGGGCACCACCTATCACTCACATGAGTAAAAAGCAACCTTTGTGGATCTTTTTAAGGCAGAGATAGATAGATAGATTCTTAATTAGTACGGGTGTCAGGGGTTATGGGGAGAAGGCAGGAGAATGGGGTTAGGAGGGAAAGATAGATCAGCCATGGTTGAATGGGAGAATAGACTTGATGGGCTGAATGGCCTAATTCTGCTTCTATCACTTATCAACAATAGCAACCATGTTCAAAAATGTAAGGGATGTAACCTTCATGCTGCAATTTTTATAATAACCATCATATTTTCATAAAAACATCTGCTAGTTAAAGATGATATGTATGTATTAACACCTTTGATTATACAATGATATTTGATCTCAATTTGGTTGCCAGGGTTACAGTGTGGAATATTTCCCGGTAGTAAATGTAACTAGAAGTCTTCTATTTCCGAATGGAATAATATGTGGCCTTCATTGTGCAAGTTGTTCATCTTGATCGTGATAATCCTTGACAAGTACAGTGGTCAGGGGTTACGGGGAGAATCAGGAGAATGGGGATAGGAGGTAGAGATAGCTCAGCCATGATGGACTGGCGGAGTAGACTTGATGGGCTGAATGGCCTAATTCTGCTCCTATCACTTATAAACATGAAGTTCTCAGCAGTTACATATGCTGTGGAGAGAAGCCCCGACCACAACCAAAAACAAGGACGGGCCTCCTCTACACAGCCACTGACTGGCAGCTGCACGTCGATCTGGGCAAACAGCTGAAGTTTCCACAGCACATCACGGCAACATCACTCCGGCCAGATATGATCATCACCTCCGAAGTGACAAAACAGCTGATCATTCTGGAACTGACAGTGCCCTGGGAAGAGCGTATTGAAGAGGCTAATGAGAGGAAGCGCGCAAAGTACCAGGAACTGGTGGAGATGTGCCAGGACAGAGGCTGGAAGACATACTATGAGCCGATAGAGGTGGGCTGTAGAGGCTTTGCAGGACGCTCACTCTGCAAAGTCCTCAACCAGTTGGGCTTTACGGGGCTGGCAAAGAAGAGGGCCATTCAATCCGCAAGTGAAGCCGCAGAGAAAGCCACTAGGTGGCTTTCGATTAAGAGGACTGATCCGTGGGCGGTTGCTGCTGGGACGCAAGTCGGGGCTTGATCAACCCCGGCTGTGTCGCCTGGGCGAGGGTGTCTGATGTTGTGAGACCCGAAACACCCGATGACCCCAGGTCACATCACTGAGGATGCGTCCCAGCGCATCTAGAAGATGTATCTTTCACACGCTAGTATCAAACAGAGGTTCTGCATATTTAACACTTTGGTCAAGCGTATGTCTACTCAAGAGAACCAGTTTCCAGTTAAAATAAATTCCACATGTCACACACCAACTCAATAGTAACCCCGGTTTCAATCCTGAGATCAGGTGTTGTCTATGTGGAGTTTGCACGTTCTACCTGTGACTGTGTGGGTTCCTCACATCCAAAAGACGTGCGGGTTTGTAGGTTAATTGACCTCTGTAAATTACCCTGTGTGTATAGGGAGTGGATGAGAAAGTGGGATAACAAAGAGCTAGTGATCGATGGTCAGCATGGACTTGGCAGGCCGAAGGGCCTGTTTCTATGCTATGTTTCTAAACTAAACAACAAAATTATTCTCATCCAAAGCAAATTATTGACCTGTTTGAATGCCAGTGTAACAAACAAAGTGTGCTAGAATTCTGTTATGACACACACTACAGGTCATTACAACATTCCATTCTTATATCTGTGCCTTGGTGTTGTAGAACAGTTGCCATAATGGAACACGTTTGCCCTTTTCTCAACAAGGAGCAGTTTGGGGTGTTGTTGGGGAGTGGGGGCTGGAATACAAAGTTTGTACCTTCTCTCTGTGACCGCGTGGGTTTTCTCTATGTGCTCCGGTTTCCTCCCACACCCCAAATTGGATGTTTATAGGTCAATTAGCTTATTCTATGGTATATGGACACACTTATGTGATATTTATTTATGACTACAATATCCTGTTGTGCTGGCTGCAGCATTGCAAGAATTTCATTGTCCTATCTGGGACACATGACAATAAAACACTCTTGACTCTTGACTTGACTGTAAATTGCCCCCAGAGTGTAGGATTGAATGAACGTCTGGGCGATTGTGAATGGCGTGTGCTCGGTGGGCTGAAGGACCTGTTTCCACACTGTATCTCTAAAATATATCTGTTAAAACTTAAATCTTGAAGTTAAAGAGCTGCTGTCAGTAACAGAGAAAGTAAACTGTTGGATGGCTATGAAACCCTAAATGGTTCACTAATACACTACAGGGAAGGCAATCTCCTGTCTTTACTTCTCTTTACTCTATGTGTGACTACAGTCCATTGCCAATTCTTGATTGTTTAAGAAGGAACTGCAGATGCTGGAGAATCGAGGGTACACAAAAAGCTGGAGAAACTCAGCGGGTGCAGCAGCATCTAAGGAGCGAAGGAGATAGGCGACGTTTCGGGTCGAGACCCTTCTTCAGCCATTGTTCTTGAAGTGAACTAGTGACTCACTCAATCTACTAGCAAAAAAGGCAATGAATCTTGGCCTTGTCAGTGATGCCCACTATCTGAGTGCAAATTCTCACAAAATGAATGGGCTGGGAAAATGATCGGCCCATTATGCTGCATTATCATCATGGGTGGTTGGAAAAGCAAAGTTCAATGTGGCTTTTTGGCTTTTAAAATTGAGCACTTATCTGCATGATCCCAGCAAATGCATTCTGCAGCTTCATATTTGATGGCCTGGGAATAAAGGTACAATGACAGTCAGTAAACCTTTCACCACATGCAGATACAGAGTGGAGTTCACTGTACAAAATACTTGTAAAATACATTTACAGAAAGGTATTTAAACGGTAGCTGGCTTCATTATTTATTGGTTTGGAGGGAGTGCACTTACTTCAGTGCACCTTTTTGCAAATAATTATTTGCTGAGATAGAGAGGAAGTGGCTATATGAACAGGTTGAATGGCCTGCTTACTTTGTCTTCTGTAATCTTAATCTGGTCTTTTCTTTTTCCAGTTTTGTTCAAGTTACATTTTTGTTATCTCTGCCTCCCTTTCTGTTTCTCTTCTCACTCTCTCTCTCTCTCTCTCTCTCTCCCCCTCTCCTCTCTCTTTCATTATCTCTCTTTCCCTCTCTCATTCTCTCTCTCTCTCTCTCTCATTCTCACTTTCTCCCTCTTTTTTCCTTTTTCGAAAACTTTATTCGACACAATCATATAATACAACACATCAAAACATAATCAAAAATAACACTATAATAAACAAATCATTGTAGTACAACAGTACATTCATTGTTTACAATACTCTCAACCCCACGTGGTGACCAGCGTTGACGGAAGGCCTCCAGAGTCCCCGTGGACACCGCGTGTTCCCTCTCCAGGGACACACGTGCACGGACGTAGGCCCGAAAGAGGGGCAGGCAGCCGACTCTAGCCTACTTTCTCTCTCTCTCTCTCCCTCCCTTTCTCACTTTCTCTCTTTTTTTTTTTTTTTTTTTTTTTTTTTTTCCATTTCAAAAACTTTATTCAACACAAATCATAAAATACAACACATCAAAACACAATCAAAAATCACACTATAATGAACAGATCATTGTAGTACAGCAGTACATTCATTTATAATCGCCTCAACCCCACGCGGCGACCAGCGCTGACGGAAGGCCTCCAGAGTCCCCGTGGACACCGCGTGTTCCCTCTCCAGGGACACACGTGCACGGACGTAGGCCCGAAAGAGGGGCAGGCAGCCGACTCTAGCCTACTTTCTCTCTCTCTCTCTCCCTCCCTTTCTCACTTTCTCTCTCTCTATCCCGTTTTCCCTCTCTCTCCTGTTTTCTCTCTCTCTCTTTTGAGAGAAATGTCTACATTTCTTCAGGTACAGTCACTGTGGCTCCACATTCTGAATCTAGTTCCTATGACTTCAATGGAACTGAATTTGAGCAGCAAACTAGAACGTGCCATCACTGTTGGACTGCACAGTTAGCACCTGGACAGAAGATGAATGACTGTTTATCTCTCTATCTCTCTCTCTCTCTCTCTCTCTCTCATTCTGGGATTCCTGGCTCGATACGTTTGGCTAGCTCATTGTTTCAATTAAGCTTTCATTTGGCTCATTTTTAATTGTTCAAAATCGTATTATTATAGTGCAAGCTAATTTTGGCTCATTTGAGCAAACGCATTTAGTTGGGTATTCTTAACTAGGGTAGAAATTTATAATCAATTAAAATTACAATAGAGGATGTTGATATTGGAGGGTACACAAAATGATGGAGAAACTCAGCGGGTGCAGCAGCATCTATGGAGCGAAGAAGATGGGCAACGTTTTGGGCCGAAACCCTTCTCCAGCATTTTGTGTATCCTCGATTTTCCGGCATCTTTAACAACATGTTGATATTGGAACTGATTTATCCACTGGAATTACTTTAAAATTGACAACACTCATTCTAATGGCAGATTTTAACTGAAGTCTGGTTCAGGCATATTCTGTGTTGTGGTGGAAATCATATCCTGCTGCTCTCCTAAAGTGATGCCCATTCTATATATAATCAGCAGAATTGTGGTAAAGTGGTTTTCTTACAAAACAATTAGCCCAACTGGATTCGTAAGTGCCTTTGAAATCCATTTCACTGCAGTAGTTGGGAGCGAAAAAGTCAGTTAATTCAATTCAGTGACCACGAAGACTATTGGATTTTCAAACAAAACATTCTCACAGAGCAATTGACACGCTTTCATCATTCTCTCTCCATCACTTGGCACTTGTTTAGTTTCGTTTTGGGATACAAAGCGGAAACAGGTCTTTCGGCCCACCGAGTCCGTGCCGAACAGCGATCCTCGCACACTAACACTGTCCTACGCACACTAAGTACAATTTCTAATTTTACCAAGCCAATCAACCTACGATAGACACAAAATGCTGGAGTAACTCAGCTGGACAGGCAGCATTGCTGGAGAAAAGGAATGGATGATGTTTCGGGTCAAGACCCTTCTTCAGTTCCCGCACAACCTGCAAACCTGCACGTCTTTGGAGTGTGGGAGGAAACCGGAGCACCTGGAGAAAACCCAGGCAGGTCACGGGGAGAACGTACAAACGCCGTCCAGACAGCACCTGTAGCCAGGATCAAAACCGAGTCTCTGGAGCGTTACGGCAGCACCTCTTCCACCGCGCCGCCCTTGTAATAGTCGGTCTCTCTTGTTCACCACCCCATCTCATATTCCTTGTGTTCAACCCGAATTCTGCAACTTATTACCTGCTTTCCGACATTTCTTATGTCCGTCAAGGAGTCATCATTCTCAAATGTTGGCAATGTTTTTTTTCTTTCTACAGATACAGTCTGCCTTGCGATAGTGGTGTGTGGTGGACTCTGAGTGGAACACTGTTACAGGAAGATGCACTAGGCTGGACAAGACCGAGTACTCCTTGATCACGATTGCTGGGAGGTGAGTGGATGAGTCCATTAAAGAGCCTGTTGGTTGCTGATGCAGTTGATGGGGTGAAACGTTTGAGAGTGTATTTGCTGACCTTCAGATGAATGAGGTGAATGAGATTTTTGAGACACTGCATCGCACCCTCTGTGCTTGATGCCTGACAGTGATTGCCACGGCTACATCCTCCCACTACCTTTACAAAATGTGTCCGAAGAATCTCCGAGATCCCCATGGACGTTCACCATACCTCCTCCTCCTCCTCTTCACTAGCATCTGATCATCATGGGTTCTGCTCTTCCCCATGCTGTGGCCACATCTTCTACCTCTCTCACCCACCCTCTGATCCCACTCTCCAAGGGGAATGTGCTGAACATCCACAAACATAGTGGTGTATCCTTGAACTTTTGCCATGTTAATGGGATTATAAATTGAAAGGTGCTGCTGGAGAGGTATCCTGACTTGAAGAGGTGTTCTGAACCAATGGGTATGAATGTCTTATGGGCCTGTCCCACTTACGTGATTTTTTTTCGGCTACTTGCCGGCACCCAGTCATAGGTCGTTGCAGTTCTCCGAAAATTTTCAACATGTCGAAAATCCAGCGGCGACCAGAACAAGTTACAACTCTTTGGGCGACTACTCATGACCATACAGGCTTCACCCCGCAACATGTCGCCAGGGTGTCGCCTGTATGGTCGTGAGCAGTCTCCTAGACATCCAAAGAATCGTAGCTTCTTTCTGGTCACCGCTGAATTTTCAACATGTTGAAAAATTTCAGCGACCTATGACGGGTGCCGGCAGTCGCCGAAAAAGTTGCATAAGTGGGACAGGCCCATGACTGATAGATTGAGAGACAGAGAGAGGTTAAAAATTTCTGGATAGAAGACTCTGTGCATAATTCCACACTTCGCAGCACTGCAGGAGTTGATACCATATTATTTCTCATGGCCTTATTTAACGAGGCAAAGCTTTGATTTTAAATATTTGTTGATCAATGAAGGGTTGGTGTTAAAGAATGAATAATCTTCCTGTAAACGTTGGACTTGCAATTCCTTTCATTATGAGGCCGGCTAATGTCCAAGTTTTTGACTTATCAAGTAGAATCAAAATATCTCCATTGGCAACTTTTTGACCATAACCAGAAGAAACTCTTGCATGGTAATCGAGTTTCACTGTACCTTAATTGGTACATGAGACAATAAACCTTGTCCTTGAAACCTTGCATAAGTGGAATCTGTGGAAAATTGGAATTTGAATGCTCCACTGAAAATGTATGCATGCATCCGTAGTTCAGCTCAGTCAGTAAAGGATCATTTTATGAAGCGTTGATTTTTGAATTAAAGCCCTCGCGTACAACAAAGGAAACCTTGCTGAGCTAAAAAAGAAGGCGTGCTGCCACTAGTATTATGCCCCTGTCCCATTTAGGAAACCTGAACGGAAACCTCTGGAGACTTTGCGCCCCACCCAAGGTTTCCGTGCAGTTCAGTCTCCCTAATGGTCGAAAGTGGTTTCCGCTTCTTCTGTGTCGCGGCGATTATTTCAAAAAATTCAAAACCGGCCGCGACTAAAAATAGGTTGCCGCTTTAAAAATCTGTAATTGTTTAGTCGAAGCCGGTTGCGATGCTAGTTGAAGGTGGTTGCCGGAGGTTGCAGGTAGTGGAAGGTAAGACCTCCCTGGTGGAATAAAACTGGGTGAAAAGAAGGTCTTACCATAGAAGAGGCGGAAACCACTTTAGACCATTAGGGAGACTGACAAAAACCTCCGGGAACCGCACGGAAACCTTGGGTGGGGCGCAAAGTTTCCAGAGGTTTCCGTTCAGGTTTCCTAAGTGGGACAGAGGCATTAACCATATTACCTGCAATATTAATTATATCACTAACAGTACTAATTATATTACCAACAGTGTTAATTATATTGAGTTGGGGAAGAGAAAATAATTTGATAATAGTGTTCCGGTTTGCTCCCACATTCCAAAGATGTACAGGTTGGTAGGTTAATCGGTTTTAGTAAAAATTGCAATTTGTCCCTAGTGTATAGGGTAACGTTAGAGTATGGGGATCGCTGGTTGGCGCGGATACGATGGGCCTAAGCGACTGGTTCCCCCTGTATCTCTAAAACCACAAACTAAAACTAGAAAATCAAAAGAACATTATGCAACTTAAATGAAAGCTTGGTGTCTTCTGACCCATCTCTCCAAGAAGGGTAAATGCAAACATTTGACCTACTGCTCTTACCTAAAGCGTATTGTTTAATCAAAGCTCAATGGCTGACTCCAAGAGCGAATTTGTTTGGGTCTTTATGGAGTAAGTGATAAATACCTAGTGGCGCAGTGCTAGAGGTGCTGCCGTACAGCACCAGAGACCCAGGTTTGATCCTGACGGCGGGTGCAGTCTATATGCAGTTTGTACTGAAGATACACAGAAAATGCTGGAGTAACTCAGCGGGTCAGACAGCATCTTCAGAGAACAAGGATTGGTGAGGACCCTTTCAGGTCGGGACCCTTCTTCAAATTGGTTCCTTTCTGTACATTAAACTGGCTCTTAGACTCACTAAAAGTTAACAGCCAAAAAAAGACACAAAGTGCTGGAGTAACTCAGTGGGTCAGGCAGCATCCCTGGAGAACACAGATAGGTGCCGTTTCGGGTTGGGACCCTTCTTCAGACTCAAGAAGAAGTGTCTGTGGAACGGTATCAACCCAAAACATCACCTATCCATGTTCTTCAGAGCTGCTGCCTGACCCGCTGAGTTACTCCAGCACTTTGTGCCTTTTTAAAAATTATTGCTTTAGAAGAGGATTGGAGCTCATTCAAGATTAGTGTCGGAAGGAACTGCAGATGCTGGTTTAAAGATAGACACAAAATGCTGGAGTAACTCAGAGATTCAGGCAGCATCTCTGGAGAGGAGGAAGGGGTGACGTTTTGTATCGCGACCCTTCTTCAGACAGTGTGGAAGGGGAAAAGGGAGGCTGGATAGTGAGAACAAACGATTCGCCTTGGTCTCAATTAACTGAAGGCCATTGTCTGTATGTATTCTGAGAACATGCTCGAATTTGAATTGGTGACATGACCTTGTGGAAAAGGTCCAAGGCGATTTGGAATTCATGGCCTGAAAACAATGATAAATTGTTGGAAGGGTGGCGCAGTGGTAGAGTTGCTGCCTTAGAGCGCTTGTAGTGCCGGAGACTACAGGTGCTGTCTGTACAGAGTTTGTACATTCTCCATATATCTGGGTTTTCTCTGAGATCTTCGGTTTCTTCCCACACTCCAAAGATGGACAGGTTTGTAAGTTAATTGGCTTGGTTTATGTGTAAATTGTCCCTAGTGTGTGTAGGGCAGTTCATGGGCGGAAATCCAGGTGGGGGGGGGGGGGGCAGGGGGGACACATCCCCCTCACGTTTTGAGAGGTGGGGACAATCCCCCCCCATGTTTTGTAATCCGGGTTTTTTAATTTGGTGAAAAAATCTATTAAACATCTCCGCTTTCCACGAGACAGTGGGGGTGGGACTGATGATCGAGGGAGGGCGCTGATTGGACGAGAGAAACGTCGGTCAGCAGGCAGTGAGGGGGGACATGATGATTCAGCACGGTGATTGGAGGTGAAGGTCAGAGGCGGAATTAGGGGGGTAGGACTGAGGATAGAGCGCGGTGATTGGAGGAGGGAGTCGTCCTGATGGAGCACGGATCATGGAGCGGAATTAAATCAGCCCGTTCACGGGGCCTTTCATCGCCCGCCCAGCATGCCTTAAAATCAGCCCCGTGAGCTTCCATCGCTCCGCGGTCAAATTGCTGCGTCGAGGCGATCGAGGCTCCCGATGTTGAAGCCCTCGCTGGGCGATGGAAGATCCCGTGGCCGGTTTAAGCCGCACCGGGCGATGAAAGGCCCCGCAAACGGGCCGATTGAAGCACCACGATTCGGGGCGGACGAAGCTGCTGTTGCTGGAGTTCGGAGTCGGTCACCAACCAGGTCAGCTCCTGATGTTACCGTCCACAGGGCCCAAGGCCGAAACCTCCGCGCGCGCGTGCGTGCGTGCGTATGTGTACCAAAAGATCATGTCTACCCCATGTTTTGATAGCAATTTCCGCCCCTTTGTGCGGAGATCGCTGGTCAGTGTGGACTCAGTGGGCTGAAGGGCCTTTTCCCATGCTGTATCTCTAAAACTGAAACTAAACTAAGAGCGGCATTCGGGAAGGTTTAGCAGAGTTCAGCACGTGTGCAATACTTGATACATAAAGCAGAAGCACAGATTTTACCTAGAAATATTATTTTGAAATGGAATGTCTTACCATTTTCACAAAATGTTGAAATATGCCACGGGTTAGTTAGTGAGAATGGTTAATGTTTTGAATATTTTTAGATTTCAGACTCCTAGTTCCCACTGCTTTCTTTTGCTGCTAAATTAATGATTTTTCTTTTTGTTTTTTTACAATACGAGGATGCAGTAGGGAATTTCAGGAAAGTGCAAAGTAATGTATATTCATTTAGCCCCTTGTTGTAGTATTGAGGATTTCTGTGCCAGTGGGTAAACGCAGTGAAGGATGAAAGTTTGTACCGTAAATATTTTATACCTGCACTTTCAAACATTGCTTTGAAAAATTTCAGGTTATTATAGGAAATATATATTTTTTAAATCTAGGTCTCAGTTGCAGCTGGAGCAACGAGAACAATTTTAAGCAATCTTCAGGAGAAGGTGGGGTGGGGTTGGAACTGGGTCCGGGAGAGTTGACTGGAACGTTACCAGAGTTGGGGTTTTAGCTCCTGGAGGAAAAAATTGGGAGGTAGTAAAATATGATGGAGATATTCAAAACCATGATGGATTTTGAGAGAATGAAAAAGGTGAAAACTGTTTTCAGATGATCCATAATGGGAACATATGAATATAAGATAATTGCCAAAAAGGGAAATGGGAATGTATGAGAAGTATTTTGTGTTGTTGTGATCTAAAAGGCACTGCCATTAAGGGAAATGGAAACAAATTCACTAACAACTGCGGCACGGCAGGGCAGAGGTAGAGTTGCTTCCTGACAGCACCAGAGAACCGGGTTCAATACCGACCTTGGGTGCTGTCTGTGTGGAGTTTGTACGTTCTCCCCGTGTCCTGCGTGGATTTTCTCTGGCTCCTCCGGTTTCCTCCCACTCTCCAAAGACGTACAGGTTTGTAGGGTCATTGGCTTCAGTAAAATTGTAAATTGACACTAGTGTGTGTAGGATTGGGCTAGTGTGCGGGGATCGCTGGTCGGCGTGGACTCGGTGGACCGTAGGGCCTGTTCCAGTGCCGTGTTTCTAAACTAAACCTTGAGAAAAGAGATAGGATAAATACTTGAAGGGGTGAAAATGAGGGAAATAAAGAAGAAGGGTACAGGACCAATTATAAATGCCCAGATGGGCAAACTAGTCTCCTGCTGCATTGTGCAATTCAATGGAAATGTTCAAAGACAATTCAAAATAAATTGGAGGACAATATTGGAAGCCCCTTATGGCATTACTCACAGGTGTGACCTGAAGCATAGACTTTTATTCCAGGACCATCCACTTCATAAAAGTGGCCTGTTGGAAATGAGCCTGGGGGATTAACATAAACCTGGAGCAGCAGGTGCTTTTGCAGATCAAGTGCCAAAAATTAGGAGAGGAAATATGGTCTGACTCTGGGGAAATCTAAATGATGATGATGGCAGGGGAAGAAAATATAATGAAGACATTTGTCGATTCTGTCAGGATGCCCAATGTGTTTTCGTTCAAAGTGTAGTTTCTGTAGTCCGAAACATAGCAGCTATTTTATACACAGCAAGTTTCCATAGCAAGCCACACATCAGCATCCGACTCCATGCGATGAGCGCGATCAAACTAGAAGCGGGGGCCGCGCGGAGGTCGGGTGAGTGGCGCAAAGTGAGGCGAACTTGGAGCGAAGTCTTAAAGGTAAGTTCGCCAGGTTAGAGAGGGACACACAGAGAGGGGCACAGAGGGCCACGGAGCCACACATAGAGAGGGTCACGGAGGCACCTACAGAGAGGGTCACGGAGGCACGACGTCGAGGCGGTGTGTAATGCGTCGAGGCGACTGCGAGCCGACAAGCTGTTGCCGCGCGGAACTTTTGAACATGGTCAGTTTTTTGGAGCCCCGCGCGATGTCAGGCCGAACTCCATACAATTCCGCACGGCTCCGGCGATCGAAGTGGGTCCGGCCCCTCGACGCCGGACGGCTCAAGCGATCATGTTAGGTCGCGCTCATCGCATGGAGTTACATGCTGGTGGGACAGGCCCTTAACAAGTGGGTTATCCGTTTTTGTGATGTTGATTCAGGGATTAATGTTGACCAGGATACATAGAGTCATAAACTCATAGTGTGTCTAAACAGGCCCTTTGGCCCAACTTGCCCACATCTGTCCCAGCTCCACTAGTCCAGATACGAGGGATAAATCCTTTTACGTTTTGCTGCGCTGCTGAGAATAGACAGGGTGGCACTGTGGTGCAGCGGTAGAGTTGCTGCCTTACAGCACCAGAGACCAGAGTTCGATCCTGACTATGGGTACTGTCTGTACGGAATTTGTACGTTCTCCCTGTGACCTGCGTGGGGTTTTTCCGAGCTCTTCGGCTTCCTCCCACACTTGAAAGAGTAAGACGTACAGGTTTGTAGGTTAATTGGCTTGGTGTAAATGTAAATTGTCCCCAGTGTGTGTATGATTGTGTTAATGTGCAGGGATCATTGGTCAGTGTGGACTCAGTGGGCCGAAGGGCCTTTTTTTCTGCGTTCTAAAAGGAGGCTTTGAGGAGACTGGAAGGAAGGAGTCGTTTGGAATCAATGACGTGCAAATCCTGTTTTCTCCAATTTGGGAAATCCCATTAAAAGGCGTGAAGGCCAGTCTGAGGGAAGTATATGAAGCAAACTGAAATATCAAACCATCATCATCACCTTTGATTAAATCATTAACATCTCTGCATGCTTACAACACATATTGCTGTCACAGGAACTAAGCATAAAACAGAGTCTACCTGGTTGCAAATTTTAGCTGCACTGAATGAGAAATTAAAGTGGGTGAGTTGAAACTCAAATGGACGGAGATATCTTGACTCCCTTGATGAAAGAAAGGAAATTAGGTTAAACGGATCTGTTAGTTTCTATAACCCCTGTAATGTACTAAAATTAGTAGATCAACCTGACAATAAACTAAACTAACCTCTTGTGACTAAGACCACGAGTTCTAGGAGCAGAATAAGGCCATTCGGCCCATCAAGTCTCCCCCGCCATTCAATCATGGCTGATCTATCTTTCCCCCAACGATGTTTTCCTGCCTTCACCCCATGACCTTTGACACCCGTACAAATCAGAAATCTGTCAATCTCTACCTTAAAAATATCCATTGACAGCGTGCAAATAGGCACTTCGGCCCAACTTGCTCATTCTGACCTACATGTCCCATCTACACTAGTCCCACCTGACTGCGTTTGGCCCATTTCCCTCCAAGCCTGTCCTATCCATGTACCTGTCGAAATGTTTTTTATCTGTTGCGATGGTACCTGCCTCAACTACCTCCTCCAGCAGCTTGCTTCATATACCCACCACCCATTTAGTAGAAAAAGTTGTCCCTCAGGTTCATATTAAATCTGTCCCCCCTGACCCTAAACCCATGTCCTCTGGTCCTCGATTCCCCTACTCTGGGCAAGAGACCCGATCTATTCCTCTCATGGATTTGTACACTTCTCTGAGAATACCCCTCATCCTCCTGCGCTCCAAGGAATAGAGTTTCAGCCTACTCGACCTCTCCCTATAGCTCAGGCCCTCGAGTCCTGGCAACATCCTCCTTGCATTATATTTACATCTACCAGTAATGTCTGATCTTGTTTGCACCTGAATACATGGAGGATTGGGAGAGGAGGAGAGGATGCAGGAAACCAGTAAATCTCACCACTTGGCCAATGTCATTGGACTCAGGGCCATGAATCATGTACAACATAGGAATGGAGTGGATTTTTATTCATTCTCTCTCTCTCTGAGGGATAACTTTCAATGCCTTCTTGTTAAAGCCCTGTCCTACTGTACGAGTTCATTCAACAGTTCTCCCGAGTTTTCCCTGATTCGAACTCGGAGAATTACGATAATAGCTGCTCGTCGGTACTCGGGGCTCTCGTGGACATTTTTCAACGAGCCGCTAAGAGACGTTCCCGAGCTCCGACCTAACTGCTACGTACATTCTACATGCTTACTACATTCTACATTTTTTACTCGGGAGAGCCCTTGAATTAACTCGTACAGTGGGCCAGGGCTTTTAGTAAGGAATGTGCATGGTGCAAGTCCCACTTCTCTTTGCCTGTGGCTTTGAAAAACTTCTTTCTATTAACATCTATTTGGAAAACCACATAATATATGTTGACCATTATCCTAGTCTGGATTCTCCAAAGCTTACAATCCCGATCTCCACCAGCCTGATGCTGGCCTCGAAACTCAAACCTTGAAATTGGATCCTTCGAGGCCAGGCCTGAGTCTTCATTTGAGGGAATTTCTTTTTTTTTGTCCATTTTAGATTCCGGTAGAGCAAAAAGCAAGGTTGGGACCTAAGAGGAATAACTGGGTAAATGCCAAACAGAGGAGGGCAGCAATGGGCTAGAGGGCAGAAGGCTACAAAGGTAAAGAAGGGCATGAAAGGGCTAAAGGGCAAGGATTTTAAAACGTGCGTCAATACAAGATCAAGAGATGATGAGGTCAAGAGTGCTGGCTGAGTGCCAATAGACAATAGGTGCAGGAGTAGGCCATTCGGCCCTTCGAGCCATCACCGCCATTCACTGTGATCATGGCTGATCATCCACAATCTGTATTCCGTTCCTGCCTTCTCCCAATATCCCTTGATTCCGCTATTTTTAAGAGCTCTATCTAACTCTCTCTCTTGAAAGCATCCAGAGAATTGGCCTCCACTGCCTTCTGAGCCAGTGAATTCCACAGATTCACAACTCTCTGGGGGAAAACATTTATCTCTGATCTCTGATCTAAATGTCCAACCCCTTATTCTAATACTGTGGCCCCTTGGTTCTGGACTCCCGCAACATCGGGAACATGTTTCCTGCCTCTAGCGTGTCCAATCCCTTAAAAAGCTTATGTGTTTCAATAAGATCCCCTCTCATCCTTCTAAATTCCAGTGTGTACAAACCCAGTCGCTCCATTCTATCAACATATGACAGTCCCGCTATCCCGGGAATTAACCTCGTGAACCTACGCTGCACTCCTTCAATAGCAATGGATGCTGGGTGTACAATATGTAAATTAACAGAGAGTGTTGGATCTAATAATATTTATGGAGGCTGGAAATCAGGAGAGCGGTGAAATAGTGAAGATAGACACTAAAAGCTGGAGTAACTCAGCAGGACAGGCAGCATCTCTGGAGAAGAAACGGGTGACGTTTCGGGTTGAGACCCTTCTTCAGACTGGTTATAGATAAGAGAAACTAGAGATATAGACGATGATGTGAAGAGATCATGAACAATGAGTGAAAGATATGCATATTGTTCTTTATCTCTCCACATCATCACCTATATCTCTTGTTTCCCTTATCCCTAACCAGTCTGAAGAAGAGTCTCGACCTGAAACGTCACCCATTCCTTCTCTCCAGAGATGCTGCCTGTCCCGCTGAGTTCCTCCAGTTTTCTGTGTCTATCTTCGCTTTAAAACAGCATCTGCAGCTCCTTCCTACACATTGAAATAATGAAGTCGGCTTCTGACTCAAGGTCCCGCAGCAGAGAAGCAATGGTGCTGAAAATCAGTTTACGGTTGGAAGCCTTTAACCAGCGGTGCGCCCCAGTGATTGGTGCTGAGAATCTTGCTATTTGTTATTATATGTTGATGAAGTGGTGCCCATTTTTGGAGGTATGATTAGTTTGCAGATGGCATAAAAATTAGTGGCATTGGTGATCGTGAGAAAGGAAGTCTTTGGCAACAGAATGAAATTAATGTGTTGGTAAGATGGGGAAAAAATGTAATCCTCCAAAATGTAATGTGACCTACTTAAAAAATATGAATAAGGCTGAGATGGAGGCATTGGACAGTGGAACCTTAGAAGTTCCACTGGGAAATAGAGAGATACATCTGAGATATCCTCATTCTTCGGGGAAAGGGGGTTCCCCTCTCCCATCATAGATGAGGCCCTCACTCGTGTCTCCTCGGTACCCCGCAGCTCCACCCTTGCTCCCCCTCCCCCTAGTCGCGACAGAGACAGAGTCCCCCTAGTCCTTTACCTTTCCCCCCCATCAGCAGTCGCATACAACATATAATACTTCGACATTTTCGACACCTCTAACGGGATCCCACCACTAGTCACATCTTCCCATGTCCACCCCTTTCCGCCTTCCACAGAGACCGTTCCCTCCGCAACGCCCTGGTTAACTCATCCCACCCAAACTACCCCAACCCCAGGAGATGCAACACCAGTCCCTGTATCTCTTCCCTTGACCCTGTCCAGGGAACCCAAAGCCCAAAGAGAGGAATCCAAAGATTTCGGAGAAAAAACCCACACAGGTCATGGGGAGAACGTACAAACTCCGTGCAGGCAGCACCTGGAGTCAGGATCGAAACCGGGTCTGTGAGGCAGCAACTGTACTGCTGCTTCCTTAGAGCATTATGGAAGCAGAATGTTGCAGTTTCTGCGTCCATATTGCTCTAAGTATTTTTTAAACAAAGTCAAATGATGCCTAGTTGTTATTCTGTAACATTTAAGAGGAACTAAAACCTTGCCAGGCAATTGAATTTTAATAGTTTCATTTACTTCATTTTCAGGAGTTGTCCATTATAAATTCCTTTGCCTGGTTTCAAAAGTAAATTCCAATTCAGATAGTGTTTATGCTATTCTATTGAAATTCGTACATCAATGCGCACTTAAGAAACATTGTGGTTTTGTTCTCCAAATTTAAGGAAAAATAATTCTTGCTATTGAGGGAGTGCAGCGTAGGTTCATGCGGTTAATTCCCGGGATAGCGGGACTGTCATATGTTGAAAGAATGGATCGATTGGGCTTGTATACACTGGAATTTAGAAGGATGAGAGGAAATCTTATTGAAACATATCAGATTATTAAGGGATTGGACATGCTAGAGGCAGAAAACATGTTTCCGATGTTGGGGGAGTCCAGAACCAGGGACCACAGTTTAAGAATAAGGGATAGGCCATTTAGAACAGAGATGAGGAAAATTCTTTTCACCCAGATAGTTGTGAGTCTGTGGATTTCTCTGCCTCAGAGGGATGTTTGATCAATGATCCACACACACATGGAGTTTGCTGAAGGTAAAATGCACAAGTTGATGACAGAGCTACCTTTTCCCCTGGCCTTGCTCTACCCCACTTCCCACCAATCCAACAACCGATAATAGGGACAGACTCAAAAATGCTGGAATAACTAAGTGGACCAGGCAGCATCGATGGAGGAAATGGATAGGTGACGTTATGGGCCAGGAGCCACAAAGTCACCCATCCGTTTTCTCCAGAGATGTTGCCAGACCCACTGAGTAACTCCACCATTTTGTGTCCATCTTTGGAATAAACCAGCACCTGCAGTTCTTGTTATAACAACCTACAATCGAGATCAGGTTAAATACCTCTTCTCAAAATTGGAATTCTTTACTTCAGAGAGCAGAGGATGTTGAGCGAGTAAGTTTAAGATTGGGAGTGATAGATTTTTGAATGCTGAAAGGAATCTAACATTATTTAATCAGTGGATGAATGTAAGGTTTCAGTCTTTATTTTAGTGAAGGATTTTACTGAAAGTGAATTTTTAACTGACAGAATTTCATTATTGCTACAAATTACAATTGATGAATTCAATTATATTTGTTCCATTGCAATGCTTCCACTGGTGGTAGTTTTACAGCAGATGCAGGATTAAGGGACGATACAGTGCACGCATGTTTTTTATATGTGCTCTAAGTTAGCATCAGGTTAGACAGAGAGATATGAAATTTCCCTCAGGGATGCAGTCATTTATAATAGTAAGATTAAATGAGAACTTACTAGTTTGAAGTTTGATCTTTATTTTATGAGGAGTCAAGTTGAGGGACTACGTGAAGAACCCCGTACAGCCGTTGGTGCGTCAATCTTCAAAGCAGCGGAGTGAACTCACAGATAACAATTACTGAAGTGTAATGGTAAGATAACAAAGACTAGAACTACCAGATGAAATCTAAGAGAGCTGGGAGCAGAGGGCACGTAGTCCCTCAACTCAACTCCTCATAAATAACGATCAAACTTCAAACTGGTAAGTTCTCGTTTAATCTTACTATTTTACTTCGGAGTCACGTGAAGACTTCAAAGCACTGTGATTTCATGCCGCAGACCCAAATCCGGCATTCACACTGCATCGATTGACTCAAAAGTCGTTAATAATCAATAATGCATCAATAACATTTGTTAAATGAATAACAGTTTATTTACAAACGAAACCATAACAAACCCCCTCTAACTCAGGGGGAAACTATAACAGAACTCAAAACAGAATCAGCAAACTCCCCCAGCCTTGAAATCGGCTTGTGATAAAACCTTTGAAAGGTCAGCTCACTGGACCATCCTGCGGCCGCGAGTATATGATCTATAGGCACGTCCATCGCCCTTGCCGCGGAAGTTGAGGCCGCCCTGGTGGAATGAGATTTGAATTTATCAGTATCAATTCCAGCACTTCCTAGAACCTGCTTTAGCCACCTTGAAATTATTTGCACCAACACCGTACTGTGTGGTTTTTTTGTGGCTAATAAATAATGCAGACTCTGTTCCTCGTAGGGCTCTGGTAGCCTCAATGTAATGAGATAAATGTGAGACTACACACAAGCGATCATCTGTGGGGTATGCTAAAAACACAATCTTACATCCTGTCATGCCTATTTGACAAGTCCCTCCTGGTAGAACAATAAACTTTAAGGAGATAGGCAACGTTTCGGGTCTAAATAATTGATCCCTCTTAATTGAAAAAGGCATTCTATCAGCTCATCAGTCTCATCAGCATTCCATCTGCCTCCACAGCTGGAAGACATATCTGTTGCACCCCAACCTAGTGCACTTACATCAGTCTGTAATATCATTGAAGGTGGTTCTACCAAAACCTTCCTAAAACTCTTTGAAGCATTTACTATCCACCATTGTATGTCAGAAATTGCCCCAACTGACAACTGCATAGGCCTGTCAAAATGGCCCATTTGTATTCTCTGTGCCTGTTCCTTTGATCATTGTAATTGTTGATAATGCAGATGACCATACTGCACAGCTGGAAAAGCAGCCACAAATTTACCAATCAACCTGGCTACTTGTCTAATTGATGGCCGTTGTTCTCCAAGGAGATTAACACAGTCCTTAATTAACTGTTGCAATTTATCCCTGGGGAAAGTTACCAACATGTGATTTGAATTAATGGTATATCCCAAATAATCAATGATTTGAACTGGTGATAATTTGGATTTATCTGGATGAATGATGAACCCTAATTGTTCAAAAGTGAATTTAACAACTGAAACTGATGACTGAGCTTCAGCATGAGTCTTTCCAACAATCAGAATATCATCTAAATAGGCCATTACCACATGCCCCTGAGCTCTGAGTAATGCTAACACAGGTTTTACCAATTTAGTAAATAGTCTAGGAGCTGAAGTTAATCCATTAGGCAGTGCCACAACTGAGTCATCCAAATAAATTTCAAATATCTTCTATCATCACCATGATAAGACACTGAGTAATATGCATCCTTTAAATCAATGCTTGCCATATAACACCCTTTGGAAACTAGATGTTTGGCCGTGGAAAAAGTTTCCATTTTGAAATGCCTATAACAAACAAATTTGTTCAAACTCATTAAATCCAGGATAATTCTACATCCCCCGGTCTTTTTAGCCCTAGGAAAAATACTTGACACAAATTGACAACTTTGATAGACGAGTCTCAATAACCCCTTTCTTGTGTAATGAACTAACTTCTGCTTGTATGAGCACATTTTCTTCATCTGAAAATATAAGTTTCCAACTTGGAACATGTTGATTAGGTGGACTCTCATTAGAGTAAAATTCAATTTTCACCCCTTCAATGCTGTTAAGTATAAACGAATCTGATGTTAACTCCTGCCATTGTTTGAGAAACAATTTCAACCTTCCCCCAATTTCAACAGCAACATTACTTCATTCATTCTCTGTCAAAGGCATATTCCTTACCTGCATATGACCTTGTTGTCCACAGCCCCTTGTAGAGGAAGGCACCTGCCCCTTCACACTGGTGGCAGCCTGCCAATTCCGGTATTGTAGACCTGTATGGCTGATTCCTTCCCCTGCAACTGAAGTGGTGCCTCTTCGATAAGGATAAAACCTTTTCCCTTGATTGCCAGCTGGCTTAATGAGGCCCATAGTTTTTACATCCTCATGACATTCTTTAACTCTTTTAACAAGATCACCTCCAAACAGCAGATTTCGCAGCGGTACACTGGTCGGTTTGCACAAAGCCGCCAGATTAGGATTAATCATTGGCCTTATAGTGGCTCTTCTGATGTTATTGATTTCAAAGAATGCACTACAAAACAGTCCCAGAGCATCCTGGTGAGTTTCAGACATATTCCCTGTATCAATTATTTTCACCAAAGCCGTAAGCCCTGCCGAGAACAATCTGAGCACTCTTTGAAATTTCATTTCTTGAGCCTTAGCTGACACCCCCAACTGTGTCCAAATCTGATGATTAACCACAGGTACTTTCAGGAGATCACAATTAATAGGAGCTTCATACTTCTTTGCGGCCTCATCCATGGCCAACTCCTGTAACTGGTGGGAGAACATATACTGAATTGCTGTGGCCAATTCTTCACCACTCGGCTCTCCTGCTCTCTAGGCATAGCAATTTTTTCAGCAATATTAGGAATGACCTCCAACTGAACTCCTTTACTGCTCTCCCCCACCATTGATTCGGTGTCAGCGAACTGCACCGTTGGAACATCCACCTCACAGGCAGGGTATTCCTGCAGCCCTGTAAAATGTGCTGCTAGCACAGGCTCTCCCATAGCCTGGCTTGGGCACCACTCCTCCTCACGGAGCTGGTCCCTGTCGAGCATTCTCTGTAATAGAATCTCGACTTGGGAGAGCCATGAGCAAACGGACTCTCCTGTAGAGGGTACAGCCTCCTGGCCCGACTCTGGGTCAATGGGCCTAACTGACTTGCCAGTGGCCTTCTGCCCTACTGGCAAGCCTACACTGCTCACAGGCAGTGGGTCCGCAATCGCTGGCTCTGCAGCCGGCATCGGACCAGGTGCACAAGCCGGGCCTCCACCAACAACACTCTCCTGGTCATCAACCCTCCTCCCCCCTGGAGCTCCTCGCTGCCACCTTTTTCACTTTCTGCAACATTTCCAAAAGGACCTCTCCAACCGTCACAGAAAATGAACTCTGAATTTTTTTTAACAATTACCTCGAGTTTTTAAACTTACCGCTTGGAGGAGCGCTGCTGCTCCGAAGTAAAATGAGGGTTAGACTCTGCCTTGTGGGACTCTCACCTACTGATTCAGGAACAGTTTCTCCCCAGCTCTTATCAGGCAACTAAACCATCCTACCGCTTTTAGAGAGCAGTCCTGAACTTCTGGTAGACAAAAGTGCTGGAGAAACTAAGCGGGTGCGGCAGCATCTATGGAGCGAAGGAAATAGGCAACGTTTTGGGCTGAAACCCTTCTTCAGACTCAAGTTCTGAACTACTGTCTACCCCATCGGGGACCCACAGGCTATCTTTGATTGGACTTTACTGGGTTTATTCCCTTCTCAGGTATCTCTACACTGTGAATGGTTAGATTGTAATCATGTGCTGCCTTTCTGCTGTCTGGTTAGCATGCAACAAACGTTTTTCACTGTATCTCGGTACACGTGTCAATAAATTAAAACTGAAACTGAACTATCATGAGATGTAACCTAAGACTTTGGTTCTCCAACAAAAAACATATTTTTCTAGACTATAAACCATGTTATAACTAAACTGAATATACACTAACTAAACTAAACTCTAAGTAAACTTTATATTAGTGCAGCTATTCTCATGCAGCACTATATTGTACTGCAGACCTGGGTGAGAATTGCTACACTAATGAAGAAAACTGTTAGCAAAGGCTCTAAACAAATTCAAATTAACAGAGAAAGTGCAAGATTACAACTCCAAAGTTGCAAAACAACATCCTAAATGAGAACATCTCGGATGAAATGAAATTTGGCACTGCTGTTCATCACTGTGTGCCTTGTACTGCATTAGTAAGAATCTTGTAACCATGTTCTAGGAGTAGAATTAGGCCATTTGGCCAATCAAGTCTACTGTGCATTCAGTCTTGGCTATCCATCCCTCTCAACCCCATCTTCCTGCCTTCTCCCCATAACCCTTGACACCCGTTCTAATCAAGAATTTGTCTATCTCTGCCTTAAACATATCCACTGACTTGGCCTCCACAGCCCTCTTTGGCAATGAGCCACCAATTAACCACCCACTAAACCACCTCCTTTCTAAAAGAGCGCCTTTTAATTATGAGGCTAGGACCTCTGATCCTTGACTCTCCCACCAGTGGAAACATCCTTTTCACATCCACTCTATCGATGCCTTTCATTATTCTGTAAGTTTCAATGAGGTCCCCCCTCAACCTTCCAAAATTCAAGCTAGTACAGGCCCAGTACTGTCAAATGCTCATCATATGCTAACCCACTCATTCCTGGAAACAGTCTTGTAATCCTCCTCTGGACCCTCTCCAGAGCCAGCACATCCTTCCTCAAATATGGGGCCCTAATTTGCTCACAGTGCTCCAAATGCGGCCTGACCAGCACCTTATAGAGCCTTGGCTCGATGTTTGGGATGTGCCTGTTCTTGGCAAACGGCTGTCAATGTGTGTAAGTTGGACACAGAGTGCTGGAGTAACTCAGCGAGTCAGGCAGCATCTCTGGAGAGCATGGATAAGTTATGTTTCATGTTGGGACCGTTCTTCAGACTGAAGAAGAGGGATCCCCAACCAAAACCTGCCCATGTCCTCCAGAGATGCTGTCCATCCTGCTGAGTTACCCCAGCACTTTGTGTCCCTTTTCTGCAAACCAGTTTCCTCCCACATTCCAAAGATGTGCAGGTTTGTAGGTTAATTGGCTTCTGTGAATTGTTCCTAGTGTAGGATGTGAACAAGGGATAATAGAACTAGTGCACAGGTGATCGATGGTTGGCATGGATTCAGTGGGCCTAAATTAAACAAGCAGAGTCATTTGGTATTAATTAAACTTTGTGCTTTTTTTTCCAAGCAAAGTGGAATTTAATTTCACAACTTAAAGGAGAAGAGAGTCATATGGATGGAGAGTTTAGGGAGGCAAATCTGAAGCCAGCAGAGGCACTTTATTGCTTCTATTAAACTTAATTTTATCTGGCAGTCTACACTTTCTGTAAAACACAAATTTACCATCATGGGGACTTCTTTTCATTAATATAGGATCTTTCAATCTGTCTGGTGTCAATTGGCATAAATAATGTATTGTTGCCAATGGCATTGCAGATACAGGGTTTACAATGAAACACATCAAAGAGGGAAAAATCACTTAAGGTAATGAAAGAGTTGAGACAACAAACGTGTAAATGAACTTTAAAAGCGATTGAAGTGGGGTGGGAGGAGGACGGTGTGAAGAGTTGAGGGTTACACAAAAAGCTGGAGAAACTCAGCGGGTGCAGCAGCATCTAAGGAGCGAAGGAGATAGGCGACGTTTCGGGTCGAGACCCTTCTTGAGCAGGCTGAGCCCAATGGCTGTGATTCAACTGGGCTAAAGATGGAGGGGTTTAGTTTAGAGAGTGAGAGCGCGGAAACAAGCCCTTCAGCTCATTGAGTCTGCGCCGACCGGTGTACACCCCGTACAATAGCACTATCCTACACACTTAGCGACAATTTACAATTTGCAGACATCCAATAAACCTACAAACCTGCACGTCTTTGGAGAGTGGGAGGAAACCTGGAGAAAACCCACGCAGGTCACGGCCAGAGCGTACAGACTCCGTACAGACAGCACTTGCAGTCAGGATGGAGCCTGGGTCTGTGGTGCTGTAAGGTTGCAACTCTACCGCTGCGCCACCATGCCGCCCACCGCTGGTGATCTTACTGTTGGCTGAACACTAGACACCAACAGAATACCTATCAACCAACAGAAAGCCTCAGAACTTGGAAAAAGCCTGCACTCTCTGTACAATGCCTCTTCTACCTGTGAATGTTTCTGGATCACCGTAGGCTGCAGGGAGACGTGTCAGTATATACTGTAAAATTATGAGAGGCATAGATACGGCAGACAGTCAGAATCTTTTTCCCCAGGCGTGGAAAATTTAAATATTAGAGGGCATAGCTTTAAGGTGAGAGGGGCAATGGTTCAATTCAATGGTTCAATAGTGCAATGTTGCTTTATTTGTCACATGTGCAACTACAAGGTGAAATACTTTTTGCATATTTACGCATGCAGGCGCCACCATGTTTTGGCGCCATTTCCACAAGTTCAAAGTCTGATCTTCCCTCTCACTCGGTCTATTGGACCAGCTCCCCATCCTGGTCAGCCCCAGGATCCTGCAGGGTGAAGGACAATTTGTTTACACAGAGGGTGTTGACTGCCTGGAACAAGCTTTGGGGGTAATGATTGAAGCAGATATGATAGTGGCATTTAAAAGATTTTGGAATAGGCATATGGATATGCAGGGAAATGAGGGATATGGGTTGTGAGCAGACAGATAAGTGATGTCTTGGCATCATATCCAGCAGAGGCAATGTGGGCCGAAGGGCCTATTCTTGTGCTGTTCTGTTCCATGGGTGAATTTTACTTGTAGTATGATTTGACTGGGTAGCACGCAAAAAAAATATTGTATCTTGGTACATGTGACGGTAAATTAGCATCAACACCAAATTAAGTTCCAAACATAGACAAAGTAGTCGGTGAACTAGGATGGGGGAATAGATGGAGAACTAGGATCTCTCCCGCATTCTAGTTTTCCGACTAGTTTTCAGTCCTCCTGATTAAAATGTAATTTGTAGGCCTCGTTGTCACCTTCCCCTATTTAACAACGATCCATTCTTCCTTTTTCCTTGAACTTTGTCCCCTTTGATCGATGGTTTTCACGCCTTACCCTTTCATATCTCTCATCTCCCTCTCCCCTGGTTCTCAGTCTGAAGAAGGGTCTCGACCCGTTCCTTCCCTTCTGCCTGTCCCGCTGATCTAATCCAGCATTTTGTGTCTGTCTTCGTGGTAGACTGGCATCTGCTGTTCCTTCCGACACAATAGCTGAACGTTCCCTGTGTGGAAAAGATGCACCTGATCAGTGACAATGGGGTGAATCTATTGAATCACAATAAAGCATCGCAGCAATGCAGATCGTAATGCCCTCTGACTGGTAGGGGTGTTAGTTGAGGAGGTGGTAAAGATTCTGCGCTTGGGCTGGAGATGGGGTATGAAGTGTGAAAATACGTGGCTGTTCAGAATAACGCTCTGATCTTTTTCAGTCTGACTCCTACCGCCGTGAAGGTTTTGTTTACTCCAATCTGTGCACAGCTCCCATTCCATCCCACCATTCAGAAGTGAAAAATGCAGTTTAAAACTCAAGCAAATGAATGACAAAGAAAGAATGAAAATCATTTTCATTATACGAGATCTATCATGCCTGTAGTTTGCCCGGAATTTTTTATTTTGCTGGTGAAGGCTTTGGGTGGTTGCTATTGTAAGAGATGACAGAAAATGTTGGACATATTCAGCAATTCAATCAGCGTCTGGCACCTTTTGTGTTTGAAGTCTTTCTTTGTTTTATTTGTAATAAGGATTCCAGTAATTTTATAATGACTGTATCCAGGGCGGGCCGAGACTGTAGCTGTAATCTCAGGAACAATTGAGTCATTCAGCGATGAAACCGACTTTTCAGCCCAACTTGCCCACGCCGACCAACATGGCCCATCTACTCTAGTCCCACCTGCCTGCGTTTGGCCCATAAACAAAAGGGCATGTGTGTGAGAAAATAAGTTCTTGACCTGAACATCACCCATTCCTTCTCCCCAGAGATGCTGCCTGTCCCACTGCGTTACTCCAGCTTTTTGTGTCTAAACCAGCTCCTGCAGTTCCTTCCTGCACAAGTTGCAGGAAAGGTAGACAAAAATGGTGGAGAAACTCAGCAGGTGCGGCAGCACGGACTCGATGGGTTGAATGGACACCCGGTGTCATGAGAATGAAAAAAAACATTCATCTCCTCTAAAGTCATCCCTGCCGTTTTGAAATGCTTGCTGCCATTTCCACGTTTGCTGATTACAAGTGAGACATTTATGAATCTTGTCAGCCCTGCTCGGAACAATACATGGGCTTGCTGCTTCCTACTGTGTTATTCTTATTCTCTCCCAGTGTGATACTTGTTCTGAAATTTCAAGCAAAGAGCCTGTCGATATCCAGGGGGTGACCGGTGTACTTGCTTCCAGTGACTCCAATCTCCCCAGCTGTATTTCCAACTGCAAATTGTACAAGTAGCTATAGCATTTAGCCACCACTTAAAACGGTCTGATTCACTCTTGTCCACCTTCCAATCTCCTCGCCCGCTTGCAGGAGGGTTTGAGGTACTTTAGTAGTTTGAAAAGTGGAAGTAACGTTTTTCTTTTCTTGCTCTGAGCGTAGGAGCTCAATTGGCATAATGAGAGCAGGAATCAAAGATTGTATTCTTTAATTTAAGTTACCTTTCACTTTATTGTTCATTCTGCATGACATCTTATATCATACATTTCATTTAACATTTTACAGACGGGTTCCACCAAGATGCAGCACAGAACGCCACGGGGGATCCTATTTCCCTGTGGCTATCAAACTGTACAGCTCCTCCCCCTTCTGTCGTGGGGTAGACCGACTCCCCTTCCCCCTCTTCCCCCCCACCTCCCCAATCTCTGCACATCCCCAATCCTGGACTTTCCACTCGTCACTCTAACTTCACATTTCATGTGTCTGGTTGTGTTTTATGTCTTTTGGCAGACCAATTTCCCTTCCGTAATACATAAAGTTCTGAGGTGTCGTATCGTATTTTGTGAACTGAGTCCGTACAGCATGCGACGCATCTGGTCACAGTGTGAATGGACGCATGAGATTAAAATGCATTGAGGTAAAGGTGGTGTAAATTTGTTTGTTAGTTTGATTCAGTGGCATCTTGTTAATGGTACACACAATGCAGACATAGTGGCCGAGAGAGAGGGAATATTTTAAGCAAACCCTTAAGGACCTGTCCCACTTGGCGATTTTTTCAGTGACTGCCGCCATCTTTGACGGACGTATCAGGTCCCCGAAAAATTTGCGGCGTGATGCGGCGTGTTGCGGCATGACGACATATGACGTGCGGAGTTTTTCCAGGTGTTGAAACATTGTTTTTGTTGCCGCTGGATTTTGAAATGTTCAAAATCTTTTGGCGACAACGATATGACGCGGGCAGTCGCCGAAGAAAATCGCCAAGTGGGACAGGCCCTTTAGATTAATCAAGAAAGAAGACTTTGCTTCCAAATGTCAGAGGGATTTAAAAACTGTTAACTTTAGTTTATTGTCACGTGTACCGATGTACAGTGAAAAGCTTTTTGTTGCGTGCTAACCAGCCAGTGGAAGGCAATACACGATTACAATCGAGCCATTCACAGTGCACAGGTACATAATAAGGGAATAACGTTTAGTGCAATGTAAAGTCCGTAAAGTCCGATCAAAGATAGTCCGAGGGTCCCCGATGAGGTAGGTAGTAGCTCAGACCTGCTCTCATATCTCTAGTTTCCCTCTCTCCTGACATTCTGAATAAGGGTCTCGACCTGAAATCTCTCCAGAGATGCTGCCTGACCTGCAGAGTTACTCCAGCATTTTGTATCTATCTTATGTGTCAACAAACATCTGCAGTTCCTTCCAACACAAAGATAGTCAGAGATGAGGGGAACATAGTTGGACATTAGGTACAATTAACAGAAACCAATTAACCTGCACGTCTTTGGAATGTGGGAGGAAACCGGAGCACCCGGAGAAAACCCACGAGGTCACGGGACGAGTGTACAAATTCTGCATAGACAGCACCTGAAGTCATGATTGAACCTGGGTCTCTGGCGCTGTGAGGCAGCAACTTTACCGCAGCGCCACTGTGCTGCCCTGAAAATGGCGCCGGAAACGTTGCATCTCTTGCTATCTGCGCTAATGTAATCTTCTATTCTCGCAAGCAATCTTGTGGTTCAGGTGGGACTTTGCCTAATGAGATCACCGTGACGACAGATGCCTTTGTCTCAGATTTCCCGCCCACTGGAGATTCCGCTGAGAACTATTTAAAAACGAATTAATCCACACTTCCACTTTTCATTTGAAGCTGCCATGACAGTAGAAACTGTGCAGGATCAGAATTGTGTGATCAGAATCAAATGCAAAAACCGTACATTTGAAACCAATCTTACCCTTCTCGGTTTCCCATAATTGAATCCATCGCAACAACATCGCGAACCAGCCTGGCTTCAGGTTGAGCTCCAGTGGCCTGCTGTGATTTAACGTCTTCTAGTTTTTTTGCGGCATCCTATTTTCCAATTTACTTTCTTGGGACTAACGAGCTGTATATGAGCGGATGAGTCTCAGTGATCAGCATTGATTTAGGCTGAAGATAAAGCTGGTGTGTGCATAATTTATTCTTTAAGGATGTTATGATTCGGTAGAAGTGAACTTCAGGGGTGAGTGTAACAGAGTCATAGAGTGATACAATGTGGAAACAGGCCCTTCGGCCCAACGTAGCCACATGTCGGGGCTACACCAGTCCCACCTGCCCGTGTTTGGCCCATCTCCCTCCAAACCTGTCCTATCCATGTTCCTGTCTAACTATTTCTTAAACGTTGGTATAGTCCCTGCCTCAACTACCCCCTCTGGCAACTTGTTCCATACACCCACCACCCTTTGTGTAAAAATGTCACCCCTCAAATTCTTATTAAATCTTTCCCCCTTCACCTTAAACCCATGTCCCCTGGTCCTCAATTTCCCCTACTCTGGGCAAGAGACTCTATTCACCTTCCCAAACTATTCCTCCTATGATTTTATACGCCTCTAAAAGATCACTCCTCATCCTCTTGTGCTTCAGGGAATAGAGTCCCAGCCTACTTAACCTCTCCCTATAGCTCAGACTGAGTCCTGGCAACAACTTTGTAAATATTCTCTGTACCCTTTCCAGCTTGACAACATCTTTCCTATAACGTGGTGCCCAGAACTGAAGACAATACTCTAAATGCGGCATCACCAATGTCTTAGTTTAGTTTAATTTAGAGATACAGCACGGAAACAGGCCCTTCGGCCCACCGGGTCTGTACCGATCAGCGATCCCCACACATAACACTATCCTACACACACACTAGGGACAATTTTTACATTTCCACCAAGCCAATTTACCTACAAACCTGTACATCTTTGGAGTGTGGGAGGAAACCGAAGATCTCAGAGAAAACCCACGCAGGTCACAGGGAGAACATATATACAGCCTTCCTGTATGGATATGGCTGTCCCGCCTGCAGGTGTCCGTTTTTTCACTTATTTTTTTATTTTTAGTGAGTTGAGTTTTTGTTTTTCGGAGCTCTATTCTTTTTTATGTGGGGGGAGGGGGAAACTGGTTTTCCTGGTCCCTACCTGGTTGGAGAGGCGACTTTTCTCCGGGCAGCCAGAGAACCCGCCCTCGCGGCATACCAGCGGGCCTGGAGCGGCGTTTCCTGAGGGGACCGGCCAGAACCTCGGCTTCGGCGGTGGCACAGCGCTGGAGCGCTATTGTTGAGCGGGCGATGCCTTGCCCGGGTCGCCGTGCTGGAACTCCAGTATGCTGAGACCGGCGATGAACATCGCGGAGCTGCGGGACTGTGGAGCGACCAGCCACGGGCGGCGGCGCTGATTTTAAACATCGTGGAGCCGGGGATCTCTCGCCGAGATCGCCAGTGGTGGAGCTCCATCCAGCGTGGCCTGTCGGCCTCGGAAGCCACGGACTCCGGTAAGGAAGCGGCCGTCCCAGGTGTCCCAAGCCGCTGAGAGGATTCTCCTGACGATGGAGCACCATCACCCGGCGAGAACGGCCTGGAACATCGGGCCGCCGTAAAGGCGACTGCGGAGTCCTCAATAGGCCTGACTATGGGTGGACATGGGGATAGGACTGGACTTTGTGCCTTCCTCCACAGTGGGAACCATTGTGGGGGAATGTTTTTAATGTTTAAATTTCTTTATTACTGTTATGTTGTATTCTTATTTTATGTGGAGCAATGGCAATACATATTTCACTACACCAATTGGTGTATGTGACGAATAAAGAACTCCGTACACAAAAGCACCCATTGTCTAGTTGGAACCCAGGTCTCGGGCGCTGTAAGGCAGTAGCTCCACCATTACTGTGCCACCCACAATCATGCTCCCAATGCCAGCGTATTGGTTTGCTAATATTGAGAGCTAGATTTGTGTTGACAACAAAATCGACATTGTTGTCAATCTCCCTCCGGTTCTACAAACTCCGTACAGACAGCACCCGCAGTCAGTATCGAACCCTGGTCGCCGGTGCTGCAAGCGCTGTAAGGCAGCAACTCTACCGCTGCGTCACCGTGCTGCCCTATAACTGCGACATGACCTCCCAACTCCAATACTCAAGAGATGTTACTTTATTGTGTATTTATCTCGAGAATCAGAGGATGTCTTTGTGCCTCATTAGTATTTCTACAGCATCACCAGGAGATTTTGGCTGATCTCGTTCAGTCAACTAACACGGGTGTCAAATCTTTCTCTCTGATTTCCCTGTTTAGCCTTTGTTGATTGTTGTGCGTTGGCAACGGTTGCTGTGATGGTTTGTTGCTCTGCGTCATCAAATATTAGTGGGCAGGAGAGGAGACATCAGAACCAAGCAGTGCAGGCCCACCCATATATACTGTCTGAAGAAGGGTCTCGATCCGAAACGTCACCCATTGCTTCTCTCCAGAGATGCTGCCTGTCCCGCTGAGTTACTCCAGGTTTTTGTGTCTCTACATGCATAAACCACCCCAGCCACCCCAGTAAATACCCCCCATCACATGCACACACGTTGCTGGTACTATCGCAACTTTTAAGAAAGATTTAGACAGGTACATGAATAGGACAGTTTTAGATATGAGCCAAACGCAGGCAGGTGGGACTAGTGAATGACCCAGGTTCAATGCTGACATCTGGCACGTCAGTGTTGATTTGCACATTCTCCCTTTGACCAAGGAGATTTCCTCCCACATTTCAATAATCTGTGGGGTGGTTGTTTAATTGCATGTTGCCCTGAGCTCAGTGATAAAATCTGAGGTAGGATAGGAATATGGGGGCGGGGGGGGGAAGGTTTCAAGCAAACCTATCCATGTTCTCCATAGATGCTGCCTGACCTGCTGAGTTACTCCAGAACGTTGTGTCTCCCTTTGTAAACCAGCACCTGTAGTTCCTTGTTTTCACATTTCAACAGCCAAGAATCTACTCTTTAATGGCCTATCCCACTTGGGCGACCTAACCCGTGAGTTCTGGCGAGTTTGCCCTCGACTCACACTCACAGCATGAGGTCTTGATGTCGTAGGAGGTCTTCGTAACTCTCCTTCATGCTCGATAGTGGCCTCCGCGTACTCGAAGCCCCAGCTAGCTCGCGGCGGTTTTTTCAATATGTTAAAAAATGCCCGCGAGTAAAAAAAGGTCAACATGGAAAAAATCGATACATTTTTACTCGTAGGTTTAGTCGTAGTAGGTCGTAGTAGGTCGGCATGTTAGTCATAGGTAATCGAGGGTAGTCGAAGGTAGTCGTAGATAGTCTTGATCATAGTCGAAGGGAGGTCCAAGAGAGGTCCAAGGAGATCAAAGGAGGTCGTCTTCACTCTCCGTTATTCGGTGTCCCATTCTCCCGAAGTTAGTCGTAGCTAGTTGAAGCTGGTGTTCAACATAGTCAAAGGAGTTCGAAGGAGGTCTTCTACATAATCGAAGGAGGTCCTCAACGTGTCATTTTTTTCAAACTTTTCTAAACTCGCCAATTAGGTCGCCCAAGTGGGACAGCCCCTTTACATATTTAAATGTGCCTCAAAATTAGCGAGGGAATAAAATTGCTGAAGATAGACACAAAATGATGGAGCGGATCAGGCAGCATCTCTGGAGGAAAATACATAGGTGACGTTTCAGGTCGAGACCCTTCTTTGGACTGATTGTTGGGGGAGGGTGGACTGGAAGTGAGAATCAAAACTGGACAAATCGGGGTTGGCAACAGTTCCCTGAAATTTCCTGAGAGGCCGACTATTGCCTGGAGGTGGGAGCGAGCCCAAAGAGGTACCTAGTTGTGAACTGTGGAATTGGTTAACAGACCTTTAGTGGAGGAGGGATGGGGGGGGTAAGATATAGGGGGGGGAGGAGGGGTGAGGGGGGAGGGGGGGGAGGGGGGAGTTAGGTGTTTGTCAAAATTCCCTCAAGTTGGTGAATTCAACATTCATAGGATTACTTTATCAGTTGGGATGGACATGATGGGGCAAATGACCTTTTGTTATTGCAAATAAATATGGAATGTCCACATCCCACGCTCCTCAAACTTCCTCATACATGAGCAACTGTGAGGGGAAAATACTAATGGGGACCTGCTGGGAGGAACGGTGGGTCTTGATGTAATAAATGGTGGGAATGGAGAAGCTCATCATCAATTACCTGCTCTAAAGGGCAGTGATGTGGAGACTGCTGCTGTTTTGTTCCATTTCACAGAGTTGCTGCTACACCGCACGCCCCATGCATATGTATCGACAGCGGAAGAATTTCATTGTTCCGTTGTCCAGACAATTAACCATTTTTATCTCTCTCAACTCTCGATGTGACAAAAATAAAGT
This sequence comes from Raja brachyura, assembly GCA_963514005.1. The sequence continues at coordinate 30,653,256 of OY740809.1, read as the reverse complement.
TCAACCTTTTTGTATTTCCATGAATCTGGGAAATAACACAGGAAAATGCGAAAACCACACGGGGTTGGCACGGTGGTGCTGCTGCCTTACAGCGCCAGAGACCTGGGCTTGATCCTGACTACGAGTGCTCTCTGCACGGAGTTTCTTCTCTCACTCTGTGACCGCGTGTGTTTTCTCCGGGAAGCTCCGGTTTCCTCCCACAATCCAAGGACGTGCATGTTTGCAGGTTAATTGGCTTGGTAAAAATTGTAAATTGTCTCCAGTGTGTAGGATCGTGCTGGTGTACGGGGATCGATCGGCGTGGACTCAGTGGGTCTAAGGGCCTGTTTCCACGCTGTATCTCCAAACTAAACTAAACTAAACTAAAATATTTGATTATGATTTGAGAGAGAGCTGAAATAAGCAAACATTCTTCTTCTTGCGTTTGAGGCAGCAGAGGTTATGTAACGCCCTCCAGGCGCTGTAGTCAATTCAATGTGCTGTTGTCGAGGGCCGTGAGGTCTACCGCTCCACCAGGGGGGGCAGAGGACAGCGCAGTTGAAAATGACGTGCCGCGCTGTTTGCAGGTCTGCTCCACACACGCAGGCTGCTGATGAACGGCACATTGCCATCTCAAGTCAACTCTCATGAAATTCAACGAAAGTATATGATTTCATTTCTTACAAATCATTCATGAAGGGCACATGAAGTCAACATGCTTTTCCCATGTACCTTTCACTGAACAACCCAGTTCTGTCAAATCTTATTTCCTTTCTCGTTGAATGTATAACCAGAGGACAGAAAGATGTAGCTTAAAAGCAAATGGTGGAATTGGCCCCATCGCATGATGAAACACAACCCTAAAAGCATTCAACCAAGATTTAGTTTTATTCGTCACACACATATCGAGGTACAGTGAAAAGCTATGTTTTGCATAAGATACAATACGATACGATCGAACTTTATTTATCCCAGGAGGGAAATTATTTTGCCAACAGTCATAAAAAACACAAAATTAATAGAAACATAGAAACATAGAAATTAGGTGCAGGAGTAGGCCATTCGGCCCCTCGAGCCTGCACCGCCGTTCAATATGATCATGGCTGATCAAACATGAAACATTAAATCCTATTCAAACAAATCAGATATACCATACGGCACAGTATGCTGCAGGTAGAGCTGCTGCCTCACAGCGCCAGGGACTCGGGTTCAATCCTGACCTCGGGTGCTGTTTGTGTGAATTTGAATGTTTCCACTGTGACCACGTGGGTTTCCTCCAGCTGCTCCGGTTTCTTTCCACATCCCAGAAACGTGTAGTCTTGTGGGATAATTGGGCCTGTGCAAAATAGCTCCTAATGTGTAGGGAGCGGATGAGAAAGTGGGATAACAGAGAACCTGTGCGAACGGGCGATCGATAGTTGTGTCTATCTTCGGAATATATAGAGTAGAGTATTTTGGTAACAGAGAACAAAACTGACCCAGGGAATTATTGCTTGGCCCATTGTTTATTAAGGTCTGCACAAGTCTTCCAAGACGATCGGACAATTTTAAAAGGCTTCGTAAATAGAGGCATACAGTACAAATGCACGCTTTGTGAATCGCTGATAAGGTGCCTGCAAAAATGTGTTGTCTGGACTCTATTTATTTGAAGGGAAGAGGAACTGTTAGGAAGATCCCCAGGAGCTGGTTAGAAATGAACTGCAAGATATATCTTGCCAATGTCATGAATGACAACCAGCCTGATATTTCCGAGAAACCCATGAGGAGAAGTCAGGAGCCAGGAGTGTTTTAATGTCATAAGAAACAAATGGAACAATGAAATTCTTACTTACAGCAGCACAACAGAATAAGTTAACATAGTACTCTGTAAACAATATAATAAATGTAACGTTAATAAATAAATATATATACATCTACTGTATACATGTATATCTAGGCAGAGTTCACCACTTTTTGCAGAACAGGGAAGGAGGGGATTGAGTGAAGTAGGATATTCTTTGGGAAGGAAATACAGACACACACACACACACACACACACACACACACACACACACACACACACACACACACACACACACACACACACACACACACACACACACACACACACACACACACACACAAAGACATACAAAAACATACAAACAATAATAGTGCAAAAAGACAAAATCAATGCCCCCAAGTCGATGTAGTTCGAAGCTTATTTGGAGTTTAAGGAGGAGCAGTACACCGTGGCTGCCATCGTTGGCACCAGCAGCAGCTACATTGCAAGCAGGCAATCTGCCATAGGCAATGATGGTCCAATTCTACACGGCCATCGTAGAGTCTGTTCTCACCTTCGCCATCATGGTCTGGTTTGGCTCAGCCACCAAGCACGATACCTGGAGGCTGCAGGGAATCGTCCGATCTGCAGAGAAGATTATTGGCTGCAACCTTCCCTCCATTGATGAACTGTACACTACAAGGGCCAGGAAGCGAGCGGGCAAGATCATCTCTGACCCCTCTCACCCTGGCCAAAAACTCTTTGAATCACTTCCCTCTGGAAGGCGACTCCGGACTGTCAAAGCTGCCGCAGCCAGACATAATAACTGTTTTTATCCACGAGTAGTTGCTCTACTCAACAGCCAAAAATCTGTAGCCTCCCTTTGATCTGTTATTTTGTTGGTTCACATGCTTGATCAATGGTGTTTTATCATTAATGTTTTATTATCATTAATGTTCAGTGTTTTCTGAGTCATCCGTAACTGTCACTGTATGCCATGTTGATATTTGTGGGCGGAGCACCAAGGCAAATTCCTTGTATGTGAATGCTTGGCCAATAAACTTACGTACTTACTTACTTGCTTACTTAATAGACTAATGGCTGTAGGGAAGATGATGTTCCTGAACCTGGATGATATAGTTTTCTGGGTCCTATATCTTGTTCCCAATGGCTGGAGTGAAACGGGAGTGCAGCCAGGGTGGTGTGGACGTCTGAAGATGCTGGCTGCCTTTATGAGGCAGCGACTCCTGTAAATCCCTTCAATAGTGGGGAGGTCAGTGCCCGTGATGAACTGGGCAGTATTCACTACTTTTTGCAGAACAGGGAGGGACGGGATTGAGTGAGATAGGATCTTCTTTGGGGAGGAAGTTTATGGCTGGGGTGTTTGTCATCCTGGGGGCATTTGATAGCTAGGAAAGTATTTGATTAGGCAGATTTGCCTGTAATCAGGGTAGCTTGTAGAAACCGCTCATAGAAACATAGAAACATAGAAATTAGGTGCAGGAGTAGGCCATTCGGCCCTTCGAGCCTGCACCGCCATTCAATATGATCATGGCTGATCATCCAACTCAGTATCCCGTACCTGCCTTCTCTCCATACCCTCTGATCCCCTTAGCCACAAGGGCCACATCTAACTCCCTCTTAAATATAGCTCTTAAATATCTCTCCCTGTCACTATATGTGTGTGTGTATGCGTGTGTCTCTCTCTCTATCTCTCTTTTTTCTGCCGTTCTCTCCGCCTCTGTGTCTTTCTCTGTTCCTGTGTGTGTGTCTCTCACCCTGTCTCTATCCCTCTGTCTTTGTGTGTCTCTCTCCATTTTTGTGTGTCTTTCATTCTGTCTTTGTGTCCCCGCCTTTCTGTGTCTCGCTCTTTATCTCTGTGTCTGTCTCTCTGCCTCTGTGTGTACCAATCTAGCTGCTTCCATTGTAGTGTAACCCGAGGACACCTCGGGTCTCACCATTCAGGAGGGAGTAGAGAAACATAAATAAACAATTCTACGTCTTGCAACCTCTGTGAATATTAATGCCTGTCTGCAAAAAGCACATATGGCTGCACAACAATCTGCCTTTGTTTCTGCACAGCATTGAATAAGGTATTATTCTGGGACAGAATTTGTAATCTTCTGTTCCATTTGACATTTGTCTTAAAATTGCACAATCATCTACAAAATAAATTATGCATAAAAACAAAGGTTCTTCAGCCATGGTGGAGAATAGCTTGCGCAGCGCCCTTAATGCTAAACCTCAGATAACTGCCTAATATTTATGTTCCTAATTGACCCTCAAGAGATGTTCTACTGCGAGAGCCTTCTTCGGACTACAATGCCTTGTAAATAAGACATTTTCGAGGATAGTGTTAATGTGCGGGGATCGCTGGTCGGTGCGGACCCGGTGGGCTGAAGGGCACGTGTCCGTGTGCTGAATGTCCAATACTAAAAGAATATATAATTAAAATTGGGTTTGAAAGTGCAGTTGAAAGACAGTTCTTTTTGGCAAGACCTCATAAGACAGTTCACGTTCTTGGCTCCAGTTTAAGTCCATACCCCATGGAGAAAGGGAAATTAAATAGAGAGGAGCAGACTGGAAAACAATTTATGCTGCAAAGTGTATGTGGTGAGAATATGTTCAGTCCATCTGCTCACCAATTCTTCTATGCTGGATCATGAGGAATAATGTAAAAGAAACTTTAAAAACCTGAAACTACATTTTAAATATCATGTGTTCAAAGCAAAATTGCATTGCCGGTTATTGAATAGGCCCTTGGCAAAACAAATAAATGACTTCTGTACGGATTCAGTATGAATGTAGTAATGTAATAATGGTGGAAATTTCCAGAGGGTTGCTGTCAGATTTGACGACGTATCAAGGGTATTTAATTCAGCTCAATATTGCAACAGAAACAGGGGAAGCTGTTGAGCATAACAACTGTGAAACACTTATTTTATATACTAGGTAACAAACTGGGCCATGCCGTGTCTATATCTCAGCCTAAGGATAGGAAGATTGTTCTGGCTTATTGTACGCTGACTGTCACACTGGGTATTGTGTTGTATTTTGTCAGTGTCCAACATGTTTAATCCCGATGCGATGCACAGGTTGAGGGGATTATGAGAGGCACAGAGTAGAGAGTCAAGAGAAATCAAATATTATAGGGCATAGATTATTCATTTAGTTTAGAGCTACAGAACAGAAACAGGCCCTTCGGCCCACCGAGTCTGCACCGACCAGCAATCCTCGCGCACTAACGCTATCCTACACACACTGGGGTCAACTTACAATTTTTGCCAAGCCAATTAGCCTACAGACCTGTATGTCTTTGGAGCGTGGGAGGAAAGCGGAGCACACAGGGAACACCCACGCAGGTCACGGGGAGAACGAACAAACTCGGTACAGGCAGCGCCTGTGGTCAGGAATGAACCCGGGTCTCCGGCGCTGTAAGGCAACAACTCTACCACCGCACCACCTCGGTATATTTTGCCAGTATCCAAAATGTATAATAACCCTATGCTACGTGAAGGTTGAGGGGAGACCTGATAGAAGTATAGAGAATTATGAGAGGTACAGATAGTGTAGACAGTCAGAACCCTTTTTATCCCAGGATGGAAATATCAAATATTATAGGGGCGTAGCTTCCAGATGAGAGGAACAAAATTTTAAAGAGATGTAAGCAGCAACTTATTTTATACAGAAGGTGGTAGGTGCCTGCAATGCATTGCTGGGGTAGTGGTGGAGGTGGATACCACACGATAAAACAGAGTCAAGAATGTTTTATTAACATATGTCCCGAAATGGAACAATGAAATTCTTAGATAGATACAAAATGCCGGAGTAACTCAGCGGGACAGGCAGCATCTCTGGACAAAGGAATGGGTGACGTTTCAGGTCGAGACCCTTCTTCAGACTCACTTGCAGCAGCACAAATAAGATACGATACCTCATTGGAGACCTTCGAACTATCTTTAATCTGACTTTACTAGACTTTATCTTGCACTAAACGTTATACAGTTTATCCTGTATCTGTGGAATGTGTAAGAAGGAACCGCAGATGCTGGTTTAAACTGAAGATAGACATAAAAAGTTAGTCTATTGACATTTAAGAGGCTTTTGGATGGGCACCTGGATATGCAGGGAATTCTCCGTGGATTGTCACCTTGTCGTGGTGGAGAAGCTTGTGCAGACCTGAGATCCTGAGAGCGATGCCGTCTGGAGCGATGCTCCTGGTAGGGCCACCCATGGCGGTAAGGTTGAGGGTGGAGGACTCGGACAGAGAGCAATCTATCCAAGACCTCAACGGTGGAACTGGCGGAGGACGATGGCTGCCTTTAGTGGAGCGTCACAACGGCTGGGAAGGCGGATGAAGGCTGCAGCAGAGAAGGGTCTCCGGTCGTCTAGGACTCCATGCCACTGGATCCTGACCCAGATCTGTCAAGGACTGTGGGGTGGCTGTCTGTACACCAGTCTCCCCGCGTTAAACAAAATCATGCACAGGCATCCTCCATATAGGGAATAGCACCCTGGAGACACCCTGGGTCAGCCATGAATGAAGCAGGTCTAAGAAGGATATGGATGATGTGCAGGTAGATACGAATTGGACTTGACATGATGTTTGGCACAGACATTGTGAGCTGAAGCGACTGTTCCTGTGCTGCGCTGTTCGATGTCCTTGACTTTCTCCACAAGTTTTGTTGACACAATATCGTGGATTGGACACGTTTTTTCGTGGCGACTCAATGACCACAACTGCACTGGGAGAGGAATCTCAAAATACTGAGTGTTGAATAGCAACTTCTGAGATTTGAATCATAGGATGGTCTGCTGAGCATAAAACTACAGTTTTAAACACTTAAAGTAAATCGATACTGAAGGCTGCAATGAAGATAAATGGGATAGGATCAACTTCATTGATTAACAAACTGCAAAACGTTAATGTAACAGCTATAGGACTTTATCAAAGGAAATATGGCACAGAACTCTCTTCCAATAGAAACTGTTTAAATTAAGGGTTAAATCATAACTGAGAATGTAAGGTTTTGAATAAAGGTTGAAGATTATAGAATCCAGATAGGTAAATGGAACGAGGACACCTATCATCTGTAATTTAATGAAATTTAGTGCCAATCTTTAGATTTTAGAGATACAGCGTGAAAACAGGCCCTTCGACCCGCCAATTCCACACCGACCAGCAATGACCATGTACGCTAACATTATCCTACATTCTAGGGACAATTTACGATTTTACCGTAGTAAATTATCCTACAAACCTGTACGTCTTTGGGATGTGAGTGGAAACTGGAAGGAACTGAGAAAACACAGTAGCAGGGAGAACATGCAAACTCCATACAGACAGACGCCGAGGTCGGGATCGAACCTGGGTCGTTGGCGCCACGAGGGCCCTACCGCCTGTGTTCCAGCCCTTTCATTGCAACATTTCAGTACTTGATTAAGCGATCCTGGTTGGACTACTTGTCATGTCTGGCGTAGCTCACTATTTGCGCCTTCCTCTTGGCTTTCGTCAAACTCGTTCTGAGTTCTGAAGAGATGCCAACCCCTTGTTTGAACGTCGCCTATCTCCTTCGCTCCTTAGATGCTGCTGCCCCCGCTGAGTTTCTCCAGCTTTTGTGTGACCCTTTGTTTGAACTTGGCTGTATTAAGAAGTGTGTTTCAGGAGCAGTCAGCGTTTACACTATGTTTTATTCATGGCTCCCGCCCGTGACTGACCTCTCTCTTGCCTTCTCCCTCTCTCATGAAAAGGACACATTTTTAATTTCAAGGTTTCAAGGTCAAGGTGTGTTTATTGTCACATGTATCAATTAAGGTACAGTGAAACTCGATTTATATATCCCCCAGAGAATTAAGACAACATGCATCTTTTTCAAGCAACATCACCACAGATTAAGTGCGGTACGGAGAGCCACTCCAGCACTTTGTGTCCACCAGTATCTGACTGTCAATTCAGGTGCGGCAACATAACATGCTTTCTCTTAAGCTAGGTTTGAGCTCCAAGTAACTGGATAAGATCACATCTTTTAATTTTAACAACAAAGTCTATCAGGCTAGTTTAGTTTCAATATAAAGTGTGGAAACAGGCTCTTCAGCCCACTGAGTCTGCACCGATCAACGATTATTAGTTCTAATCCTACACCCAAGGGTCAATTTTTTAAGGGCCTGTCACACTAGCGCGCGATTAGACGCGACAAGCGCGACCTACCGTGGTCGCTTTAGTCGTCCGGCCTCGCGTGACCCTGTCCCACTTCGATCGCCGGAGTCTCGTGGAGTTGCGCGGACTCGTGTGGAGCTGGTCTCGACATCGCGTCGAGCCAGCAAAAACCGACACTGCTTAAAAATTTCGCGCGGCAAAATCCTGTCGGCCGGATTCGCATGGAGAACGTGGATAACGTCGTGACGTTTTGACGTCGTGCGTCATCAGCGTGGCGGTGCGTGATGACGTCACTGCCCGACGTCGTGCGACGCACATGACCGCAACAGAAAAAACGCGCGCGTTTTGAAGATACTTACCACGTGTTCTTCCAACGGAGCTGCAGCCATCGATCGTCGGAGGCCATGAGGGGAACAAGGAGTCACAGGATCACCAGGAAAAAAGCCATGCAGGGTAAGGTGAAGCAGTTATCTGGACACAACATACAGACCCAGGAGGGTCCAGTCACTGCTTCCAGCCATGCTGCTGTTCCTGGCCCTGCTTCAGCTCCTGTCCCATCTCCTGCCCTATCTTACACCTCAGCACCCTCACCAATTCCTTCCCCATCTACAGATCCTTCCTACTCACCTCCTTCCTCAGCTCCTTCCTCAGCTCCTTCCCCTGCTTGTGCCCCAGCTCCTGCCCCTGCCCCAGCTCCAGCTTCAACTCCAGCCCCAGCTGCAGCTCCAGAATGGGACTCTGATCTGGCTCAGGAGACTGATGCCTCAGCTGTGCCAGCGGGGAAGAAGAGGAAGAGGCTGGTCACGAGGCCTTATAATTTCACCTTGGAACAAGAGGGGGACCTAGTAGAGTGGTACCAGGCCCACCGTGAACTGTACGATAAGAGCCATCGTGATTTCCGAAATTCTGATCTCCGCACCGCGATGCACGAAGACAAGGCGAAGGAGTTCCCTGACTGCTCTTGTAAGTACATACTTTGTAGTTTATCTACATTTCTGTGGTTGTATTTGTAGTTCCAATTAAGATTACAATTCGCTCATTTATTGTACGTTTACACAGATGACCAACTGTGCCAGTGGTTAAAAAGCCAGAGGACACGGTTTGGGAAACTGTCCAGCGGTCTTGCCAAGTCTGGCTCTGCCAGTAAGCCACTGACCGACAGAGAGCAGTGGATAGTGGAGAAATGGGGGTTCGTGCGGAACCACATAGTCCGAGTGCAGGCCAGAGAGAGCGGCTGGAAGGTAAGGAAATTATGGGGCAATTGAAATTTGTGTGCGATTGAGATAGTCAAATGATTACTTTGTGGTCACGTTCCTTGGTACGTCCTGATGGCCTTGCACATTCATGATACACACTTTACTTTCTTCCAGCTCCCTGCGGGGGTCTCATCGTCCGCCAACCCAAAGGAGGGTGAGACAGATGCGCCAGAGGAACCTCCAGAGGAGCCCACTGGGTCAGGCACTGCGAGCAAGCAGCAGCATGCAAGGCGGAGACTGGCCTGCACAACTGCGCCAGATAGCGAAACGCCTATTGAACAACTTCAGCGGAAGATGTACGCGGATGTAAGTGCTTTCGGGTCAGCAAATCTCTTAACTCTGCCCTACGTGCATGTTTCGCCATCGCCTCCCAGAAAATACTCACCAGGATTGCACTCTCTTTGTTGCAGATCATGCAACAGGCTAAGACCACCTCCAAGACAATAAGCGGATTGTCGCAGCCAAGGACGTTGGAGGAAAGACGAGCTGATGCCTTCTCAGCCCTACTGAGGGAGGAGATGGTGCTAATCCCTGACTCACGATGGCACAACTTCTGCTTGGAGAACTTGGTCTTGGCAAGGGCGCACAGACTTCTTCTACCGGTAAATCTTTCAATCTAAGTTCATTCGATTTACTTTAATGCTTTCAATGAATTACTGACTACGAATTTCTTGGTGTTGCAGAGTCCGATGAGGCCCATGACATACACGCCGCAACCACAAACGGGGATGACGGCACCACAACATGCTCCCCAGGTACACTGCGAAGCATTTGTGGGTCTTCTGTCTGACTCAAGATTGTCTCTGACACACAGCTTGTAAAAGGTTGTGATTTGCTTTGTATGATTGTTTGACTCCACATACATACATACTGACACGCTTATGTGTTTCGCCCACAGGCACTGATGGGATCCGGACCTGTGGCACACACGTGGATGGCAGGTTCAACCCCCTATATCAGTTCAACACCGCGCCACGCATCACCTGGCATGTTTAGGCCTGGAGCAACGGAATTCCATGCACGATTGGAGGATCCCGCCCAAAGTTCCACCTCCACCATCAATCTGTCCGACTATCTAATGGATGATTGCCCAGTGCAAATGGGCCAAAATGAGTGATGCTCTCTGCAACATTCACTGTTCTGTTTGCTTCAGTGTTGCAAATTTAACTTAATTTCACTGTTTGATTGTTTGTTTGTTTGTTTGCAATAAATGATTTTAATTATTGTTATAAAGTCACGGGTCGTTATTGGAGATTACCTCACCCACAACTTGATTGTGGAACGTCAGTAACCTTTTCGTGAAGTGGTTCTGATTCATGGAGTTGATCTCTCATATGGAAACCACACCTAATACTGGAATGCATCTCAGGATTATAAAATCAGCGCTCTTTTAGATAAATGAAACACAGGCATTGAATTGCAAAGTGTGATTTAAGACGTCAGGTAAAGCAGAAGAATGCATTTAATGCTTTAATCATGACAATCCAACGAAAGTAAATTGTGCAATGTGCAAGGTATTATTATCACAGTACATAACTCATAATAACTCATAACTCATAACACAAACAAAAATCTTCCATTTGTGGAACTGTACATCAACTGTTGATCATCACCACATATTGTTCTGCCAGGGTACACTGCCTCGCTCGGAGTTGTAGTAAGCGCAGAGATGGTCCCGCTGCTCCTTTGCTCTTTTGTTGCTGGTGTTTTTGTGCAGTGCGCCTAGTGGCACCATCGGTGCAGCCTGTCCTGCAGCTCTCCAAGAACCTGGTGTGACTTCTCCTGTCTGTTTGTCCATCGTGTCACCCTCCACCATGGCTGCTGCTGCACCTCTGGAGCGGATCAGGTTGTGGAGGACACATGCCGCATAGACAATGGTCTGCACATTCTCGGGCTCCTGCTCCATTGTAGTCAGCAGGATTCTGAATCTGCTAGCAAGAATACCAAAAGCATTCTCCACGACCCTTCTTGCCCTGGACAGCCTGTAATTAAAGATCCTTTGCTCCCTAGACATCTGCCTGTGAGGGTATGGCTTCATCATCCATGGTCTGAGTGCGAAAGCATCATCACCAACCAATGCGTAGGGAATGTCAGGATTGTCTTCCCCCGGTAGAGGTTCTGGATCGGGAAGACCTGCTCTCCCTTCTTCCAGGGATTGCCCAAGGGAGGTCTCTCTCCAGATCCCTCCATCTGCGGCACTACCAGGTGTGCCCACCTTCACAAACAGGAAGTTGTAATTTGCATCAACCACAGCCAACAGCACGATGGAGTGGAACTTCTTGTAGTTGAAGTACGTAGAGCCTCCCCTGGGTGGACACCGGATGGCCACATGCTTCCCGTCAACTGCCCCACATGTGTGCAGGAAGTTCCATCTGGTTTGAAAGCCATGTGCCACTATCCTCCACTCATCAGGTGTACTAGGGCAGTTAATCATTTCTTTATATGCAGTAATGATGGCATCACAGGTTTCTTGGACCAACTTGCCGATTGTGTTGTGAGCCACACGGAAATTGTACGAGAGGCTCTTGTATGAATCCCCTGACGCAAGGTAGCGGAGGGTGATGGCTAGACGCAGGTCTGGTTCCAGTGCCTTCCGCATGTGGGTGTCTCTTTTCTGCAGAAGAGGTCCAACTCGTGCCCTCAGCTCCTGAAACAGGTCAGGGGGAATCCTGGTGAAATTTCTAAAGGCAGCCTCATCTTTCTGCTGAAGATCCACCATCATGCTCTCATACTGGCCCAAAGTGGGCCTCATCAGAAACAAAGACCTCACCCACACAGACCTCTTCCTGGGTTTCTCCATGGCCTTCCTTCTTGAACTCTTTGCTGGACTCCTTGCTGGTCTCCTTGTTGCACTCCTGCCCAGCTGACCTGTCACCATGACTGCTGCTGCTAACAGAAGTCTCTCTTGCTGTTGCAGCAATGCCAACTGCAGCTGTTTCTGTGTGTGTTCCATGGTGATCACAGACAAGCAGCCTGCAGCCCACGTGTATATGATGCAAAATGACGTCACGCGCAACCTTCACGCGGACTTCGCACGAAACTCGCACCGGGGTCGCCCGACCCACACGCGACCCCACGCGATCCCCGCGTCCGAATTTGTCGCGCTTGTCGCGTCTAATCGCGCGCTAGTGTGACAGGCCCTTTACCGAACCCAATTAACCCTCAAACCTTTGTTAAAGAAGGAACTGCAGATGCTGGAAAATCGAGGGTACACAAAATGCTGGAGAAACTCAGCGGGTGCAGCAGCATCTATGGAGCAAAGGACGTTTCGGGCCGAAACGTTACCTATCTCCTTCGCTCCATAGATGCTGCTGCACCCGCTGAGTTTCTCCAGCATTTTGTGTACCCCCTAACCCTCAAACCTGCACGTCTTTGGAATGAAGGAGGAAACCGGAGCACCTGGAGAAAACCCACGTGGTCACAGATAGTTCTTAAGTCAAAGGAGCAGAAGTAGGCCATTTGGCCCATCAGGTCTACTCCACCATTGAATAATGGCTGACCTATCTTTCCCGTTCAAACCCTTTCTCCTACTTTCATAATCCTTGAGACCCTTACCAATCAAGTATCTGTCAATCACCGCCTTAAAAATACCCAATGATGGTCTCCACAGCTGTCTATGGCAATTAATTCCCCAGATTCACCAGTCTCTGACTAAAGAAATTCCTCTTCATCTCCTTTCTAAAGGTAAGTCCTTTTATTCTGAGACTACACCCTCTGGTTCTAGAGTCCCCCTCTAGTGGAAACATCCTCTCCACGTCCACTCTATCCAGGCCTTTCACTATTTGGTAAAATTCAATGAGGTCCACCTCATCCTAAACTCCAGGGAGTACAAACTCGATGCAGACTGACCCCATAGTCGGTGTCTCTGGCACTGTAAGGCAGGTGATCTACCGCTGCACCACTTTACACAGCAGACAGATACAGGAGAAGAACAATTTTGCTGATGAGTTTTGGGAGCCAGAGTTTTAGTTTCTCCATCTCCAGAGATTGTCGAGTGAAAGGAATTGCACGATGCCATGACAATTATGAATTCCTGATGTTTCCAGCAAATCTCTTCTGCTCAGGTGAATATAGATTTGCTGGCCACTCGCATACCTGTAAATTCGCACCTGGCAGTCGCAATGCATTCATGATGGAATTCCATTTTCTTGTAGCCAATTTTCTCTCCAACTCCTCTGGTGCAGCCTATTGACATAATGATTCTTTAAGACGGAACATGTTTCCATGGCTACCCAAGGACCACTGCTCTTTTTCGCAAGTAACTGTTTCCGTCTGAGCTCCTTGCCTTTCAGTTGTTGACATGAATCTCTGGGATTTGGAAGTAAGTTCTTGTTTAATTAAAGATCTGGAAAGCAGGTCTTTTTTTTAAAAACGGGTGGTTGTGCAATCAAGAGCGACGGATTCACATGTCATATTGTGTGATTAAAACTTATAAATCAAATAATCTGACTGTAATAAGTATAAATGTATCTGAGATGTTCTGCAGAGGTTTTGAGCGAATTCATTTTCTTTTATAGAAGAGGAGAACGCTGCAGGAATAAAGGATTCCAAGGTCTGTAAATTACTTGTGTAGGAAGGAACTGCAGACGCTGGTTTAACCCGAAGATAGACACAGAAAACTGGAGTAACTCAGTGGGACAGGCAGCATCCCTGGAGAGAAGGAATGGGTGACGTTTCGGGTCGAGACCGTTAAGGGCCTGTCCCACCAGCATGCAACTCTATGCGATTAGCGCGACCTAACGTGGTAGCTTGAGCCGTCCAGCGTCACGGGGCCGGTCCCACTTCGATCGCCGGAGCCGTGCGGAATTGTGTGGAGTTCGTACCAACATCGCGCGGGGCTCCGAAAAACTGAATATGTCCAAAAATTCCGCGCGGCAAGGCTTGTCGGCTCGCAGTCGCCTCGACACATTACACACCCTCCCGACATCGTGCCTCTGTGAACCTCTCTGTAGGTGCCTCCGTGACCCTCTACGTGTGTGGCTCCGTGGCCCTCTGTGTGTGTGTGCCTTTGTGCCCCTCTCTGTGTGCCCCTCTCTGTCCTGGCGAACTTACCTTAGACTTCGCTCCAAGTTCGCCTCACTTTGCGCCGCGTTGCGCCACTCACCCGACCTCCGCGTGGCCCCTGCTACCGGTTTGGTTGCACTTGCCGCATGCAGGCGCATGCTGGTGGGAACGGCCCTGTACAGGGGATCACCCGACCTCCGCGCGGCCCCCGCTTCTAGTTTGATCGCGTTCATCGCATGGAGTTGCATGCTTGTAGGACAGGCCCTTTAGGGTTCCAGCTTTTTGTGTCTATCTTCTGCAAATTACTTGGCTTGCTGAAGAAACATCTCCAAAGTTATATTTGGTGGATTAGGCTTGTAATTAAGATTTGTACACCAGCATGAGCCATCTTGAATTCATCAAAGGGATGTGGCTTTGCCAGCATTTGATTGCACATCCCTAATTTTCCTTCACAAGGGGTCTGTGAGCTGTGGTCCTCGCAACGCTGCAGTCCTTGAGGATGTGAGTATTCCAACATCGCAGTTCGGGAGATTTTGGCCGAGTGATGGTAAAGCAACAGCAATATATTTTCAAATCAGGATGGTTCCAAATCAGTGTGTGGCTTAGAGGCGATTTCTCGCTGTTTCAGGGTGTCGGTGGTGGGGAGCCTGGTCTGTGTGGTGAACTGGCTTTGCCCTCCTGTCATGTTGTTAGGTAATGATTAAAGCTGTTCATCTATTAGTCACACCACCAGACTCTCGGGGCAATTAGGGATGACCATTAAACGGTGCCTTTGCCCGCCATGCCCATATCCATGGATCGTTAAAAAGACGAGGGATGCTCTTAACTTGCTGAGAAAGACAGCAATCCCACACGGTCAACACAGGCTTCTTTCACCACCAAGATGGAGCTGTAGTGCAGGGAAGTTCCAGATTACCCTCCCCACTTCATGTTCACAGTTGGTGCAAGGTAGCGCAATCAGAAACATAATGTGATGTGTCAGCTACAGTAGACACCTAGTGTAATCAGTTTCAGTTCAGTTTAGTTTATTGCCACGTATACCGAGGTACAGTGAAATACTTTAGTTGCGTGCTAACCAGTCAGCGGAAAGACAGAACATGATTACAATCGAGCCATTCACAGTGTATGGACACATGATAAGGGAATAACATTCAGCGCAAGGTAAAGCCAGCAAAGTCTGATCAAGGATAGTCCAAGGGTCACGAATGGTGATGGCATTCCCATGCTTTTGCTTTCCTCGTCTTTCCAGCTGATTGAGGTTGTGGGTTTAGAATGCGCCATCCAAGCAGAAATGCACAGAACGCCATACGAGATCCTTTTTCACTTTGGCTATCAAACTGTACAACACCTCCCCCTTCTGTTCGGACACCCCCCCCCCCTTCCCCCAATCTATGCACATCCAAAATCCTGGACTTTCCACTCACAAACAAATAAAACGCATACCAGTAAAGAGGTATCACTTAATATTTCAGTAACAAATCTGGGTCTTGCATGCCACATCATGTCATAATCTTCAAACTTTTCCATGTGAATTTCCTATATATTCATATCAATAGTTTATTGTTTAAGCTACAATAACACAGCTCATCAAGAGTTCTGACTAGACTTATGTAAATAAAAGACAGTTGCATTTAAAACCTGTAATAGGAATGCTTGTCCCATTCCCCTCCCCCACCCCTTCACCCTTAACCCCGTCCCATTTTCATTCCAATGAGGAGCAGCACATTTCCATCAGAGACAAATGTCGGTAGGACTGATGACCATCCAGTTTATGTGGCATATTTCTTGGTCCACTGTCTTGCTATTCTGTCATGTTCAGCCCTGTGAGTCATATACTGTGTGGCTATGCTCCCAACCAAAGGATTCGCAGGCTTGCAGTCTGTTAGAAGTGAACAAATTGACAGAAGAACCTTAGAGACCGTTAATGCTGGGCTCCAGTTATCCTTCAGGATATCCAGACAGATCACTCCTTGTAACTTTTACTTTTTCGTAACTTTAATTTCATGTTTCATGGATCCTTTCGTGTTTCATGACTCTCCTGAGATAAATAAAGTTCCATCGTACCGTATCGTTTCATTAGGGTGGTTTTCAGATTGATGTTTGCTGGTAGCATCATAGGAATTGTTAGACAATGATGGACCAAGATACTGTATGTCTGATTTGTCATCTGGCATCTTAGTAGTTGCGGGGTACCTTAATCGAGGGTTACTCCCTAATACTCTTGCACTGAACTGACCGAGAATCCAAACGGGAATAGTGCCGGAGGATTGGCGTACTGCGCATGTTGTTCCATTGTTTAAAAAGGGTTCAAAGAATAAACCTAGCAATTATAGAACTGTTAGTTTGACGTCAGTAGTGGGCAAATTAATGGAAAGGATACTTAGAGATAATATATATAAGTATCTGGATAAACAGGGTCTGATCAAGAACAGTCAACATGGATTTGTGCCTGGAATGTCATGTTTGACAAACCTTCTTGAATTTTTTGAAGAAGTTACTTGGGAAATTGATGAGGGTAAAGCAGTGGATGTTGTCTATATGGATTTCAGTAAGGCCTTTGACAAGGTTCCCCATGGAAGGTTGTTTGAGAAGGTTCAATCTTTGGGTCTTAATGGCAGAGTAGCAAGATGGATTCAACAGTGGCTGAATGGGAGATGCCAGAGAGTAATGGTGGATGGCTGTTCGTCAGGTTGGAAGCCGGTGACCAGTGGGGTGCCTCAGGGATCTGTGTTGGGTCCACTGTTGTTTGTCATGTACATCAATGATCTAGATGATGGGGTGGAAAATTGGATAAGTAAGTATGCAGATGATACTAAGATAGGTGGTGCTGTGGACAATTAAGTAGATTTTCAAAGTCCACAGAGAGATTTGGGCCATTTGGAAGAGTGGGCTGAAAGATGGCAGATGGAGTTTAATGCTGATAAGTGTGAGGTGCTACATCTTGGCAGGACAAATCAAAATAGGACATACATGGTAAATGGTAGGGAATTGAGGAATGCTGTGGAACAGAGGGATCTAGGAATAACTGTGCATAGTTCCCTGAAGGTGGAATCGCATGTAGATAGGGTGGTAAAGAAAGCTTTTGGTGTGCTGGCCTTTATAAATCAGAGCATTGAATATAGGAGTAGGGAA
Organism: Raja brachyura; assembly: GCA_963514005.1. The sequence goes on along the minus strand of OY740809.1, from coordinate 30,635,966 downwards.
GTAATGTTAAAATTGTACAAGGCATTGGTGAGACCAATTCTGGAGTATGGTGTACAATTTTGGTAGCCTAATTATAGGAAGGATGTCAACAAAATAGAGAGAGTACAGAGGAGATTTACTAGAATGTTGCCTGGGTTCCAGCAACTAAGTTACAGAGAAAGGTTGAAAAAGTTAGGTCTTTATTCTTTGGTGCGCAGAAGGTTAAGGGGGGACTTGATTGAGGTCTTTAAAATGATGAAAGGGATAGACAGAGTTGACGTGGATAAGCTTTTCCCATTGAGGGTAGGGAAGATTCAAACAAGAGGGCATGACATGAGAATTAAGGGACAGAAGTTTAGGGGTAACATGAGGGGGAACATCTTTACTCAGAGAGTGGTGGCTGTGTGGAATGATCTTCCAGCAGAAGTGGTGGAGGCAGGATCGATTTTAACATTTAAAAGTAAAGTGGATAGGTATATGGATGGGAAGGGAATGGAGGGTCTGAGTGCAGGTAGATGGGACTAGGGGAAAATAAATGGTCAGCACGGACTGGACCAAAGTCAAAGTCAAACAAACTTTATTGTCATTTAGAAATACATCGATATATGCAGTTCCAAACGAAATTACGTTGCATTTGGCTCCCTGTGCAACACGATAAATTAACAGAAGGATAGACATGGACAAAATGGATAAAAAGGATAAAAAGGATAAATAGACAATGGTGGCAGCCCATTACATGACATTCAACATTTACTTTTAAATGTTAAAATCGATCCTGCCTCCACCACTTCTGCTGGAAGATCATTCCACACAGCCACCACTCTCTGAGTAAAGAAGTTCCCCATCATGTTACCCCTAAACTTCTGTCCCTTAATTCTCATGTCATGCCCTCTTGTTTGAATCTTCCCTACCCTCAATGGGTCGAGGGTCGAGAAGGCCTGTTTCCGTGCTGTAGTTGTTATATGGTTTGTTATTATATGGTTAATATCAATTAGCACATGTACAGCTTCCAAAGCTCCGGTGTGGGCTTGTAGTGCGAGCCTCAAGGACCTTCAGTGACTCTACAAAGTTCCGGAGTCCTGGTTATTTTTATGAATCGTGAAGGGCAAGTCAGGTCTGGACATTTGCCAGCTATGTGTTCTGATCTGTCCCCGTCAGTTCGCCTGCAACACAATCTAATCCCAAGAGGTGACGAGCATTGGCAAACCTTGGTTGAACGTCAGGTCCAGAGGATCCATTACAAATTGATGGTAAGCACAAAGTGTTCTTAAACTGGAAACAAGAGGAAAAAATTCATTGGAATGCAGTATGTAAATATGAAATAAGAAACGCGGGCATCTGATTGCCAACAAAATGCGTGTGACCTGCAGAACAGATGGTGTATGATAGAGCTCAGAAACATTGCCAATAACCCAAATTAAATTCTTCAATCCCTTGCCTCAATAAGTGTATTTATCAGAATCTAATCTATTGAATGGTCCCCGAGATGACGTTCACTTTGTGAGTGCTGTGGAATACAACATAAAGGTAGACACAAAATGCTGGAGTGACTCAGCGGGACAGGCAGCATCTCAGGAGAGAAGGAATGGATGATGTTTCGGGTCGAGACCCTTCTTCAGACTGAGAGCCGGGGAGTGGGAGACTAGAGTACTAGGGTAAGGTGTGAAAACAACAGATCAAAGCAGACGATGATCTAGGAAATGTAGAATGGTCTATTGTTAGCTGAGGGGAAGGTGACAACCAAAGATCCTATCGCAAGCAAGATACGTCACTCGACGAAAAATACGTAGTACGGTCATGGGCAGATTCATGGGTAATTTTCGGCCCCATTTCCGTAACCGTCTCCCGTCTCCGCACCAAAGATCCCGTAGTGGAGCAAAGATATTAGTGCGGAGACGGAAGCCGGTTACGGAAACATCCTCGTAAAAATGAAAGTTCTTTGGTAAAAATCTTCTCCTCATTTTCAGAAATATAATTTATTAACACAAACTGTTCCCCCGCAACGCTGATTACACTGCGAGTCAGATCGGGTCGGGTCGGGTTACTGAAATGAATGAAAAAAAGTCCCACCTTCCGCTCCGTTGTGCACTACACGTCAGCCCATTGCAGTGGTCTATCTTGCTCCGCTATAAGATCTTTGGTGACAACGAGGCATTCAATCAGTACAATTAATCAGGAGGAAAACTGGTCAGAGAACCAGGGTGGGGGAGGGATGGAGACAGTGGGAAAGCAAGGGTTACTTGAAGTTAGAGAAATCAATGCTTATTCTGGTGGATTTGGAGCTGCCCAAGCGAAACATGAGGTGCTGTCCCTCCAATTTGTGTTGTGTTGTGCCTCACTCAGACAGTGGGGGAGGCCCAGGACAGAAAGGTCAGTGTTGGAATGGGAGGGGGAATTAAAGTGTTTAACAGCCGGGAGATCATGTAGGTCTAGGCGGACAGAGTGGAGGAATACAGCATGTTGGAGATGTATATGCCAAGCCACATCTCCGGTGATGGGCTGATCACTGGCTCAGCCATCAGTCTGGACCTGATGTTCCATCTCAGTAATCAAGTTAATATTCCATCTGCTCAGCAACAGATAAATTACACTCCAGAAATGTATGCCCAGAATCCACAGTGAGCTCGGTTCTGCAGCTCGGCTGAAAAAGGATAATGTTTTTATTAGGGTGAAAAATACATATTTTCTCATTCTTTAGTTGTCATTGATCACCTTAATGAGCATCGAGTCTACATTAGAATAGAACAAAACAAAAAGGAATTGGAACTAGAAGCTGGTATTTAAGCTGATTTATCGCTTGTGACAAAAAGATTGGTCCGGACTATATTCTTGTGATGAAAGAAAAGGGAAAATTGGTATTTTCTTCCGCAGTTAATGGGAGATAAATTCAATATTGTTGCAATGTCCAGGCAGCTCACCAATAAATATTTTAAAAAGCTATGGTTTAAATGTTACTGAAACGCTTTGGATACTAAATTGAACAGGAATCTTAAATTGGTTAGATTGCCGCAATAAGATCCTAGAGTTATATAGTTGCCAGTTAGTGAAAGGGCTTCAATAAATGAGGGCCTGTAAACATCTGCTTTCAAAGCCCATGGCTTCAATAACACACAGTGCTAATCGCACCAGTCACTACAGATTGAACGTCATTAGAGCAGTTTATCAGTTACTTGGATAGAGGCCTGGGTGATTTGGAGATGGGGGAGACAGAGTTGAGTAGGACTTCTACTGTCCTGGGATGTCAGGACTTTCAAATGAGGAAAGACTGGATAGACTCGGCTTATACTCGCTGGAATTTAGAAGATTGAGGGGGGGATCTTATAGAAACTTACAAAATTCTTAAGGGGTTGGACAAGCTAGATGCTGGAAGATTGTTCCCGATGTTGGGGGAGTCCAGAACAAGGGGTCACAGTCTAAGGATAAGGGGGAATTCCTTTAGGACCGAGATGAGGAAAACATTCTTTACACAGAGAGTGGTGAGTCTCTGGAATTCTCTGCCACAGAAGGTAGTTGAGGCCAGTTCATTGGCTATATTTAAGAGGGCGTTAGATGTGGCACTTGTGGCTAAAGGCATCAGGGGGTATGGAGAGAAGGCAGGTACAGGATACTGAGTTGGATGATCAGCCATGATCACATTGAATGGCGGTGCAGGCTTGAAGGGCCGAATGGCCTACTCCTGCACCTATTTTTCTATGTTTCTATGTTTCTATGACTGCGTTCGATCCTGACTACGGGTGCAGCCTTTAAAGAATTTGTACATTCTCCTTGTGACCTCGTGGATTTTCTCCGGAATTTGTACATTCTCCCTGGTTTCCTCCCACGACGTACAGGTTCATAGGCGTACAGGTTCATAGGCTAATTGGCTTGGTTTCATTTGCAAAGTGTCCCTAGTGTGTGTGGGATAGTGTGAGTGTGCGGGGATCGCTGGTCGGCACGGACTTAATGGGCCGAGGGACCTGTTTCCGCGATGAATCTATAAACTGAACTAGTCATGGACCTTAATTGTAGTCAGTGTCCCTGGATAGATAGAGGGTGAAAAGCCAGGGTTCGATGGTTAAAGGGGATCAAGGTTGAGTTTGGACTGCAACTAAATCAGGAGTCAAGCAGGACTTTGGAGAGAAGTGGCTGGCAGAAATTGGGAAGGAGATTCGAGTGGTAGATCAGTATTGGGTGATTTTTTTAGCCTTTGGGAGAGATATCACAGACTTTTTAATTCTCCAATATTACTATTCATAAAATTCACAAATATATGATAAAGTACAATCCTCTTCCATCATTCTCAATTGAAAGTATCATTCCATATGCATTACTTCAGTATTATTCATTTATGATTTATTTTTTGTCTGTTGCTTGAATCTATACGCCTGTGATTGCTAGACCCAAAATGCTGGAGTAACTCAGCGGGACAGGCAGCATCTCTAGATAGAAGGAATGGGTGACGTTTCGGGTCGAGACCGTTCTGCAGGTGCAAGCAAGATTTTCATTGAATCTTGCGTCACTGTACTTGTGCATATGACACTTAACTTTTTGGGTTGGGACCCTTTCTTCAAACTGATTGATAAGAGGAAGGTGAATAAAAGCTGAAAGGGAGGAGGAGAACGGCAGAACGTGGCCAGTATTAGATGAAAATAGATTAGGGGGGGATAGACACAAAATGCTGGAGTAACACAGCGGGACAGGCAGCATCTCTGGACAATCTGAAGAAGGGTCTTGAGCCAAAACGTCACCCAATCTTTCTCTCCTTTCTGTCCTGCTGAGTTACTCCAGCATTTTATGTATTTGGTGTATACCAGCATCTGCAGTTCCTTCCTACACATAGGTGGGGGGGGGGGGGGGGGTTGCTAGGCTGAAAGGTCAGGGATGAAAAGACAGGTATGAACCCAAAAGGACGGAGTTTCACATTGGGAAGCTGAGGGATAGAAAAGTTGCTGGCGGAAGGGATGGAGGTGGAGGTGGAAACAAAGAACTGCAGATGCTGCTTTAAACCGAAGGAAGGCATAAAGTGCTGGAGGAACTCAGCGGGTCAGGCAGCATCTCTGGCAAAAAAGGGTGGGTGACGTTTCTGGTTGGGACTCTTCTTCAGACTCAACTTGACTTCGTTTGACAGCAACTTTATTTTATATACACTTCTTGAGTAAACCATCTAAGGATTTAATTTGACACTGATTCCAGTCCCTCTGTGTTCTTTCCTCATGGATCATTTGCAGGGGGTGTGCTGGACTTTAATGTGCTTCTCAAAGCCCTGTCCCACGGTACGAGTTCATTGCAAGAGCTCTCCCGAGTTTGCCCCGATTCGACCTCAGGGATTTACGGTAATGGCCGCTCGTCGGTACTCGGGGCTCTCGTGAACATTTTTCAACATGTTGAAAAATCCTCACGAGTCTTCCCGTGCTTACCTGCCGTTAGCGAGTCTTCCCGAGTACCTGCCGTTAGCGTTACGAGCCACTAAGAGACGTCCCCGAGCTCCGACGTACCTGCTACCTTCATTCTCCATGCTTACCACGAGTTTGTTTTTTTTTTAAACTCGGGAGAACTCTTGGAATGAACTTGTACTGTGGGACAGGGCTTTCAGTGTGTGGTTCTGCACTTTGGAATGTGCCAAGCTACAATATTTGGTCATGGCTAATTCCTGTCTGCACGGAGTTTGTACCTTCTCCATGTAGCCACATGGGTTTCCTCTGGGCGTTCCGGTTTTCTCCCACATCTCAAAGACCTGCCAGTTTATAGTTAATGGTTTCTGTAAATTGTCCCTGGTGTGTAGGATAGGACTGGTGCACTGATGATCTTCGATCAGTGTGGACTCGGTGGGCCAAAGAGCCCATTTTCACACTGTATTTCTAAATTAAATTAAACTAAACAAAGTCTACCCCTATGACAGGATCTAGGATAGCAGTAAGGTTATTCCAACCAAAATAAAAAGTTTCCCGATTAATATTTATCACTCAACGAAAAAAGAACACAAAAATAGATCTTCTGGTCACGATTGTGACGTTGTTTATGTGAGCTTGCTGAAATACGACCATTGCTGTACTTCAGAAATAGTGTACAGGCTTCAGTGTTTTGTAAGAAGTTATGAGGCTGTGAGGTGTTATATAAATCTAAACCATCCATCTTATCCTCTCAACTCGTTTCATTATTTTTAAGACCGACATTATTTCATGTCTCAGCCTTTTCTTATTCAATTCTGACAGAAAGATGTGAACTCTCATTTGAAGTACCACGCTCGTAATTTTTTTTTGCACCAGTGGCTCGCTATTAAATATTTTAGGTGACAATAGACAGGAGAACAAGAGTGGGCTTTGTGCTGCATTTGAAAAGGTGGACTTTCATCTACTCCCTCTTCCAAACTGTCCATTAGCAGCAGCAGGGCTTCATATTGATGCTTCAGTGCATCTAATTAATGGTTGGTTTACAACAAATGTTAATTAGTTTTGCATGTGAGGTGTTTACGTTCATTCTGCACATTTTCCAGAAGTGGAGTGAATGTTTTTCTAAAGTCAATTCTGATGCTTTATTGAACTACAATGCGTTCTAGCCAGAATTAGGTCAAAGGCGCCCTTGGTACGGTTTACCACAACCCTTGGGCCTTGTCTTTTGGGCATAATGACACAATTATGGCATATAATTCAATAATTGGGCATAATTACTCATACAACAGGACAAATTTAGTTTTGTCAGAAGAAGCGTCTCGACCCGAAATGTCAACCACTCCGTCTCTGTTCCGCTGAGTTACTCCAGCTTTTTTGTGTTTATCTTAAACTTAGTTTAGTTTAGTTTGGAGACACAGCGTGGAAACAGGTCCTTCGGCCCACTGAGTCCACACTGACCAGTGATCCCCGCACATTAGGGATAAGGGAGAACCTGTGGATGTGTTATATCTGGACTTTCAGAAGGCTTTCGACAAGGTCCCACATAAGAGATTAGCATACAAACTTAAAGCACACGGTATTGGGGGTTCAGTATTGATGTGGATAGGGAACTGGCTGGCAGACAGGAAGCAAAGAGTAAGAGTGAACGGGTCATTTTCAGAATGGCAGGCAGTGACTAGTGGGGTACCACAAAGCTCAGTGCTGGGACCCCAGCTATTTACAATATATATTAATGATCTGGATGATGGAATTGAATGCAACATCTCCAAGTTTGCGGATGACACGAAGCTGGGGGGCAGTGTTAGCTGGGAGGAGGATGCTAGGAGGCAGCAAGGTGACTTGGTTAGGTTGGGTGAGTGGGCAAATGCATGGCAGATGCAGTATAATGTGGATAAATGTGAGGTTATCCACTTTGGCGGCAAAAACAGGAAAATAGACTATTATCTGAATGGTGGCCGATTAGGAAAAGGGGAGATGCAACGAGACCTGGGTGTCATGGTACACCAGTCATTGAAAGTAGGCATGCAGGTGCAGCAGCCAGTGAAGAAAGCGAATGGTATGTTGGCATTCATAGCAAAAGGATTTGAGTACAAGAGCAGGGAGGTTCTACTGCAGTTGTACAGGGTCTTGGTGAGGCCACACCTGGAGTATTGCGTACAGTTTTGGTCTCTTAATCTGACGAAAGACATTCTTGCCATAGAGGGAGTACAGAGAAGGTTCACCAGACTGATTCCTGGGATGGCAGGACTTCCATATGAAGAAAGACTGGATAGACTCGGCTTGTACTCGATGGAATTTAGAAGATTGAGGGGGGATCATATAGAGACTTACAAAATTCTTAAGGGGTTGGACAGGCTAGATGCAGGAAGATTGTTCCTGATGTTGGGGAACTCCAGAACAAGAGGTCATAGTTTAAGGATAAGGGGGGAAGTCTTTTAGGACTGAGATGAGAAGATCATTTTTTCACACTGAGAGTGGTGAGTCTGTGGAATTCTCTGCTACAGAAGGTAGTTGAGGCCAGTTCATAGGCTATATTTAAGAGGTGTTTAGATGTGGCCCTTGTGGCTAAAGGGATCAGGGGTATGGAAAGAAGGCAGGTACAGGATACTGAGTTGGATGATCAGCCATGATCATATTGAATGGCGGTTGCAGGCTCGAAGGGCCGAATGGCCTACTCCTGCACTTATTTTCTATGATTCTATGATTAACCCTACCCGACACACACTAGGGAGAAATTACATTTATATCGAGCCAATTAACCTACAAACCTGTACATCTTTGGCGTGTGGGAGGAAACTGAAGATCTCGGAGAAAGCCCACGCAGGTCAGGGGAAGATGACAATGGGCAGATCTGCCCTGGCCCTCTGAAAAATCGTGTTCACTTAACTGGCTTGATGGTTTGTGCCATGGTACATTCACATGGGAGAGGAAATTTAAAAATGATCCATGTGTAGGAAGGAACTGCAGATGCTGATTTAAACCGAAGATGGACAGGAAAAGCTGGAGTTACTCAAGAGGTCATACAGGATGCTGCTTGATCCCCTGAGTTAACTCTAACCTGTTGTGTCTGTCTCTAAAAATTGCCCATGTTTGTTCCACTAAGGTAGTTGAGTGCAGTTAACAATTCCCCTGCTGAAACTATCAATCCCCATTACTTTTTCAGCAAGAAACTTGTCCCCTTATAGTCATTTTGAATGTTGATTTTGGCAGCGCTTGGCACCATATCACTGTACACACCTAATGTGTGCCAAAACGAACTGTGTTAGTCATCATTATATCTGTCTTTTCCAATGTTAATTTTTTAGATATTTGGAAAATCAGCCTCATATTGTCTAGAGTCATAGAGTCATAGAGTGATACAGTGCGGAAACAGGCCCTTCGGCCCAACTCGCCCACACTGGCCAACAATGTTCCAGCAACCCAAGTCCCACTTGCTTGCGCTTTGACCATATCCCTCCAAACCTGTCCTATCCATGTACCTGTCCAACTGTTTCTTAAACGATGGGATAGTCCTAGCCTCAATCGTCTCCTCTAGCAGCTTGTTCCGTACACCCACCACCCTCTGTATGAAAAAATTACTCCTCGGATTCCTATTAAATCTTTTCCCCTTCACCTTGAACCTATGTCCTCTGGTCCTCCATTTCCCTACTCTGGGTAAAAGACTGTGCAACTACCCGATCTATTCCTCTCATAATTTTGTACACCTCTATAAGATTTCCCCTCATCCTCCTATGCTCCATGGAATAGAGTCCCAGCCTACTTAACCTCTCCCTATAGCTCACACCCTCTAGTCCTGGCAACAGCAAACTTTTCCGAACCCATTCCAGCTTGAGAACATCTTTCCTGCAACATGGTGCCCAGAACTGAACACAATATTCTAAATGCGGTCTCACCAACGTCTTATCATTATCTGTGGGTTGATCAGCCAAGAATGAACAATGAATGAAAAAAAAAGAGCTGTTCTTTTGAATTGTGCTTCAAAGCCCTTTAAAAGTAGCACATACTGCTCAATCATACCAGCTTCAAATGTTCCATGTATTCCTTTTATTACAGATCTTGAGGAACAATATTCTTTTCTACTTTTTGGGTCATTAGTAGTGTGGGCTCCTTAAATATGTGTTGAAAGAACAATGCCTGAGACAAGAGTTTTACATAAGGTAAGTTACATAACTGATTCAGCTGTTGTATAAAGTACTGAACTCTTATTATTTTTTGGTATAACTTATCCTTTTTAATATCAAAATACCATTATTTGATGTTTAAAGCCTAACAGCCAACATGAATTAGGTTTAATAGTAAGATTAAACGAGAACTTACCAGTTTGAAGTTTGATCATTATTTTATGAGGAGTTACATTGAGGAATTACATGAAGAAGGCCGTCCCCACGCATGAGTGTCAATCTTCAAAGCAGCGGTGTGAAGTCACAGAAAACGTTGTTGAACTAAAGTAGTAAGACTATAGTTGACTAGAATTTACAGAAAGATCGTTATGTTACGAGGGTAGGGAGTGGCAGGCACGTAATCCCTCAACGTAACTCCTCACAAAATAATGATCAAACTTCAAACTGGTAAGTTCTCATTTAATCTTACTATTTTACTTGTGTGACTACGTGAAGACTTTGAAGGTCTGTGATTTCATGCCGAGGAATGAGTCCACGTGTCACAGCTGCATCAGTTGACCCGGACGAGTGAGAATTAATGCATTAAAAACATGTTTAACAATACTAATGCTTTAATAACAAGAAAGAAAATAAACAGTGACCCCTCTCACCCAGGGAGAAACTTTGAAACAGAACTTAAAACAGAATCAGCAAAAATCCCAGATCTGGCGATAGGCTTATTATAAAACCTCCGGTACGTTTTCTCAGTCGACCATCCCTCAGCCACCAGAATGTGGTCAAGAGGTACATCCATATCCCTTGCTGCTGATGTCGATGCAGCCCTGGTGGAATGAGGTTTAAAAATGTCAGTGTCCACTCCTGCACACGCCAGAACCTGTTTAATCCATCTAGAGATGGTCTGCACTGTAACCTGTTTGTGCGGTTTGGTGTAGCTGACAAAGATGGAGAGTTCCGAGCCCCTCAAGCTCTTAGTGACCTTTATGTATTGGGTTATAGATGACAATCTACACACACTCGTGGATCTGAGGGGCATGCCATAAAACTCAATTTGAGCCCCTGTACCCCTGGCCTGCTCTGCTTGACGAGATCCCGAATGAAAAAGGTGATGTTATTGCAGGAAGAACCCATACTGTCCAGTCTGAGTTTTTGTAGCGTCTGGACCCGTTGTGCTGAGGCCAGCGCCATGAGCATGACTACTTTGAGTGTAAGATGGTTTAGGGACAGAGATGAAACTGGTGCCCACTGATGGAGCAGCGTGAGGACCACACTGACATCCAATATGTGTGTGTACCTAGGTCTAGGTGGAGTGGAGTTAAAAACGCCCTTCATAAATTTGGTTATTAAAGGGTGGGACCCTACCATGTGGTTTGCTGACCCCAGCCATAAATAATTGGACAAAGCACTCTGGGCACTGTTAATGGCACTGTAACTAAGTTTATTATCATGAAAAAGTGACGAAAGAAATTCCAAAACAACCCGTGATTGAAGCTGAGTGATGTGAAATGCGAGAGCGGGAACAGTACATCTCCCATTTTCTTATGTGAGAGATGTACTGTTTCTGTGTGCTCTTCCTCCAGGCCGCAGTGATGACATCAATGGTACGCTCTGAAAGCCCGAGCTCCAGGATCGGTCTCCTCAGAATCTGCAAACCAACAAATTTATACGGTCATGATGAGGGTGGCTTTCCCCTGTCACTGGGTGTACCAGAAGATTTATGCTCTTGGGCACTGCCATAAAAGGCTGTGTGATTAAGGCTAGCACCAGAGGGAACCAATGCTGAGTAGGCCAGTCTGGCACGACCACAATGCCAGTGGCAGAATCTTGGGTCTATCAAAACTACCTTTCTGAAGCTTGAGTGCCTGTTCCTTTGCACGCTGTAAGTTTTGGTAGTGCAAAGGGCAGAACTGAGCAGCTGGGAACTCTGCCACTAATTTTCCAATTACCCGAGCCACATGTCTAATATCTATCAACTATGAGTTTCCTGCAGGCTTCAATTAACTCTAATTGCTTGCCCCAAGGCAGAGTCACTGACATGTGTATTGAGTTAATGGTGAATCCCAAATAGTCAATTATCATAGATGGCACCAATTTAGACTTAACTGGATGGATTATGAATCCTATCTTTTCGAAAACCAGTGTTGTAGCTGACACAGATAATTCAGCTAATTCAAAAGTCCTCCCAATGACTAAAATGTCATCCAAATATGCCATGACAATATGATTCTGTGCTCTGAGTAACCCCAGGACTGCTTTTAGCAATTTTGTGAATAGTCTGGGAGCTGAGGTTAATCCATTAGGCAATGCTTTAAACTGCCACAACTGATCCATCCAGTTAAACTTCAAAAATCTCCTGTGCTTTTCATGAATGGCCACTGAATAGTAAGCATCTTTGAGGTCAATGCTTGCCATATAACATCCATTGGAAAGCAGTTGTTTAGCAGTGACAAAAGTTCCATTTTGAAGTGTGTATACTGCACAAAGGTGTTAAGCTCTGTCAAATCTAGGATAATTCTACATCCTCCATCCTTCTTTTGCCTAGTAAAGATATTGGATACAAACTGATGAGACTCACGCCTCGCCCTCTCAATTATCCCTTTTTTTGAGCAAAGTCAAGTTCTCTTTGTGCACTAATACACTCCTATTGTGAAAACACAAAAGTATGGCCAGGAGTGTGCTGAGTGGGTCAGAAATGAACTCAATTTGGAAACCTTGAATACAATGCATTATAAACGGGTTAGATGTTATCCACTGTCATTCATGTAAGAAAAATTGCAATCTCCCCCCAACTTGTAAGGTACCCATCGCAGTTTCACTTACCTTAGGGTTTACCGGTGATAAGGTCGCTGCTTCTGCCGCCGAGATCTGGTGGGTAGGGCTGCTGGAGGGCGCCGCATCTTGAACATGGCCCAGCTTGGGCCTGGCCCTAAAAAAGGCCTCTGTGCTTGTTGTTCAGCACCATGTCCGCCATATCCAGCGAACCGTTTGGTATGCAGCGGAGGGTAGGGGTACGGTCTCCGGAATGACGATACCTTCGGAGGCACCTTCATGAGGCCAACAGTCTTTGACTCCTCATTGAATTTTTTAACCTGTTTGGTCAGGTCCTCTCCGAACAGGAGGTTTGGGGGTTGTACATTCCCCGACTTACATAGCCCAGCAAATTTAGGATTTATAGCAGGACGGATGGCATTCTTTCTAATGCAATTGATTTCAAAATGTGCGTTGCACATTAATGCCATCGCGTCCTGCTGTGTATCCGAGAGAGGCGCCCCCTCCACTGACCTAGCAAAGGCCGTGATGCCCGAGGCGACTACTCTTTGGATTTTAACCTCTTAGGCTCGGACATCCCCTCCAATGTGCCCCCAAATGGATTGGTTAACAATGGGGACACTGAGTTAGGCACAGTTTAACGGAATGTTATACCTGGCAGTGGTCTCCTCCATCGTTTGTTCTTGCAGTGGATGGGAAGCCATGTAATTAATGTTCACTGCGAGCTCTTCATCCAATGGCTCACCTGTGAGGGCAGGGACCGCAAATCTGGATGCCATAGATGGTACACACGATGGTCCCTGTAGCCCAACTGTGCCTCCGTACTCTGGGTCAGCATAGCAGTGACCTTGTACTCTCCCGTCATCTGACAGGGAGATATTATGCAGCCCTGACACAGGCGCTGCTACCTCGGGTTCCATATACTCCCGACCTTTGGAGCATATCGTGCTGGAGTAACCTCTCCACAAGGCTCTCCAGATGGGCCAGCCTGCCGGTAACACTGCCCATAGAAGGAGGGGACTCTTCCACCTCCTGGCCCGACTCCTCTGAGTCCAGGGCCCTCACAGACTTTTTAGTGGCTTTCCTCCCCCGTGGAGTAGCCAAGGTGCTTTCTGGCAGCACCAAGTCTGTAGCCGCTGGCTGCTCTGCCAGCGGCCCCGTAGGTGAATTCGGCGGGCGCATGCTGCCCGCAGGCCCATGGTCTTCCGCAGCTGGTTTGGTCGCGGCTCGCCTCTTTACTTTGGACATATCTCCCACAATCTGAAGCTGAAAATACGGTAAGACAAAACACACTCCGGATTGGGAGCAATGACTTCAGCTAAGTTTTTAAAAACGCTTACCTGAGTCTTTTAAACTTACCCGCTGGAAGGAGCGACGCGCCCGCCCGCCAGTCATTGCGCAATGCGTCAGACGTAATGACGCGCATGCACGGGGATGTCCTTCTTCACGTAGTCACTCACGTGACTCCAAAGTAAAATATGAACTGTCGTTTTCATAGAATTCTTCATAATGCCAAAGACTTGTGTTGCTGCACTGCCTTTCATTATTTCGGGGACTCTCAGGGAATGAAATGCATTTAAAAAAATGAATTAATCCCTAGTAATAAAGGAGGTACAGCACCGAGATTGTGTAGGACAAGCTTCCACAGACAGCGATGTCATAAATAACAATGGGAGCAAAAATCCTTAAATTATTAGTTGGACAATTTTGCTTTTCACCCTGTCATAGACTTTCCTCGTTCTTTCCACTCATTCTCTTCTATGTACCTTAAAACGTACTTGTTTTCTGATTTTTCCGGTACCGATGAAGGTCCTTGAGCTGAAATGTTGATATTGTTTCTCTCCCCCGAGGGACTCTTTGGATATAGGTTTAGGTTCATTATTGTCATGTGCACCGAGGTACAGTGATATGCCTTTGTTTGTGTGCTGTCTAATCAAAACAGATAATAATACTTGACTGCAATCTGGGGATGGCAAGGTGGCGCAGCGGTAGAGTTGCTGCTTTACAGCGCAAGATAACCGGGTTCGATCCCGGCTATGGATGCTTATCTGTACGGAGTTTGTACGTCCTCTCCGGTTTCCTCCCACACTCCAAAGACATACAGTTTTGTAGACAAAAAAGCTGGAGAAACTCAGCGGGTGAGGCAGCACCTATGGAGCGAAAGAGTAGGCAACGTTTCAGGTCGAGACCCTACTTCTCGACCTGAAACATTGCCTATTCCTTCGTTCCATAGATGCTGCCTCACCCGCTGAGTTTCTCCGGCTTTTTTGTCTACCTACAGTTTTGTAGGCTAATTTTGTATCTCTACCCAGTAAGTAAAGGCGAATGAAGGGCAGTTCCAAATATCTCATCACTCTCGACCATTGGTTTGGACAGTACCTTTCCATCAAGAAAGCAAGGATGTTTAGATTGAAAACCAAGAGCGCTTTTTTTTCCCCTTGTGACTGGTTGAATGACAGGTGGAAAATAACTGCAATTCATCTGCAAACCGTCAGAGCCCTTATGTAATTTTTCTGACCAGCATGAACTGCATGGAGTGAATGTGAGTTTCAGCATGACTTCATTGTGATGCTGGAAGTGAGATTGTTACATTTCAATTGATCTCGCCAAACTGAAATGACGGAACAGTTAAATGAATTCCAGTGTTTTTGTCGTGAGAATGTATGTGGACTGCTACAGCATTGCATTATTAAGGTCTTTCATCCATTTTTTTCTTTCTACTTGGACTCATGCCAGTGATGTTTGTGGGTGTGTGTGGGCAGTTTGCTTCCACTGGCCTTACAGCAATATTTTATCGAATATATATATATTTTATAAAGTCTAACCTTTTAGTTTCTCAGCTACAGAGGAATTTGACTTGACTCATCCCAGCTCCTACAACATCTATGTACACTATGGAGCCCCGCATAGGCATTAAGGTTTTTTGTTTATTTGTGTAAAAGACCCAGAGGCTGAATTAAGCGTTAAGGGCCTGTCCCACCAGCATGCAACTCCATGCGATGAGCGCGACCTAACGTGGTCGCTTGAGCCGTCCGGCGTCGCAGGGCCGGTCCCACTTCGATCGCCGGAGCCGTGCGGAATTGTGCGGAGTTCGTCCCGACATCGCGCAGGCCTCCGAAAAACTGATCATGTTCAAAAATTCCGCGCTGCAACGGCTTGTCGGCTCGCAGTCACCTCGACGCATTACACACCGCCTCGACGTCATGCTTCCGTGAACCTCTCTGTAGGTGCCTCCGTGATCCTCTGTGTGTGTGTGCCTCTGTGCCCCTCTCTGTGTGTCCCTCTGTGTCCTGGTGAACTTACCTTTAAGATTTCGCTCCAAGTTCGCCTCACTTTGCACCACGTTGCGCCACTCACCCGACCTCCGCGCGGCCCTCGCTGCCGGTTTGGTCGGGCTTGCCGCATGCAGGCGCATGCTGGTGGGAACGGCCCTATACAGGGATCACCCGACCTCCGCGTGGCCCCCGCTTCTAGTTTGATCGCGCTCATCGCATGGAGTTGGATGCTGGTAGGACAGGCCCTTTAGAGTTGACGTGAACATTTTCCAAGTTGAATATTTCTCCAGTGTCTCAGAGTAACTGGTTGCCAAAACCTAAAACACACTTCCATTGTGCCCATTTTATGCAAACAACTTTGAACCCATCGATCTTTGCATTGAATGGGTCCGGAACAACCTTTTCCTGGGCGGCACAGTGACGCAGCTGGTAGAGTTGCTGCCTCACGGCGTCAAGTTCAAGAGAGTTAACTGTCATGTGTCCCTGATAGGACAATGTCATGAAGGCAGGGGCTCCAAGCAAAATATCGCACCAAACGTTAAAAAAAAACAGTATTCAATTGATATTGTATTAATGTGTGTGGGTCTGGCACAGTGGTGCAGCGGGTTGAGCTGCTGTCGCACAGCACCAGAGACCCAATTTCAATCCTGACCTTGGGTGCTGTCTGTGTGGAGTTTGCACCTTCTCCCTGTGACTGTGTGGGTTTCCTCCGCGAGCTCTGGTTGCCTCCCACATCCCAAAGATGTGGGGCTTTGTAGGTTAGTTTACTTTACTTTAGTGTCATGTGTACTGAGTTAACGTGAAAAGCTTTTTTGTTGCGTGCTATCCAATCAGCAGAAAGACTACATGATTCAATCAAGCTATCCTCAGGGTACAGATACAGGGCAAAGGGACTGCGTTTAGAGCAAGATAAAGTCCAGATATTCAGATTAAAGATAGTCCATGGGTTAATTGGCCTCTGTAAAATTGCCCCTAATCTGTGGGGAGTGAGTGTGAAAGAGGAATAACATAGCAAAAGTGTGAATGGGTAATTGATGGTCAGCATGGAATCTGTGGGACCATGCTGTATCTTTCTATTCAGCAAAGGGCCTGTCCCACTGTACGAGGTAATTCAAGAGTTCTCCCGAGTTTCCCCTGATTCGAACTCGGAGAATTACGGTAATAGCCGCTTGTAGGTACTCGGGGCTCTCGTGGCCATTTTTCAACATGTTGAAAAATCTTCACGAGCTTACCGCGTTTACCGAGTACCTGCCCTTAGCGTTACGAGCCGATAAGGGATGTCCTAAGCTCCGACGTACCCGCTAAGTACATTCTACGTACTTACCACGAGTTTGATTTTTTTAAACTCGGGATAGCTCTTGAATTACCTCGTACAGTGGGACAGGCCATTAACAAAATCAAACAATGTTGGAACACCCCAGCAGATCAGGCGGCATCCAAGGAAGGTGAAACAGGCATGGATAGAGTGGATGTGGAGAGGATGTTTCTACAAGTAGGCGAATCTAGGACCACAGGCCGTGGCCTCAGATTAAAAGGACGCACCTGTAGAAAAAAGGTGAAGAGGAATTTCTTTGGTCAGAAGGTGGTGAATCTGTGGAATTCTTTGCCACAGATCACTGTCAAGGGCAAGTTGGTGGATATTTTTAAGGCAGAGATCGACAGATTCTTGATTAATACAGGTGTCAGGTGTTGTAGAATGGGTTTGAGAGGGAAAGAAGAATCAACCATGATTGAATGGTGGAGTATACATGATGGGCCAAATGGCCTAATTCTGATCATATAATCTATGAACATGTTTTGGGTGCAATACCTACAGATGCTGCCTGGACTGCTGAATGTTTTTCATAATTTTTATTTTTTATTTTATATTAAAAATGTTTGCACAGCTGACATAATAATCTCGACAATTGATTTATTCTCTGATGCTATGAATCACCTCTGATGACATCCATTGTGCATAATTAAATTGAAAATACTACAGCAGATTTATTTAAAGCAATGGGTCTTATGCTAGGTTCAGGTTTAATTTTTGTGAAGGGTATCGAGGTACAGTGGAACGCTTTGTTTGCATGCTATCCATTCAGGTCAGAGAATACTACACGTAAATACAATCAAGTCAAACTCAAGTACAGTAGGCAATGCAAAGGGGAAGATACAGAGTGCAGAATATAGTTCTCAGCATTGTAGCGCATCAGTTCCACAGACAAAGTCCAATGTCCGCAATGGGGTGGAGATGAATTGGACAGCACCCATGATTATTGAAGGACAGTTCAGAAGCCTGAGAGCACAGAGAAAGAAGCTGTTCTTGCCTATGGTAGTGCACTTTCAAGCTTCTGTATCTGTTGCCTGATGGGAACAGGGATAGGAAGGAATAACCAGGGCAGGACAATTTATTTGATTACGTTCAATTGTGTTGTGTACAGTTTTGGTCTCCTAATTTGAGGCAGGACATCCTTGTGATTGAGGCAGTGCAGCGTAGGTTCACGAGATTGATCCCTGGGATGGCGGGACTGTCATGTGAGGAAAGATTGAAAAGACTAGGCTTGTATTCACTGGAGTTTAGAAGGATGAGGGGGGATCTTATAGAAACATATAAAATTATAAAAGGACTGGACAAGCTAGATGCAGGAAAAATGTTCCCAATGTTGGGCGAGTCCAGAACCAGGGGCCACAGTCTTAGAATAAAGGGGAGGTCATTTAAGACTGAGGTGAGAAAAAACGTTTTCACCCAGAGAGTTGTGAATTTATGGAATTCCCTGCCACAGAGGGCATTGGAGGCCAAGTCACTGGATGGATTTAAGAGAGAGTCATATGGAGCTCTAGGGCCTAGTGGATTCAAGGGTTATGGGGAGAAGGCAGGCACGCGTTATTGATAGGGGACGATCAGCCATGATCACAATGAATGGCGGTGCTGGCTCGAAGGGCCAAGTGGACTCCTCCTACACCTATTTTCTATGTGTCTATGTTTCTATGTCAATAGTGCTTTATTTGTCTCATGTGCAACTGTGCAGAGAAATTCTTTGTGTATATCTCACACATCCGGGCAGCACCATTTTTGGCGCCACTATTCGAAGTTGGCTGCCTTCCCGAGGCAGCGGGAAGTACAGATGGAATCAATCGCGGAGAGTTTGGTCTGTGTGATGACCTGGGCTACGTCCACAACTCACTGCAATTTCTGGCGGTCTTGGGCAGAGCTGTTCCCAAACCAATCTGTGGTGCGTCCTTACAGAATGTTTTCTTTGATGCATCTGTGTCGTCGGTGGAGCCAAGATCCAGAAACAATTACAAGTAATTCAACGTTCCTTGCACCTTTTGATTTTTAAATTAATTGCTTGGAAGTTTTGTCCAAATGCAAGGTGATTAATAAAATAGTGGCAGAGACAAGTTTATTGGGTCCCAGTTGAACAGGGCAGTGGACTAATGGTCTCCTTAATCAATGAACAAACTGCTGAAGGAACACAGAAAGTCAGTGGATCAGGATCCTCTGAATAATTGACACAAAACCGTTGTACAATTTAACGTGTATCATATCTCTCACTTTATTTATCCAACTAAGGAGATTAGTTTAACTTGGCATCATGTTCAGCAGGGACAATGTGGATTGAGGGGCTTATTCCTGCGTGTACTGTTCTATTGAAGATAGACTCAAAATGCTGGAGTAACTCAACGGGTCAGGCAGCATCTCTGGAGAAAAGGAATAGCTTGATGTTTTGGGTCAAGACCCTTCGTCATTACTGTTCTGTGTTCTAAATTTCCATCAGGTACAATTACTGGAACAACTCAGCGGGTCAGGCAGCATCTCCGGAGAACATGGATAGGTAACATTGGATACAGTTCCCTGTGTGTTCCCATCATATAGCTCATCATTGCCCCTTAACATCAGGCTACCAACCTTCTCAGCATCGTACTCGCATCCATCCATATGCCAACTCACCATAGATAGGCGCAAAAAGTAAGAAAGCATGTGACTGAGTCCTTTTCTCCAGAGATCTGTCTTCTTCTTTCGTGTGGCGTGCACAGCCTAAGGTTGTTGGGCAACTTGTTCTATTTGATCTTCTGTGTGTGCACGTCGAGTTGATTGCATTAGTCGAAACAGGGCGGACCACGTGAAGGTTGCAATCTTCCACCCCAGAGATCTGTCTGACCCGCTGTTACTCCAGCTTTTCTTGTCTATCGTGGGTTTAAACCAGCATCTGCAGTTCCTTCCTACACATGCCATCTTACCATGTGTTCGCTGGTTCGCTGGAGAATAAATGCTGATAATGAGAAAATAGATTGTTGTTCATCAAGAGAAACCTGGCAATCTTTTGATGGCCCTCTGAACGAAACCTTGCAGAACTCAAAGTACATTGAGTTTTCGTACTTTTAAGAACAAAGATAACGGTAGATGATTCAATACATGTCTATGTCTATAATGACAGTGTTTACTTCAATATTTTGAGTCTGACGGATTGTTCCATTGAATGACATATTTACAATGGGAGCCCACATTGTAAAGGGTGCCAAGGCACCCTTGAATGTTCAAACTCCTTTGACAATAGACAATAGACAATAGGCGCAGGAGTAGGCCATTCGGCCCTTCAAGCCAGCACCGCCATTCAATTTGATCATGCCTGATCAGTCCCAATTAGTACCCTGTTCCTGCCTTCTCCCCATATCCCCTGACTCCACTATCTTTAAGAGCCGTATCTAGCTCTCTTGAAACTATCTTGAAAGTGCTGGGGCAAAATAGATGGTTTAAAAGCTTCTGAAGAGAACTAAAATTAGTGCTTTGGTCACTGACAACTTAGCTTCTCTGGGTACACTTATATCCCAGTTATTGATGTGTAGGAAGGAACTGCAGATGCTGGTTTCCACCGAAAATAGACACCAAGTGCAGGAGTAACTCAGCGGGCCAGGCAGCATCGCTGGAGGAAAAGGACGTGCGATGTTTCTGGTGGGAACCCTTTTTCAAAAGGTTCCGACCCGAAATGTCACCCATCCTTTTTCTCCAGAGATGCTGCCTGACCCATTGAGTTACTCCTGCACTTTGCATCTATTCGCAATTATTGATAGACGGAGCAAGACTTCCCACATCCATGTTTGATTTGCTAAGTGACAAAATAAGTCTGGTCTGGAAGCTTCCTTGATCTGGGACACATTGGCCCAACATAATTTAGCGTGTGTACGATGCCTGGCTCGATGAAGGCCAATTAACATAACCCAATGTCTTCAGTTTGGCTGATGCGTTGAAGAAAGTCTCATGGTTATATCAATTTACAGTGAGGTTAGTTTAGTTTATTGTACCGAGGCACAGTAAAAGCTTTTTTTGCGCGCTGTTCGGTCAGCATGTTTACAGTCGAGCCATTTATAGTGTATCAATACATTAGAGGGGAATTACGTTTAGTGCAAGATGGAGCCAGCAAAGTCCAATCACGGATTTCATAGTTAAAATAATAAATGTTGCTGTAGGAGTAGAGATTTAAGAGTGTGGAGCGATTGTAATGTGTGGTTGCAGATCTGCTGCTGTGGCTGGCACGCAAATAGGGTTGGGAACCATCTCGGAGCGTACAAATCTTATCTCTTGCGCAGTTGTTCCATTCCCTGCATACCCATGACTGTGTGGCCAAGTACGACATCAACCTCACCTTTAGTTTTGTCGATGATACCACTGTTGTCATCTTGGTTAATAATAAAGATGAAACAAAGTATAGGAACGAGATCAAGGACCTAGTGTCACATGGTAAAAGACAATAAAGTCGTTCTTAAAGTTGGAAAGAGTTGGTTGTGGAACTAAGGAAGTGAGGGTGTGAACACAATCCTGCCTTTGTCAACTCAGCTGCTGTAGAGATGGTTGATAGCCTCATTCTGAAGGGCCTGTTCCACTTTCCCGAGTTACTCACGAATTCTCCCGAGTTTTCCCCTTGATTCAAACTCGGAGATGCCAGCCGTAGGTACTCGAGGCTATTCTTTTTACTCGTGGACATTTTTCATCATGCTGAAAAAACGTCCTGACTTACCTGATGCCCCGAGTACCTACGGTTGGTATAACGAGCCGCTTTGATATATCTACGGACTCCTACGGCCTCCTACGGACTCACTATGGGCATTCTCCAAGTTTGAATCACGGGGAAAACTCAGGAGAATTTGGGAGTAACTCGGGAAACTGGGAAGGGCCCTTTTGGCAGCAATATCACCAGCAACCTAACTTGGTTCCTTTGATGCAATGATCAAAAAAACACATCAGCCTTGAGCATCTTTGATTTTTTGGGCGTCTGAGAAGATTCATGTCCATGAGGATTCTCTCGAATTTCTCCAGATGCACGATAGAAAGTATTCTGAAGGGATACATCTGAGCCTGGTCTGGCAACTGCTCTGCAAGTCAAGATCAGAGAGTGGTGAATACAGTTGAGTCCATCACAGGCACATCATTTCCTTCCAACCAGTTCGTCTTCATGCTGTGTTGCATCAAGAAGTAACGTCAAGGATGCCCGCAACCCTGGCCATTCCCTTTTCTCTCTTCTACCTTCTGGGAAAAGATACAGAAGCTTGAATACGTAGACCTCCAGACTTAAGAACAACTTCTCCCCCACTGCTATCTGATTTCAGTCTAGTTTAGAGATTCAGTGTGGAAACAGGCCCTTCGGCCCACTGAATCCACGCTGACCAGCGCTCACCTGCACGCTAGTTCTATCCTACATACTAGGGGAAATTTACAGAACCAAATTAACCTGCAAACCTGATGTCGTTGGAATGTGGGAGGAAACCGGAGCACCCAGAGAAAACCCACGTGGTCACAGGGAGAACATTCAAACTCTGTACAGACAGCGCCCGTAGTCAGGTTCGAACCCAGGTCTCTGGCATGGTAAGACTGCAACTCTACCATGCGCCACTGTGCTGCACGACGTCTGAACAAATCACCTCTTTCACATTGCCATCCCGGAGGTTCTGCCATGTACCAGTCACCAGGTTAATTCCCAGGCTGGCGGGACTAACATATGATGAAATAATGGATCGACTGGGCTTGTATTTACTGGAGTTTAGAAGGATGAGAGGGGATCTTATCGAAACATATAACATTCTTAAGGGATTGGACAGGCTAGATGCAGGAAAAATGTTTCCCATGTTGGGGGAATCCAGAACCAGGCATCACAGTTTGAGAATAAGCGGTAGGACTGAGATGAGGAAAAGAAATTTCCGGCAGAGAGCCATGATCAGCCATGATCATATTGAATGGCGGCACTGGCTCAAAGGTCTGAATGGCCTGTTCCTGCACCTATTCTCTATGTTTCTATGCTTCTACTTACTACAAACTCGACCTCATTCAGTCATTCTGTTACTGCACTCTATTATTTTTTTTGCACTACAGATTGCACTGCAACCTTTGCACCATTCTGCTGTTTTCCACTCGTTGTTGGATTAAATTGTTGTATCTATCATTACCATGTCCACTGTTTACTCAGCTTCATGTGAACAAAAGGAATCTCATTGCACCTGATGTATGTGACAATAAACTAATCTATCCACCAGCCATTCTCCAGCTGCGGACCAGCAGTTTGTGCTCTGCAGACAGTATGGGTTATTTACAAAGCTGCCCTTTAATTTCAAGACTGATTACTGTTTGTAGTTTACATTAGAACCTTTTTTTTGTCTTGGAGACTGGTTCTTGCTTGTATTATTGCCTGCTATCCATGTACTCCTGAATCACTCCTGAATAAACTTGACCAACATGCTGATAAATAGTAAGATTAAATGAGAACTTACCAGTTTGAAGTTTGATCTTTATTTTATGAGGAGTTACGATGAGGGATTATGTGAAGGCCCCGCCAGCACGCATGCGCGACATAGCGTCCATACTTAGCTTGTGTAGGGACTGGACCCGTTGCGCCGTCACGAGTGCCATCAGCATTACCATTTTGTATGTCAATTGGGCTAAGGAAAGAGACGTTACTGGTGCCCACCCTCGGAGCATGGTTAGCACAATGCCAATATCCAAGGTCTGGGAATATCTAGGCCTGGGGGGATTTGTGTTAAAAAAATCTCCTCATTAGTTTAGACACCAAGGGGTGAGACCCCACTGTAAGATGACCTAAACCTAGTCCGAGATATGAGGATAGGGCACTCCTGGCAAGGTTGATGGCACTGTAGCTTAAACCTTCATCAAAATAAAGGCTTGCCAGGAACTCCAGCACTTCCGTAATGGTGGCTGTGCCAAGATGTCTTGGTACAAAACACCTCCCATTTCTTGACGAAAGTGAGGTACTGTCTCCTGGTGGACTCCCTGCACGATGCTGTGATGATATTCATTGTTCGGTCCGAGAGTCCAAAATCCAGAAGTGGCCTTTTCAAACCCTGCAAACCAATAGGTTCATCTGGTCATGGCACGGGTGACTCTCCCCTGTCACAGCATGTACCAATAAACTCGGACGTTTGGGTATTGGGATGCAAGGTTCTGAGACCATGTCCAGTACCACAGGGAACCATGGCTGAGTAGGCCAGTCGGGCACAACCAGAATACCCGATGCGGAGTCTTGTTGAATTTTATGCAAGACCCGACTGATGAGGCAGAAGGGGGGACATGCATAGAAAAACAAATCCCCCAGTATAGCGAGAATGCGTCCATCACTACTGCCCCAGGGTCTGGTTCCCATGCAACATATGTTGGTAGTTAGTGATTAAGTCTGGATGCAACAAGGTCGATATCTGGTGTTCCATACCGATCTATAATATCGGCAACCATTTTGCGGTCCAACATCCATTTGGTGTTGTCATTAAACTTGCGTGACCTGGTGTCCGCCACTGTATTTAGCCTACCCGGAAGGTAAGTGGCTGATATCCAAATGTTTCTTTCTAAGCACCAATGCCAGATTGTATTGACCAATTCATCACAAGATATCGATTTTATTCCACCCATGTGATTGATATAAGCCACCACGGAGGTATTATCTATTTGTAAGCGTACATGCAGATGGTGCTTGTCCGAACAGTAAGCCCGGAGTCCATGAAATGCTCCCAACATTTCTAGATAATTAATTCCCAGTGCCGGGAGTAAGGTTAATTCATGTGCACTCCATCTACCACCGCAACTGGAGGTGGTATTAGTTGCTCCCCAGCCTTGAGCGCTGGTGTCAGTTTGTAGTATAACCAAGGGGTTTGTGATTGTAATGGGACTGGAGCAATGTCGATCATTGTCTATCCACCATTGTAATTCCAATTTTGCTTTTGCTGGTAATTGCATTGGCCAGCATGGTGTTTGAGTGCTGCAATTTTTGCTCTTTGTAGGTTTTGGTAATGCAAGGGCCCAAATTGTGTGGCTGGGAAGGCAGCCACAAGCTTCCCAATTACCCTGGCTACTTGCTGACGGTTTACTGATGCCAGCAAGGCTGTTGCATGCTTCTATCAAGTCTGACGCTTTGTTCAGTGGCAAAGTGACAGACATATGAACAGAGTCAATTGCGAATCCCAAATAGTCCATAGTGGTAGAAGGCATTAATTTTGATTTGTCTGGATGGATGATAAACCCCAGTTTTTGAAATAAATGCTCAGTGGCTGAGACAGCCAATTTGGCCAACTCCAATTTTTTCCCTACGATTAAAATGTCATAGAGTTATGCCATAACAATATGTTTTTGTTTTCTGAGACACACTAAAGCTGGTTTCAATAATTTGGTAAACAGTCTGGATGCTGATGATAATCCATTAGGCAGCACTTTATATTGCCAGAGCTGCCCCATCCAGGCAAATTTCAAATATCTGCGATGATCTTTGTCTATTGGTGTTGAATAGTATGCATCTTTTAGATCGATGCAAGCCATGAAGTATCTCTTGGAAACTAGTTGTTTGGCTGTAACAAAAGTTTCCATTTTGAAGTGGGCGTACTGCACAAAAGTTTTCAGTTCTGTCAAATCAATAATGATGCGGCATCCGCCGTCTTTTTTATATTTAGTGAAGATGATCGATGCAAACTCATGAGACTCACTTTTGGTTTTCTCAATTACCCCTTTTGTATGTAGTCTTAAGCGTTCAGCATGACCTTCTGTCTTTTCTTTCTGTGAAAGTACAAACTTTCGACGAGGTGTATGCTGAACAGGAAGGGGGAGTTTGTGAACAAATTCAATTTTGTATCCCTGAATACTTCGCAGTATGAAAGGATCAGAAGTTATAGAACTCCATGCATCCAGAAGTTATAGAACTCCATGGTTACCGGCGGTGCTGCATTGGTTTCCTCTGTCCTTGTTTCCTGGGAGGTGGGGGCACTGTGGTGTGGGGATGGCGCATCTTCCAAGAAGGCCGTGCTGGGCCATGGTCTAAAAAAGACCGTTGAGCAGGCTGGATGGCCTTCGAGCTCTCACCAGTAGGTGTTCTGTCGCTGTGGTAGCGTGGTCTGCTGGTGGATGCATAGGGGTGCTGTCGCCGCGGGTATGAGGACTTGGTGGCAGCCGGCACTTTTATCATGCCTATTGCCTTTGCCTCTTCATCGAGGCCTTTTACCTGCTTAGGCAGGTTGTCCCCGAATAGTAATGTAGGTGGCTGTGCACTGCTGGGTCTGCACAACCCCGCGAACTTGGGGTTCAGTGCAGGCCACTCTTCCTGTAACAGTCGATCACAAACTGAGTGTTACAGAGGAGTGCCAGAGCATGCTGTAGCTCTTTCAGCATTTCCACTTCATCCACTGACCTGGCAACGGCCGTAATTCCAGCAGCCAGTAGTTTTAGGATTTTCTGGAGTTTTACTTCCTGACTTCTGATGCCAGGGCTCATGTTACCCCAGATGGGGTTGTTGACTGCAGGCACGTTGAGGGAGACACAAATCTCAGGAGCTAGGTATTTGGCTGCGGTGTCATTAATGGCTTGTTCCTGAAGTTGATTTGTTGCCATGTAGTTAATACTGGCTGCCAACTTCGGTTGCAACGTCAGCCCTTTTTGTGTAGGCATCGCAAATTTTGAAGCCATGCCCAATAGCTCCTCTTCTGGCACCCCTAGCATTGGTATTTCTTCAGCCACACTCCCCTCTTCAGAGTCAGCCCAGTTCTGACTCCTTATGCTCCCCTGCGATGAGGGTGAGACATTTGGTAGCCCTGTAAAGGGTGCTGCCGTGGGTCTGCGAGGAGACCCACTGTGACCATACCCCTGCTGTAGCAGGTCACGTTGGAGCAACTGCTCCACCATCCACTCCATGTGGGATAGTCGACCCCGTCGCTTCCCGCGGGCGGGGTGTCCTCCAGTCCGGACTCAGCCAAGTCAGCGGACCTGCCCGACTTCCGGTCCTCAGCAGCTAGTTTGGCAGCGGCTCGTTTGGACTTCGTCCTCGATTCCATCTTGGTGCGCTCTGTAGGAGAAATATTAAACAGAGCCCACAACGTCCTCAGGAATGGTAAGCACTTACCTGCGGGCCGTTTTTAAACTTACGCTGGAGGAGTGGCGCTACTGTCAAATGTTATTGTACCGGCCTCAACCATTTCCTCTGGTCACTCGTCAGACACTTTGTGTGAAAAATTGAGACACAAGAAACTGCAAATGCTGGAATCTTTAGCAAAACACAAAGTGATGAAGAAACCTCATTCTGAAGACAGGTCTCGACCGGAAATGCGGCCCCCGTCCCTCCATAGATGATGCCTGATGGACTAAATTTGTTCAGAAGTTTGTGTTTTCAGGGTTGCCAACATTGGGTGAGTGTTGGGAGTGACAAACTGCGAGAGACCAAGCACAAGGGAGCGTAGTGACTGGGGGGGGGGGGGGGGGGGGTGTAATGGTACGGAGCTTTTCCATTTTTCACCGTGAAATTGTGCAATCTGGTGCATACTGTAGCGAGTCTTTTAACTTACACTTGAAGGCTATATTTATGCTTTAAATTGGATTAGCTATGAATAAGGTTAGGCTAAATTACATTCCTAATTACATTCCACAGTAGAGCTGCACACTTGGCCTTGCTCCTAGCCCCTCTGCACTGACAATATATCAGGCCCACACATAAAGCCCCATATCTGACCCCCTGGACTTAACCTGTTACGTTCAAGTCCACAGGTGCTTATCTAATGCGGCAATCTTTTATGGGGCACTTCACAGTCCAAATTATGTTTAACAAAATGTGCTACATCCATTGGCTTCCTTGTTATCTAGCATGCTAGTTACTTTGTCAAATAAGTCATCAATTGGTTGAACACAATTTCTCATCCATAAAATTATACTCACTCAGCTGCATAATTATTCTGCTACCATTTCCTTCATTTTCCTAACAAACTGTCCTGAAGTCTTTTTCACCCCCAACATTTTCAGTATTTTGCTGTCTTCCTCTCAGCTGAGACTTTTCCGAAGTACAAAGTCCAAAAACTACATATTTAAGCAATATTATTCTATTTAATGTGATCTTGAGAGTACATGATGTTTTCTGTGGTATTCATAACACAACAATGATAAAAAGATGTTTGTTTTGATTGCACCTACTAAAATGCATACATAATTATATTACAGTTAATATGTACTGAGGGCAAATTTTTGGTCCAATTCTTCCCATTCCCAATTACTTTTACATTGAAGTGATTGAAATCCAAGTGAAGTTTAAATGGCAGCAGAAAAATAAAACCTCCGGAATTAATAATATTCATTACGTGGTTGGTTGGAGTCAGTATCAGCACAATTACTATATTAAACTTTGAATCTTCAGATGTCCTGGTTCAAGCTAAAACTAAAGGCAAATAATAACCTCCTCACATATTCCCCTGCAAGTATCTCTGTCACTCCTTTAAAATATGCCCCTTCTTTGAACAAGGTCATAAACATCACATCTGAATCAGTTTCCATCTGATTACTCCTTGAGGATGTTCATCTACGAGTTCAATTAATAAAAAAATGATATTGGGGACATTTCTATTCAACCTGTTAAAGGATTTGGGGGGGGGGGGGGGGGTGAGGGTTAGAGATTGTCAGTGAGGTAAACAAACATAATAGTTGAGTGGCAAATGACAATAGTGCTACCTTCCCAATATTTAACTAAAGGAAATAACGGGTTATCGGGGCTGAATGTTGTGACAGACAGCCTGACACCTTGCATGTCATTTTAATATTACACTTATCCCATCCCTCTGGATATTCTGGATGAATAAATTAAGGTTTTGTCAACTAATTACAAATCAATAATATTGGCCAACTTCGCAACACGAAGCGCTGAGCATTGGGATCCAGACATCATGGACAACTGGCCTCAGTTCCCCGCTCACATCTGGCAGTGCTCTCTGTCTGAACCAGGGGCCACGGAGGGTTTTTGAAAGTGGGGAGGCTGAGCGATCACTGATCACTGATCACTGGCCTTGGGGGTACCCGGTGAGGGAGTGG
Organism: Raja brachyura; assembly: GCA_963514005.1. The sequence goes on along the minus strand of OY740809.1, from coordinate 30,607,147 downwards.
AGCAACCGAGTGGGGGAAGGGTGTGTGAAGGGGTTGTCCCCCCTCCCATGGTAGGGACCTGAAATTTGATGTGTTAAAATCATGTTAGGTAGTTGAGGCAGGGACTATCCCAACATTTAAGAAACAGTTAGACTGATACATGGATAGGACAGGTTTGGAGGGATATGGACCAAAAGCAGGTAGCATAGCTGGGACATGTTAGCGGGTGTGGGCAAGTTGCGCTGAAGGGCCTCTTTTCACACTGTAATACTCTTTGACCACATTATACCTCCACCAGGCATGAATGCTACAAAATCATATGGCATTAAAATTGAGTTTTATTGCCATATACTCAAGCATTGAAACATAGAAAATAGGTGCAGGAATAGGCCATTCGGCCCTTCAAGCCAGTACTGCCGTTCAATATGATCATGGCTGTTCATCTAAAATCAGTACCTCTTTCCTGTTTTTTCCCCATATCCGTTGTTTTAGCTAGCCCCAAGAGCTAAATGTAATTCTCTCTTGAAAACATCCTGTGAATTGGCCTCCACTGCCTTCTGCGGCAGAGAATTCCACAGATTCACAACTCTCTGCATCAAGAAAGTTTGTCCTCATCTCAGTCCTAACTGGCCTACCCCTTAATCTTAAACTGTGACCCCTGGTTCTGAACTCCCCCAGCACTGGGAAGATTTATCCTGCAGTTACAGTAAGTGAAAATCTAGCAGGGAAGCAGGATGCTTTCTCCAACCATTCCCATTTGAAGGCCACTATCTTCCACTGTTTCTACCCAGTGCTTGGTACTTACTTCCAGCTGCCACTGGTTGTCACCCAGGATGCACCGAGCCGCAGCCTGCTCCATGCCGGTCACCACGGCGAATTCGGCACAGAGACTCTCACGGCAGCGGTGCAATGTTTCCGACGCCTCTGAAGCCCTGGGACTCTAGCACTGAGTCTGCTCCATGGCCGGAGCTGCAGTGAGCTACTCACCAGCCCGGCAAACACTCGCCAGCCCGGCAAACACTCGCCAGCCCCGGCTCCCCGTCCGCATCTGTCCCCGCCACTGCTTCTGCTTCCATCCCTCCCTGATCGCCGGCTCTCCAACACCCGCGGCCCAAGCAATTGATATGAGTTTTGAAATTTTCGTTGATCACAGAATTTCTCACGACAGAGCGTGAGAAATTTGTGAACAGTGTGAGAGCGTGAGAATTTGGCGAAATGCGTGATTCTCACTCTCAATGCGTGAGAGTTGGCAGCCCGTGTTTTACTCTAGATGAAAATGTTGCCCTTAGCTTCCTACTAAATCTTTCCCCTCTCAACTTAAACCCATGCACTTTAGTTTTTGATTCACCAACACTTGAAAAAATCATTTGAACACCTGGACATCCAGGCTTAAGAACAGAATGGATCTGTATGCAGTTTGTACGTTCTCCGCGTGACCTGCATGGGTTTTCTCCGGATACTCCGGTTTCCTCCCACATTCCAAAGACGTACAGGTTTTAGGCTAATTGGCTGTGTATAATTCTAAATGGTCCCTAGTGTGTGTAGGATAGTGTCAGTGTGCGTGGATTGCTGGTCCGCATGGACTCGGTGGGCCGAAGGGCCTGTTTCCGCACTGTATCTCAAAACTAAACTAAACAGCTCCCTTCCCACAACTCTCATACTTCTGAACATGTGTCCGGTGATCCTTCATTGGATGGCCTGCGGTCAATGAATAAAGTAATTTCCTCAATATCTTAAGATTCATATATAATTGAAGTATCAGATGGCAAATAATGTTACCACTGTATAATTGAATCTCATCTTTACACGGCACTATCTTGGCTTTTGAACTCATTGACATTTAATCAATAGCGCTGAATTACATTTGCAAATATCTGGTGCTCGGTAATTAATTTATTCAGGTAGCTGCTCTGCATTTCCAATATTCAGTAGGGATCAGAGTAGCATTTCCATTTTGGATTAGCGTAAAATTATTTTAATCTGACACACCTCAGACTTGAACCTGCAAATGTCACCGTACAGATGTCTAACGGTGAGCACGACAATTGGTCAGTGCTTGGTGTGGGTGAGGCTGGGACATGGTTTCAACTTTAGAGATACATGCCCCTTCGGCAACCAGCGATCACACTGGGCACTAACACTATCCTACACATAATTTAGAATTTGTTACTGAAGCCAATTAACCTACAAACCTGTACGTCTTTGGAATGTAGGAGGAAACCGGAGAACCCGGCAAAACCCACGTGGTCACAGGGAGTACGTACATACTCCATACAGACAGCACCCGTTGTCAGGATCAAACCCAGGTCTCTGGTGCTGTAAGGCAGCAACTCTACCGCTGTGTCACTGTGCCGCCCAATTGACCCGAGTGCAGGCTCAAAACAAAATGTTCATCGAGCAGTTAAGGTCAGGCCGCTTTTCACCAGCTTACTTTTGTTAAGCTGAGGCATGGGTTACGTTCTTTGGTTTGTTGGTCTTCCATTATCAGAAAAAGTGCGTAAGGGAATGCTGCCAATTTGCACACTCCAGGCTGCGGGAGTGTGTGCTGAGGGACGTACTGAGGCTTTGCAGTGTGGTGGCCACTGCACATTGAAGGACTGGGTCTGGTGTGGAAGCCTTTGGCCAACTGGAGGATTGCCTCCAGCATCTTCAAGGGCAGCTGCAGGAGCATCTTCCAGGACACAAAGGTATTCAGGCAAGGCAACGGAACGGTGGCGCAGCGGGAACAGCCGCTGCCTCTCGGTGCCGGAGACCCGGGTTTGATCCCCATCCCTGCCGCTGAGTGTGTGGAGTTTGAACGTTCTCCTCGAGACCCCCGTGGGTGAATGGATAAATGATCAATAAATAATACATTTATGGAATTCTTTGCCACAAGTCAGTGGATATGTTTAAGGCAGAGATAGATAGATTCTTGATTAGTACAGGTGTCAGAGGTTATGGGGAGAAGCCAGGAGAATGGGGTTAGGAGGGAGAGATAGATCAGCCATGAATGAGTGGCTGTGAACTTGATGGGCTGAATGGCCTAATTCTACTTCTAGCCCTTATGACCCTATGACCAAATGAGAGGGAGATCAGTTCACGGGCCGGGGATGACGGAAGAGGCCCTGCTGCAGCCTGGGACTTGCCTGGAATGGGAACTGCTCCAGTGCATCGAATGCATGGACTGAACTTTGGACTTCTTGTAAATGATGCCAAACTATAGTGACTCGTGTATGTGTGATCAATGCAAAAAGAATTTCCCTGTGCAGTGCACACGTGGCAATGAAGCATCATTGAACCATCGAGTTCGTATCACCACAGGTGGCCACATGTGCAGCAATGGTGTTATGTACATTTGCTCGGCAGAGATTTTTCATGTCTCCAGTCCTCAAAATTCCTCATCATTTCTGGTGAATCCAAATCCATATATGTCTCATCTCAATGGAGAGAAATAACTGCAAGACAAGGGTATTAATAATTAATAAAAAAATCTTTAAATTGCTGGAGTTGATTTAACGATTTGATGGTATGAAGTGTATGATATTCTCAATTATGTTCCGGAGCCTTTTCAATGTTATTGCTTTTTTATTTTTAATATATTGTAAAGTGTTTCTTTTACATAATTGATAGGATTTGAAGTTTTTTTTAACAGTTTTGACAATAATTTAAGCATTTTAGTGGGTGTGGTGCCTTCTGGCATTCAACATGCAGTCAATAATGTCGCGAACAGCTAACCTCGGATTGCAAATGTGTAGGAAGGAACTGCAGAAGCTGGTTTAAGCCGAAGAGAAGGGTGGAAGATTGCAACCTTCACGTGGTCCTCCCTGTTTCGACTAATGCAATCAACTCGAGGTGCACAAACGGAAGATCAAATTGAACAAGTTGTCCAACAACTTCAGGCTGTGCACCCCACACGGAATAAGTAGAAGAAACCGAAGAGAGGCACAAAATTCTGGAGTAACGCAGCGGGACAGGCAGCATCTCTAGATAGAAGGAACGGGTGACGTTTCGGGTCGAGACCCATCTATAGACTGAGTCACGGGAAAGGGAAACAAGAGATAAAAAGATGTAGATAGATATAGAACAAATTAATGACAGAGATGTTACTTTTTTTTGCATATCTTGCATGCGTTTGTTCTATCTCTCTCGACATCATTGTCTGTATCTCTCATTTCCCTTTCCCATGAGTTTCTGTCTGAAGAAGGGTCTCGACACAAAACGTTACCAATTCCTTCTCTCCAGAGATGCTGCCTGTCCCGCTGATTTACTCCAGCATTTTGTGTCTGTCTCTGATTGCAAATGATGAGGCACAGAAATTGGTTGAGGGATGAGTGTTGACCTGAGAGGTGAATAGGACATTAGGGCAAATTTTCCTGATTCCATTCTGTGTCCTTGATGGCAGATAAAAGCTCTATTTATCATCTCATCTGAAAGACAGCAGTTATTCTGATAGAGCTGTTGCAGCTCAATATAACATGACTGTTTCATCCTGAATTAGGCGCTCGGGTCTCTGGCATGAAGCTGTAACCCTTGACTAAGGAAGGGATTGCATTGGAGAGAACATGGAGGAAATTCTAGGTTTCAACGTTTCAAGGTCAGTTGATTGTCACGTGTACCAATTAAGGTACAGTGAAATTTGAATTACCATACAGCCATACTAAAAAATAAGCAGCAAGACACACAACTACATAAAGTTGACATAAACATCCGCCACAGTGGATTCCCCATGTTCCTCACTGTGATGGAGGGCAATAAAGTCCAAACTTCTTCCTCTTTTATTCTCCCGCAGTCGGGGCAGTCGAACCATCTGTAGTCGGGTTGATCAATGCTCCCGCAGCTGGCTCTCGAAGCCTCCGCTTCAGGGCGATCGAAGCTCCCGCGTCTGGGTGGTCAAAGCTCCTGCAGCTTGGAGTTTCCGAAGTCGGTTTCTGACCAGAGACCGCAAGCTCCGTGATGCTAAAGTCCCGCAGACTCCCGCGGTCGAGCTCAGAGTTCGATCCCTGGCAAAGGAATCGCGGACTCCGTGATGTTAAAGTCCACGGGCACCCACGGTGGAGCTCTCGAAATCGGTCTCCAGCAAAGGCCGCCAACTCCACTCAGGCCTCAGTGCGAACGGAGATACGAGACGGAAAATAAATTCATCTCCGTCGAGGTAAGAGATAAGAAGATAAGAGATAAATTTCTCCCAACTACCCCCCTCCCCACCCCCCACATAAAACAAGCTAAAGGACCCTAAAACATAGATTTAACACATACAAAAGAAGGAAGGGACGGACAGACTGTCGGCAAGGCAGCCATTGCTGGCGCCACCTGGTGTTCAGTATGTCTCGGATTGGGGGGCTCTAGTTATGGGGAGAGATCAGACAAGCTGGGCTTGTTTTCCCTGGAGTCAGATAACCTGATGAAGATTTATAAAATTACAAGAGGTATAGACAGTATATGTAGGAAGAAACTGCAGATGCTGGTTTAAACCGAAGATAGACACAAAAAGCTGGAGTCACTCAGTGGGACAGGCAGCATCTCTGGAGAGAAGGAATGGGTGATGTTTTGGGTCGAGACTCTTCTTCAGACTCTGAGGAAGGGTCTCGATCCGAAGCGTCACCCATTCCTTCTCTCCAGAGGTGCTGTCCGCTGAGTTATTCCAGATTTTTGTGTCTATACACAAATATTTTTTGTAAATGGAATGAGTCTTAAAGAGTTATGTGAGGGGAAAGTTTTTTCACGCAGAGGGTGACTAATATCTGGAATGCGCAGCCAGAGACGGTGGTGGAATCACTTACAATCACTGTGTTTAAGACTGAGAAAGGCATTTGAATAGTCAAGGCGTAGTTGGATATGGTCCTAATGTGGACAAGTCGCAGTAGTATTAATGGGCAAACTGATGGGCATGGAAGTGGTGTACTGAAGGGCCCATTTCAGCACACGTCACCCAAGGTGGCAGTAGATGGCGGGGCTGACATATGATGAAAGAATAGGTCGGCTGGGCTTGTATTAATTGGAATTTAGAAGGATGAGCGTGGATCTTATAGAAACATATAAAATTCTTAAGGGATTGGACAGGCTCGATGCAGGAAAAATGTTCCCGATGTTGGGGGTGTCCAGAACCAGGGGTCATAGTTTCAGAATAAGGTTTAGGCCATTTAGGATGAGATGAGAAAACACTTTTTCACCCAGAAAATCCTCTGCCACAGAAGGTAATGGCGGCCAATTAATTTGATGTGTTTTCAAGTGAGAGTTGGATATAGCTCCTGAGGCTATAACAGAATCCTGGGATATGGGGAAAAAGCAGGAACGGGGTACTGACTTTGGATGATCAGCCATGGTCATTTTGAATGGAGGTGCTAGCTCGAATGGCCGAATGGTCTACTCCTGCACCTATTTGCTATGCTTCTATGTTTCTATGTTCAGAGCATGGTGCCACTTTGCCTGCCAGTCCCAAAAGAGGGTCTGCTATCATCCACTGCAATCGTTCCACACCTAAATCTTTATTTTTAACAGCAGGTCTTCTTGCACTAACCCTTTATCCTTTGTCTGTACACTATGGACAGAGTGGTTGTGTTCAAGCATAGTCTTTTCTTTGACTGGATAGCACACAAACAAAAGCTTTTTCACTGTACTCAGTCCACATAATAATAATAACTGAACTAAATGAAACATTCTAAGGTGTGACGCTCAGAGGTGAGAGGTAAGACTTCTCTGAGGGCCTAAATGTGGTCAGCTGTCTTTGTTATAACCTGGAGGAAGAATAAGTGGTGGATTGACGCACTCCTGGGGTGGCACGATGGCACTGCAGTAGAGTTGCTTCCTTACAGCGCCAGAGATCCGCGTTCGATCCTGACCTCAGGTGCTGTCTGTACGGAGTTTGGATGTTCTCTCTGTGACCGCGTGGGTTTTCTCCGGGTGCCCCGGTTTCCTCCCACACTCCAAAGACGTTCAAGTTTGTAGGTTAATTGACTTTGGTAATGTTCCAAAATTGTCCGTAGGGTGTAGGATAGAGCTAGTGTGCGGAGTGACCGCTGGTCAGCGTGGGCTCAGTGGGCCAAAGGACCTCTTTCCTCACTGTATCTCCAAACTCTAAAGATCCCTAATGACTTTGTGATTTTATCGGTGACTGTGAACGAACGGCAGCGACTGACACCCATGGTCGCCCTAAAAACTGTCAAGTTGTAATAATCACATTGGAAATGAACTTATCTACAATAAATCTAAGGGCTAACAACGTTTAAAGAAATAAATTGTTTATTTAACATCAGCGTGAACGGGCGCCACCCACAGGACAGCATACATCAGCGTGTGACAGGGAGCACGACATGATGAGACACCCCAGATGTCGCCTGAACATTTTGAACATTCCAAAATCCAGCGGCGGCAGGGAGACACCGCACGTCACTACACGCGTCACCCTGCGTCACGTCGTGTCACGCCCCGACCACGCCGCGACAACCTCTTTTCAGGCTGTCACCAAATGTTGCCCTTGAGCCATCAATCTGTTGGGAAACCTGGTAATTTTGATTCCATTCAGCTCAATCCGTAGAAAATAACTGAAAAGATAAAGGATTGTGGTTTTAGTAAAAACAATGGCAGATGATTTTCAGTGTGCAAGGTGGATGAGAAAAGATGGTGCCAGGAATTGATCGTAGCTGCATGCAGCGTGAACGCTTACAGTCATTCGCTTGATAATTTGCTATCTTGAAGAAAAGCACTTATTTAATTGTTAGGTCTGAAAATACAGATTCCAACGAAGAAAGTATTTACTTTGCCTGCTGTGGATTCAATACTGACCTTTGATTTAAAGATTACAAATACACTTGTTAATGCCATTAAAAAGCAATCTCGCAGTGGGACTGCGGGAGGATCGGTACTGAACTAACCTTTCCCCACACGTTCAATCGTGGCCTGTCTTCCTCACATATAATCTATAAATTATTTTAGAACATTAGTGGGATTTCAATGTCGATTAGTTTTTGCGTTCCCATGCCCTTAATGGACAGTACTTTCAAGCGATGGTCTAATTTGTTTTCAAAATACAGTAGCTTTTGGATTCAGCTTGAAGCAACTGCTTCTCAGCGGATAGCACTTCTGCAGCTAAGTCAGAAGGTTGCAGATTCAGGGGCCTGACCGCAAGATGTGCACGGTGGCACAGCTGGTAAAGCTGCTGCCTCGCAGCGTCGGAGATCCCAGGTTCGATCCTGGCCTCGGGTGTTGTCTGTGTGGAGCTTGCACGTTCTCCCCGTGATCACAGTGTTTTCCTCTGGATGCTCCAGTTTCCTTCCACATCCCAAGGACTCACAAGTATGTCGTTTAATTGTTCACTTAACCCCTAGTCTGTCAGGAGTGAACGCGAATAAGGGATAACATAAAACTGGGGTGAATGGGTGTTCTTTGGGCGGTATGGACTAGTTGGGCTGAATGGCCTGTTGCCATGCTGTATTTCAGAAACCTGTAGTGGACGTGCAATAACTCCCACCCAAAGGAAAGCTGACTGATTGAAGCCACAGTGAAACAGAAGCCCTTTGCACATGGAAGTGATTCACGAGGATGGACGGAGATGATCAGGAGCATCGTGATAGATGGCTGTACCGTTTTACATGCTCTTATTTGAGGAGAATTTCTGCATGACCAGTACGTAGAAATCAACTGATGCCTATTTACAAAAGCAGAGTATTGGCGTGGCTTTTTATGTTTTAATAAGGAATAGATAAAAATTGGTGATAGACACTAAATGCTGGAGTAACTCGGCGGGACAGGCAGCATCTCTGGATAGAAGGAATGGATGACGTTTTGGGTCGAGACCCTTCTTCAGACTGGCTGTGTGTTTTATCAAGTTATTAAATGCCGAGGGTTTTGAGTCTTTTCGACGCTGTGAGAATGTAAATGAAGGAGTCTTTTCAGTCACCGAGCACGGTCTGAAATTGTTAATAATTCAGTTTGAATTTTTGCATTTGCCTGACTAAGGCCAAGCTTCTGCATATTTCACAACCATTAGAGATGAATTTATTCCTTGTAATCAAAGCAGAATGAGCTGGAACAAACAGCAAGTCAGTTCACATCTACACCGTCAATGGACACCAGCAATTAAGATGGAATTCATTTGGACAACATAAATCAGAAAGATACATGATGATCAATAGGTGCACGTCTTGAAAGTCAGTTGTCAATAGATGGCTATGCAAGTCAAGTGGATTTTATCGTAGACACAAAATGCTGGAGAAACTCAGTGGGTGAGGCAGCATCTTTGGAGAGAAGGAATTGGCGATGTTTTGGGACGAGCCTCGACCCGAAACGTCGTAAATTTCTTCTCTCCATTGATGCTGCCTCGCCCGCTGAGTTTCTCCAGCATTTTGTGTCAACCTTCAATTTTACCAGCATCTGCAGTTCTTTCTTAAACAAGTAGATTTTATTGGCGTGTGCACAAGTACTGTGAAGTTCAGGTGTTAAATGTTAAATGCAATGTTAAATATTGCTTGCAGCAGTACACGCACATTCCAACCATGCACAAAAACAAATTATAGATAAAATATACATTAAATTTCAAAAAGGATGGGAGATTATTTTTCATGTAGGAAAGAACCGCAGATGCTGGTTTAAGTTGAAGTTGAGGCAGTGACTATCGAAGCGTTTAAGAAAAATTTAGACAGGTACATGGATAAGACAGGTGTAGAGGGATATGGGCCAAATGCAGGCAGGTGGGCCTATGTAGATGGGACATGTTGGCTGGTGTGGGCAAGTTGGGCCGCAGGGCCTGTTTCGACATTGTAAGAATCTATGACTATGATAGCAACAAAAAAAAATAGTTAGTGCAAAAACACAAATAGGAAGAAAAACAAGACCTTGGTAGTGCAAACGGTTAACCATGGTGTTTCTATGTTGAGGTAGATTGGTTCAAGAACCTGGTTGTTGCAGGATAATAGCTGTTCCTTAACTTCAGGCTTCTGTACCTCCTGTCCCATGGTAGCAGGGATAAGAGGGCATGGTTAGAATGGTGGGAAGCCTTGAGGATAGATGCCACCTTCTGAAGAAGGGTTCGACCCGAAACAGCACCGATTCCTTCTCTCCAGAGATGCTGCTTGTCCCGCTGAGTTACTCCAGCATTTTGTGTCTGCAGCCTTCTTACGGCAGCGCTTGACTTTGATGCTTTTGTTGGAGGGAGGGGAGGGCTGCAGTTGTAATGGATGCAATGACCAGTTTAAATCTACCACCATTAGCAGCCTCATGCTTTCCCTGTATATTGGCTGCTATCGACCGGCTCGGCCTGCGAACCGACATCCCTCTCCTTGCCCGACCGCCTCTGTGTCCCGAGAGTGCCTCCTGCAGCCTGCGACCTTGCAGGCTCTCCTATCCTCTCCTACCGGCCCACTTCATCATCGTCGCCAGCAGTTCCCTCCTCCTGTACTCTCTGTGTAGGACGTGCCTTACATTTGGCCTTCCTTCTCAGTTGCTGCATTTATTCCCTCAACACAGGAAAAGACTACAAAAAGTAGTAAACACTGCCCAGTCCATCATCGGCTCTGACCTTCCTTCCATCGAGGGGATTTATCGCAGTCGCTGCCTCAAAAAGGCTGGCAGCATCATCAAGGACCCACACCACCCTAGCCACACACTCATCTCCCTGCTACCTTTGGGTATAAGGTACAGGAGCCTGAAGACTGCAACAACCCGGTTTAGGAATAGCTACTTCCCCACAGCCATCAGGCTATTAAACCTGGCTCGGAACTCTGAACATTAATATCCCTCCATCTGTTATTTGCACTTTATTAATTTATTAATTCATGGGTGTATTTACGTATAGAATTGTAGTCAATGCCTTCTATGTTCTGTTGTGCTATGCAAAGAAAGATTTTCATTGTCCTGTCAGGGACACATGACAATAAACTCTTTTGACTCTTTGACTCTTGACTTTAATCCCATTATGTTTTTCTTATCGCTTGCAGATCAATCACAGAGTGGGCAAGGAAACCCAGGGAAGTTCTGGACCTTGACATTACCAGGAAGTGTACCTATTTATACCTGCTTTGATCCTTAGACAGAGTTACCGTTTAAGTACAAACATAAAACCTTTTGAAAGTTCCTCCAGCAATATGACACGCTTAGTTACTCCAGCCTTTTGTGTCTATCACTGGTTTAAACCAGCATCTGCAGTTCCTTCCTACATCTCTCATAAAGTTAGTTATCTCCATTTCAAATTTATAAGCACATAGTTTGGAAATGTATTAAAAAAAACTTTGGAATTGTATTTAAAAAAATGTAATTTTCCAAATGGTTCCTTTGGCAGTGAATTAGAAAAAAATCAGCGTTATTTGATTAATTTTTGATTAATTAAATATTTTTGAACTAACTACATCTCACAAATACCTTTTTACAGACGTGACGCTGTGAGCTATTCAAACAGATCAATATGCTTCTCCATACCACATATACTGGACGCAACGGGAAGAATTTCCGTGGGAAGCTGGCTCCTAAATCTGCCTTGCTGGCAAATCCCAGCTGAAATGAAGTTGGATTATAATTATGTCAAACGGTTTAAAACAATCTCGAACTCTGGTAAAACTTCTGAGTAAGTAACTGCTTCATATTCACTCGATTATAGCAAGAATATTGTTCTATTAGTTTGCAGAGTGTACATTTAATCCATATTTATCTGAATGCAATGTAATGTCACGTAGCCACATTGATTCAGTGCAGTCATCGTTGAGGAAGCAATGTATAAACTCTAATCACCGGCTGATAATATAATCCCACTGGCGGGCGTATCAGGGAATAATTTTGAAGGAATGCCAAGTTGTCAATCATGAAAGACTTGGTTAGAGTGGAAGTAGAAATATAGAAACATAGAAATTAGGTGCAGGAGCAGGCCATTCTGCCCTTCGAGCCTGTACCGCCATTCAATAAGATCATCCAACTCAGTATCCCGTACCTGCCTTCTTTCATACCCTCTGATCCCCTTAGCCACAAGGGCCACATCTAACTCCCTCTTAAATATAGCCAATGAACTGGCCTCAACTACCCTCTGTGGCAGAGAGTTCCAGAGACTCACCACTCTCTGTGTGAAAAAAGTCTTTCTCATCTCAGTCTTAAAGGATTTCCCCCTTATCCTTAAGCTGTAACCCATTGTCCTGGACTTCCCCAACATCGGGAACAATCTTCCTGCATCTAGCCTGTCCAACCCCTTAAGAATTTTGTAAGTATCTGTAAGATCCCCTCTCAATCTCCTAAATTCTAGAGAGTATAAGCCGAGTCTATCCAATCTTTCTTCATAAGACAGTCCTGACGTCCCAGGATTCAGTCTGGTTCCCTGGAATCAGTCTGGTTCCCAGGAATCAGAGATGATGTTTCCACTTGTGGGAGAGTCTAGGACTAGAGGTCATAGCCTCAGAATTAAAGGACGTTCCTTAAGGAAGGAGATGAGGAGGAATTTCTTTAATCAGAGGGTGGTGAATCTGTGGAATTCTTTGCCACAGAAGGCGGTGAAAGCCAAGTCAATGAATATTTTTAAGGCAGAGATAGAGAGATTCTTAATTTGTATGGGTGTCAGGGGTTATGGGGAGAAGGCAGGAGAATGGGGTTAGATCAGCCATGATTGAATGGTGGAGTAGACTTGATGGGCCGAATGGCCTAATTCTGCTCCTATCTCTTATAATCTTATAAATCAGTTGAATGGGAAGATTGGGAGTGACGAGGGATAAAGATCTGTTTACGCTTGAGATTGACTGGTTCTAGATAAAGGCAGAGAAAGTGTTAAGTATAATAATTTTCAGGAGTGGCCAGATGGGAAAATATAGTGGTCGCAAATAAATTCCATGTTGGCAGCAGTGAATACATTGAATTATATTGTGTAGGAAGGAACTGCAGATGCTGGTTTACACCGAAGATAGACGCAAAATGCCGGAGTAACTCAGCGGGACAGGCAGCATCTCTGGAGAGAAGGAATAGGTTCGAGTCTGAGGGGACCGAGGGGAAGTGGTCGAGTCCCTGAGTCGGGGCAGAGGGAAACGGAGTGATGTTGTATCCCATTTCTGAAACTTGGGATGCAGTCTGACAATGGGATGCAGCCTGATTCATGTGATCTGCTGGCCTGGTTTGATTGCCACTGTGGAGCAAGGGGACATTTTATAGTTTATTTTATACCTTGTTGTGTTATATGGATTTCTACACTTCATTTTTTTCCCTGTACCAGAAAATTGCCTGAGGTAATTAAGATGTGAAACAAATTTTCCCACCTCTCCTTGACCTGCCCATCAAAACAATTCCAAGTAGGAGCTTCCGTTCTCAGTAATGAGTGAGTTTTCAGTGTTTTCAGTTGATACATTTGCAATGCTATGGGGGAAAAAAACGAATTAGTATTTTTGCCACTGTCCCAAAGAGCAATAGGATGCATGACTGCTTTGCAACATTCTATGTTTCTGCAATGTATAGACTGTGGACATGTCTCCTGTGTTATGGATGTTTTATCTATAATTTTAGAGATACAGCATGAAAACAGGCCCTTTGCTCTACCGAGTCCATCCCGACCATCGGTGGCCTGTTCAGGCTAGTTCTGTGCAATCCCACTTTCTCAACCACTTCCTACACATTAGGGGTAGTTTACAATTAACCTACAAGCCCACGATATCATTGGGATATGGGGGGGGAAACCAGAGCACCAGGAGGAAACCCACACGGTCACACAGAGAATGTGCAAACTCCACACGGACAGCACCCAAAGTCAGGATCAGGACCGAGTGTGTAGAGGGAAGGGAGCCAGCATGAAGGTGGGTGGAACCAGATGAAGTAGGGGATGATGAGTAGAAGGGGGCAGGTGGAAGGAGGGGAGGGGAGAGGTAGAGACAAAGGATTGAAGGTGATAAGTGGAACCAAACAGTGGAGGGATGATGAGCAGATGAAACCGGATTGGGGTGAGGACAGGAAGGGAGACAAAACCAAAGTGGACAGGTGTGTGCGTGAAGATTCCACTGGAGCACCCGAGACCCGGGTTCGATCCTGACTACAGGTGCTGTCTGTACGGAGTTTGTACGTTCTTCCCGTGACCGTGTGGGTTTTCTCCAAGATCTTCAGTGTTATCCCACATTCCATAGACGTACAGGTTTGTAGGTTAATTGGCTGGTACAAGTATAAATTGTAAATTGCCCCTAGTGCGTGTGTGGGACAGCGTTAATGTGCGGGGATCGTTGGTCAGTTCGGAGTCGGTGGGCCGAAGAACCAGTTTCTGCGCTGTATCTCTAAACAAAACGTAGCTAAACACCAACCCGCAAAATCTGTTGTAGAGGAGTCAATTTCCCTTCGGAATCAGAGCTGCAAATCAGGAATTCATTGGAGCAGAGAAGTAAGAAGTAGGTTTTGGTGAGACCACACCTGGAGTATTGCGTACAGTTTTGGTCTCCAACTCAGAGGAAAGACATTCTTGCCATAGAGGGGGTACAGAGAAGGTTCACCAGACTGATTCCCGGGATGTCAGGACTTTCATATGAGGAAAGACTGGATAGACTCGGCTTGTACTCGCTAGAATTTAGAAGATTGAGGGGAGATCTCATAGAAACTTACAAAATTATTTGATGCAGGAAGATTGTTCCCGATGTTGGGGAGGTCCAGAACAGGGGGTCAAGGATAAGGGGGAATTCCTTTAGGACCGAGATGAGGAAAACATTTTTTTCACACAGAGAGTGGTGAGTCTCTGGAATTTCATTTCGGAGTCACGTGAGTGACTTCGTGAAGAGCCCGCCGGCGCGCATGCTCGACATATCGTCGTACCGCGTTGCTGCGACGGCTGGCGGTGGAGCGCGCTCCTCGCCAGCCCTTCAGAAGGGGCCACGGAGGTAAGTATCCTACCTTTAGTTGGTGGTCCTTGTTGTTGGTTTTGTCTTGCAGCAAGGACATGGATGGGAGTTCCAAGGGCCGGAGGGCGTCAGGACAAGTTCGCCGGTCAACAGTTCCGGGGCCTTTACCATCGGCAGTACCTGCAACGCAGGCCGGGACTCAGGCGGAGATGTGGGTAAGCCCTGTGTTTACAGGTCCTGATCCGCCAGCACACCACAGCTCGGAGGAGTTCGACGAGGAGGAGTGTGGTGTGCCGCCAGAGCAGGGGGACCCTGCCATGGCAGTCAGGTCGTCAGCGGGCTCGCTGGCGACCTCGAGCTGGGTGCGTGCGGCTGCACGGCCCGTTCCACTCAGCCCTCCGAGTAGGGGAAGGGCAGGAGCCCAGAAGCCTAACCCTGCCAGGGCTAAGGCATTGACTGACACGGAGGAGCGGTCAGGTTCCAGGGCGAGACCCGGGGCGGCTGTGAGGTCCAGCCGGCACACCCCGACTCTCGACGCCGGGACGGGTCGGTTGAGTCGGGTCTCGTCACGGTCGCCGAGCCCCCCATGGATGGGTGGGCGAGACCATGCGTCGGCAAAGTCCACGATGTGGGCAGCCGGCAAGCCTGCGCGGGCTTCAGGCAGCCATGCTTCGGCTGGGGCCAACACCACGCCGCAAGTGCCCTTAGTGGCAGCGGCTTCAGCTCCCGCTAAACGGAGGCGGTTGAACACGCCCGCGCGGGAATCGCGCAGTTTCGCCTCGGCGGCTGTTAGCAACAACTACCGGCACCGGCAGGGCCTCGATGAGGTGCGGGCCGATGATAGGAGCCCGGTTCTCTTTTCAGAGCCGGAGGACTCCGACCACCTGAGTGTTCAGGGTGAAGGGCGTATTGACCATATGGAGCAGCTGCTGGAGCTCCTGCTTCAACGTCAACTACAGCAGGGCAGCAACAGGCACAGGGCGTCGTCACCAGCCTCTACCATCAGCCTGGAGCAGCAGGAGGAGGAGGTTTTGGTGGATTCCATACCACCTCCGTTGGAGGTGCCAGCGGAGGATCTTCTGGATGTGGCGACCAAATTTGCGGCCCCACATTCATCTGGACTTCCTTTAAACGCAAAGCTGGCAGCCACTGTGGACTTTCTTAACAACCAGCAACTACAGGAAGAAGTCCTCATTCAGGCAATGAGCCGTCACCAGGCTCCATCCAATTGCAACTCCCTCAACGTGCCTGTGGTCAATACGCCGATATGGGGCAACATCAGTGCGGCTATCCGTCAACAAGAGGTAAAATTGCAGCGGATCCTGAAGCTCCTCACGGCCGGTATTACCGCCTTTGCGCTGTCGGTGGACGGGGACGAACTGAATTTGGACCAGGAAGATGCTCTGGCCCTCCTGTGCGCGACCCAGCACGAAATCAACGGGTTTCGCAAAAACAGCATCCGCCCAGCGCCGCCGCCGCCCCGTCAACTCTTTGGGGAGGACCTCTCGAAGAGAGTCAAAGAGCTTGACGAACAAGCCAATACGGTGGGGATCATGCGCTCTCAGAGTGCCCCCACACCGTCAGGCTCAAAAGCTCCATACATTCGCTCACGAGGGTTTGCTAGTACCTCGACGAGGACCCACCCTCAAGCTCCACAACGACAGCAACATCAGACCCAGCACCAGGGGTCTTTTTTAGGACAGGGTCGGCAGAGACCCTGGTGGAAAACGAAGACGCCGCGCCCTCAAGCCAACCCAGCACCTCCACGTCCACCCACACGTGTCAAGGACCGCCGGTAACCACGGAGGTGAGGGGGTCTGGTTCTCTCTTTTCTCTTTGTTTAACTTCACATGTTGGTGGTCGCCTTCGGTTGTTTTTGGGTGCATGGAGTAATTTTACTGATGACGAGTATGTGTTGCAGAATATTCAGGGGCATAAAATTGAGTTTATTAATGGCGACATTCCTCCATCCCAGCACATGCCCGGTCGAACGTTTAAATTAT
Source organism: Raja brachyura (assembly GCA_963514005.1). Next base: position 30,590,415 of record OY740809.1, on the reverse strand, counting down.
CTGCTGCAGAACAGGCAGCAGGCTACAAGGAAATTTTAAGGCTTGAACAGAAGGGAGTGATTGAGAAAGCGGTGCATGAGCCAGTTGAATTTGTTTCGAATATATTCACCAGACCTAAGAAGGATGGAGGTTGTCGTGTCATTATTGATCTAACCCGTTTGAATACTTTTGTAACATATCCTCATTTTAAAATGGATACGTTTGAAACAGCCAAATCATTGATTTCTCATGGTTGCTTTATGGCATGCATCGATTTGAAAGACGCACACTATTCGGTATCCATCCAGAAATACGACAGGAGGTTTTTGAAATTCATCTGGATGGGGCAACTCTGGCAGTACAAGGCTTTGCCTAATGGGCTCACCACAGCCCCGAGATTGTTCACTAAATTAGTGAAACCAATTATGGCTTATTTGATACAGCGACATCATATAGTTATGGCCTATTTAGATGACATCTTAATTGTGGGCCACACCCTGGAATTGGCTGAACAGGGAGTTGCAGCTGCTGTCAATATATTTCAACAATTAGGGTTTATTGTCCATCCAGAGAAATCAAAGTTCTGCCCTGCCCAGGTGATTAATTAACTAGGGTTCACGGTGAACTCTATGAGCATGAGGGTTACCATACCAATTAACAAGATTGAGGAGGTTACCCAGGTGTGTCAAGGTTTAATCCGCACCAATATACCATCGATTCGGCATACAGCTACAGTATTTGGTAAGCTTGTAGCTTTGTTTCCGGCAGCGCGATATGGACCTTTGCATTATCAGAGTTTGCAAAAAGCTAAAATTGCTGCGTTAAAACAGGATGCTGGTCATTATGATCGATCAATGCAGCTGCCGTCCGAAGCGATAAATGAGTTGCAATGGTGGGTGTGCAACATTAGCAGCTCATTCAAGCCTATCAGGGAGGCTAATCCGGTGGTATATTTGCAGACTGATGCAAGCTCCAATGGCTGGGGAGCTACGGATAATTGCTCTAGTTGTGGGGGCAGATGGGACACCCTTGAGTCAACGATGTTGTTGACTCAAGGGATTAACTATTTGGAGTTGCTGGCAGCATTCCACGGACTTCGTGCGTATTGTTCCAAGCTTGTTGAAGCACATGTCCGTCTCCAAATAGACAACACCACAGCAGTGGCATACTTAAACCATATGGGTGGTACCAGGTCAGTTTCGTGTGACAAATTGGCTAACTCAATTTGGCTCTGGTGTGTTCAAAGAGACGTTTGGATTTCAGCTACCTATTTGCCAGGTGAGCTTAATACTGTGGCGGACACCAGGTCACGCAAATTTAATGACAATATTGAATGGATGTTGCATCCTGAGATTTTTGCTAAAGTCACAGCCAAATTTGGTAAACCGGACATTGACCTTTTTGCGTCACGGTTGAACCATCAGGTACCAACCTACGTTTCATGGGAACCAGATCCTGGGGCAATAGCGCTAGATGCATTCTCGCTGGACTGGGGGAATTGGTTTTTCTATGCCTTCCCCCCGTTTTGCCTCATCAGTCGGGTATTGCGTAAGATTCAGGCAGATGCTGCCAAGGGCATCCTTATTATACCCGACTGGCCCACACAGCCTTGGTATCCGGTGGTCTTTGACATGCTCAACGAACCTTGGGTCCTTTTGAAGGGTTGCCCACAATTGGTTACTCACCCTGTCTCAGGGGAGCCACATCCCTGCCATGGCTATTTAAATTGTTGGCTTGCAGGTTTGAACAGGCCGTTAGTCCAATACGGCCTCTCAGCTCGGACCATGGATACCATCGGGGCGTCGTGTCGAGAGTCAACAAGGCGAAGATACCGCTCGTATATTAAGAAGTGGGAAGCCTACTGCAGCCGCTCTCGCATCACGTACGATGACGTGACAATAACCGACGTCCTGGAATTCCTCGCGGGGTTGCACCATGATGAACACTTAAGTTACAGTGCCATCAACAGCGCCAGAAGTGCGCTCTCATTCTAGCTCAATATTGAGGTAGGATCCAACAGGCTAGTGTCCAGACTCATGCGGGGTATATTCAATATGAATCCGCCTACACCACGCTATAATATCACCTGGGATGTCAGGGACGTATTAACCCTGCTCAGGACGTGGTCTCCCATGGAAGGGCTCCAACTGGACCAACTCACCATGAAGCTGGTGATGTTACTAGCGCTGACTTCAGCTCAGAGGGTACAGACACTACACAAACTTCGTGTCGACAGAATGACTTCTACCCCTACAGAAGTAGTCTTTTTCATTGACGAGCTACTAAAGCAGCATAGACCTGGGTGCACAGGGCTGCAGCTGAAGTTCCCGGCATACCCCGCAGATGCTAGGCTATGTTTAGCCTCACATATCCGCCACTATGTCAAGGTGACGGCACGCATCAGAGGAATGGAGAGATACCTGCTGGTCACTCATAAGAGACCTCATCATCGAGTGACAGTCCAGACGATATCCAGGTGGCTTCGAGTCGTCTTGGGTAAGTCAGGTATCGACACTAATGTGTTCAAGTCTCATTCCACCAGGGCTGCATCGACGTCAGCAGCGAGGATTATGGAGGTGCCTATGGACCAAATTCTCGCCACAGCAGGATGGGCTAGTGAAGCTGTGTTCCAGCGTTTTTATAACAAGCCTGTTGCTGCTCCTCTACAGTTCGCAGAAGCCGTGCTGAATGCAGGTCAAGAACGTGGAGATGTCCCCGCATGAGGGTTTTTTGATTTGTTATTAATAACTCTGCTCTTGTTTTGCAGTATGAACTATTGAGCAAGTTTGTTCCTCCCATCCATCCCTGGTAGTGGTGTGTCAGCATGGACGTGGTCCAGGGCGTGTAATCACAGAAGCTTTGAAGTCTTCACGAAGTCACTCACGTGACTCCGAAATGAAATAGTAAGATTGAACGAGAACTTACCAGTTCGAAGGTTGATCTTTATTTTATGAGGAGTCGAAGTGAGGGATTTCGTGCCCTCCTCACCCAACCCTCAATCACCTTAATCTGGTAATCTTAGTCACTTCAATCTTACTATGCGAAGTCATTTCTTTTGTTGGTTTCTGTGATTCCACGCTGCTACTTTGAAGTATGTCGAGCATGCGCGCCGGCGGGCTCTTCACGAAATCCCTCACTTCGACTCCTCATAAAATAAAGATCAACCTTCGAACTGGTAAGTTCTCGTTCAATCTTACTATTCTCTGCCACAGAAGGCAGTTGAGGCCAGTTCATTGGCTATATTTAAGAGGGAGTTAGATGTGGCCCTTGTGGCTAAAGGGATCGGGGGTATGGAGAGAAGGCAGGTACGGGATACTGAGTTGAATGATCAGCCATGATCATATTGAATGATGGTGCAGGCTCGAAGGGCCGAATGGCCTACTCCTGCACCTATTTTCTATGTTTCTATGTTTCTAAGAACATGAGAATTATTTAGTAAAGTAATTGCCAACTGCTGTTCAGATATAACCTGGGGCTTGGTGACCTGTGGTAGAACAAAAGTGCTGGAGAAACTCAGCGGGTGCAGCAGCATCTATGGAGCAAAGGAAATAGGCAATGTTTTGGGTCGAAACCCTTCCTCACACTGTGTTTGTTCCCGGTTCAGCAACATCTCAGCCTTGTTTGTGCTTTCTAATCCTTGCCTGTCCTGTCAACAATATAACAATTCTACTGCTATAACCTTCTGCGATTTGTTCCACTTCTTGTTTGGTGCACACCCTTAATGCCAACTGTCTTAACCATTCGTGGCCAAGTCCTCTGTTACCCTGGAAATCAATCCTCTAACTCTCCCCTTCTTTCTTCTCCTTTCTGATGGCCCTTAAATGTGGTCATGTGATAGGGGCAGAATTAGGCCCTTCAGCCCATCTGGTCTACCCCGCCAATCAATCATGGCTGATCTATCTCTCCCTCCTAACCCCATTCTCCTGCCTTCTCCCCATGACCCCATGACACTAATCTAGAATCTATCCATCTAACTCTGGCTTAAATCTCCATTTTGTGGAAATCGCAGTCCCTTTTATCTCCTGAAGTGAATGGAGCTTAATTTTGTTTTTTAAATGATATCACAGCAGACTGGAAACCTTTGGTATTACGACAAAAGTGCAAATTGCTGTTTTGCAAACTTGAAAGCAATGCTGTTGAAATTAGGAAAAATTCATGATGGATTGGTTTGCAATTTGCATGGCCTCCCTGCTGGCTACAATGTTTCCAGCACAATTCATCATGAAACGCTATCTGGCTGGGCCCCAAGATGCTTATTCTAATGACAAAAAGCTCTATGCGAAAAAACATGATCAATTAACATGGGTATTAAAAAAAAATCTATGTATTAAAGCTCAATTAGACAACTAAGCATGCAATCTTTTTTTCAAAACATATCAAAACGCTCGACAATATATGTTAAAACTTGTCCATTCTCCTCTCTTCATGTCATCCCTCGATGTTAACATTGTTTTCTTTGGAGGTCTTGCTCCTGAATTACATCCATAATTTCAAGCTGCCTCTACTGAGAGTTTTGGAATAATCAGCTTCAGTTTTGTTTTGTTTGGAGATACAGTGCGGAGACAGGCCCTTCAGCCCACCAGGTCCGTGCCGACCAGCGATCCCCACACATTAACACCACCCTACACATACTGAGGGACAATTTCCATGTATACCAAGCCAATTCATCTACAAATCTGCACGTTTTTGGAGCGTGGGAGGATAGGGAAGATCTTGGAGAAAACCCACGCAGGTCACGGGGAGAACGTACAAACTCCTTACAGACAGGACCCAGGGCCGGACTTACGTATAAGCTTCACAAGCTTAAGCTTCGGGCTTCGAGATTGAGGGGGGCCTCGCCAGCACCCGCAGTCGGGATCGAACCCGGGTTTCCGCCATTGCAAGCGCTGTAAGGCAGTAACTCTACCGCTGCGCCATCGTGCCATCCAGATTGACTGCATTTCTGTGTGTGGGGATTAAAACACGTCAAGGTCAGACTGCGGGGCCTAGATATTACTCTAAACACCTTTTTTTAAATGTAAAATCCAAATTGTGTTTAGATGAAGTATTTAATAATCATCCAAATTCAGAAAAATTTATAGCTTATATATATAATCTTATTTTGGATAGGGAGAATCCAACAACAGAAATATACCGTCAAGCATGGGAAAATGAAATTGGTTTATCTATAACAAAAGAATCTTGGGAAGAAAGTTTACAACGCATACATCGCTGTTCATTAAACGCGAGGCATACATTGATACAATTTAAAGTTTTATATAGGTTACATTATTCAAAAACCAAATTAAATAGAATTTTTCCTAATGTCTCTCCTATTTGTGATAAATGTCAGAATTTAGAGGCTAATTTAATACATAGTTTTGTAACGTGTTCAAAATTTAGTTATTATTGGACAGAAATCTTTAGAGTTATATCTGAAGTTCTTAGAGTTAAACTGGATCCAGAACCAAAGTTAATAATATTAGGAATTCCGGATTCACAATGCGTATTAACAGTAAATCAAAGAATTTTCTTAGATTACTGTTTGATAATAGGGAAAAAAATAATATTGAAATTTTGGAAGGGAACATTAACCCCCATAATTAAAATGTGGACAGCAGAGATGTTGGAGACTTTGTATTTGGAAAGAATCAGATTTGTCCTAATGGACAAATGTGAAATCTTTGAACAAATATGGTCTCCATATATACAATATTTGAAGGGCTAGCTGTTCTTGGCATTACTACTCAATGGGTACTAGACAGGATTTGACGAAAAAAATATGGATTTTCTAATTGGGTTTTGTGTACATGTCTCCGCAATACGACGTTATAATTACAATACATTTTGTTGTTTCTATCTTAAATATTAATATTATACGATATATTGTTCATAAAGGGGAATTATATATATATACTGAATAGATATACACTAAGTAGTGTTTGTTTTCTTTTTCTTTTTTTTTTTTTCTTTGACTTTTTATCTTTTTTTATTATTCAAACACAATCATTTTCTTTCTTTTTTTTTTCGATTTAAAGTCTATTCCTTTTTTCTTATTCTTTCTTTATTTCTAAAAAACAGAAGATAATAATAGCGAATATGATAGTTGTACATTTACTGAATTACGTTGGTATTTGTAAATTTGTTTTACTACTTGGAAATTACTACATCTAATAAAAATATTATTAAAAAAAAAAAAAAAAAAAAAAAAAAAATCCAAATTGTGGGTTTTTGTGCACCCGTTTGCGAAAGGTCTGTCAAATCTTCAAATGCAAAGTTTAAAAAATAGCGTTGTTAAGATTTTCCGTGCAATTCCACACTGAAAGAGCCGTTATACAAAATATGTTACATTTCTTACTGATACAAGGGAGGATTGTTATCAATGGATAGTTGCTTCAAAATGTGTAGGAAGGAACTGCAGGTGCTGGTTTATATTGAAGATAGACGCAAACTGCTGGAGTAACACAGCGGGTCAGGCAGCACCCTCTGGAGGAAAAGAATAGGTGATGTTTGGGGTTGAAACAGTATTTTGTGTCTATATAATTAATGATACAATGCGATATGATAGAACCTCATTTATCCCTGGAGGAAAATTGGTCTGCCAACAGTCATAAAACACAAGATACATGGTGAGGGGGGAGGGGGGGGGGAGGGATGATGGTGCTACTGGCTTCAGTGTGGCACTGTCCACAGTTGTGCTGCAAATCTTCACAGGGGACACAGTTGGTAAATCTTTGCAGTCAACTCTTAAAGAGATAAGACAGCTATTGGTGTGCTGGCCTGTATAAATCAGAGCATTAAGTATAGAAGTTGGGATGTAATGTTAAAATTGTACAAGGCATTGGTGAGGCCAATTCTGGAATATGGTGTACAATTCTGGTCGCCAAATTATAGGAAAGATGTCAATAAAATAGAGAGAGTACAGAAGAGATTTACTAGAATCTGAAGAAGGGTCTCGACCCGAAACGTCGCCTATCTCCTTCGCTCCTTAGATGCTGCTGCACCTGCTGAGTTTCTCCAGCTTTTTGTGTAACCCTCGATTCTCCAGCATCTGCAGTTCCTTCTTTAACAGATTTACTAGAATGTTGCCTGGGTTTCAGCAACTAAGTTACAGAGAGAGGTTGAACAAGATAAGTCTTTATTCTTTGGAGCGCAGAAGGTTAAGGGGGGACTTGATTGAGGTCTTTAAAATTATGAGAGGGATAGACAGAGTCGACATTAATAAGCTTTTTCCATTGAGAGTAAGGAAGATTCAAACAAGAGGACATGATTTGAGAATTAAGGGACAAATGTTTAGGGGCAACATGAGGGGGAACTTCTTTACTCAGAGAGTGGTAGCTGTGTCAAATGAGCTTCCAGTGGAAGTGGTGGAGGCAGGTTCGTTTTTATAATTTAAAAATAAATTGGACAGGTATATGGACAGGAAAGGAATGGAGGGTTATGGTCTGAGTGCAGGTAGATGGGACTAGGTGAGAGTAAGTGTTCGGCATGGACTAGAAGGGCCGAGATGGCTTGTTTCCTTGCTGTAATTGGTAGATGGTTATATGGTTATATTAGATGTTATACGAAATATGTTGCATTCTTACTGATGCAAGGGAAGATTGTTATCAATGGATGGTTGCTTCAGCTATAGAGGTCGGGTTGGGAAGTGGAAGATTGCTTCCAGGGACTAGAGGACAGTCTGATGAATGACAGTGCCCAATGAAGCCATGGTCCTGTGCGTGAGGATCACAGTGACCACCTAGCGTTTCAGACTGTTGCTGAGCAGGTCTCCGCAAGTGCAATTCCTTAATGCCTTTAGCGTGCTGAAACATACATTGCAGTTTGCTTGATCCACTGTGTTCTTCCAGCAATTTGTTTTTACTCAATATTCCATCATCTTCTGTCTCTATCCATCCGCCTCTGCTTTCAAAGCATTCAAAATCTCCAGTTTCATTTTCTTTAAACAAGGGTTCCAAAGATCCATCATCCTGTGAAATAAAAATAATTAACTCTTCCTTGTCTTAGCTGGGTGGCCCGCTATTGTTAGACAGTGATTCTATATTCTAGATCACACGAGAGGAAACACCCGCTCCAAATCAAACTTGCCAAGATCCCCTCAGGATCTTACATGTTTCATCCAAGCCACCTCTCATTCCTCTCAAGAAGATATAGACACAAAATGCTGGAGAAACTCAGCGGGACAGGCAGCAACTCTGGAGAGAAGGAATGGGTGATGTTTTGGGTCGAGACCCTTCTTCTCATTCTACTCATTCTTCTCATCTCGGCAGATTCAAATTCAGTCATTGCAAACTTTTCTCATAAGACAAACCATCTGATTCTAGTGTGCCTTCGCTGAACCGCTGAGGCATTAATGAGGTCTGAAGAAGGATCTCGATCCGAAACGTCGCCCATTCCTTCTATCCAGAGATGCTGCCTGGCCCACTGAGTTACTCCAGCATTTTGCGTCTATCTTCGGTTCAAACCAGGATCTGCGGTTTTTTCTTACAACACGAGGCATTCATCTTCTTCCTTAAACAAGGAGTAGATGTGTTCTCACCAGGGGCCAGTAAATCTAAAGTACAATCTCTTTACTTTGGATCATGTTCTCCTGGCAATAAGCTGTAACACTCTATCAGCTTTCGTAATTACTTGCTGTACCCCCACACTGGTCTCTTGTGAATCATTCACTGGATCACCGAGATCCTTTGGCTTCTTGGAGCTCTCTTCAGTTAATGAGCTTCTGTTTTTATTTTTTCTGCAAAATGGGCAAGTTCATATTTACTCACATTGTACTCAATTTTCCAGATCTTTACCCACATACTTAAACCTTACATCCCTTTTTATCCTTCTTATTTTATTTCTTCACAACATATAATTAAAAATAGGGGATAGAGTCAGGGGATATGGGGAGAAGGCAGGAACGGGGTACTGATTAGGGATGATCAGCCATGATCACATTGAATGGCGGTGCTGGCTTGAAGGGCCGATTGGCCTACTCCTGCACCTATTGTCTATTATCTATTGTCTACCCATCTTCATGTCGTCAGCAAATTTACCAACTAAACCTTTGGTGTCTTCATTCGAGTGAGTCATTTATATAGACTGGAGAACATTTATAAAATGAACATTTATGCAACTTACAAAATTCTTAAGGGGTTGGACAGGCTAGATGCAAGATTGTTCCCGATGTTGGGGAGGTCCAGGACAAGGGGTCACAGCTTAAGGATAAGGGGGAAATCCTTTAGGACCGAGATGAGAAGGACTTTTTTCACACAGAGAGTGGTGGGTCTCTGGAACTCTCTACCACGGATGGTAGTCGAGGCCAGTTCATTGGCTATATTTAAGAGGGAGTTAGATGTGGCCCTTGTGGCTAAGGGGATCAGAGGGTATGGAGAGAAGGCAGGTACGGGATACTGAGTTGGATGATCAGCCATGATCATATTGAATGGCGGTGCAGGCTCGAAGGGCCGAATGGCTCACTCCTGCACCTAATTTCTATGTTTCTATGTTTCTATGTCTCAACACACAGCTCATTACATCTTGTCCACCAGAAAAAAAAGCCCTCAGGTTAACTACTGTAGCTATGGTAAACATAATCTGCATAATCAAAGATTTGACCCACATCAGTCATCCATTCTTCTCGGTGCCCTGGTCCTGCAATAGGTATAGAAGCTTGAACGCAACAGCTTGTCCTGTCTGTAAGGAGGCTTCAGAATGGTATTTTCTTAAGTTAGGCTACTGTCCAATTCACCTCTACCCCATTGACGATGTTGGTTAGCTCGCAACAAAAGCTTTTCACTGTACCTTACAACATGAGGCATGTCAATAAACTAAACTGAACTGTCTGTGGAAATCTAGCACTATAATGCGCTACAATGCTGAGAACTGTATTCGGCGCTCCGTATCTTCCCCTTTGCTTCATCTATTGTTCTTGAGTTTGACTTAATTGTATGTGTATACTGTAAGTGGTATATCTGTTTGGATAGTATACAAAACAAAGCTTTTCATTGTACTTTGGCACATGTGACAATAAGAAACCTAAACTTAAAAGAGCAGTAATGAAGACTCCTAAAGGCCAAATTGCCCACCTGGTACCAAGGGTAAGAATTCACCTTGGGGCAGGAGGCAAACATTCTCATTGTCCATTTCTAATCTTGGCTACTTTGGTAGTAGAATATAAAGTCGTAGGTTCGATCCTGACCACGGGTGCTGTCTGTATGGAGTTTGTACGTTCTCCCCATGACCTGCGTGGGTTTTCTGCGAGATCTTCGGTTTGCTCCCACACCCCAAAGAGGTACAGACTTGTTGGTTAATTGGCTCGGCATGAATGTACAATGTAAAATTGTCCCTAGTGGGTATAGGTATGAGTTAGTGTGTGGAGCTCGCTGGTCAGTGTGGACTCGGTGGGCCGGAGGGCCTGTTTCCGCGCTGTATCTCGAAACTAAATCAAAAAATATCTTGGCTTTGCATTGGTAAATAACAGGAACCAAATCTTCTTGTTAATTATTGACACAGGTTATCCCTTTTCCCATTGTTTTTGACAATTATCTGCTCGTTACTGAACTTCCTGCTCAGGGAAGCAGTTATTGTCATTAACTACTCTACAACATACTCATGTAATTTTGAATACCTATTTCAAACTTTCCCATAAACTTCTCCGCTCTGAGAAGAATGACTTGTTTTTATAGGAAACCTGAACCCATATGCTTGGTACCATTCTATTGTTTTCTTCTTTAGCCATTCCAATGCTTTGACATTCTTCCAAAAATATGATCCTCAGAAATGAGCTTGGGCTGGGATTTAAGTGCTTATCTCCTGGCTCTTTGTATTCTATGCCTCCCATTTTAAGGTGTAGAAGCGTGAAAATGAACACCACCAGATTCAGGGACAGTTTCTACTCAGCTGTTTTCAAGAGAGTTGGATTTAGCTCTTGGAGCTAAGGGAATCAAGGGATATGGGGAAAAAGCCGGAATGGGTAACTGATCTTGGATGATCTGCCATGATCATATTGAATGGCGGTGCTGGCTTGAAGGGCCGAATGGCCTATCCTGCACCTATTTTCTATGTTTCTATGTTTCTGTCAGGCAACTGAACCATCCTACCATAACCGGAGACCAGTCCTGACCCTTGGAATCTCCTTCATCTGACTTTGCTGGCTTTACCTTGCACTAAACATTATTCCCTTATTGTGTACCTATGACACTGTGAATGGCCCGATTGTAATCATGTATTGTCTTTCTGCTGACTGGTTAGCACTGTCTACTCAGCCATTCAATCATGGCTGATCTCTGCCTGCTTAACCCCTTTTTCCTGCCTTCTCTCCATAACCCTTGCACCCTTTCTAATCAAGCCTATATCTTCTAATCAAGTCTATATGCACTAATCGGGTGCCATGCCAGGATTGCGGAGACGGGACTGGACATTGAAAATGGAGTCAAAACCTGACGGCTCTTGCAGCGGTCTCAGTGGACTAATTCTGTTCACTTTGTTAATCGGGGATTGTGCAATACTTGACTGTGCATTTGTACATGTGACAATAACGCACCATTGGACCATTAAACCATTGTACATTGTGCAGTGTGTTGGAAGGAACTGCAGATGTGGTTTAAACTGAAGATAGACGCAAAAAGTAACGAGCCTGTCCCACTTGGCCGTCATTTGCGTGTAATTTACGCGACACAATTTACGCGTCACGACGCACGACATGCGCATCGTGACATGCACTTGATGCACACATGGTGCGTGGTGACATAGGCAGTGACGTACGGTCACGCGCGGATCCCAGGATTTTGGGATGTACAGAATCTTCGCGTGCCATCTGCGTGACACGCAAATGATGGCCAAGTGGGACAGGCCCTTAACTCAGTGGGTTAGACAGCATCTCTGGAGAGAGGGAATAGATGAGTCCCCTGACTCTCAGTCTGAAGGAGGTTCTCGACCCGAAACATCGCCTTTTCTTTTTCTCCAGAGAAACCATTGTGACGGTTAGGTTCATGAATGTAATTGGAACTCTTGCAATTTTAGCCAGAGGTTGAGTGTGAGGAAAGATGTGGTCAGTGACTTTATAGTCAGTAATGATCTTAATAACAAGTTTACTGCAGTCGAATCCTGGTGACCAGTTATAAAGTGGTATTGAAGCCTTCTATGTGCATAGGAGTTGGGGAGGAGTTTGATCTTCAGAAGATAGACACGAAAAGCACCGATTAGTTTCCTCCAGAGAGGCTGAGTTAAGGGCCTGTCCCATTTTCATGACCTAATTAACAACCTTTTTTGCTTGTGGACATTTTTCATCAGGCTAGAAAAACGCCCCAACCTACTTGATGCCACGAGTACCTACGATTAGCATCACAACCTACCTACGATGTACCTACGACCTACCTACGACCTCCTACGACCTCGTGACGACAGGCCATTTATTCCAGCTTTTTGTGTCTATCTCCGATCTTCAAAAGGAAGTTTTAAAATAATTCTTCATTGGGGATCCTCTATCTTCCGTTGTGGTGAGATCATTCCTCTCCTTTCTCCCCCTCACCTCCTGCCCCCCTCTCCCCCCCATTCCCCCACCCCCCACACACACACACAACCCCCATCATCTCTTCACATAATGTTCATCTAATTCCGATGTTTTAAACAATGTCATTAAATTAGACAAAGCGATCGTTCATCTTGTTGGCGTTTGAGTGAGTGGTGCCCTTCTGGGGGCCACATTTCCTACATCGCAGTGTCAGAAACAAGAAATTATTTCATTTGCTGTTCAGAGATTTGGGAGGCCCGTAGGCTGTGGAAGGCCCTGAATAAATGTATTTTCTGTCTGGTGGAGTTTTTTTTCTTACCTCCACTCTGTTCTTTTAAACAATGGCAGAATCAAACAAAGCTGGGGACCTCAAAAACCCCATCCCTCCCCCCCCCCCCCCACCTCCCCTTCCCCCCCCTCCCCTCACCCCCTCAGTGAAAGATTAATTACCATGTCACCATACAACAATGCAATTACCCAGAGCTGTTCAAGTCCGAGAAATAGCTTAGCGATCTTCATATCAGTTCAGATATATATTTAAACAATAACTTGACAAAATGAAAAGGCACGTATTGATTTAGCTGGCTGTACTTTAAAACCAGACATAGCAAATAGGAGAGTGGGACAAGCAGGCCGAGCACACACACGAAGGATGACATTCTCAACCAGTCGTGAACAGAACGATCAATTTGAGTTTATTATGCAAGTTGCTCCATGGTTTCACCGTTCCCTCCTCTGTGGTGCTGTGTGGCCTGTTCACGGGAGCTCGCAATATGTTTGGTTTCACAGAGCGACGTGGAACGATGGCGGTTTGGACTAAGAGTGAAGGATATATGGAATCATATGATTTACAGCATCGAAGGAGGCTTTCTATTCTTGTCTCCAGTCCTGGTTCTCTAACTAGTGTGATTAATTTCCCTGTCCTTTCCCTGTATCCGTTCACTTATCTCCATTTTTAATAACCTTTGTGAATTGAACATTCACTTCCAAACGATGCTGCTGCACTCTCTGTCCCAATGCCTACTTGTGGTACAAATCACTGCTTGAAAGTAAATCCCTTCTATCGGTCTCCTTTCTTTCTCTCAATGTGTGCCTGATGTACCAGATAGAAGAATTTTCCAGCATTTACTAAGCGGGTGCTTCTAATTCTGTAGGCATCGATTTGATGATTAAATAAAGATACAAAGTGCTGGAGTAACTCAGCAGGCCAGGCAACATCCCTGGAGGATATGGACTGGTGAGTTTTTGGGTCGGGACCCTTCTTTGGACTTTCTTCAGAAAGTGGGCGGCACGGTGGCGCGGTGGTAGAGCTACTGCCTCACAGCGCCCGAGACCCGGGTTCGATCCTGACTACGGGAGCTGCCTGTGCAGACTTTGTACGTTCTGCCCATGGGTTTTCTCCGAGATCTTCGGTCTCCTCCCACACTTCAAAGACATACAGGTATTTGTGTAAATTGGCTCGGTATTTGTGTAAATTGTCCCTAGTGTGTGTAACATAATGTTAGTGTGCGGGGTAAGGTGGGCCTGTTTCTGCGCCAAATCTCTAAACTATACTAAACTAAACTAAACTTGCACGGTGGAGCAGCCGGTAAAGCTGCTGCCTCACGGTGTCAGAGACCTAACTTCAATCCTGACCTCGGGTGCTGCCTGTGTGGAGTTTGCACGTTCTCCCTGTGATCACAGAGTTTTCCTCTGGGTGCTCCAGTTTGCTCCCACACTTCAAAGACATACAGGTTTGTAGGTTAATTGGCTTGGTGTAAGTGTAAACATTGTCCCTAGTGGTGTTAAACTGTGTGTAGGATCGCTGGTCGGTGCGGACTCGGTGGGCAAAGGGCCTGTTTCCGCGCTGTATCTAAAATAAACTAAATTTAAAATAAGATGGGTTGATAAAACATATCAATGGCTGCTGACATGATTAGAAAAAAGAGGGATGCTTCACATGGAAGAGTCAATAGCCAAGTCAAGAGTCTTTAATTGTCATCAATGCTGTAGATTGATGTTGCATGTTAATCATTCACACACCAGCCAGCATCTCTAACTCCACCCCACTGTAATACTGATACTAATACTATTGCTCTGCACCAACAGTTGGGGCAGCCAGGAGGTGTTGATAACTAACCTTCCTTCTTGCTGTTAAGTTTTAGGGCTGATTAAAGATGTGTTTGAATCATATACTGAGTCTGGAGGTCATTTACATGGTGTCAGAAGTGTCTCGCTGTCTCGTAGCAAGAAGTTGAGATTAGACCTGGAGCTAGGCAAATTCTTCCCACGGGCCCGACTTGCTGCCCAACATACAGAGGCAAAGTGATTTAACTTTTTACAGTAATTGCATGACTTACCAAAAGCGGGGCAAGCTGATTGTCTGCTGTGTGAGTAGTTGCAATTTGGGCATTTCTTCTGAGGATCACCAAGAGCCACCTGACTGGCTTGGGTCATAAATCGCCTGTTATCTGTGTTGGTTCGCTGCCTAGCGAAGCCCGTCAGATTGATGGTTTTGGTTTCATGCGAACTGTCTATAAGGTCAATGAATTCCGCTGTCCTGCATGCATGTGCAGATTCCTCCAGTGTCAAATCTGGCCGTCTCAGAAACTCTGATCTGAGCTTTAGGTCAGTAATGCCATTCACTAAAATGTCTCTTGTTAACTGATCAGTCAGCTGATCGACCGGCATAATTTGGAATTGGCTGCGCTGGGCTAAATACATTAAGTCTGAGACTACTCGTTCACCAGGGAGTTGACGGCGAGAGAAAAACCTAGCCCTGTCCAAAATGTGATTTGAGGGCAGGTCACAGATCTGGCTAAATTTCCGCATCAGAACATTCTCATTCTCCAATTCCAGCTCGAACCTGACCACGAACATACTCCAATTAACTCACAAGAGGACCGAACTGTTTACGCATTACAGCTTGCTGCTACTAAGAATTATGATCCGACCGTGACAGTGACTGTAAACAACGTTCATTTTGGCACGAAATTAGACACGGGAGCGAAAGTAAATACTATGTAAATCAACCTCTTCAACAAGATAAGAACTAACGAGCCACTGATCAAGGACAAATCCACTCTACATGCGTTTGGAGGGGAGGTTCTGCGGCCTTTGGCCCAAACCAACTTGAAATGTGTGCTGAAAAAAACCACGAGGAATTTGACGTTCTATGTCTTGAATTTTAATTCAGTTACTCTACTTGGCAACCAGGCCAGTCAGGAACTGGGGCTGATCTCCTTTGACAAAACGGTCCACAAGCTGCAAATTTCCCTGGAGCCGCTGAGTGAATTCCCTGATCTTTTCGACAACAACCTGGGCAAGTTGCCTGTGACTTACAAGATTATTATTGACCCCGAAGTGACACCCGTCATCCGACCCCCACACCGATTTTCATTTGCCATGACTGACAGGGTTCACTCTGCAATGAAGGACATGGCCTCCACAGGCATAATTGAAGCAGTCAGCGACCCCACTGACTGGGTCTCAACCATGATTGCCACAGTCAAGAAGGGAAAAAATGAAATCCGTTTGTGCATCAACTCGAAAGAACTGAATACTGCCATTAAGCGCCCACACCATCCTATGAAGACTGTCGAGGATGTTGCAGCAAAGGTCACCTTATTTTCTGTCCTCGATGCAAAGAACTCTTTCTGGCAGATACCACTGGACAAAGAGTCATCAAACCTCACCACATTTGCCACCCCATTCGGCAGATACAAGTTTCTGAGAATGCCATTCGGAATCATCTCTGCCAGTGAAGTCTTCCAAAGAACTATGGAGCTATTATTCGAGGACCTACCTTGTGCCATCATTGTCAACGATATCCTAGTGTATGGCAAAGATGCAATGGAGCACGACCACAATCTCAGGCTCATCTTGGATCGCGCACGCAAGATCAACCTCAAGCTTAATCCTGACAAGTGCAAGTTCCGGGTTCCAGAGGTTTCCTACGTCGGCCACATCTTCACCCCTAAGGGTCTCAAACCCGATCCGAAGAAGGCTACTGCCATCACAGAAATGCCTGCCCCCACAGACGTGAAAGGCCTGCAGCGTTTTCTGGGCATGGTAAACTATCTCGGCAAGTTCATACCGAACCTCAGCGAACTAAGCTCCACACTGCGGGAGCTGACAAAAAAGGACACAGCATGGTCATGGTTCCAGCAACATCAGATTGCTTTCGATATCTTAAAGTCCAAACTGACCAGTGCACCGACTCTAATGTTTTTCGACCTGAAACGTCCGGTGACGATCACCTGCGATGCTTCAAAATTCAGGCTCGGCGCAGCCTGCTTGCAACCATCTGCTGAGGGCACTCTACTACCTGTCTCGTATGCCTCTCGCACCATGACTGACACGGAGCAGCACTACGCGCAAATCGATAAGGAACTGTTGTCCGTCGTTTTTGCTTGCTCCAAATTCCACGACTTCATCTTTGGCAACACCTTCACGGTCGAGACGGACCACCAACCACTGGTGACAATCCTGAACAAGCCCATCCACGCCAGCTCGTTTGCAGCGTATGATAATGCAGCTGCAGCGGTACGATTTCTCTATTACCTACACTAAGGGTAAGGACATGCACGTCGCTGACACTCTCTCCCGTGCACCTCGGATCTTGCGAACAACATCCCTATGAACAGGAAAATTTCACGGTTCTCGGTGTCGACTTCGTCTCCAGCAAGCAACTGCGCACCTTGGCTGCGCACACCGCCACAGACGATACGCTTCAAATCTTCTCCTCCATCATCAAAACAGGCTGGTCAGACAAACAATCCAACACGCCCACAGAGGTGCAGCCTTTCTTCCTGGTCCGTGATGAACTGGTAGTTCAGGATGGGGTTGTCATCAAGGGTCACAAGGTGGTGATACCCTCATCGCTAGAAGACGTATACTTCAAAGAGGCATACAGCGGTCACCCAGGAGCCGACGCCACACTGGCCGGGAATGGCCAGCTACATCCGGGACCGCGTAGCCTCCTGCCCCGCTTGCAACAGCCTTGCGCCTCATCAGCAGCGGCAGCCCCTTCTGCAACAACCTCCACCAGCTCTGCCCTGGACATCGCTGGCGGCGGACATTTTCGAGTGGTGCGGGAAGCACTACCTCATTCTAGTCGACTCCTTTTCTAACTGGTTTGAACTAGACCAACTGACCTCCCTTACATCGGAGATGGTCATCCAGAAGCTGAAGAGACACTTCTCTACCTTTGGTGCTCCCGCCAGCCTGAGAACCGACAACGGTCGGCAGTTCACCAGCCACATGTTCAAGCTTTTCGCAGACCGATGGAACTTCCAGCATGTCACGAGCAGTCCCGAGTATCCACAGAGTAATGGTCTCCCTGAACGCGCTGTCAGAAGCGCCAAACACTTGCTGGAGCGAGCACAGATTTCAAAGTCAGACGTTTATCTCGATCTCCTGAATCTCAGAAATGTCGCCAGGGACGGAACCCTGGGATCGCCGGCACAGCGACTGATGTTGAGATTGACGAGGCCTCCGGTACCCATCGCACAAAAGCAACTGGTCCCTCAGGTGCTGAAGCCCACCACTATCCAGAAACGTCTACAAGAGAAGCACGATATTCAGAAACGGTCATACGACAGTTCCAGCAGACCACTCAAACCTCTACTTCCGGGTCAGGTCATCGACCTACGAACTTCAACTGGACATTCCCATCTGGGCACGGTGGTCAACCCGACTGACGAGCCACGGTCGTACCTGGTAGACTGTGAGGGAGCCAACAACACCTGCTTGCTGTGAGGGAGCCGCGACCACCACCTGCTGGTCCCTATGCTCCACCGCTCCAGTTCCAGCCGCCTTTTGCAATGTCCCCGCATGCCTTGCACCCCTCCACGTCCCGCGGTCTCCACTAACCACGGGGCCTCACCCACCGCATGTTCCACCTTTCGGTCACCACAGGCCTCCATCACGTCATTCTCGCCTCCAGGCTTTCCGTCTCATCTTGCAAGTGAGGGAGGGGAGGGTTTGGTCCACACGCGCTCGGGCCGTGTTAGTAGACCACCAGACAGATATGGCGAGTATGTTTAACCCCATGGCATTAGTGCCCTTTCACACTTAACCTTTGGGGGGAAGGATGTAGATTGATGCTGCATGTTAACCAATCACACACCAGCCAGCATCTCTAACTCCACCCCACTGTAATACTGCTATTAATACTATTGCTCTGCACCAACAGTTGGAGCAGCCAGGAGGTGTTGATAACTAACCTTCATTCATGCTGTTAAGTTTTAGTGCTGATTAAAGATGTGTTTGAATCGCATACTGAGTCTGGAAGTCATTTACAGATAGCAGCAAGAGAACAATGAGATTCTTACTTGCAGTGGCATAACAGGCCTGTAAACACAATATGCATAGAAAATATATAATAATTTAAAACGTCAATAAATTGATAAGCCCAAATGCTAACGCATAAAAAAATCCCAAAGTCTTTAGTGCATTCAAAGACGGTCCATAGTTCACAGTTGAGGTCAATGTTGTGATGGTGTTCTTCTTCCTGATGGTAGGGGTGAAGTTAGAGCATGTGCATGGTGATGTGGGTGATGGGATAAAGATGTCAAAGGTATGTTAACAACTCAAGAACAATCTTAACCAGATGCCAACGCTGAGGATTGTTACGAAACTTGGACCAACATTTTCTCCACAGGATGTGTGAAATCATCTGCTCGTTATTCTTGGTTTCCTTTCCATGAAGTTATTCATTATATTCTGGTTTAGGTCAAGCTGAGCAAGTATGATCACTTTCATGTCTAAAAGTAATTAAGCAAATGTGGTTCAGTTTGGATTTTAATAGTTGTTTTAAATTAGCAAATGGATCAAATCTTTTATGATTAAATTACTGCCATGATTATATGCTCCAGGATCAGTTTAACTTCCTGACATGAATAAGAACTTTCTGAATAGTTCTCCAGCCAAAAATACATTAAATTCAAAACCACTCAGTTCCATTTGAAGCACATATGTTGTGATGTGTTGAGTAGTCTAGGCAGGTTCCCAATTCAATGACAATCTTTATAACTGCCAATGCTGTAAGGGTAGCACAGTGGTGCAGCGGTAGCGTTGCTGCCTTATGCCCCTGTCCCACTTAGGAAACCTGAACGGAGACCTCTGGAGACTTTGTGCCCCACCCAAGGTTTCCGTGAGGTTCCCGGAGGTTTTTGTCAGTCTCCCTAATGGTCGAAAGTGGTTTCCGTTTTAAAAATCGGTAATTTTTTAGTCGAAGCCGGTTGCGATGCTAGTTGAAGGTGGTTGCCGGAGGACGAAAACCTCGGAGAACCTCCGGGAACCGCACGGAAACCTTGGGTGGGGCGCAAAGTCTCCAGAGGTTTCCTAAGTGGGACAGGGGCTTTACAGCGCCAGAGTTCCATCCTGACTACAGGTCCTGTCTGTGCGGAGTTTGTACGTTCTCCCTATGACCACATGTTTTTTTCCCCGGGTGCTCCGGTTTTCTCCCACGCTCAAAAGACTAACAGGGTTTTAGGGTAATTTGCTTTGGTAAAATTGTAAATTGTCCCTGGTGTGTAGGATAGTGTTTGTGTACAGGGTGATCGCTTCTTCTTCTTGCGACAAAAGAGGACTACCATTTACCCAACCCAAAATGTCACCTATCCTATTTCTTTCTCTGGAGATGCTGCCAGAAATGCTGAGTTATTCCAGCACTTTATGTCTACCAGTTAGCCATGATTGATACCTGATCCTGAGATGAATTTCAATTAGTTTCGTTTGGAGTAGAGATTTAAAAGAGTGGAGCGCTTGCAATGTGTGATTGCAGATCCACTTCTATGAGCAGCACACAAAGAGATGGCTGGCATGTGTGCCATCCTTGTATCTTTGCTGATGTGAATGCAGAACCTGTTGATTGAGAGGCACAGTGGAAATGATGTTCACTGAGCTGAGCAGAACTCGTTACTGGAGTTTGCCTTTTTTTGACCTAACTAAAATGTTTGACTTTATCATTCGGGAGGAATTGTGGAGCACCCGGTGGGAATTGCTGGAAGAACTGGTCTGTTCTTCCATTTGGTCTCTCAACATGGGCAGCGTTTCACTCTGAGGGAATCGAACATTACTCCAGTGAATGTACGCTGTGAGAGCTGGGCTAAACATGCCTGGTGCCAGTGGCCCATAGAGTCAAAAACAAGCCTGCTTAACACAAGGAAGAGCTGGTGAACTCAAGGCTACACCAAGACACCCTAACCTTCCAACATCGAGAAGAAAACCTGCTTTTCAGTTGAAAGTTACAGAATGCTGGATCCCAATAGTTAACCCTGCAAACAAGTGTATGTGATTAACCTTGCGTTTATGCTATAAAAAATGATACAAAATACTGCTTCTTTGAATCTGGAGAGCAGTCTCTTGCTTGACTGTTCTCCTTGTCTGATTAAGTTATTGCGATTAAAGTTGCTACAGTTTGATACTCACTCACGTCTCGTGTAAATTATCCCGACACACCCTTTTCAAATTTGGATGCCCACAGAAATATTTCTCCATCTAATTTAGCTCCATGATACTAACCAGTGGGTTTACAACAGAACCAATCCCACTGGGAAATAATGTCAGGAAGTGTTGTTGCCCCAACTTATTTTTCCCAAATGCTTTTTGCTGCATTGTGACAACTTACCTTTAACAAACGGAGAGTGGAACCAATCTTCACAACTAATTGAAATCATGGTTCCGTCTACGGTGAGTACACACCAGAACCAAGGGCACCCAAGCCTCCGTAGTCAAGTTGTAGTATGCAGTCAATAGTTTGTGGCTGCACAAGATCAGAGAGACCAAACAGCAACATGTCACCTACCTGTTCATTGAAACATATGAGAGGATGGGCCTCATATGCAACAGCCTCAAGGATAGTGCTCACACACGTGGTGATCGCTGGACTCGGTGGGCCAGAGGGCCTGATTCCACGCTTTTGAAGTCACATGGAGAATTAGTTAGCCAAAGAAATGAGGGTGGTGATCTGTATTTCATTTCGGAGTCACGTGAGTGACTTCGTGAAGAGCCCGCCGGCGCGCATGCTCGACATATCGTCGTAACGCGTTGCTGCGACGGCTGGCGGTGGAGCGTGCTCCTCGCCAGCCCTTCATAAGGGGCCACGGAGGTAAGTATTCTACCTTTAGTTGGTGGTCCTTGTTGTCTGATTATGTCTTGCAGCAAGGACATGGATGGGAGTTCGAAGGGCCGGAGGACGTCAGGACGAGTTCGCCGGTCAACAGTTCCGGGGCCTTTACCATCGGCAGTACCTGCAGCGCAGGCCGGGACTCAGGCGGAGATGTGGGTAAGCCCTGTGATTACAGGTCCAGATCCGCCAGCACACCACAGCTCGGAGGAGTTCGACGAGGAGGAGTGTGGTGTGCCGCCAGAGCAGGGGGACCCTGCCATGGCAGTCAGGTCGTCAGCGGGCTCGCTGGCGACCTCGAGCAGGGCACGTGCCGTTGCACGGTCTGTTCCACTCAGCCCTCCGAGAAGGGGGAGGGCAGGAGCCCAGAAGCCTAACCCTGTTAGGGCTAAGGCATTGCCTATCGCGGAGGAGCGGTCAGGTTCCAGGGCGAGACCCGGGGCGGCTGTGAGGTCCAGCCGGCACACCCCGACTCTCGACGCCGGGACGGGTCGGTCGAGTCGGGTCTCGTCACGGTCGCCGAGCCCCCCATGGATGGGTGGGCGAGACCATGCGTCGGCAACGTCCACGATGTGGGCAGCCGGCAAGACTGCGCGGGCCCCAGGCAGCCATGCTTCGGCTGGTGCCGACACCTCGCCGCAAGTGCCCTTAGTGGCAGCGGCTTCAGCTCCCGCTAAACGGAGGCGGTTGAACACGCCCGCGCAGGAATCGCGCAGTTTCGCCTCGGCGGCTGTTAGCGACAACTACCGGCACCGGCAGGGCCTCGACGAGGTGCGGGCCGATGACAGGAGCTCGGTTTTCTTTTCAGAGCCGGAGGACTCCGACCACCTGAGTGTTCAGGGTGAAGGGCGTATTGACCGTATGGAGCGGCTGCTGGAGCTCCTGCTTCAACGTCAACAACAGCAGGGCAGCAACAGGCACAGGGCGTCTTCACCAACATCTACTATCAGCCTGGAGCAGCAGGAGGAGGAGGTTCTGGTGGATCCCGTACCAACTCCGTTGGAGGTGCCAGCGGAGGAACTCTTAGATGTGGCGACCAAATTCGCGGCCCCACATACGGCTGGTCTTCCTCTAAATACAAAGCTGGCAGCCACAGTGGACTTTCTTAATAATCAGGTGCTGCAGGAAGAAGTCCTCATCCAGGCTATGAGCCGTCACAAGGCTCCATCAAATTGCAACTCCCTCAACGTGCCTGTGGTCAATACGCCAATATGGGGCAACATTAGTGCGGCTATCCGTCAACAGGAGCTAAAATTGCAGCGGATCCTGAAGCTCCTCACGGCCGGTATTACCGCCTTTGCGCGGTCGGTGGACGGGGACGAACTGAATTTGGACCAGGAAGATGCTCTAGCCTTATTGTGCGCGACCCAGCACGAAATCAACGGGTTTCGCAAAAACAGCATCCGCCCAGCACTCAACCCGAAGTTTGCAGGATTGTGCAAACCACCGCCGCCGCCGCCGCCCCGTCAGCTCTTTGGTGAGGACCTCTCGAAGAGAGTCAAAGAGCTTGACGAACAAGCCAAAACGGTGGGGATCATGCGCTCTCAGAGTGCCCCCACACCGTCAGGCTCAAAAGCTCCATACATTCGCTCACGAGGGTCGGCCGGTGCCTCGACGAGGACTCGCCCTCTAGCTCCACAACGACAACAGCACCAGAACCAGCACCAAGGGTCTTTTTTAGGACAGGGTCGGCAGAGACCTTTGTGGAAATTGAAGACGCCGCGCCCTCAAGCCAACCCAGCACCTCCACGGCCACCCACACGTGTCAAGGACCGCCGGTAACCACGGAGGTGAGGGGGTCTGGTTCTCTTTTTTCTCTCTGTTTAACTTCCCATGTTGGTGGTCATTTACGGTTGTTTTTGGATGCATGGGGTAATTTTACTGGTGATGAGTATGTGTTGCGGAATATTCAGGGGCATAAAATTGAGTTTATTAATGGCGACATTCCTCCATCCCAGCACATGCCTGGTCGTACGTTCAAATTGTCTGCTGCAGAACAGGCAGCAGGTTATAAGGAAATTTTAAGTCTGGAACAGAAGGGTGTGATTGAGAAAACGGTGCATGAGCCAATTGAATTTGTTTCGAACATATTTACTAGACCTAAGAAGGATGGAGGATGTCGTGTCATTATTGATCTAACCCGTTTGAATACGTTTGTAACATATACTCATTTTATAATGGATACGTTTGAAACAGCCAAATCATTGATTTCTCATGGCTGCTTTATGGCATGCATTGATTTGAGGGATGCATATTATTCAGTATCCATCCAGAAATATGATAGAAGGTTTTTGAAATTTATCTGGATGGGGCAACTTTGGCAGTATAAGGCTTTGCCTAATGGGCTCACTACAGCCCCTAGATTGTTCACTAAATTGGTGAAGCCAATCATGGCTTATTTGAGACAACGACATCATATAGTTATGGCCTATTTAGATGATGTCTTTATTGTGGGCCACACCCTACAATTGGCTGAACAGGGTGTTGCAGCTGCTGTCAATATATTTCAACAATTAGGATTCATTGTCCATCCAGAGAAATCGAAGTTCTGCCCTGCCCAGGTAATTAATTACCTAGGGTTCACGGTGAACTCAATGAGCATGAGGATAACTATACCAATTAACAAAATTGAGGAAGTCACTAAGGTGTGCAGAGATTTAATTGGCACCAATATACCATCGATTCGGCATACAGCCACAGTAATTGGCAAGCTAGTGGCTTTGTTTCCGGCAGCACGATATGGACCTTTGCATTATCAGAATTTGCAAAGAGCTAAAATTACTGCGTTAAAACGGAATGCTGGTCATTACGATCGATCAATGCAGCTGCCGTCCGAAGCGATAACTGAGTTGCAATGGTGGGTGTGTCACATTGGCAACTCATTTAAGCCTGTCAGGGAGGCTAATCCGGTGGTATATTTACAGACTGATGCAAGCTCCAATGGCTGGGGAGCTACTGATAATTGCTCTAGTTGTGGGGGCAGATGGGACACCCTTGAGGCATCGATGTTGTTGACTCAAGGGATTAACTATTTGGAGTTGCTGGCAGCATTCCACGGACTTCGTGCATATTGTTCCAAGCTTGTTGGAGCACACGTCCGTCTCCAAATAGACAACACCACAGCTGTGGCATATTTAAACCATATGGGTGGTACCAGGTCAGTTTTGTGTGACAAATTGGCTAACTCAATTTGGCTCTGGTGTATTCAAAGAGACATTTGGATTTCAGCTACCTATTTGCCAGGTGAGCTTAATACTGTGGCGGACACCAGGTCACGCAAATTTAATGACAACATTGAATGGATGTTGCATCCTGAGATTTTTTCTAAAGTCACAGCCAAATTTGGTAAACCGGACATTGACCTTTTTGCGTCACGGTTGAACCATCAGGTACCAGCCTACGTTTCATGGGAACCAGATCCTGGGGCAATAGCGCTAGATGCATTCTCGCTGGACTGGGGGAATTGGTTTTTCTATGCCTTCCCTCCGTTTTGCCTCATCAGTCGGGTATTGCGAAAGATTCAGGCAGATGCTGCCAAGGGCATCCTTATTATACCCGACTGGCCCACACAGCCTTGGTATCCGGTGGTCTTTGACATGCTCAACGAACCTTGGGTCCTTTTGAAGGGTTGCCCACAATTGGTTACTCACCCTGTCTCAGGGGTGCCACATCCCTGCCATGGCTATTTAAATTTGTTGGCTTGCAGGTTCTGAACAGGCCGTTAGTCCAATACGGCCTCTCGGCTCGGACCATGGATACCATCGGGGCGTCGTGTCGAGAGTCCACAAGGCGAAGATACCGCTCGCATATTAAGAAGTGGGAAGCCTACTGCAGCCGCTCTCGCATCACGTACGATGACGTGACAATAACCGACGTCCTGGAATTCCTCGCGGGGTTGCACCATGATGAACACTTAAGTTACAGTGCCATCAACAGCGCCAGAAGTGCGCTATCATTCTACCTCAAGATTGGGGTAGGATCCAACAGGCTAGTGTCCAGACTCATGCGGGGTATATTCAATATGAATCCGCCTACACCACGCTATAATATCACCTGGGATGTCAGGGGCGTATTAACCCTGCTCAGGACGTGGTCTCCCATGGAAGGGCTCCAACTGGACCAACTCACCATGAAGCTGGTGATGTTACTAGCGCTGACTTCAGCTCAGAGGGTACAGACACTACGCAAACTTCGTGTCGACAGAATGACATCTACCCCTACAGAAGTAGTCTTTTTCATTGACGAGCTACTAAAGCAGCATAGACCTGGGTGCACAGGGCTGCAGCTGAAGTTCCCGGCATACCCCGCAGATGCTAGGCTATGTTTAGCCTCACATATCCGCCACTATGTCAAGGTGACGGCATGCATCAGAGGAATGGAGAGATACCTGCTTGTCACTCATAAGAGACCTCATCATCGAGTGACAGTCCAGACGATATCCAGGTGGCTTCGAGTCGTCTTGGGTAAGTCAGGTATCGACATTAATGTGTTCAAGTCTCATTCCACCAGGGCTGCATCGACGTCAGCGGCGAGGGTCATGGAGGTGCCCATGGACCAAATTCTCGCCACAGCAGGATGGGCGAATGAAGCTGTGTTCCAGCGTTTTTATAACAAGCCTGTTGCTGCTCCTCTACAGTTCGCAGAAGCCGTGCTGAATGCAGGTCAAGAACGTGGAGATGTCCCCGCATGAGGGGTTTTGATTTGTTATTAATAAATATGCTCTTGTTTTGCAGTATGAACTATTGAGCAAGTTTGTTCCTCCCATCCATCCCTGGTAGTGGTGTGTCAGCATGGACGTGGTCCAGGGCGTGTAATCACAGAAGCTTTGAAGTCTTCACGAAGTCACTCACGTGACTCCGAAATGAAATAGTAAGATTGAACGAGAACTTA
Source organism: Raja brachyura (assembly GCA_963514005.1). The sequence goes on along the minus strand of OY740809.1, from coordinate 30,563,959 downwards.
CCAGTTCGAAGGTTGATCTTTATTTTATGAGGAGTCGAAGTGAGGGATTTTGTGCCCTCCTCGCCCAACCCTCAATCACCTTCATCTGGTAATCTTAGTCAATTCAATCATACTATGCGAAGTCATTTCTATTGTTGGTTCTGTGATTCCACGCCGCTACTTTGAAGTATGTCGAGCATGCGCGCCGGCGGGCTCTTCACGAAATCCCTCACTTTGACTCCTCATAAAATAAAGATCAACCTTCGAACTGGTAAGTTCTCGTTCAATCTTACTATTTTAATGGATAACAGAGACGTAGAGAGGCTGATGGAATTCCGAAGAATATGGGGTTTAGACAGCTGAATTATTGGATGCTACCAGTGGGGCAAAGGGTGCACAAGAGGCTAAGATTGAGGGAGCCTTGAAAACCCAGTGGTGGAGGAGTTAACAGAGATAGGGCAGGGTGAGACAACACACAATAAAATACGATATGGTAGAACTTTATTTATCCCAGGAGTGAAATTGATCTGCCAACAGTCATAGAAACAGAAAATACATGAAACATGAAATTAAAGTTACGAGTGGAAATAATTGGGAATGTGCAAAGGTTGGGGACGGGAGTCAGTCTACCCCACGACCAAAGGGGGAGGAGTTGTACAGTTTGATAGCCACAGGGAAAAAGGATCTCCTGTGGCGTTCTGTACTACAGCTTGGTGGAACCAGCCTGTTGCTGAAGATGCTCCTCAGGTTGACCAGCGTGTCATAAAGTTACTGTAGAGTAGTTGTGTGACTGCAGTGACAGGCTCTTACCTTTTGCACTGATGCATTGATAGAGCAAGTCACAGTCCAACATGCTGGAGAGGGAATGGTGTCAGAATAGCAGGAGGCATATGGATTCTCATTACATGGCGAAAGCAGGAAGGCCAAGATTGCTGTTGATTGAACACTAGAAGTTAATTATGAAAGGGTTTGAAAAAATTGATAAGAGACATTCAACTGCTGTGGAGGTCGATGCACTGAAAAAGCAATCAGAATAATTGATTAAAAACCCAGTGCAAAACCCAGAAATATTTCACCCAAAGAAATTGTTATGATCTGGAATTCAGGTAGCGAAATGTTCGGGGAAGGAGATTCATTATTAGTTTTGAAAAGGAAATGGGATACACATCTTGAGAGGAAAAGAGCAGGTTTTGTTTAGTTTAGAGATACAGCATGGAAACAGGCCCTTTGGCCCATTGAGTCCAGCGATCCCCACACATTAACACTATCCTATAACATATAACCTATAACCATATAACAATTACAGCACGGAAACAGGCCTTCTCGGCCCTCCAGTCCGTGCCGACCATTTATTTTCCCCTAGTCCCATCTACCTGCACTCAGAACATACCCCTCCATTCCCTTCCCTATCCTACACACATTAGGGACAATTTGCACTTATACCAAGCCGATTAGGCTACAAACCTGCATGCCTTCAGAGTGTGGGAGGAAACCGAAGATCATGGAGAAAACCCATGCGGTCGCGGGGAGAACGTACAATTTCAGCACCATTTTAAGTCAGGCCCCTTATTCAATGGTTTCTTTATAGTCACAAGTACCAGGTACAGTGAAATACATTTGCTGCATACAGTTCAGCAAGACTATACCCACCTGAACATTAGCACAATCATCCAGGTCAGAACCGTATGCACGGAGCAGTCCACCGAGTCCATATGCAAGAGACTCCATTTTACAGTCCCAGCTGCAGCTGGCCACAAAGGCCCATTGCAGCCGTCGCCTCCATTCTGGTTGATGCGCGAACCGTCGACCCTCACCACGCCTGGCCCTCTTCAGCCCTCGTTTCCCAGGCTGGAGGGGAGCCTCCCGTAGTGGGCCTCGAGAGCCCGGAAGGTTAGACCCTCCCGCAGCCCCCGGTTCTTCTGATCGGGCCCTTCGACGCCGTCTCCCTTCCGCTCCCTTTCCGATCCATGGGACGAGCAGGGGGGCCGGGCTCGGTAGCCTACCCTCACCGACTGAGCCGGGCTTGGGTAACGTTTCAGGTTGCCCACGTTTCTTCAGACTGAAGAAGGTCCATGTCCATGGCATCTTTTGCATCCACCCACCAATGGACCCTTGGTTAGTGTCTCGGCGGTCGGTGGGATGTTCAGCAGCGCTGCTGTTCCTCAGCGCTCCGCTGGAACATCAGGCAAGACTTTGCATTTGTCTCTGAAGTGGAGCTTGGATTCATCACTTTCCAGTGCAGAAACAGAAGTGTCATTTACTGAGTCGCAGATAACATCATGAGATTAGAGTAATATAGCTAGAATTACTCTTATCATTTTAAAGATATTTTCCAAATGACTATTTGATTAGCTCTAATGAGAACCAAACCATGATAAATGACAGACATGAATGATGCAATGACTGGAGCACTGTAAGTGGCAAGATTACTTATCCTGAATCTTACTGTATCAATTTAAGCTTTGCATCCAACGTTGAAAACTGTCTTTGTTCCCTTCAGAACCATTGTTCTTTTTGCATAAAACTCCCAATTGATGTCTGAAGCAACACAACATATACAATTTATTTGCAGATATATCACTGTGTTAGAATCATAGTCATACAACATGGAAACTGGCCCTTCGGCCCAACTCGCCCATGCCGACCAGAATGCTAATTTAAGCTAGTCCAATTTGATGGAGTCATAGAGTATTCTTGAGGAGAGAATTGCTGATGTACCATGAACATAGTGGATGCAATTGAGGTGAGGGAAAGGGGATGAAAAGTCAAAGGTTAAGGTATGACTTATGGTATGATGGCAGCCAGCCAATTCTTTCACACACAGTGAGTGATCCATGCAGAGCTCAGCCTGAGAGGGGGTGGATGCAGACTCAGTCATGATTTTCAAAAGAGATAAATTAGATAAGTACAGTAGTTGAAGCGGTAAAAATTGAGGAATGCAGGTGAAGAACTGGAAAGTTGGGCTAATTAGATAGCTCTTTCAAAGTAGCAGTGCTATGAATTAAATCGACTCCTGTCGTGCTGCAATACGCCGTAGCCCTGTGACAAACTTAAAGGCTCTCACATGAACGACAACCTGTGAATGAAGTACTCGAGGCAGACGGAAAGCAAAATGCATGAAAAAGTCAGACATAAGTCAGAAGGATTTGTTGATATTCCCCAATTTTGTAATTTATTTTTTGATAATTCATCGAAAAGAGCTTCTGCATTTCTATTCAGAATGGCCATTAAAGACAAAGACAAACAAACCTTTGTCCTTGCAAAGGTCTAGGTTATATCTACGGTGAAATGGATTACTGCTGTAGATCTAATTCTGTGCGGAAATGATGATGATAGATGTTTTTAGTTAATCATTGATGATCCAATATTGTTTACTCCAAATTCTACAACTAGAAGCCTCATTGGAGAAACAATTGTCTTGCATAGATTTTGAGATACTTTCTTATTTCAGTGCGGATTAAGCGTCAGCTCCAAGCTCATTACTGTCGGCTCCTCAACTGTTTATATTGTAACTTGTCTTGATGTTATTGAAAGGTTGAGCTCTGTAGATAAGAGAGGCCCTGCTGGGTTGTCAATCATTAACACAAACAGAAACAAGTTGACTCTTTCACAAGAAGATGGTTAAGTAAAGGGCCTGTCCCACTTAGGAGACCTAAACAGCAACTTCTGGTGACCTTGCCCGCCACCCAAAAAAAGGTCGAGGTGACCTGCAACCTCCTACCACCTCCCACGCACATGTTGAAAACCTTCCTCGACTACGGAGAAAACCGGCTTCGACTAGACCTGCGACTAAAAAGTTATCGATTTTTAAAACGGCAACTTTAAGAGCTTTATCTAACTCTCTCTTGAAAGCACCCAGAGAAGCAGCCTCCACTGCCTTCTGAGGCAGAGAATTCCACAGATTCACAACTCTCTGGGTGAAAAAGTTTTTCCTCATCACCGTTCTAAATGGCCTACCGCTTATTCTTGAAGTGTGGCCCCTGGTTCTGGACTCCCCCAATATCGGGAACATGTTTCCTGCCTCTAGCGTGTCCAATCCCTTAATAATCCTGTTTCAAAACGATCCCCTCTCATCTTTCTAAATTCCAGAGTATACAAGCCCAGTCGCTCCATTCTTTCAACATGTGACAGTCCCGCCATCCCGGGAATTAACTTTGTGGTTAATAATTCCCTCTCATTCTTCTAAAGAATTTAGAAGAGTGAGAGGGGACCTTATAGAAACATATAAAATTCTTAAAGGATTGGACAGGCTAGATGCAGGAAAAATGTTCCCGATGTTGGGTGAGTCCAGAACCAGGGGTTACAGTTCAAGAATAAGGGGTAGACCATTTAGGACTGAGATGAGTAAAAACCTATTCACCCAGAGAGTTGTGAATCGGTGGAATTCTCTGCCACAGAAGGCAGTGGAGGCCAATTCATCTCGACCCGAAACGTCGCCTATCTCCTTCACTCCTTAGATGCTGCTGCACCCGCTGAGTTTCTCCAGCTTTTTGTGTAACCGCCAATTCACTGGATGTTTTCAAAAGAGAGTTAGATTTTGCTCTTAGGGCTAAAGGAATCAAGGAATATTGGGAAAAAGCAGGAACGGGGTATTGATGTTAGATGATCAGCCATGATCTAGCAATGTTACAAAATTTTGAGATTTAAAAAATCAAGTCTGCAATTTATCCCATCAGATAAAGCATAAAAAGAAGTTTAATTTGACACCTAATTCACTTTCATATCTTCAGTATTAAGAAAGTTATGACCATTTTCATACTCGGAAATTGCCTTTCAATTGACTTAACTCAAAAGCTGTGATCTAGAACAGTTTTCTTTCTTAAAAATGTTCTTAAAAATTAAGAGAACTCAATGAAATTTTCAGTTATTATAGATTGAAGCATTCTGAAACAAATATGAAACAATTTTACTTGGATGACCTGAAATTAAAGCATATAATTAGTTAGTTATCTAATTGTAGCTAATTACAAAATTCAATGAGTAGATCTAAACATCTATTCATTTCTTAAGAAAATATAAACTTTTTTAAAATTGCCTAAGTGTCCAAATAACATTCACACAATAATCCACAATATACCATAATTTTTAAATCTCATTTTCATGAATTTCTAGGCCAAATGGAAGGAATTTAGTGTTTAATGCCTGTAAATTAATGGCCATTTAAATCAACTAGCGAGTGGGTTTTAGTGGAATGCGGTGGATTGGAACGTTGCGGTTTGCGGTGAAGTCGGTATGAAAAATACAGCCGGTTCATACATTTTTTTTGTCCCCTTTTCGCAACATGAAAATGTGATTAAAGCCTTCCAAAAAACCAAGTTTTTATGTAAAAATAAACTGGGTAGCTTCTTTTATCGCCTACCTTAGGTCCGTTCCGCTGTCACCATTCAGAGCCTTAGAAGATGATTTTTAAACTACTCTAGTTAATAAATAATCTAGCGTAGTTTAAAAATACCTTTATGAATGAAATGTCGGAGCGATTTCTCTTTAGCGACGAAATCGCCCGACATGGATCGACTTGGACTGCCTGGGGAAAAACGGCATTTTAAACCCGCCCCCCTCTGAAAGGCGCCAAAGTCGTGCACACGGGTAGCGGCAGAACTGCAACGCTGATAAAGGTAGGTATTGTAACATACCTACATGATCATATTGGAAGGCTCGAAGGGCCGAATGGCCTACTCGTGCACCTATTTATTTCTGCCTAAACATCCAGTGGATTGGCACCCGACTCATATTGGGACTTCAGAAGGAGGTGGAAACAGTTTGTGCACATTGTAGATGTGCAAGGAGACTGGTGGTGCTGAGGGAACTTGCGTACAAATACATCCTGTAGTTTAACTTTTGCATTTAAATTGTTACTCTGCGCAAAGCCGTCAGGGTCAAAGCAGGTTCAAATATGAAACATAAAATATGAAATATTTAAATGTGAACACAGAGTTTGCTTGATCACACTCTGTGATTGAGGTGCAAGCGATAAGAAGTATATCATGCCGTGATATGCATCAATTGATAGAGAAGGCAAATGAAAGGCACCACACTCCTAAAAGTTCTTTGGAAGTTCTAGCTGATTCATCTCAAAATCTTGCAAACAATTCCTTAAAGTCCATATCTGGTTCTGGCTGAAACCATGCAGTGCAGTCTGTTTATTTGTGTGCAGTGCAATGAGCCTGGATATAGATGCTTTTTTAAATTTTAGAGATACAACGTGGAAACAGGCCATTCGGCCCATTGAGTCGTTGCCGACCAGCGATCACCCAGTACACTAGCGCTATTCGAGAATTTATAATTTACAGAAGCCAACGAACCTACAAACCTGAATATCTTTGGAGTGTGGGAGCAAGTTTGCGGATGACACTAAGCTGGGGGGCAGTGTTAGCTGTGAGGAGGATGCTAGGAGGCTGCAAGGTGACTTGGACAGGCTGGGTGAGTGGGCAAATGTTTGGCAGATGCAGTATAATGTGGATAAATGTGAGGTTATCCACTTTGGTGGCAAAAATAGGAAAACAGACTATTATCTAAATGGTGGCCGATTAGGAAAAGGGGAGATGCAGCGTAACCTGAGTGTCATGGTACACCAGTCATTGAAAGTAGGCATGCAGGTGCAGCAGGCAGTGAAGAAAGCGAATGGTATGTTAGCTTTCATAGCAAAAGGATTTGAGTATAGGAGCAGGGAGGTTCTACTTCAGTTGTATAGGGTCTTGGTGAGACCACAGCTGGAGTATTGCGTACAGTTCTGGTCTCCAAATCTGAGGAAGGACATTATTGCCATAGAGGGAGTGCAGAGAAGGTTCACCAGACTGATTCCTGGGATGTCAGGACTGTCTTATGAACAAAGACTGCATAGACTCGGTTTATACTCTCTAGAATTTAGGAGATTGAGAGGTGATCTTATAGAAACTTACAAAATTCTTAAGGGGTTGGACAGGCTAGATGCAGGAAGATTGTTCCCGATGTTGGGGAGGTCCAGGACAAGGGGTCACAGCTTAAGGATAAGGGGGAAATCCTTTAGGACCGAGATGAGAAGGACGTTTTTCACACAGAGAGTGGTGGGTCTCTGGAACTCTCTGCCACAGAGGGTAGTTGAGGCCAGTTCATTGGCTATATTTAAGAGGGAGTTAGATGTGGCCCTTGTGGCAAAGGGGATCAGAGGGTATGGAGAGAAGGCAGGTACGGGATACTGAGTTGGATGATCAGCCATGATCATATTGAATGTCGGTGCAGGCTCGAAGGGCCGAATGGCCTACTCCTGCACCTAATTTCTAAATCAGATCACCCAGAGAAATCCCACTGGGTCACAGGGAGAACGTACAAACTCCGTATAGACAAGCACCCGTAATCAACATCGAACCCGGGTATCTGGCGCTATAAGGCAGCAACTACACGTCTGGTATCATACTTCGGATGAGAGTCCTGCTGTGGTATCCAACCAGTGGAATGAGCCCCCTCTCTGTTCTCCCCTGTCATCCATCCCCCACTGTTAGTTCACTCATTTAATTACTGAGACATCTCAGCCTCGTTATACAGAGATAGCAACAATCACGATGAAGTCACCTCCCTCTCACTGAACTGCAAATGCTGGAACAGCAACCTCACACTTCCCTGTTTTGCGTGGGCCTTGGATGAGACTGTGTTTCACCTTTTGAAGGTGTTCGTAAAGGCTTACAGAAAACATCCCGATTGCAACCATGGCTTCAGAATTGTTGGATGCAATTTATTTCCAATTCGCCTGGTGGGAATTTGAGAACACTGGGCTGAGCGATGTTTTTAAACCCACCTCACCGTACCGTTCAAATGAAATCAGTGGACCATTGCTCCAGACATGGGATAGAACGGATGGGCGGCACGGTGGCGCAGTGGTAGAGTTGCTGCCTTACAGCACCAGAGATCCGGGTTTGATCCAGACCACTAGGTGCTTGTCTGCAAGGGTTTTTTAACATTCTCCGCGTGAGCGCATTTGTTTACTCTGGGATCTCTGGTATCTCCTCACACTCCAAAGATGTTCAGGTTTGTAGCTTAATTAGCTTGGTATAATTGTAAATTGTCCCTAGTTGTACGTAGGATAGTGCTAGTGTGTGGGGTGGTTGGTTCGTGCGGACTCAGTGGGCCGAAGGGCTTGTTTCCGCGCTGTATCTCTAAACTAAACTAAACTAAACTAAATGGACGCGATAAATTACCCCCCCCCCCCCAAAAAAAAATGAACTAGAACAGATTCCACTATCGCACAATACCGGCGTCATAGCAATTATTTATCTCAGACAGTTGTGGCAGTCTGCTGTGCACAAATTAGTATCTTGTGTCTTGGTTTATTATAGTCACTACATTAAAAAATATTTCTGAGGTTGCTAATCGTAGAACATATGCACTAAAAGTTATTAGTTGAGTTTAGCCTATTGTCACGTGTACCGAGGTACAGTGAAAAGCTTTTTGTTGGGTGCTATCCAGTCAGTGGAAAGAATATGCTTGATTACAATCATGCCGTCCATAGTGCACAGATGCAGGATAAAGGGAATAATGCTTTTAGTGTAAGATAAAGTTAAGGTGGAATTGGGATGCTTAATTACATCTCCCTTTTCCCTTTTTATATTTAGTTTCTGAGATAAGGCTTGACTCCAAAATCTACGAACCTATAAGCGTTTGACGCAAAGGTACATGTTACGTGGGCCAAGCAAATGGCCTATGCTTCATGTTGTTAAATGCTGCAAATGCATGTTGATTTTCATGTAGTTCCAAGGACATAGCTACAGTATTTTTCGACGCATATTTTTGGATTTTTCTGCATTTGTTTTTTGCATGAATTAATTTATGATGGACGCTCAGCGTTCGTCATCAATCTTTTTTTAAGTAGCGCTAAAATATGGGGAATCGTCCATGTGAGACCTATGCAAAAAAATCTAATCGTGCAGTGCTCACGTGACAATAGAGCACCATTAAAGCAATCAAAGAGTCACTTGTTCTGAAAGATGCCCTTGGAGTTTGTTTGCCAAGCACAACAAATAAGGTCATAAGTGATAGGAGCAGAATCAGGCCATTCAGCCCATCGTCTACCCCGCCATTCAACCAAGGCTGATCTATCTCTCCCTCCTAACCCCATTCTCCTGCCTTCTCCCCATAACCCCTTCCACCCGCACTAATCAAGAATCTATCTCTCTGCCTTTAAAATACCAATTGACGGCCTCCACCGCCTTCTGTGGCACATTGCAGCCCATTTCTAAAACCTGGTTCAATGGAACTGCACTTCTGAGGATTAACCATTGCAATAGGTGACTGAGAATGAATTTAATTTCTTGTCTTTCACAAACAGTCATTTTAACATCGGCGGTGCATTTGTAGAGTATCAATCACATATCAGGCTACCAGCTAGAGAACTCAATATTTGTTCAGGCAACAAACTGTCTGCAATAGTGCAACCGTGGTTGATTTTTACTTATCCATCAGGACCTACAACAGTATTATACAATCTCATCATTTTGTCGTAACACGGACAGTGAATTAGTTCCTATTATGAAATGGCCCCCTAGGTAAGGGAAACAACACCAGAAACAGATTGGAAATAAGTATTCTTTAAAGTCTTGCAATCTGTGGCAATATTACAAAAACAAATGTTTAATGCAGCAGGCAGATCCTGACATTTTATTTTTAAAGTAAAAGTTTAAGAATAAGGGGTAGGCCATTTATGACTGAGATGAGGAAAAACGTTTTCACCCAGAGAGTTGTGAATCCATGGAATTCTCTGCCACAGGAAGCAGTGGAGGCCAATTCACTGGATGTTTTCAAGAGAAAGTTGGATTTAGCTCTTAGGGCTAATGGAATCAAGGGATGTGGGAAAAATGCCGGAGCGAGGTACTGATTTTAAATGATCAGCCATGATCATATTGAATGACGATGCTGGCTCGAAGGGCAGAATGGCCTACTCCAGCACCTATTTTCTATGTTTCTATGTAAAACAAATCTGCACCGCTTCAAAAATTAAGAGGAAGATGGATAATGAAAGATAAGACAAAGGAATTGACAGTGAGCCATCCTGGGATCGAGAACCATTCAAACTAGCAGACTAGCAAACCAAAAGCACCACAGATGTTGAAAATCTGAAACAAAAAAATAAGATTGCAAGAAACATTCAGACAGCATCTTTACAGTTTAGTTTAGAGATACAGCACTAAAACAGGCCCTTCGGCCCACTCAGTCCGCGCCGACCAGCGATCCCCACACACTAACATAATCCTACACATGCTAGGGACAATTCACAATTATACCAAGCCAATTAGCCTAGAAGCCTGTACCATCTTTGGAATGTGTGAGGAAACTGGAGATATCGACGAAAACCCACGCAGGTCATGGAGAGAATGTACAAGCTCCGTATAGACAGCACCCGCAGTGAAGATGGAACTCGGGTAACTGGCGCTGTAAGACACCAACTCTACTTCTGTGCTACCAGGCTGCCCAATCTCTGCTGACCTTGGGGATCTATGCCCCATGACTGGCCAAAGTTGGAGAGCATCATTTAGGATGGAGTCAGAAGCCCAGTGGTGAAAAGTGGATACCACCTCAAACTCCTCACCCACCAGAAACCTACTGTCCCACCTGTGGAAGAGTCTGCTGTTACCTCATTAGTTTCACCAGCCTCTACAGAGACCCATGGAACTGGAATGGAAGCATATCATCCTTGATCCTAAGGGACTGCCTCAGGAAACTAATAACTCCTTAGCAGAGATTGGGGATTGGAGTTTGCAATCAATGCTGGCTTGCTAATGATGCCTGTATCTGAGAGAATTAACAGAAAGCTTTGCCTGGGAGAATCTCCCTGGGAACAGATTGACTGCCTCATAATGACACTGCCTCTTAGTGGTAATTCATCTTGTGTGATGCTATGAACTGTTCTATACATACACTTCTTTTTTTTTTCCCTTTGTAGTTAAGGATGATTGAGAGACTTCCAGGACTTCTTTCCGAAAGGAAATTTGTTGCATATTTTTCACTCAGATTTTTAATATCTTCCTTGGAGTTTCGAGAAGCTGTATTTAAACAGATGGCATTGGTCCTGACTGTCTAGCAGGGAAAGATCAGGGAGAGAATTCTACTCCAAACACCCCAGAAGACATTGTGGAGTTTGGGGCAGGGGTGGAGGAATTGTGTGTTAAAATTGTGCAGGAAGGAACGGCAGATGCTGGTTATCATCGAAGATGGACACAAAAGAACGGTGAAGGTAGATCCCAGGAATGAGTGGGTTAACATATGATGAGCGTTTGACGGCACTGGGGCTCTACTTGCTAGAGTATAGAAGAATGAGGGGAGATCTCATTGAAACTTACTGAATAATGAAAGGCCTATATAGAGTAGATGTGGAGAAGATGTTTCCACTAGTGGGAGAGTCTAATGCCAGAGGTTATAGCCTCAGAATTAAAGGATCTTCCATTCGGAAGGAGATGAGGAGGGATTTCTTGTGAGAGGGTGGTGAATCTGTGGAATTCATTGCCACAGAAGGCTGCGGAGGCCAAGGTAGCGGATATTTTTAAGGTAGAGAAGTACGGGTTTCAGGGATTATGGGGAGAAGGCAGAAGAATGGGATTGAGAGGGATAGATAGACTTGTTGGGCCGAATGGCTTAATTCTGCTCCTGGAACTGATGGACTTCAGGAAATGCTGGAGAAACTCAGCGGAACAGGCAGCATCTCTGAAGAGGAATGGGTGACGTTTCTGGTCGAGACCCTTCTACAGGCCGATGTCACCCATTCCTACTCTCTAGAGATGCTGTCTGTTCCGCTGAATTACTCCCAGTATTTTGTGTCTATCTAACCTTGATATAGTTCTGTTGGTAAATGATCAAAGCGAGAGAAATGTCTCTTCAAACCCTAGGGTACATTGTGGTGTGGTGGGTCAGTGAGAGCTAACCTTAATCGCGGTTGATTGATAGCCAGAAATTAATTACTCATCTAAAAATATTCACAATGAGCATCGCGTTTATTTATTCTCTGTCTGCCTTTTCAAGCATTGTTTTATATCCGTGTTTGCATTAGGAGGAGAATGCCCAGCAGTGAGTGGAGCTATTCTAATGTGAGAATGGATTCTACTAGATACAAGGAACTGCAGATGCTAGTTTACTGAAAAAAAAGATACAATGTGCTGGAGTGACACAGCAGGTCTGGCAGCCTCTCTGGACAACATGGTTAGCTAAAGACCCTAGAAGCCATTGTAGTGTGGAGGTTTCAGTGAGAACTAACTTTAGTAATATACCTGAATAGTGAAAGGCTTGGATAGAGTGGAAGTGGAGAGGATGTTTCCACTAGTGGGAAAGTCTGGAGGTTATAGCCTCAGAATTAAAGGATGTTTTTTTTGGAAGGAGATGAGGAGGAATTTCTTTAGTGCTGAATCTGTGAAATTATTTGCTACAGAAGGCTGTGGAGGCAAAGTCAGTGGATATATTTAAGGCAGAGATAGATAGCTTCTTGATTAGTACGAGTGTCAGAGGTTATGGGGAGAAGGCAGGATAATGGGGTTAGGAGAGAGAGATAGATCAGCCATGATTGAATGGCGGAGCACCCTTGATGGACCGAATGGCCTAATTCCACTCCTATCACTTATGATCTCATGATCTTAGCATGTAGAGAGGAACTGCAGGTGCTAGTTTAGATCAAAGATAGACACAAAGTGCTGGAGTAATTCAACGGGTCAGGCAGCGTCTCTGGAGAGAAAGAATAGGTGACGTTTTGGGACGGAACCTTTCTTCAGACTAAAACATTTTCCTCCAGAGCTGCCACTTTACTCACTGAGTTACGCCAGTACTTTGTGTCTATCTTCAGAGCTAACCTTAGTATGGGTTCCAGCCCGAAACATCACCTGTTCCTTTTTTCCAAAGATGCTGCCTGACCCACTGAGTTACTCCAGCATATTGTGCCTATCCCTAAATAAGATCCTTCAAAATTAATAAGGGGGATAGCAAACACATACCAGAGGACATTGGTTTAAGGTGAGGGGGGGAAGACCTTAGTTGATAGACCTTAGTCTAACCTTAGTATTGTTCTATTTGTAAATGATCATGGCGAGAGATTAAAGGTGAGCTAACCATGTTAGACAATAGACAAAAGACAATAGGTGCAGGAGTAGGCCATTCGGCCCTTCGAGCCAGCACCGCCATTCAATGTGATCATGGCTGATCATCCCCAATCAGTACCCTGTTCCTGCCTTCTCCCCATATCCCCTGACTCCGCTATCTTTAAGAGCCCTATCTAGCTCTCTCTTGAAAGTATCCAGAGAACCGGCCTCCACCGCCCTCTGAGGCAAAGAATTCCACAGACTCACAACTCTCTGTGTTAAAGAAGGAACTGCAGATGCTGGAGAATCGAGGGTTACACAAAAAGCTGGAGAAACTCAGCGGGTGCTGCTGCACCCGCTGAGTTTCTCCAGCTTTTTGTGTAACTCACAACTCTCTGTGTTCTCCAGAGATGCCGCCTGGCCCACGATTTAATCCAGCGCTTTGTGTCGTTTTCTGGATTCTGGTTGAGACGTCGTGCACTTTTAATAGTGAGTCTTGTGATTGTAAACTGGAATAATAAGAAGTCAAATAAAAAAACGATCCAATTGCGGAATAGACTCATTTATAATCTGCATAAATTAATCCATTTGAGTTACCTTTTGAGATTCAACCCGCATCAGGCCATGAGTGATAGGAACATAACGTATCTGTTTAGCACAGTTGTTCTCAGGTACATTATGTACAATCCATCCTGCCAGGGACTTTCCTGCTTCAATCTCTCTGACCAAGCCACAGACTGACCAACGTTTGCTGGCTTTAGCTGTTAGCCAGCAGCGCTTGCACTGGGATGCAAGGCGACAGCCTGATGATGACTGCCGAATACAGAAAAGCTGTTGAAGAAAAGTTACGATTTTCCATCATAATTATTACTCTTTTCATCTCTCCTCTGTTACATCCTCCTGCCTGATATTTATGCATTAGCTCCTGTTCTGCAGCAGCAGACAATTCACGTAGACAAGGACAGGACTCGGTGTGTTGCCATGGTGCCCAAATGGTGATGTGCTTTCTTTAGTTAACCTTATCATCTTTCTCTGAAAAAAAAAACATTTTACCATGGTCAGCTAGTATATTTCTTCAATTGGATTAGTGAGAAAAAAGTAGAATAATACGGAAACCTTAGACAAAAAAAATTATGAAAAAAAGCTTAATTTTCTTAAAAGTGCTATAAATGTGCCCTCGTTCATTATATTGAAAAGTCAAATATGCTGAATTTTCCACATAATGATCGAGAACGCATTTAATTATTTTAGCGCATGGATTAATATTCATATTAAATATCATACTAACATGAGGGCGACTTTGTGATCGACAACACTGAACCTCGTACTGCCACACCTTGATCATAAAAATACTTATGCCAGGATTCTACGCACGGTTTGAGGTTAAAAACAGCACCCAGCCACCTGCACTACTACCATCTCCCAGTGACCAGTCGCTCAGGCTGTCCGCAGCCGGAGTTAAAATGGCCTTTGCCAGCATCAACCACGCAAAGCCGCAGGGCCGGACAACATCCCTGGATGCGTTCTAAGAGACTGCGCCGAGCAACTGAAAGATGGCTTCACAGACATTTTTAACACCTCACTCAGCCAGGCAATAGTGCCCAACTGTCTTAAGAGTGCCACCATCGTTCTTGTCCCGAAGAAACCAAACCCAGCCTGCCATAACAACTTTCGACCACCCATAGTAATGAAGTGTTTTGAGCGACTGGTTATGCAGCATATCAAAAATAGCCTACCTGCCAACCTAGACCCACTGCAGTTCGCCTACAGAGCCAACCGATCCACAGAGGACGCAGTCTCAACAACACTGAACCTCGTACTGCCACACCTTGATCGGAAAAATACTTATGCCAGGATCCTCTTCATAGACTTCAGCTCTGCTTTCATTCCGCAGCAGCTGGTGGAGAAGTTGGAGTTATTGGGGATTGATGCTGGCACATGTAATTGTGTCCTGAACTTTCTATCGCAACGGCAGCAGACAGTCAGGGTAGGCAGTAGGACATCAAAAACCATAGCCGTGAGCACTGGCTCGCCCCAAGGCTGTGTCCTAAGCCCCCTGCTGTTTAGTCTGCTTACACACGACTGTACTGCTAGACTGAACAACAACTTCATCAACAAGTTCGCTGATGACACAACAGTGGTGGGTCTCATCAGTGACAATGATGAGTCTGCGTACAGGATGGAGGTGGAGCTGCCCACAGGATGGTGCAAATCCCACAACCTCATTCTCAACGTGGGAAAAACGAAGGAGATGGTGGTTGACTTCAGGAGGGCGGGAAAACAACGGCATACATTCTGTACATCGATGGAGCTGATGTGGAAAGGGTCAGCAGTGTGAAGTTCCTAGGACTCCACCTGCCAGTTGACCTGACGTCCACGACCAACAGCACAGCACTGGTCAAGAGAGCCCAGCAGCGACTACACCCTCTCCGAAGACTACGGAAAGCAGGTCTCCCCACTGCACACCTACAAACTTTTTATAGGGGGACAATCGGGAGCACATTAATCTACGGCATCACTTCCTGGTTCGGGAGCTGCAAAGCGTACGAACGGCACCAACTAGACAGGATTGTGAAGACCGCCAGCAGGATTATTGGTGCTCCACTCCCTTTCTTGCTGGACATATACAGGAAGAGATGTATCAACAGAGCCATCTCCATCATCAAAGACCCCTACCACCCATCGCATCACATATTCTCCATCCTGCCATCTGGGAAGAGGTACAGGAGCATCAGCTGCAAAACCTGCAGGATGCTCCTCAGCTTCTTCCCGCAGGCTATAAGACTGATAAACGGACTTTGCCCCCTGCCAAAGTATCGCGCACCAACCACCAACCTGGACACACTGAAGCAGAGCCATTATCGTGCCGCTGCCCATTGGAACTCATGATGATATATGTATTTTTATTTTTATTTCTATTTATTTTTTACCGCACACTGAGTGGACCCTGGTTGAGCAACGGTTTTCCGTTTCCTCTGGGTATGTAAGTACTCAGGAAAATGATAATAAAGATTTTCAATTTCAATTTCAATTTCAATTTTCCAACAGAATTTGAGACTGAATCCCATGAGAGGGTTTTACGGCAGATGAACAATCGTGATTCCCTCTGCTTTACCAAGGTCACATCCTGACTCAGTGCCCAGTTAAAACTGGGGCTCTGGAAGATTGCATTCTGAACCTTTTGAATGGTGTAGTCGGCAGTGTGGTACTCTGCGTATCGCCAACTTGGACAATTTACCATTTTTATCAAGCCAATTAATTAAGCCAATTAACCTACAAACCCGTACGTCTTTGGAGTGTGGGAGGAAACCGAAGATCTCGGAGAAAACGCACGTGGTCACGGGGAGAACGTACAAACTCCGTACAGACAGCACCCATAGTCGGGATCGAACCCGGGTCTCTGGTGCTGCATTCGCTGTAAGGCAGCAACTCTACCGCTGTGCCACCGTGACCGCCCAATTAGGGTTTAAGACTCGAAAATGGATGAAAAATGTTACTTACTGTGGCATGGTGGCGCATCGGTAGTGTTGCTGCCTTACAGCGCCAGGGACCTGGGTTCATCCTGACCACGGGCGCTGTCTGTATGGAGTTTGTACGTTCTCCCTGTGACCGCGCGGGTTTTCTCCGGGTGCTCCGGTTTCCTCCCACATTACAACAACGTGCAGGTTTGTAGGTCAATTGGCTTCTGTAAATTGTCCCTAGTGCGTACGATAGATCTAGTGTACAGGTGATATGTCACCCAGATACGGTGGGCCGAAGGGCCAGTTTCCACAGTGTATCTCTAAACGGTGGAGGCTTGTGGCCAAGAGGGTAACATAGTCGGCCCACTCCATGTTTGGGCAGAGATGTAGCTAAGGAGTTTCTCTTCAGCTGCCTTTATCCCCTTGCTCTTATACTTTTGCAAGGGGGTTCTATCCCTTCCCACCCCACCGCTGCCCGCTCCAGCTCACTGTATCAGCATTGAATCAATTATAAAGCGACTGCATTTGGATACCATCGCAACTGCCTATCTATCAAGTGGCAGGGTGTACGAAACAGTAGCATCAGGCTTTAAGTCTCTTGATGCATATAACTCCTGCTGAAGTTAGACACAAAAAGCTGGAGTAAGTCTTTGTCTGAAGATGGGCCTCGACCCGAAACGTCACATATTACTTTTCTCCAGAGATGCTGGCTGACCCGTTTAGTTACTCCAGCTTTTTGTGTCTATCTTCGGTTTACACCAATTCCTTTCTATACATAACTGGTGTTTTCTTAAAGCACGGATGACTCAAGTTGGTGATTGTTTGGTTTGAGTTAGCGCCAGATATTGCATGTGTTGAGCAAGACGTCTTGCACCACAAGACGGGTGGAATACAATTTCTAGGAATGAGTGTAGAACAAAAAGCGGCAGCACTGTGGTGCAGTGGTTCAATTATACCCCCCCTGAGCTGGCAGAGATATTTTAGTTTAACATCTTAATCAAGAGACTGCACTTTTCACGTTGTGACACTTCCTCAGTACACCATGAGGAACATTGACCTAGATTTTTGTGACTAATTCACTGGAATGGGACTTGAACGTACAACCTCCTGACTCAGAGATAAGTGTGTCATCAACGGAGCCACAGCCGACCCCTTGGGGCTTGGAAAGCAAGTGCTGAGAGGTAATCTTATGGAAGTGCATGAGAAAGGATCAAGAAATAACACAAGGCAATTGGATAGAAATAAGTATGGTAAAATATTAGTTCAAAGTGAAACGTGACTGTACGGGAAGAGCCATAGACTGATGAATGGCGAATGTCGAGCAAATTATCACGACTCTCACATTAGATTTGCGTTTCCTATTGTCATGTGTACCGAGGTACAGTGAAAAGCTTTGTTTTGTATGCCAGCCAAACAGATGGAAAGAACATTTGGGATATGTGTACTTACACAATAGATGGTGGGTATACTGCAGATGGGTAGAGCACTTCACTACTTACCAGTGTGACTTTCTCAACCTGTGAATGGTGGGACCTCATTGAAACTTACCGAATAGTGAAAGGTGGAGTGGATGTGGAGAGTCTTGGACCAGAGGCCATGGCGTCAGAATAAAAAGACGTACCTTTAGAAAGGAGATGGGGAGGAATTTCTCTAGGCAGAGGGTGGTGAATCTGCGGAATTCATTGCAACAGAAGGCTGAGGAGGCCAAGTCGATGGATAGTTTTAAGGCGGAGATCGACAGATTCTTGATTAGTACAGCTGTCAGGGGTTCTGGGGAGAAAGCAAGATTATGGAGTTAAGTGGGAAAGATGGATCAGTCATGATTGAAAGGTGGAGTAGACTTGATGGGCCGAATGGCCTGTCAGATCCTATAACTTATGGATTGCGTCTGGATCAATGTTTAGATATTGCTGCAGCCTCACTGTTGTTCTACCATGTGATTACCCCAGAAAGGAAGAAGGCAAACTAGATGGGAAGGAAGTCTTTGACTGTTATGCAAGTACTGCATTTCCTTGCGATTAGTGGAGGACATTTTGCTGGGATAATTTAAGTAATCAGACGGTGCAGTAAGAGACTGAAGGGATGTATGGATGGACAAGAGAAAGATCCTGACTCTTTCGACCAAGGATTCCCAACCTGGGGTAAATTTACCCCCGGGAGAAAATATTCGCCTACCCCAGGGGGTGAATTTGTTGATTCTGGAGTTGTACATATTTTTTCTCATTAACTGACTGTGTTTGGTTCTGGTATACCGGTATCTGTTCATCATTAGTTGTTCATAAATAAGTGAATAGACAATAGACAGTAGGTGCAGGAGTAGGCCATTCGGCCCTTCCAGTCAGCACCGCCATTCAATGTGATCATGGCTGATCATCTCCAATCAGTACCCCGTTCCTGCCTTCTCCCCACATCCACTGACTACGCTATTTTTAAGAGCCTTATCTAGATCTCCCTTGAAAGCATCCAGAGAACCTGCCTCCACCGCCCTCTGAGGCAGAGAATTCCACAGACTCACCGCTCTTTGCCTCCCTTCTAAATGGCTTACTCCTTATTCTTAAACTGTGGCCCCTGGTTCTGGACTCCCCCAACATCAGGAACATGTTTTCTGCCTCTAGCGTGTCCAAACCCTTAACAATCTTATAACATCATTATGTGCTATTAAAGTTGCCATGCGTAAACGGGCCGAAAAAGTTTGGGAACCCCTGCTTTAGACTTTAGACATTTAGAGTTTGGAGATACAGCAGGAAACAGTCCCTTAGGCCCATCGTGTCTGCGCCACCCATCGATCGCCCCGTACACTAGCGACAATTTGCAGAAGCCAATTAACCTCCAAACCTGCATATCTTTGGATTGTGGGAGGAAACCAGAGCACCGGGAGAAAACCCACACAGTCACAAGGAGAACGTACAAACTTTGTACGGACAGCACCCATAGACAGTATTGAACCCAGGTCTCTGGCCCTTTAAGGCAGCAACTCAACTGCTACACCTCTGAGCAGCCACCTAAAAACATCACCTATCCATATTCTCCAGAGTTGCTTCCTGGCCCGCTGAGCTACTCCACACTATGTGTCTTTCTTGGATGCATAGATGAGGTATGGTCAAGTTTGAAAAGGTTCAGAGAAGATTTACGAGGATGTTGCCAGGACTAGAGGGTCTGAGCTACAGGGAGAGGCTGGGTCTCTGTACCTTGGAGCACAGGAGGATGAAGGGTGATCTTATAGAGGTGTATAAAACCATGAGAGGAAGAAATCGGCTAAATGCCCAGAGTAGGGGAATCGAGGGCCAGAGGACATAGGTTCAAGGTGAAGGGGAAATGATTTATTAAGAATCTGAGGGGTAACATTTTACATAAAGGGTGGTGGGTGTATGGAACAAACTGCCAGAGGAGGTAGTTGAGGCTGGGACTATCCCAATGTTTAAAAACAGTTAGACAGGTACATGGATAGGGCAGGTTTGGAGGGATATGGACCAAACCCAGGCAGGTAGTGGTGTAGCTGGGTCATGTCGGCCGGTGTGGGCATGTTGGGCCGAAAGGCCTGTTTCCACACTGTATCACGATATCTTTAATACAATGCCCTTACTCACCCAGGTTTACCGGCTTTAATAAAGTTCAAGATATAACCTATTTTATCACACTTCTATTAAATTGTCTTTCACAGTTTTGTGAAGCTGAATATTGGGAAAATTTCAAACAAACTTCAGTCATGTGGAGTGAGAGTGACTGAAGTAATTTTAATGATATTTGCTATTCTCAAAAAATAAACTATGTTCCACTCTAATTCTTTTTTATTATAAAATTCTTAATTCCTATTGCATCTTCAATTTGAAAGTCCTGATGTGGAAAAAAAGACGTAAAGGATCTTCTGTGCATGCAGGCACAATTCAATTAAATGTTAGTTCACCCACACAGCACTTGGTAAAGAGTGTTACCCTTTGTGTTCTTTCTAATGATCATCTTCGACAACCGTGAAATTCGATTACGCACCGAGGGGCTGCCTGGAACGTCTAATACTAACAAGAATTCCTTGCAAAAAGTAGAAAAGTTGGATAAATATTTTTGGAGGAAATTTGGAAGCAACAAAATTTAGAACATAGGGTCTCAACCCGAAATGTCGCCCATTCCTTCTCTCCGGGGCTGTCCTGCTGAGTTACTCCGGCTTTTGGTGTCTATCTGCAGTTCCTTCCTTACGAAGAACAGTATTGGAAACTCAGTCCTTCCACCCTTAAATCACTTAAATAATGGTGGATCTGTGTCTAAATCTATTTACCTGCCTCTGATCTACCATCCTTGAAATTTGGGGGAGAGTATTTCAGATTTTCAAGGTCTCTGAGTTGACAGTGTCCTGCGAAATTGACCTCTGAAGTTTAGTTCAAATTTCATGAATGGGTTCCCTTAGTTCTAAATTCCTCTGCCAAGTGAAAATTACTTCTCTTATTCATAAGCGCTCTTATTGAAAAGCATTGTGATTTATCTGGTATCAGTCTAGTGATCTAATTTTCACATATATTGCACATATATGCGTTCTGATCAAATGCCCAGAGTTTCTTATCCTTGAATAGATCAACTAACCTGATTTGAATTGTTGAGACATGGTGAAAGAGGAATATTGTGGAGTTTAGTGCGGATACAACTGAAAACGCTATAAATGTTGTCTAGATGGTTCAAGTTCTCTAATGAGCTAGCTGCCTGAATACAAAATTGGATTCATGGAATGAGGCAGAGGGTTGTGATGGAAGGTATAATAGTAACCCATATTCTCACTAAGCAACAATACTCTACTGGGCCCTGTCTGCCCTGGGCACAAGTTGCACTTTGTGTTTGGTCCAGAGCAAAGAACTGCATTTCAGACATAGAAACAGAGTTTGATGAGTGCCCTTATGATTCAAAGGCACCAACCCAACCCAGATGCAAGTCTGGTGGGGCCAGGGGGGATACTAGTACAGATCGTGATTCATTGCTGAATGGTGCAAAAAGCTGGAGTAACTCATCAGACAGCATCGCTGGAGAAAAGGAATAGGTGACGTTTTGTGTCGAGATCCTTCTTCAGACTGAGTTCAGTACATCTACTTCTGATCCTGTTTCTTCTGTTCTTCCGTCACACCTATGATCATTTATGCATGCATTTATGCCCTGCCTCAGAGGGTGGTGGAGGCAGGTTCTCTGGATGCTTTCAAGAGAGAGCTAGATAGGGCTCGTAAAGATAGCGGAGTCAAGGGATATGGGGAGAAGGTAGGAACGGGGTACTGATTGGGGATGATCAGCCATCAACATGAGCACATTGAATGCCGGTGCTGGCTCGAAGGGCCGAAAGGCCTCCTGTTGCACCTATTGTCTATTGTCTATTGTCTAATTTATATTTTGGAATCGTAAAGTCATAGAGTGATACCGTGTGGAAACAAGACCTTTCGCCCAACTTGCCCGCACACCGGCCAACGTGTCCCAGCTACACTAGTCCCACCTGCTTGGTCCATACCCTCCAAACTTATCTATGCACCTGTTTCTTAAATGTTGGGATAGTCCCAGCTTCAACTACTTCCTCTGGCAGCCTGTTCCATACACCCACCACCCTTTGCAAAAAAAAGTTACCCCTCAAATTCCTATTAAATGTTTGCCCCTTCCCCTTTCCTCTATGCCCCTGGTCCTCGATTCACCTACTCTGGGCAAAAGATCTGTGCATCTACCCGATCTATTCTTCTCATGATTTTATACATCTCAATAAGATCACCCCTCATCCCCCTGCGCTCCAAGGAAAAGAGACCCGGCCTACTCAACCTCTCCCTCTTCCTCAGACCATCTCGCCCTGGCAACATCCTTGTAAATCGTCTATGTACCCTTTCCAGCTTGACAACGTTTTCCCGATAACAACAGTGCCCAGAACTGAACACAATACAAATTCTGACAGCACTCTTTGATTTCCACTTCAGCTGAACTCCAGGGGCTCTGCTTATTTATAATTTGTACCTAAGAGTAGCTCAATTAAGACTGACCTTGACTTTACCTCCTACCACAAGCACTTGTGATTGACAATTTCTGCTGAATATTTCAAACTCTGCCAGAAGTGATTTGTTCTTGTGTGTGCATGCATGTTTTTCTGGCTAAGGTGCCAGGGGAGGGATGGCGGGTAGGGGAAGTGGAGCTGATTGAGTTTCCCTTCACAATCTCTACTGCATTTATTTTGTCCAGCAAAGTTATTTGATTCACTAAATAAGCATTCACGTGCACGTAACGCTAATAAAAACAAAATTATCCTCCTTTTGTGCTGCAAACTCTCTGTAATACTGCACGTTTACTTCTGCTAATGTGGAAAATGTAGTGGATATGGGGTAAGATTATATATAGGTAGACCCAAAATGCTGGAGTAGCTGAGCGAGACAGGCAGCAACTCTGGAGAGAAGGAATAGGTGACGTTTCGACAGACCTTGCAGAGTCCAGCCAGTCTATCGGTCACCGGTACACCAGCTCTATGTTATCCCACTTTCACATCCCGCACACTATGGGAACTTTACAGCAGCCAATAAACCTACAAACCTGCACGTCTTTGGAATGTGGGAGGGTAAAGGGCCTGTCCCACTTGGGCGTCATTCGCGCTTCTTCTCGCAGATGGCGCGCGAAGATTTTGTACATCCCAAAATCCTGGGGCGGCGCGCACGACCGCATGTCACTGCCTATGTCACCACGCACCGTGCACGCATCACGATGCTCGCGTCGTGCGTAAATGATGCGTAAATGATGTCGCGTAAATTACGCGCAAATGACGCCCAAGTGGTACTGGCCCCTAACTGGAGCACCCGGAGAAAACCCGTTCAGGTCACAGGGAGAACGTACAAACTCAGAATCAAACCCGTGTCTCTGGCGCTGTGAGGCAGCAGCCCTACCGCAGCGCCACTCCACGTAAAATTTCCACTCCCAATATTTTTAATTGTGGAGAGTATTGTACTTATATTTCATAATTATTACTCCTTTTTCCAAATAACATGCATCACCCACTATCTATCTATCTATCTATCTATCTATCTATCTATCTATCTATCTATCTATCTATCTATCTATCTATCTATCTATCTATCTATCTATCTATCTTCTATCTTGTATACATGACTAAAACTCTCATCTTGATCACTTCCTGTCTGCGTTCTAATTCAATTTGCGCAAAAACAATCCCCCAGCGCTATGATTTTTGCCATCATACTCACCATTCTCCTCTGTTGCAAGTCAAATAAGTTTTGTTCCGATTGGTGAAATAGTACAAAAGTTATGAAGGTTTTGAAGGTTCCCCCTCCCCCACCCCCCCTCCCCCACACCCCCCCTCCCCCACACCCCCCTCCCACACAACCCCCCCTCCCCCACATCCCCCCACAGATTCACCACCTTCTGACTAAATAAATTCCCCCTCATCTCCTTCCTAAAGGAACGTCCTTTAATTCTGAGGCGATGACCAAGGTAATGCAAGTTGAAATTATTCACTCGATAGCTGTTTGTCCCACATTAGCTTCCCCCAACCCCACTGAAATTCACCCTCCCACACCCCACTTTAATTTGATCATCATCAAAATCATTCTGTACCTCGCTGACCCACGTACTTATCTAACATCTACTCAAATGCAACTCTCAATCACTTCTACTCAACTACAGCGAGAGACAACTTGTTATTGTTACAACTCCCCAGATAGAGCAGTTCTCCTGAATCTGTTGAATTTACTGTGGCTTATCCTCAATGATAGATCAATGCAGCAGAATACAGAGAATATTGAAGATACAATGCTTTACAGAAAAATCACTATCAGCCTACAGCTAATTTCAATAATGTTTCATAGATTATATTTCATTCAAGAGACATAGGAGTTTTGTTCGAAATAAACATTCACAATATGATGTTGTACATAGGAGTCAGATTCCTATTCACAATTAAAGATTACACGTGAATATTTATTCCTGCTACAGCAAATGTTTTGAAGACACCACAGCTTATTTTGATTTGTGCTTTAGTACTTAGTTTATTATCAATATTGGTAAATGGAGTAATTACAATAATCGATTTAATGGTCTATCTGCAAAGCAAACAAGCTATTTGCACTTGCACTCTATTACATGTCTCTTAACTCAGTTATAATGATCAGCTTCAATTCAGTACCTTTCACATTGTTCAGCTTAGTTTAGAGATACAGAAGCAGGTCATTTGGCCCACTGGGTCCGCACCGACCAGTGATCTCCTCACATTGGCGCCACCCTAAACACACTAGGGACAACTTATACCAAGTCAGTTAACCTACAAACCTGTACATCTTTGGAGTGTGGGAGGAAACCGAAGATCTCGGAGAAAACCCACATGGCCACGATGAGAACGTACAAACTCCGCACAGACAGCACCCTTAGTCGGGATCGAACCCGGTTCTCCAGTGCTGTAAAGGGCCTGTCCTACCAGCATCCGACTCCATGCGATGAGCGGGATCAAACTAGAAGCGAGGGCCGCGCGGATGTCGGGTGAGTGGCGCAACGCGGCGCAAAGTGAGGCGAACTTGGAGCGAAGTCTTAAGGTAAGTTCGCCAGGACAGAGAGGGGCACACAGAGAGGGGCACAGAGGCACACACACACAGAGGGCCACGGAGCCACACACATAGAGGGTCACGGCGGCACCTACAGATAGGTTCATGGAGGCACGATGTCGAGGCGGTGTGTAATGCGTCGAGGCGACTGTGAGCCGACAAGCCGTTGCCGCGTGGAATTTTTGAACATAGTCAGTTTTTCGGAGCCCTGCGCGATATCGGGACGAACTCCGCACAATTCCGCACAGCTCCGGCGATCGAAGTGAGACCGGCCCCGCGACGCCGGACGGCTCAAGCGACCATGTTAGGTCGCGCTCATCGCATGGAGTTGCATGCATGTAGGACAGGTCCTTAAGGCAGCAACTCTACCCACTGCACCACTTTGCCGCCACTAAATGGGTCATTTACGGGCCCTAAATGGGTAATTTGTGAAATGACCCATGCAGAGGTAGGATGTTGCCACATTCATATGAATAGATCCTAGGACACAAATGCAAGAAATTAACTCTTGGAAGAATTCTGTGGATCAAGCAGTATCTGTGGTGGCAAAGTGATGGTTGACGTTTCAGGTTGAGATCCTGCAACAGGGATGAGAGTGTAGAGGAGGGAAGATGGCCAAAGCATAGAAGTGGACGGGAGAGGTGAGACAAGAGGCTGGTAGGTGATAGATGAACAGACACAAATTGCTGGAGTAATGCAATGGGTCAGGCAGCACCTCTGCAGAAAAGGAATAGTTGATATTTCGGGTCGGACCCTTTATTCAGACCCTAGAGTCTCATGGCAGCAACTCTACCACTGTGCCACTGTGCCACCCTTAGAATGTTGGCACTGCAGTTCGGGAAGAGTAAGCAGATCTTGGCAGATAAATCACAGAGATAGCAACTGTGGTTGTGGAAAGGTCACCTTCTTTGTCACGAAAAGTCAAGTCTCCTCAGATCCTTAAGGGTATTAACTCCAGTGATGCTCATTTGTATGAAACAGCTCAGCGTGTCGAACAGAGGATAAAGATAAAGAGAAGGGTAGCATAAAAGTAACTGTTACATAGAGGTTGCTGTTATCCATCCATCACATGTGAAAATAAAGGACAACAAACAATGTTGATGCTTTTAGAAGTCCTTAGAAAGTACTTTCGTTCATTGGACCATTTTAAATGTAAGTAGTCTTGGGATGACATCAGTCTTACAGCAGTAGCATAACTCATACAAAAACCTTCATTAATTTGGACAGATGCATTAATAGGAAGGCTCTGGAGGGCCATGGGCCAAATGCAAGCAAACAAGACTAGCCTCGTCTGCCTCCTTGGTCAGTATGGACAAGGTGGGCCGAAGGGCCTGTTTCCATGCAGTGATAACACTCTGACTCTATGGTGAATAGTTAGCATTCTTTGATGGATTTTGGAATATTTTTGATCTGCGATACAGTGACGCAGCAGTAGAGTTGCCTCCTCACGGCGCCAGAGACCCGGGTTCCTGATTATGGGTGCTGTCTGTACGGAGTTTGTACGTTCTCCCTGTGACCACATGGGTTTTCTCCAGGTGCTCCGGTTTCAAAGTCAAAGTCAAAAGAGTTTATTGTCATGTGTCCCTGACAGGACAATGAAAATCTTTCTTTGCATAGCACAACAGAACATAGAAGGCATTGACTACAATTCTATACATAAATACACCCATGACTTAATAAATTAATAAAGTGCAAATAACAGATGGAGGGATATTAATGTTCAGAGTTCCGAGCCAGGTTTAATAGCCTGATGGCTGTGGGGAAGTAGCTATTCCTAAACCGGCTTGTTGCAGTCTTCAGGCTCCTGTACCTTCTACCCGAAGGTAGCAGGGAGAAGAGTGTGTGGCTAGGGTGGTGTGGGTCCTTGATGATGCTGCCAGCCTTTTTGAGGCAGCGACTGTGATAAATCCCCTCGATGGAAGGAAGATCAGAGCCGATGATGGACTGGGCAGTGTTTACTACTTTTTGGAGTCTTTTCCTCGCCAGGGCGCTCAAGTTGCCGAACCAAGCCCTGATGCAACCAGTCAGCAAGCTCTCTACTGTGCACCTGTAGAAGTTAGAAAGAGTCCTCCTTGACAGACCAACTCTCTGTAATCTTCTCAGGAAGTAGAGGCGCTGATGAGCTTTCTTAATAATTGCATCTGTGTTCTCGGACCAGGAAAGATCTTCACAGATGTGCACGCCCAGGAATTTGAAGCTCTTGACCCTTTGAACCATCGACCCGTTGATGTAAACAGGACTGTGGGTCCCCATCCCACATTCCAAGGGCATGCAGGGTTGTAGGTTAAATGGCTTCTGTAAATTGCCCCCAGTGTGTAGAATAGAACTAGTTAGTGTACGGGTGATCACTAGTCGGAGTTGGTGAGCTGAAGGGCCTGTTTTCATGCTGTCTCTCGAAACTAAACTAAACTAAACTAAACTTTTTAAGGTCAACCTGATGTGCAATGTGCCTTAATTTTAGGATTTCATAGTTATTTGATTTCACTTATCATCAAGAAAAAATAAATCTAAATCATCAATAATAGGTTAGGCATCTACTTTCTCTTTCTTAGACTAGTTACATTGCATGTAAGGTGTCTGCTGTGATTTTACTTCTAATCACCATTTAATGTACATAATGTTTGTTAAATTGCCAGTTGGCGCTGAAGCATTTAAATGTAGATAAAATTATTTGCTACACAGAACAACCTTAATAGATAAACTATAGAATGTTTTGGCTTAACATATTTACAGTCATTTTAACATTAACAATTCTGTGTTAACAATATATTCGCTGTTGTGAGAGTGAATCAATCATCCATTCACGGTCCAGTAAGCGGACACAGTAGATGCAACGCATTCCCCTTAACTGTTTATTCATTTTCTTCTTGATGTTAAGAAGCAAATTGAATTGGGTCATTTTATTCTCTCTTTCCAATTTCTTTCTCTGGAACGTCAGAGGTACTGGGGAGACTTGGTAGAAGTTTTTTTTTAAGTCTGAGAGTCATAGATAGGGTAGACAGTCAGAACCTTTTTTCCCCCCAGGGTGGAAATGTCCAACACTAGAGGGCAGAGCCATAAGGTGAGAGGGGGAAAGTTTAATGGGGATGTGCGGGGCATGTTTTTGTCACAGAGTGTAATGGAGGCATGAAACACATGCCAGGGTTAGTAGTGGAGGCAGATATGTTACGAACATTTAAGAGACTTTTAGATAGGTAGTTGGAAATTTCAGGGAATAGAGGGATATGGGTCATGTACAGGTAGCTAAGATCACTGGAATTTAGAAGATTGAGGGGGGATCTTATAGAAACTTACAAAATTCTTAAGGCGTTGGACAAGCTAGATGCTGGAAGATTGTTCCCGATGTTGGGGGAGTCCAGAACAAGGGGTCACAGTCTAAGGATAAGGGGGAATTCCTTTAGGACCGAGATGAGGAAAACATTCTTTACACAGAGAGTGGTGAGTCTCTGGAATTCTCTGCCACAGAAGGTAGTTGAGGCCAGTTCATTGGCTATATTTAAGAGGGCGTTAGATGTGGCACTTGTGGCTAAAGGGATCAGGGGGTATGGAGAGAAGGCAGGTACGGGATACTGAGTTGGATGATCAGCCATGACCACATTGAATGTCGGTGCAGGCTCGAAGGGCCGAATGGCCTACTCCTGCACCTATTTTTCTATGTTTCTATGTTTCTATGATCATGAGATCCTTTTCTCCAGAGGTGCTGCCTGACCTGCTCAGTTACTCCAGATTTTTCTGTCCATCTTTGAGATCAGTTTAACTTGGCATCATATTTGGCATAAACGTTGTAGGTTAAGGGCCCATACCTGTGCTGTGAAGTCGTATGTTCTATGTTTTAATTCTGGTCTCATGCGCATTCCCAGATTTTCATTGCTAGATCTGGTCTTCCCATCCTGTAGTTCTCTGCCGTTCTCTCCTCATTTGGGATACTTCTTTAAACCTAAAACTTATCACCCGTGACACTTATCTCCTGAAGTGTTTCGTTAACCACATATTGTTTGAAAGCATTCCAATGACATAACTTTGCATTAAAGATTCTTTAAATATGTAAAATAGCACTGTTAATAAATTGCATTATAAACCTGAAATACTAAAAGGTGCAATTCTTTTACATGAACAGTCATTGTTAATGGGAAATTGAACAAAGAACTGGCTGCCAAGTAGATAATAGAGACCATGGAAGCAGTATTCACACTGCCATTGAACAGACTTCACAAACCTTTGTTCAAGAAGGAATTGCAGATGCTGCAAAATCAAAGGTAGACAAAATTGCTGGAGAAACTCAGCGGGTGCGGCAGCATCTATGGAGCGAAGGAAATAGGCAACGTTTCGGCCCAAAACGTTGCCTATTTCCTTCGCTCCATAGATGCTGCCGCACCCGCTGAGTTTCTCCAGCAATTTTGTCTACTCACGATCCTTTGAATCCTTCACCTGCTCTTCTTCCTGAGTATGCAAAAATTTTATTTCATTCTACCTCAGTCCATGTTTTCCTCAGTTGCTCAGAACCTCAGTTGATGTTTTCAAGAGAGAGTAAATGGGCCTGTCCCACATGGCGATTTTTTTCGGCAACTGCCGGCGACTGTCATAGCCGTGGCAGGTTGCCGAGAAACCGGCGACAACCTGCGTCATCATGGTGACAATCTACGACAGCACCTACGTCAGGAGAAGTCAAGCTACACTCATTGGCGTCTAACCCACTGTCGCCAAAAAATTTTCAACGTTGGAAATTAAGCGGAGACCAGAAAGACGCTACGACTTTTTGCACGACTGAGGAGTCTACTCCCGGTGACCACCGGTGAACATGTGGCGACAAATAGCCACCTGTAGTTGCCTAAAAAAATCACCTAGGTGGGACAGACTCATCAGATACAGCTCCTAGGGCTAACGGAATCAAGGGATATGGGGAGGTCAGGCAGCATCTCTGGAGAAGGTGACGTTCTGGAAAGGGTCCCAACCCAAGACGCCATCTATCCATGTTCTCCTGACTACCTGACCCGCTGAGTTAAGGGGCTGTCCCACTTGGGTGACCTAATCCGTGAGTTTTGGCGAGTTTGCCCTCGACTCATACTCGCAGCGTGGTCGACACGAGGTTGTAGGAGGTCTTTGTAACTCTCCTTCATGCTCGAGAGTGGTCCCCGTGTACTCGAGACCTCAGCCAGGTCGCATGTAGAAAAATGCCCGCGAGTAAAGAATGGTCACCATGGAAAAAATCAATACCTTTTTTACTCGTAGGTTTAGTCGTAGTTGGTCGTAGTTCATCGTAGTAGGTCGGCATGTTAGTTGTAGGTAATCGAGGGAAGTCGAAGGTAGTCGTAGGTAGTCGTAGATAGTCTTCATCATAGTCGAAGGGAGGTCGAAGGAGGTCGTCTTCACTCTCCACTATTCGCTGTCCAATTTTCCCGAAGTTAGTCGTAGCTAGTCGTAGCTAGTCGAAGCTAGTCTTCAACATAGTCAAAGGAGGTCTTCTACGTTACTTTTTTTTCCAAACTCCCTTAAACTCTTCTAAACTCGCCAATTAGGTCGCCCAAGTGGGACAGCCCCTGGACTCCAGCACATTCTGTCTTTCATTAAAAAGTGCTCTGGTTAAAGTAACTGCAATCAGTGCTAATAAATCTTGTAGGACGTTGTGCATGACTAGAGGCTAGTAAAGTTTGTGAGAGTTAATTTGGAATGGATCGATGAAGGCTATTTCTCTATAGAGAAGGTAAGCAGGGTAATAATGTTGTATGTTTACCGCTTGGAGCCATTGAGACTGTATGGAGGTGTGCCAAAGACTCAGTCAAATGCAATAAAAGGATCACTTTGCATACTTAATTTGCTTGCTAAGTTCCAATTGCTTCTAATATCTGAGCATTGCTTTTTTGAGACTGGTGGCATTACATACTGAGACTTATTGACATGTTTAACCCATGATACATTTTGGGAAGTTAAACCAGGCCATGAAATAACAGAATGAATGAGGGCCCTGTGGAGTATTAATGAGCAGCAAGACTTTGGAATACAAGTACATAGTTCCCTCAAAAGGTGGCACGGGTTGATAGAGTGTGGAAAAAAGCGTATGGTATGCTTGCCTTATTTGGTTGAGGCATTGAGTTTTAGACTTAGGATGTCAGGTTACAGTTGCACAAATTGTTGGTTAGGCCACATTTGGAGTACTGTAGTTGCCATACTTTAGAAAGGATGTAATTAAACCAGCGGGGGTACAGAGAAAGAAGGGTAGATGGCCTGATCTTCAGATTTAAACTTTTCTAGACCAGCATTAGCAACATGTGCATTGGGTAGCATTGGGTAGCTGAAGTTTGGATCTGTCTTCACCGTACTGCACTGTATTCTCAGTACTGCATTGAAACAGGTGCTTCCACCCACAATATCGGTGCCAAGTTAGGCTAATCTCCTTCGTCTGCATGTGGTCCATTTCCCTCCATTCCCTGCACATCCGCATACTTTCCTGAAAGCCTGTAAATACCACTATCATATCTGTTTCCATCTCCATACCAGGCAGTGCGTTCCAGGCACCCGCCCCTCCCTGGGAAGAAATTTCTGACTGTCTACCATATCAATGACTCTCATCATTTTTACATACATTTTGACAGACGTGGATCTCTTCTCAATCTCCTGCATACCAGAGAATACGATCCAGGTTTGTTCTGACAGCGAATGCCTTCGAAGCCAGGCATCATTCTGGTGAATGCCTGCATCCTTCCCAAAGCCTCCACACCCCTTCTCTAATGCAGTGACCAGAACTGTACACAAAACACCAAATGTAGCCCAACCGATGTTTTATAAAGTTGCATTATGACTCCCTGACTCTTGTATTCAATGCCCTGACTGATGAAGGCAAGCAGACCATCTGTACCACTCCACCCACTTGTGTTGCCACATTCAGCGACACAGTAAAGAGACTGGTTTATGGAGTCAAGAGAGTTTTACATCGCTACTACATACCAACACACTGAAAACAAGCCCACGCAAGAGTACCGCACCATCATGTGAAAAACATGCTGAGGAACTTTTAGCTCTTAGGATAGATGAAGATTCGCAGGCCAATGATAGACACAAAGAGCTGGAGTAACTCAACGGGTCAGGCAGTATCTCTAGAGAAAAGGAATCGGTGACGTTGCGGCTCGAGACCAGACTGAGAGTCGGGGGAAAGGAAACGAGAGATATAGAAGGCACATATTCTTGAATTAAATGAAATATATGCAAAAAGGGGGGGGGGGGGTGAGAAGGGGGGAGGAAAAGGGGGAAGGAGAAGGGGGGGGAAGGAGAAGGGGGGAGGAGAAGGGGGAAGGAGAAGGGGGGGGAAGGAGAAGGGGGGAGGAGAAGGGGGGGGGAGAAGGGGGGGAGAAGGGGGGGAGAGAAGGGGGAGGAGAGAAGGGGGGGAGGAGAAGGGGGGAGGAGAAGGGGGGGAGGAGAAGGGGGGGAGGAGAAGGGGGGGAGGAGAAGGGGGGGAGAAGGGGGGGAGGAGAAGGGGGGAGGAGAAGGGGGGGGAGAAGGGGGGGAGAAGGGGGGGAGAGAAGGGGGAGGAGAGAAGGGGGGGAGAGAAGGGGGAGAGAAGAGAGGGGGAGAAGAGAGGGGGGGAAGGGGTGGAGACACTTTTAAGAAGCATAATAAAGTTTAGCGAGCATTTTACCTACCGGTAGGTTTTCCCTGGTCCTGAAAACTCCAATGAGCCAATCAAAATGCCCGGTCAGCGAAGGAGATTGCCTACGGTTGCCCTTCACTGCCCGTAACTACATAACGACCCCACTCCACTGTACTACGAGTTCAAAAGAGCCATGCCGACCAAATTTTACTCGCGGAAAATTTTTCAACATGCTGAAAAAATTTCCGCGACCTAGCTGAGGCCACGAGTATTTGGGAACATTCCTCGAGCATGAAGGAGAGTTCCAGCGATCGCATAGGACCTTCTAGGACCTTGTGTCAACCATGCTGCGAGTTTGAAAGTCGAAGACACTCTTCTAAACCCGCAGATTAGGTCGCCCAAGTGGGACAGCGGGTGTCAGAGGTTATGGAGAGAAGGCAGGAGAATGGGGTTAGGAGGGAGAAATTGATCAGCCATGGTTGAATGGCAGAGTAGACTTGATGGGCTGAATGGTCTAATTCTGCTCCTATCACTTATGAAGTTATGAACCTATGAATCCCTCGCTACCAGATAAACTAAGGATCACATTTGCAGGGCACTGTTGGGAATCCGAGGGTCACATTCCAGGCATGTTTCTGTGAGCAAGTGCTGATTAATGTCTCGAGGCATCAAAACGGCTTCCTGACGGATACTGGTCTAAATTATGCTCACAGGAGATGATTTGCAGGATGTAGCTGTCAGAACAATTATCTTGTTTTGACAACCTAGCAACAAAAGAACCTTTTCCGCCACCATGCTGCTGATTAAAAAGATGTTGTCACATACTGCTGAGATATGAAATTTGTCACATGGTGTGAAAACATTGTCAGCTGAATAGTATTAGTTGCAGTTCGCCAGTTGGCAAGTCAGAAGTCAGAAATAGTCAGAAACGCCCTGTGCCAGGGAGCGTAATGGTAGGAGCCAGGGTCCTTAGTCATAGAGTGATACAGTGGATTCAGGCCATTGGGCCCAACTTACCCAAACCGGCCAACATGCCCCGGCTACATTAGTCCCACCTGCCTGCGTTTGGTCCATATCCCTCCAAACCTATCTATCCATGCACCTGCTAACTGTTTCTTTAATGTTAGGATAGTCCCTGCCTCAACAAGCTCCTCGGGCAGCTCGTTCCTTACACCCACCACCCTTTGTGTGAAAAGGTACCCCTCAGATTCCTATTAAATCTGGTCCTTGATTCCCCTACTCTGGGCAAGAGACTCGATTTATTCCTCTCATGATTTTATACATCTCTATAAGAACACCCCTCATCGTCCTGCGCTCCAAGGAATAGAGTCCCAGCCTACTCAACCTCTCCCTATATCTCACACCCTCTAGTCCTGGCAACATCCTCATAAGATCCTGGCAACATCCCCCTTTGGAAGAGATGTTTAATTGCGACTTCATCAGTGTTCCCTGGCATCATTTCAAGTTGATATCATTCCCTCCTTCATCATTACTAAATAAACAAATCATCTTGTTTCTCTTGTTCTTTAGAGGGCGGCACGGTGGTACAGCGGTACAGTTGCTGCCTTACGGCGCCAGAGACCCGGGTTCGATCCTGACTACGGGTGCTGTCTATACGGATTATGTACCTTCTCCCCGTGACCTGCATGGGTTTTCCCCGGGTCCTCCAGTTTCCTTCCACACTCCGAAGACGTACAGGTTTGTAGGTTAATTGGCTTGGTAAAATTGTAAACTGTCCCTCGTGTGTGTAGGATAGTGTTAGTGTACGGGGATCGCTGGTCGGCACGGACTAGCTGGGCTGAAGGGCCTGTTTCCATGCTGTATCTCTCAACTAAACTTGGTTTCTTGACTGATACCTTTCCTTTCTTCATCATTACTAAGGAAAGAAATTCGCCACTTTACTGTTTGTGGGCACATGCCCTTCACAAATGCACTAGACCCTATCTAACAGTTTTAATGTGCTTCGTGAGTGTAAAATGCTTAGAAATGCCCTAAAACAAAGAGGTGAAAGTTAATAAATAAATGCAAAGCTTTCGTTTTAACAGTGTGTTAACAATGTAGGCTACAAATTTGTTGTGCACACCGTGGTATCTTTCAGAGACACAGATACAGCACGGAGACAGGGCCTTCAGCCCAAGAGTCTGCACCGACCTGCGATCCTCATTCAATAACTCTATCCTACACACCAGGGACAGTTTACAGCAGCCAATTAGCCGACAAACCTGCATGTCTTTGGAATGTGGGAGGAAACCAGAGCAACTGGAGAAAACCCACGTGATCACAGGAAGAACGTACAAACTCCATGCAGACAGCACCCGTAGTCAGGATTGAACCCGGGACTCGGGCTCTGTGAGGCAACAACTCTACATATACTGGACATCCAGTGGCGCTGTTGCGAGCTGCCGCCGCCTTCAGACCGGTATCTTTTTGTTTTTTTTAATTATGTTTGAAGAGTGTTTTTTGTGTTTTTTTAAATGTCTTTATGTGAGGGGAAGAGGGTACGGTAAGAGGGATACTGTCCTTCAGTCATTTCCTGGAGAGGATGCGACTATTATTCGAGTCACGTCCTCGCCCCCCCCCCCGCCGCGGCCTACCTACTGGGTTGGCGCGGCCTTTCCTGCCGGGACCAACCAGAACTCCAGCAGCAGCGGCGCAGCGTTGGAAACATCGCGGGGCGGGCGATGCCTTACCGGGGATCGCCATTTGGAGCTCTGGAGTGCTGGGCCTGCTGCACCGACATCGCGGAGCTGTGGTTCGCGGAGTTCCCAATGCGGGCGGCGCTGACCAAGATCGCGGAGTCCTGCGACTCCGCCCGGCTCGGCCTGTGGACTTCGGGAGCTGAGGTCCGGGCCGCTGAGGATGTCCTCCATCGGGGTTCCATCGTTCCCGGCGAGAGGGCCTGAGCATCGGGCCGCCTGTGGCGGTGACTGCGGGTACCCGGAAGGCCCCGACCACGGGTGAACATCTGGGAAGATCGGCGGGGAGGCTGGCTGGACTATGGTACCTTCCTTAACGTTGGTGCTGCTGTGGGGTTTTGTTGTGTGTGGACTTCTCTGTTAGTGCTTTTTAAAAAATATGTTTATTTATTTGTTATTTATTTTTTATGTTACTGTCTGTAAGGAAAATCCATTCTGTTGTCTCTAAAATGAGATAATTACAATAAATTCAATACAACAATACAATACAGATTTGCCACCGTGCCGCCCTGCTATGAGTCCTGCCTGTAATTCTGTAAATATGTCCATACCATAATATAATAGGTATTATGTTACCTTATAACATAACATACCTATGTTGTAAGGTATTGTAACACATTAATAATGGTATTAAGCCTTGCACAATGAACAGCAGTCCGTGCTGTGTGCCAAATTAGTTTATCTTAGCTGCAATTATTTCATGACACCACAATTTTCTTTGATCATACCCAAGGAAGGATAGAACATCTACCCAGGGTTCCTGTTTCTCATGGTTATTTATTTTGCTTCTGCAGGAAATCATGCACGGATTGAAGAAAGGATCGAGCTTTTATAATCTCTCCCATCCACTCCTTAGGATGAAATCATCTTTTAGATCCACTGTAGACATTCTTTTAGTCTCACATTGAAAGTGACAGACAGTCACAGGGAGAACGTACAAACTCTGCACGGGCAGCGCCCGTAGTCAGGATCGAACCTGGGTCTCTGGCGCTGTGTAGGAAGCAACTCTACCACTGCGCCACCGTGCCGCCCTTTATCCTTCATTCTTTTCCCACCATCCCTCTCTCTCATCCACTTTTAGAATCCACTGTAGAGATTTCTTATAGTCTCACATTGGAAAATAATGGACTTGGCTCTTAACTCAAGGTTAGGGGCTGCTGGTTCAAGTCCTGATTCAGGGACTTGTGTTACAGTCTTAGGATAGGTCCGTACATGACATTACTTCTCATGTGCTCTGGTTTAGCACTGCTGCACCACACCGTGAATTTGCAGTAGTCTGCCATGCCTCAGTGAGTAACAGCACCCTAACGTCTGCTTCCTTGTTGGTGCCACTTCAGGAGCGTAATTGAGAGCAATGTTCAGCAAGGGTGAGTTACTCTGTCGGATAAATTGTTCAACAAAGCTCATTTTTGCTTCTGAGGTTCTCTGCAGCATCCTAACTAATACCAGACACAAAATGCTGGAGTAACTCAGTGGGACAGTCAGGATCTCTAGCCCAGATGCAGAATCTTTACCACCTCCTCTTCTAACATCCCTGATAGACAGTCTTGCCATAGAGGGAGTACAGAGAAGGTTCACCAGATTGATTCCTGGGATGAATCAGGACTTTCATATGAGGAAAGGCTGGATAGACTCGGCTTGTACTCGCTAGAATTTAGAAGACTGAGGGGGGATCTTATAGAAACTTACCAAATTCTTAAGGGGTTGGATAGGCTAGATGCAGGAAGATAGTTCCCGATGTTGGGGAAGTCCAGAACAAGGAGTCATAGTCTAAGGATAAGGGTAAAATTCCTTTAGGACCAAGATGAGGAAAACATTTTTCACACAGAGAGTGGCGAGTCTCTGGAATTATCTGCCACAGAAGGTAGTTGAGGCCAGTTCATTGGCTATATTTAAGTGGGAGTTAGATGTGGCCCTTGTGGCTAAAGGGATCAGGGGGTATGGAGAGAAGGCAGGTACAGGATACTGAGTTGGATGATCAGCCATGATCATATTGAATGGCGGTGCACGCTCGAAGGGCCGAATGGCCTGCTCCTGCACCTATTTTCTATGTTTCTATGCTTCTATAGTCAGAGGGGATTACACTCTGCATTGATGTGATACTCCATTGTGATTCAATAGATTAACCCCATTATCACTGAAGTGCATCTTTTTCACCAGCGAACGTTTAGCCATTGTGCAGAAGGAACTGCAGATGCTGGTTTACACCGAAGATAGACACGGAAATCTGGGGTAACTCAGCGGGTCAGGCAGCTTCTCTGGAGAAAAGGAATAGGTGACGTTTCAGGTCGTCACCCTCCTTCAGACTGAGCTTCAGGAGCAAGGAAGACATAGAGATATGGAAGGTTAAGGTGTGAAAACGAGAGATCAAAGGGGACAAAGGTCAAGGAAAATGCATCCAAGTAATGTTTAATTCTCAATCATTAATATTAAAGCAGATTGTTAGCA
The DNA here is from genome assembly GCA_963514005.1 of Raja brachyura. Next base: position 30,526,222 of record OY740809.1, on the reverse strand, counting down.
TGTGTAAGAAGGAACAGCAGATGTTGATTGACACAAAATCTATTGGCTATTTTTTTAAAATCTGTGTAGTTATATTGAAAATGTACTATGTTGGTTGCAAAGCATCTTGTGTCCTGAGGTTATAACAAGTGTTGAATAAAATACAAGATGTTCCTTTTAAGGCTCATGTTGGAAAATTGGCCTACTCATGTAGGCCGACTGGATAGATATTGTTAACAATGCAATGATGCCCTCGAGCGGACTTTGACAATGCTTCTTTATTTCCTAATGTGCTTGAGACAGAACAAAATCGATTGCTGCAAGAGACTTAGATAACCCGGAGTGATGTCTGGGAAGGATAGTTGATGTCATAGTCAGTGCTCTCTTCATACTCAGTGTAAGATTGAAAAAAATCAGCAACATTTCGAAGCAAACATCTTTTAGAACCAATACAGTTCAGTCCTTGTCGTCAAAGATCCTATAGACCACTATAGACCACTCCTTCTAAATGCAATGGGCTGACGTGTAGTACGCAACGGAGTGGAACGTGGGCCTTTTTTTCATCCATTTCAGTAACCCAATTCGCAGTATAATCAACGTTGTAGGGGAACAGTTTGTGTTAATAAATTATAATTCTGAAATTGAGGAGATTTAAAAAAAAAAAATTATTTTTACGATGATGTTTCCGTAACCAGCTTCCGTCTCCGCACTGGTTATCTTTGCTCCACTATGGGATCTTTGGTGCAGAGACGGAAGCCGGTTATGGAAATGAATCTGCCCATGACCGTGCTATGTCTTTTTCGTCGAGTGATCTATCTTGCTTGCTATAGGATCTTTGCTTGTCGTGAAGGTTTTTCCCCCACAGTTTTTTGGAGGAAGGGATTTAGGGGCTTTGGTGAGATATTCCAAGATGGGATGGTGTGTTCAATTTAGAGGCAAATGATAGAAACTGTGATCCAGTGATCTTTATCTTTAACACTACATGTTAATCCCACCATTCCCTTTACCATGTATCTGTACACTGTGGATGGCTCAATTGTAAGCATGTATTGTCTTTCCGCTGACTGGTTAGCACGCAACAAAACCTTTTCACTGTACCTCAGTACATGTGACAATAAACTAAACTCAAACTCAAAACTGTTGCTGCCTTCCAGTGGGTGGTAGTCTTGGAGAATCTGCTTTTCCTGGAATTTGCTCAAGTTTAACCCAGTGATGATAAAGATAGAGCCATAGGGTCATAACATCATGGAGAAAAAGACCATTTGGACCAACTTGCCCAAACCAACCAAGGTGCCCCAACTACGCTAGTCCGCCCTGCCCCGCATTTGGCCCATATCCAACTAAACCTTTCCTTCAAAACCATGTACCTTTCCAGATGTCTTTTATATGTTTTTATAGTACCTGCCTCATCTACTTCCACTGACAGCTCTTTTCATATACCCACCACACTCTGATTGAAAAAGTTGTCCCTCAGGTTATTATTAAATCCCCTCTCACCTTAAACCTATATCCCCTTTATCCAATATTCTTGATTCCTCTGGTTTGAGTAAAAGATTCTTGTCCATTCACCCTGGGTGGAAGATTGCAACCTTCACATGGTCCGCCCTGTTTCGACTAATGCAATCAACTTGACGTGCACAAACGGAAGATCAAATAGAACAAGTTGTCCAACAACTTTAGGCTGTGCACGCCACACGAAAGAAGAAGAAGAAGTGCAACACGCTATCTATTCCTCTCATGATTTTGTACACTTCTATAAGATTACCCCTCGTCCTCCAGTGCACTAAGGAATAAAGTCCGAGCCTGCCCAACCTGTCCCCACAGCTCAGACCTTCAAGACCTGGCAACATCCTCATAAAGCAGGGTCGTGCAGCAATGTTAATTAAACTGAGAGATAAACAGAACTTCAGCTGAACATTTGAGCTCTGCCTGGGCTGACCTTTACCTGAGATTATGTTCCTGAAGAGGCATGTATGTACCAGTTGGTGTCTGAGACTTGCAAATTCAAGGTTAGCTTCCTAGAAGGTTCCCTAGAAGTTGGTGAGCTTTGGTGGTACTTTTGGTGAAATGGTCCCAGTGCTGAGAAGGAGTGATTTCTAGCATTTTGAGCCAAAATTGGTGGTGTATTTCGAAGGTGAGATGGCATTCATGAATTCATAAGTTTCTCTTCGACTAAGACCAGAAGCCATAGGAGAAGAATTAGGCCTATCGATCCATCAAGACTACTCCGCCATTCAATTATGGTTGATCTACCTGTCCCTCTCAACCCCATTCTTCTGCCTTCTCCCCGTAACCCCTGATGCCCGTACTAGTCAATCCTTCGAGAGGACTGCAACGACCAGGTTCAGGAATAGCTACTTCCCCACAGCCATCAGGCTATTAAACACGGCTCGGACAAATAACTGAACATTAATAGCCCATTATCTGTTATTTGCACTTTATCAGTTTATTTATTCATGTGTGTATATATTTATACAATGGTATATGGACACACTGATCTGTTCTGTATTTGTGCCTACTATGTTCTGGTGTGCTAAAGCAAAGCAAGAATTTCATTGTCCCATCAGGGACACATGAGAATAAGCTCTCTTGAACTCTTGAACTCTCTTGAATATGGTATCAGCAACTTGGAGACAAATTTGGAGCAAATATTAATGCAGGCAGCCTGCTGCTGCCATCTTGTCGATAAGGTGCTGTGATATCTTAGAAAGATCAATGGTTACCCAACCTTTACAAGAAATCCTTATTTGGTTAAAATGTTCCTACCCCACAACCCCAACCACATTATCATTTGATGACTTTGCATTCTGCTCCTTATAAGATGTCTTTTATATATGTTGTTATAGTACCTGCCTCATCTACTTCCTCTGACAGTGTCCTGGTGATTCCTTGGAATTACCAGCAACCGTACAGCTAGGACTTCACTACATGATGCTAAGTTATCTGGAACGAAACTTGAAGCCAATCCTTCTATTCAGAGGGCTTCTTACAGAACAAATACAATTTGTGAACCTAACAGGGCAAACTTTCTGAAGAAGTTTTCTGAAGAAGGGTCTCGACCCGACATGTCCCCTATTCCTTTTGACCAAAGATGCTGTCTGACAAACTGAGTTAATCCATCTTTGTGTGTCAATCTTCAGTGCAAACCAGCATCTGCCGTTCCTTCTTACACAGGGCAAACTTTATCCACTTCTTAAACACCAAGGATATTACTGGCTCACAACATGTTCTATTGCCTCTGCACAAGCTAAATTTGCAAATTATCCATTATAATTATTAATTATAGGCAGCTGAACCTGCAAAGCCCGGCTCTGTCTGCAAGAATTCTTGGTGACACTTCCGTAATCTCTAATTCACTGATAATTGAACTCATTAAATGTAATTTCAAAGCAAGAGATAAAATTGCTTTGCAATCATTCCTACTCAGGAAATTAGCTGCAGAAAAAATATTTCTGACTGTCATTACCGAGGCCCTCGCATGGCATCTGTACATGGCCTGTTTGTAAAAATAGAGTATAATTAGCAAATTCAAATTTAATATCTGTTCATTTTAGTTCAAAACCTTCTGCCAATTTTCCCACGCACTGCCCATTTAAAGCTTTGATATCAACTTCGAGGAAGGAAATTCAAGTGCTAATTACCTGAAACTTAGCCATTTATCAAATGGTTTGCTCCACTTTCAGTTCAGTTCAGTTTAGTTTATTGTCACGTGTACCGAGGTACAGTGAAAAGATTTTGTTCCGTCCAATCCAGTCAGCAGAAAGACAATTTCTTGATTAGTACAGGTGTCAGAGGTTATGGGGAGAAGGGTGGAGAATGGGGTTTGGAGGGAGAGATAGATCAACTGTGATTGAATGGCAGAATAGACTTGATGGGCCGAATGGCCTAATTCTACTCCTCTTCCTTATGGCCTTATTACCTTATGAGAATAAATGATTACAATTGAGCCATTTACAGTGTCCCATTTCATGAGACTCATTGAATGAAAACAATCTAAGTGCTGGAGTAACTCAATGGGTAGGCATCACCTTGCTTTGTTCTCTGGAAACCCTGCCTGACCGACTTACATCCCGTCTTCGTGTTTGTTTTTGTAAACAAGCATCTGTGGTTGCTCCAAACTCTTTGGATGGATCCGTGGCAAGTGATTTACTTATGATAGACACAAAGTGCTGGCGTGACTCTGCAGGTTAGGAAGCATCTCCGGAGACAAAGGATGGATGATGTTTCAGGTCAGGACCCTTCTTCAGACTCGAAACATCACCCATCCTTTCTCTTTATAACAAGAGGAATCGAATATAGGAGCAAAGAGGTCCTTCTGCAGTTGTACAGAGCCCGAGTGAGACCACACCTGGAGCATTGTGTGCAGTTTTGGTCCCCTAATTTGAGGAAGGACATTCTTGCTATTGAGGGAGTGTAGCGTAGGTTTACAAGGTTAATTCCCGGGATGGCGGAACTGTCATATGCTGAGAAAATAGAGCAGCTGGGCTTGCACACTCTGGAGTTTAAAAGGATGAGAGGAGATCTCATTGAAACATATAAGATTGTTAAGGACTTGGACACACTAGAGGCAGGAAACATGTTCCCGATGTTGGGGGAGTCCAGAACCAGGGGCCACAGTTTGATAATAAGGAGTAAGCCATTTAGAACAGAGAAGAGGGAACACTTTTTCTCACAGAGAGTGGTGAGTCTGTGGAATTCGCTGCCTCAGAGGGCGGTGGAGGCAGGTTCTCTGGATGCTTTCAAGAGAGAGCTGGATAGGGCTCTTAAAAATAGTGGAGTCAGGGGATATGGGGAGAAGGCAGGAACGGGGTACTGATTGGGGATGATCAGCCATGATCACATTGAAAGGTGGTGCTGAATGGCTGAATGGCCTAGTCTTGCACCTATTGTCTATTGTCTATTGTCTATTGTTTATCTTTGGTATAAACCAGCATCTGGAGTTCCTTGTTTCTGCAAGTGATATATTTAGTTTAGTTTAGAGATACGACTCAGTGGGCCGAAGAAGCTCATTAATCACTTGCACACTTGTTCCATGTTATCCCGTTTTCGCATCCTACACACCAGGTGCAATTTACAGGAGCCAATTAACTTGCAATCCTGCACATCTTTGAAAGGCAGGAGAAAAATGGAGTTACAGGATGAACGTGCAAACTCCGTACAGACAGCACCCGTAGTCAGGATTGAATCCGGGACTCGGGCACTGTAAGTTAACAACTACAGCTGTGCCACTGTGCCGCCCTGCTATGAGTCCTGCCTGTAATTCTGTAAATATGTCCATACCATAATATAATAGGTATTATGTTACCTTATAACATAACATACCTATGTCGTAAGATATTATAACACATTAATAATGGTATTAAGCCTTGCACAATGAACAGCAGTCCATGCTGTGTGTCAAATTAGTTCATCTTAGCTGCAATGATTTCATGACACCACCATTTTCCTTGATCATACCCAAGGAAGGATAAAACATCTACCCAGGGTTCCCGTTTCTCATGGTTATTTATTTTGCTTCTGCAGGAAAACATGCACGGATCGAAGAGAGAATCGAGCTTTTATAATCTCTCCCATCCACTCCTTAGGATGAAATCATCTTTTAGATCCACTGTAGACATTCTTTTAATCTCACATTGAAAGTGACGGACAGTCACAGGGAGAACGTACAAACTCCGTACAGGCAGCGCCCGTAGTCAGGATCGAACCCTGGTCCCTGGCGCTGTGTAGGCAGCAACTCTACCGCTGCGCCACCGCGCCGCCCTTTATTCTTCATTCTTTTCTCACCATCCCTCTGCTTTGGTACTGCTGTGTTGCATGCTTCCTTTCCTTGAGTGTGTTGCCAGTAAATTTGCGTTTAATTCACAAACTTCACCTCGTCGAATAGAAAGTTTTCAGCTTGGGTTAAAAAAAAAAAATTAATTGGCAGATCACCCATTGAGATGCGGCCAGAACTGTCAGTAGGTTAAGCCATTACAGGATTTTTCTGAGCGTGGGATGAAGCATTGCCTTCAGCTTAGCAGTGCAGTAACTTAAAGACACACCCAGCTGTTGAACCTGCAGTAGGTAGCACCTGCAGCAACTACTGTAGGACCATTGTAACGAGGGGGAAATTGACTGAATTTGAGATCAATATTTCTATCTGTTTAATTTGGTTTACTTTATCTTGTTTTTCCTCTGTACTATCTTAAAGGTGGCTGTAAGTCCATGTTCTATTGCTGATTTGGTTAATGGCATAAATCCAAAAGGAGCGCACAATGTGATACTTCATTTGCATTTGAGCTTCAGTATTACCTTTATCTCAGCCTTAAACTACACACTCCTTATTCAGAAGCCATGTCCCCTGATCTTAGATTTGTCAGCCAAGGAAATATCATCTCTGCATTTATCCTCCCTGCATTAAGGGCAGAGATAACACCTTATAGCGCCAGAGACCCAGGTTCGAACCTGACCTACAGGCGCTCGACTGTGCGGAGTTTGTACGTTCTCACCGTGACCTGCGCGGATTTTCTCCAAGATCTTCGGTTTCCTCCCACACTCCAAAGGCGTACAGGTTTGTCGGTTAATTGGCTTGGCATAAATGTAAAATTTTGCCTAGTGTGAGCAGGGTAGTGTGAATGTTTGCAGGGATCGCTGGTTGGTGGGGACTTGGTGGGCCCAAGCTGTGTCTCCAAAAACTAGGACCTCCAGACACCCTCTCACATTATGCAGCTGATGAAGTACTTCTGAAATGTAGTCACTGCTGTAATGTCTAAATTATCTCTAGAGTAAACATGAAAGCACTTTTAGAATCTGCCTGCTCCAATAAAATTACCACTGAGGTAGAGAGATCACCATCACGGAAAACGGTGAGAAGGTTTATTCCCCACTGAAGAGGATATATCTAATGGCTCCTTCATCATTACACTCCCCCACTATTTGGAAGACAATGTCCATCATCCTGGTTTTGGTTGGTATTGCCCACCTTTTAAAGGTAATAATAACATTTGTAATGGAAAATGTTATTTCAGCGCATGGGTTCCAGGCATTAATAGGGGTGGAGATTGCAACCTTCACGTGGTCCACCCTGTTTCGACGAATGCAATCAACCCGACGTGCACAAACAAAAGATCAAATAGAACAAGTTGACCGACAGCTTTAGGCTGTGCACGCCATACGCAATAAGAAGAAGAATAAACTCATAGAATTGGACAGCATGGAAGCAGGAAATTCATCCCAACTCATCAGTGGCAACTAGTGGATACCGTTTTATATTAACCCCTTCACCCAGCACTTGGTCCATGATGCTAAATGCCTTAGAGATTCAAATGGCCATCTGAATGGGCGGCAGAGTAGCGCAGCCTCAGAGCGCTGGAGACCCAGGTGCGATCCCAACCTCGGGTTCCGTCTGTGTGAGTTTGTACGTTCTCCCTCGTGACGCACGACACACGCATGGTGCTTGGTGTCGTAGGCAGTGACGTGCAGTCACGCGCGGCGCCCCAGGATTTTGGGATGTACAAAATCTTCGTGCGCCATCTGCGTGACGCGCAAATCTGCGTGACGCCCAAGTGGGAAAGGCCCTTAAGTCTCTGGCACTGCGAGGCAGCGACTCTACCACTATAACACTGTGCCAGAGTTGGAGTATAACTTCCCTACTTTTGCATTCAATGCCTGACTTATAAAGGCCATAAACTGTTCAGTTTAGTTTATTGTCACGTTTACCAGGTACAGTGAAAAGCTGTTGTTGCGTGTTAACCTATTAGCGGTAAAGACTACACATGATTATAATCGAGGCGTCCACAGTGTACTGATACAGTAAACTGGAATCTGATAGAATAATGTTGCATAGAGTTAGTTAGACTCCGTGGCACACAAGCTGACCATTCGGCCCAAGAGCTTTGCATCATGCTTATGCATCACATACTGTAGCCTCAATCTACAATTCAATTAACCTTATCAGCATTGCATTTTATTCCTATCTCCCTCAAGTGTACTAGAGGCTATTTTTCATGACAGCACTGGTAATATTCATCTCCCTACTCCTTCAGGGAGCCAGTCCCTGATTTTCGAGGTAAATAAATTCTGCCTGAATTCCTTGTTGGATTTCTAACTGGCTATTTAGTATTGATGTCATGTTCTGCGGGGCTCAGCTAGTCACTGGGTAAACACACACTCTTGTTTCAGTTGCTAAAATAACAGTTTTTTATTCACTACTTTCCCAAAGGTGGCTGTAAGTCCACGTTTTGGTTGTTGATTTGGTTTATGGCACGTATCTTAAAGGAGCACAATTGGATTCTTCATTTGAGTTTGAGCTTCCGTGTTATCTAACACTTGGGTTTGTTTAACTTATTTCCCCCAAACAACACCAAGTACTTGGAGCCTGGGAGCTGAGCAGACTGGTGCTAAATTTAAGATCGACACAAAAAGCTGGAGTGACTCAGCGGGACACGCAGCATCTCTGGAGAGAAGGAATAGGTGACGTTTCGGTTCGCGACCCTTCGTCAGACAGTTTCGCTTAGAGTAGGGGGCACAGTGGTGCAGCGGTAGAGCTGGCGCCATACAGTGGGTTCGATCCTGACTGCGGGTGCTTGGCTGTACGGAGTTTGTACGTTCCCCCACTGACTGCGTGGGTTTCTCCGCGATCTCCGGCTTCTCCCACACTCCAAAGACATACAAGTTTTTCCCGGTGCTCTGGTTTCGTCCCACACTCCAAAGACGTGCAGGTTTGTGGGTAAGTGCATGGGGATCGCTGGTTGGTGCAGGCTCGGTGGACCGAAGGGCCTGTTTTCGAGCTCTATCACTAAACTAAACGTAACTAATAAACTAAACTAGAGATACCGGTCAGGTCAGGGGTAGTTCCCCCCGCCACGGGTACCATGTAACCCCGCGCTACCTGCTCCATGGTCGGATAGTTGCCGACTAAACCGTCTCCCCCACCTGGTTTGCCAGGCGAAGAGGGGGCTGTGAACCCCCAGCAGGCCCAAAAGCAAGACCTGTCAAAGGGAGGATGAGCTCCTACCGAGCCAACGGCCATCCACACTTCAGTAGAAGTTGCGATCACTATCGTACATGGCATTGTAAGGAATGATGATAAAGCACACACACCAAAATCGTATACTTCCAGCAGTGAAAGTCCACAGGAACTGGAGATGTGTGATGCATCCGTCACCATTCCCATTGGAAACCAGCACCACGGTGTCGCTAATGTTTTCAACGATGATGAAACATAGAAACATAGAAATTAGGTGCAGGAGTAGGCCATTCGGCCCTTCGAGCCTGCACCGCCATTCAATATGATCATGGCTGATCATCCAACTCAGTATCCCGTACCTGCCTTCTCTCCATACCCTCTGATCCCCTTAGCCACAAGGGCCACATCTAACTCCCTCTTAAATATAGCCAATGAACTGGCCTCAACTCCCCTTTGTGGCAGAGAGTTCCAGAGACCCACCACTCTCTGTGTGAAAAAAGTCCTTCTCATCTCGGTCCTAAAGGATTTCCCCCTTATCCTTAAGCTGTGACCCCTTGTCCTGGACCTCCCCAACATCGGGAACAATCTTCCTGCATCTAGCCTGTCCAACCCCTTAAGAATTTTATAAGTTTCTATAAGATCGCCTCTCAATCTCCTAAATTCTAGAGAGTATAAACCGAGTCTATGCAGTCTTTGTTCATAAGACAGTCCTGACATCCCAGGAATCAGTTTGGTATGGTATCTGATAAGAGATACAGCATGGAAACAGGCCCTTCCGTCTCCTGAATTCGCATCGACTAGCGATCACCCGTACACGAGTTCTAACCTACACATTAGGTGACAATTTACAGAAGTCTGCATATCTTTGGAATGTGGGTGGAAGCCAGAGCACCAGAATGGATCAAGTACAAAAATAAAAGCTTAATGGCTGTATAGTAATGATTTGGACAAGGAGATTGTAGGCTTTGTAGCCAAGTTTGCGGATGATATGAAAATATCATCATATTGAAAAGCATGCGACGGAACGATGTTAGTTTTATGATACAAAAATATATGAAAAGTTTGCGGATGATAAGATGGGCAGGTAGTGTAGAGAAAGCAGGGACTCTGCAGAAGGACTCGGACAGGTTGGGAGAGTGGGCAGAGAAATGGCAGATGGAATATAGTGTAGCAAAGTGTGGAGTCATACATTTTAGTATTTGGCGTAGACTATTTTCTAAATGGGGTGAGATTCCAGAAATCAGAGGTGCAAAGGGACTTGGGAATGCTGGTTCAGGATTCCCAAAATGTTAATCTGCAAGTCGAATCAGTGGAAAACTCAATGCTAGCATTTATTTCAAGAGGGTCTGTATACAAAATAGGGATGTCATGCAGCGGTTCTATAAGGCGCTGGTCAGGCCACATTTGGAATACTGTGAGCAATTCTGGGCACCATACCTGAGGAAGGATGTGCTGGCTCTGGAGAGGGTCCAGAGGAGGTTTACAAGAATGACCCCAGGAATGAGTGGGTTAACCTATGATGAGCATTTGTCGGCACTGTGCCAATACTCGCTGGAGTTTAGAGGAATGAAGTGAGGAAAAACTTTTTCACCCAGAGAGTTGTGAATTTATGGAATTCCCTGCCACAGAGGGCATTGAAATATACAAAGAATAGTGAAAGGCTTGAATAGAGTGGATGTGGAGAGGATGTTCCCACTAGTGGGGTAGTCTTGGACTAGAGGCCATAGCATCAGAATTAAAGGACTTTTTTTAGGAAGGAGATGAGGAGAACGTTCTTTATTCAGAGGGTGATGAATCTGTGGAATTATTTGCAACAGAAGGCTGTGGAGGCCAAGTCAGTGGATATTTTTAAGGCATCCGCTGACTTGGGGGATCCACCTTTCCTCGATCTTCGTTGGATGTAGACCCTGGAATTTAGAAGAATGAGAGGGCATCTTATTGCAACATGTAAGATTATTAAGATCTACTCCTTTGGACACGCTAGAGGCAGGAAACATGTTCCCGATGTTGGGGGAGTCCAGGACCAGGGGCCCCAGTTTAATAATAAGGGATAAGCCATTTAGAATGGAGACAAGGAAACACTTTTTCACACAGAGAGTTGTGAGTCTGTGGAATTCTCTGCCTCAGAGGGTGCTGGAGGCCGTTTCTCTGGATACTTTCAAGAGAGAGCTAGATAGGGCTCTTAAAGATAGCAGAGTAAGGGGATATGGGGAGAAGGCAGGAACGGGGTACTGATTGAGGATGATCAGCCATGATGATGATCACATTGAATGGCGGTGCTGGCTTGAAGTGCCGATGACCTACTCCTGCAACTATTGCCTACTGTCTATTGTTGCTTTTTTGCATATCTTTCATTCAATTGTTCTACTTACCTGCTACATCCCTCGTTTCCCCTTCCTCTGACTCTCAGTCACCTGTTCCTTTTCTCCAGAGATGCTGCCTGACCCGCTGCATTACTTGTTCAGCCATCATAAAACTAACATCGTTCCGTCGCATGTTTTTCATATGATGGCAATGAATTCCACAGATTCACCATCCTCGTCCTCAACATCTTTTCAAAGATACGTCCTTTTATTCTGAGGTTACAGCCTCTGGTCCTACTAATGGAAACATCCTCTCCACATTGGATTGTATTTCCTTAATTTTCAAAGATTGAATAGGTGATTAATTGAGATCATTAGATCTATCCTATCGATAGATCTATTTTCATTTGAAGGCCAAATCAAGGTTATGATCTATAAACCAGTCATTTTGGATGGAGGTCAAGGAGTAGCATTTATGATAAACAGGAGCAGAAAATATGGAGTCCTCTGGATTTGATGGGAAGACTATGAGAACAGACTGTTTCTGAAAGAAACATATGTTGCAGTAACAATCCAACGTGGCAGAGAAAAACCTTTTCAATGTTAACCATTGATCTAGGGGCCACAGTCTTAGAATAAAGGGGAGGTCATTTAAGACTGAGGTGAGAAAAAACTTTTTCATCCAGAGAGTTGTGAATGTATGGAATTCCCTGCCACAGAGGGCAGTGGAGGCCAAGTCACTGGATGGATTTAAGAGCGAGTTAGATAGAGCTCTAGGGGCTAGTGGAATCAAGGGATATGGGGAGAAGGCAGGCACGGGTTATTGATAGGGGACGATCAGCCATGATCACAGTGAATGGCTCGAAGGGCCGAATGGCCTACTCCTGCACCTATTTTCTATGTTTCTATGTTTCTATCTCTGCAATGAATCCATCTGCTGTGGTAGACAAATAATTACATTGAGAACAGAAGGCTTTAGCACATGGTTCAGTGAACATGAGGTGTATGTAACTTGATAATGTTTACACCATCTGTACTTGTTTTCCTTATAAGTCCCAAATTACTTCTCAAGAAAATAATTGACAAGTTTTCCCTTTTTGTTTGACAGGTACTTTTTTTTTGTATCGATTGAAGTTTAATCACAGATTCCCTTTATCTTTTCTTCTGTATTCCCATTGCATTGGGATTTCTGAAGCCAAATTGAATCAGAAATGTGTGGGCTCAGCCCACAGTTTAGTTTAGTTTTGAGATACGGTTCGGAAACAGGCTCTTCGGCCCATCGAGTCCTCCGCTGACAGGCAATCCCCGGATATTAACACTTTCCTACCCCTTGGGACAATTTTACAATTTTCCAAGACCATTAACCTACAAACCTGTACGATTTTGGAATGTCGGAGGAAACTGGAGCACGGGGAAATATCCCACATGTTCACAGGGGGAAACATACAAACTCCGTACAAACAGCACCCGTGATCAGAATCGAACCCGGGTCTCTGGCGCTGTAAGGCAGCAACTCTACCGCTGTGCCACTGTGCCGCAATAGATTTGATCACATAAACCAGACTAAAGCCTGGGTGCAGAATTGAGGAAGCAACACCATTCACTGTCGACATCTTTCGGATAAAACTTGAGACCATGACTACGCTCTCATTTGCATGTCCTTATCCCAAGGCACCATTCAAAATACAGCAAGAAACAACCCTACAATGACGTTTACCTTTCTGCTGACACACCTGCAACCTAAGCCCATTAGTTAATCATTATTAATGTGCCCAATTAATGCAAAAGTAAATTAATTCTTTAAGTGCTCTAATTGCTCATGTTTTAAACGAGCTGTCAAGATTTGAAGCGCATGCTCTTCCCTTTACAGATGATAAGCTTTAACCCTTCACGTGGCTGTGTGAGGCTGAGCAAGATACATGTTGGCAGCGAAGGGCGCAGTATGGTGGAGTGTCACTACTTTCTACGTCCGAGCTATCTGATACTGTTGTTGCAAACATGAGCGTAAGGACATGGAGAAAGATGCAGGGGTGGGTCTATTGTTCCTTATGCCAGCTTCACCATTTAATACCTTGGGCGGCAGGGTGGGAGCAGTGGGCAGCACAGTGGCGCAGCGGTAGAGTTGCTGCCTTATGGGCCTGTACAACTTGGCAGTTTTGCCGGCAACTGCCAGTGACTGTCATAGTCATAGCAGGTCGCCGAGAAACAGGAGTATGCAAAAAATTAATTTAACTCAACCTCAGTCCATGTTTTCCTCAGTTGCTCAGTACCTCAGTTGATGTTTTCAAGAGAGAGTAAATGGGCCTGTCCCACATGGCGATTTATTTCGGCAACTATCGGGCACTGTCATAGTCGTGGCAGGTCGCCGAGAAACCAGCGACAACCTACGTTAGTTAACCTGGCGACAACCTACGACAGCACCTACGTCAGGAGAAGTCAAGCTGCGCTCATTGGCGTCAAAGCCACTGTCGCCAAAAAATTTTCAACATGTTGAAAATTTAGCGGCGACCAGAAAGACGCTATGACCTTTTGCGCGACTCCTGGCGACAAACAAGTCGCCTGTAGTTGCCTAAACAATCGCCTAAGTGGGACAGGCAGATCACAGCGCTTGCAGCACCAGAGTCCCGAGTTCGATCCCGACTACGGGCGCTGTCTGTACAGAGTTTGTACGTTCTCCTCGTGACCACGTGGGTTTTCTCCGAGATTTTCAGTTTCCTCCCACACTCCAAAGATGTACATGTTTGTAGGGTAATTAGCTTGGGTTTGTATACTTGGTATAAATGTGAATTGTCCCTGGTGTGTGTAGGCTTGTGTTAGTGCGCGGGGATCACTGGTTGGTGCTGACTCGGTGGGCCGAAGGGCCTGTTTCCGCGCTGTAACTCTAAGCTAAACTAAATAAGATTATGGCTACACAAGATTCAACAAAGTTAGAGCATGAGGATAGACTCACAGTGTTGGAGTAACTCAGCGGGACAAGCAGCAGCTCTGGAGAGAAGGAATGAGGGACGTTTCGGGTCTTATTAACGTGGATTGAGAATCACTTATCAAACAGAAAGCAGCATGAGAATTAATGAGTTGTTGTCACGGTTGGCAGATTGTGAGCAGCTGGGTGCCACAAGGTATGGGGCCTGTGGCTCAGCTTTCCGCAATCTACATTCATGATTTGGTTAAAGGCGCCAAATGTCATATTTTTGAGTTCGCTAATGAGATTTTGAGAATGGAGGAGGATGTAAAGCAGCAGACACAAAACGCTGGAGTTACTCAGTGGGTCAGGCAGCATCTCTGAAGAAAAGGAATGATTAACCTACATACCTGCATGGCTTTGGAACATGGGGGGGGGACCGGAGCACCAGAAAAAAATTCACAGGGTCACAGGGAGGACATGCAAACTCCACATAGACAGCGCCCGGAGTCAGGACCGAACCCGGGTCACTACTGCTGTGAGGCAGCAGCACCATGCCAGCATCATTTAAATCTTGAGCAAAAGACAAAGTGCTGGAGGAACTCAGTGGGTGAAGCAGTGGTTCAGACGGTGGGTGTCCATAGTCAGAGGGTGGTGAATCTGTGGAATTCTTTGCCACAGAAGGCTGTAGGGGCCAAGTCAGTCGATATTTATGAGGCAGAGATAGATAGATTATTGATTAGTAAGCATGTCAGACGTTATGGACAGAAGGCAGGAGAATGGGGTTAGGAGGGAGAGATAGATCAGCTATGATTGAATGGCAGAGTGGACTTGATGGGCCGAATGGCCTAATTCTACTCCTCTCACATGACCTTATGACGACATTTCGGGTCGGGAGCATTATGGCTAATCTTTTATCTCAGCACCACTTTGTTGCAATAAACTCTTATCTCTCAATGCCCCAAAGTCCATCTCTATGTCTTGAATATACTCAGCGAGTGAACAAATCCCTTATTTTGACACAGTCCCTGGTTTTAGCCAAAGAAAACATCAATTCCACATCAGCATCGTCAAGCCACATAGAAATATAATATAATTTATAGGAAAACACCATTTATTCTCCAAGCTCAAGGCTGCCACATATCTCCTCTTTGGACAAATGTGTCATTCAGGAATCGATCTGTTGCGTATATGCGCCTGCAAAAATAGTCTTTGTAGACAGGTAGAATACCTGCATTATATTCCAAGGCTCATAAAATTGGAACTACATATCTATGCTGTCGTAGTCTAATTCCCTTGATAGAATAAAGCTATTCCTGCATCTTAGTTTAGTTTAATATACAGATACAGCATGGAAACAGGCCCTTCGGCCATGCCGACCAGCAATCCCCCATACACTAACACTGTCCTACACACACACACTAGCGACTATTTTACTGAAGCCAATTAACCTACAAAGCTGTTGTCTTTGAAGTGTGGGAGGAAACCGGAGCACCTGGAGAATAACCATGCAGGCCATGGGGAGAACGTTCAAACTCCGTACAGACAGCGCCTGTGGTCAGGATTGAACCCAGGTCTCTGACGCTGTATGACAGCAACTCTACCGCTACACCACCGTACAAGGGGACCAGGTATCATCGAGTATCAACATCTGTCGATCATTCACTATTTAAAAAAATGCTACACCTTTTACATTTTTTCTACCAAAGCTGATGGCCTTGCACTTTCCTCATATTCCATCTTCCATGTTGCTGCCCATTCACTTAGCCTATCGATATCCCCTGTGGTTACTGAGCACCATTCTTATAATGCACACTGAAACCTGGCTTTATATATATTATCACAGCTAGTGCTTGTCCAATTTATTTAGTGGATTGGATTGAGATTGGCAGTGATATGACCTCAACGTAGTTATGTGCAAACAGGATTGATCGCAAAGATGCAAAGATTGAAACCAAATCTGAAAGATGCTGAGGGGTTCTTGTCACATGGCATGACCTTGGCTCCAAACATGAGATTGATCACTGGTCTAACTCAGTATCTGCCAGCCATATTATAATGATCCCAGCATGGTGAAGATGATGTTGTGTGACAATGATTTACAGTAAACTACTCACCCCGTCTCACACAGTAAATGTCATGACAGGCTAACTGCAGTTGCTGGAAATCTGAAATAAAAACAGAAAAAGCTCAGAATTTAGTTTATTAGTTTTAGTTCAGAGATACAGCGCAGAAACAGGCCCTGGTGTGAAGCTGAGACTTGGAAGTGAAGTGCATCCATCCTTTAAACTTGTAAGACATTAGACTTTGGAGATACAATGTGTAAAAAGGCCCTTCTGCCCACTGGCTCCACACCGATCACCCCGTACATTAGAACTATAGAACACCGAAGCCAATTAACTTACAAACCTATACATCTTTGGAGTGTGGGAGGAAACTGGAGCACCTGAACAAAACCCAATGATCAACCGTACACTAGTTCTATCCTGCACCGTTGGGACAGTTTACAGAAGCCAATTAATCTACAAACCTGCACGTCTTTGGGATGTGGGAGGAAACTAGTCGTAAGTAGGAAACTAGTAGGAAATACACGAGGTCACGGGGAGAACGTGCCAACCCCATACAGCGGCATATTTTTAAAAATATTTCAAAATAGACTTTATTCGAGTAATAAATATTTACAATACATCAACCGTGCGAAAAATCCATCCGACATTTTCGGAGGCTATACAAATTGTTCCATACAGTCTATACACATTTCTCAAATTTTGCAAATCGATCCCCCACCCGTGCCACTCATGTGGCCCCCCAGTATGGGATACCTTCCCTTATTTTGAGGGGCGTCTCCACCATACTGTGCCCCCCATGTCCAGTAGCGGAAGGACCCTAGACTGTGGCCCTTGGCGTTGGCTGCACCGAGCTTCAGTGCGTCCCTCAGCACGTACTTCTGCAGTCTGCAGTGGGCCAGTCGGCAACATTCCCCGACGGACATCTCGCTCTGCTAGGTGGTGAACAACGCTCGGGCAGACCAGAGAGCGTCTTTCACCGAGTTGATGACCCTCCAGCAGCACTTGATGTCAGTCTCTGAATGTGTCCCTGGGAACAGTCCGTAAATCACAGAGTCCTCTGTGACGGAGCTGTTTGGAATAAAGCGTACCAGGGACCCTTGCATTTTTCTCCAGACTCTTTGGGCAAATCCACACTCTGTAAAGAGGTGGGCAACCGTCTCCTCTCCATAGCAGCTGTCTCAACAACAGACAGCATATGTAGTCAGGGGCGAACCTGGGCCTCTGTCGCTGTAAGGCAGCAACTCTACCGCTGCCACCCTAAACCTTGTGCTCCACACCTGAGCTCAGTGCTGAGCCAGAGGAGGCCAAGTGTATCTTACCTTGCGCTTGTTCTCCAATCCTACCATGTGCATTCATGCAGCCAGGAATGTGCCTGGTACGCTGCCCCTGGCCAGTGGCACTCCTTGAGTGCGACCAGCCAAAACTATGTAAATCAATGCTTTGTATCGACTGCCTCCAGCAAGGAAAGGGAAGGATCTCTCACAAAGCATGATTACATTTTGAGTTATGGGTTGAATGAAACTCTGCTTATTACTGTACCCAAGGCTAGAAAGAATACTTGGTTGGAAAGAGGAGAGGGAATTCAGGGATGGATTGAATGGAAGCAAAAAAAAAAATTGATCATCAGGAAGTGAAATGAGTGTTTGTGCCATCTGAATTGATCAGTCGGGTAAATTATTCCCCCACTTGTCAGTTTTATCGGTGTGAGAAAGGTCGACGAGAGGGCATGTCAAGTTCAGAAAGATTGATTTTGGCAACAAATTGTTAAGGTTGAACAAAGACTCCTACACACTTTAATTCAACCATTTTCAAGGATAAAGTTATCAGCAACATTGATCATCCACTCTTCAGATGACCAAGTGGAATTGCTAGAATTACTGAGTGCTAAATGCGATTAATAAAAGGTAGAATATAAGTGCAGAAGTATTATTAGATCATGGCTTATAATCAAGCATGAAAATAGACTAGAGATAGGACTTCCAGGACTAT
Organism: Raja brachyura; assembly: GCA_963514005.1. Next base: position 30,508,033 of record OY740809.1, on the reverse strand, counting down.
TGATTCTGCTGGGGTACAATTTTTTCTTGTCTTGACAATCAGTCTACACAAGGTATTCAACTTTCAGCTGCATTTGAATCTCCAACTTTCTCCTTCTGACAGAAATAAGCACAATATGTAGATTCGAGGAATTGCAGATGCTGGTGGACACACAAAAGGACACAAAGTGCTGGAGTAACTCGGCAGGTCAGGCAGCATCTCTGGAGAACACGGATAGGTGATGTTTAGGGTCTACACCAGTTTGAAGAATGTCTCAATCTGAAATGTCAGCCATCCATGTTCTCCAGAGATGCTGCCTGACCATCTGAGTTACTCCAGCACCTGGCGTGCTTATAAGCAGAATGTGCACTTTGCGGATAGCTTGGGTTTCCCCTGGGTGAATGCAGATCCTTATCTCAGAGGTCAATGCACCAGATGTATCTCAGTGGTGGAAAAGGGATGAACATTAACTCATCAAGCGTAGTTTGCAATTAATAAAGGCCCTGTCCCAGTGTACGAGGTAATTCAAGAGTTCTCCCGAGTTTTACCCTGATTCGAACTCGGAGAATGTCCGTAGAGGGTCTGTAGGAGTTTGTGGATGTCTCGTAGCGGCTCGTACGAGTCAAAAGTAACAATATTTTTCATCGCGAGTATTTTTTTACTTGTGGACATTTTTCACAGTGTTGAACAAACGTGACCAGTTTACCGCATTTCCCCAGTACCTACCGTTACTCGTACGAGCCGCTACGAGACATCCACGGACTCCTACGGACCCGCTACGGACATTCTCCGAGTTCGAATCGGGGAAAAACTGGGGAGAACTCTTGAATTACCTCGTACAGTGGGACAGGCCCTTAAGTCTTCAAATAAACCTGTGCATAACGAATACCAATGATCCGAATTTCTCTCTAAAATCTGTGTTGTCATTGAAGAAATGACTGATGGTTCCAACTTATCTTCAATGCAATGAAATTTGATTGCATTATATATTCACAAAGTAAAAATTATGGCATTTTTCAAAGGCTATAATTTCAGGGTAATTCACTCGAACAGCGTTATTGTCAATAACGATTTGTATTTGTAGGAAAATAATTCTTACTCCCTGCCCTTTTAGTAATCGAATTTTAATGGACATTTTTACAGAAGGTATTTATTTTACCCGTTGACTGAAAGGTGAAATACAACGGACTGAAGGTATGACCTCCTGTCTTGATGCATCAAGGCATTGACTGAAGATGATCTTGTCCCTGAGATCACAATGTAGTTGCTCACTGAACTAAAAACAAATTGTACATGCATATTAAGAAATCAAGAAACATTTAAGGACATTAAAACCCTTGATAAACCAAAGAGGCAGCAAATAAATGACTCACAGCTTCACTAATCTGGCAGATTAAAGGCTAAAGTTGTTGGACGTGTTTTGTTTTGTGAAATAGCTGATCTAATGAAGCTTTCAAGATGACAAATGGAATTCCGTGGTAAATTGTTTATTGTCTTGTAAGGTTCAAAGACTCAGGTCAAAAACTAGTGTGATGTTAATGAGTAGCGCGACAGCCTTAGAGTGGAGGTCAATTGCCTTCCATCTTGTTGATGCAAGCAGCCATGTTATCACAAGGGGTCCAACGCATCCAGTTGAACCATCCAACGTTCCCTTTATAATGGAAGTAGGGCTTCAAGGCCTACCATTTAGTGTGGAACCAGGTTGGAACCTGGGCTGCCTGACCAGCTCCATGGATCCAAAGAGGCCATGACTAAGATAAGGTGGGAGTTATTTTTGTTGGCGAAATTCATCCTCAATATAATGTAATCTTGGCTCCTGGCGGCACGGTGACGCGGTGGTAGAGTTGCTGCCTTACAGCGCCGGAGACCCGGGTTTGATCCTGACCACGGGTGCTGTCAGTACGGAGTTTGTACGTTTTCCCCGTGACCACGTGACATGCTCTCTGGGTGCTCCTGTTTCCTCCCACACTCCAAAGACTGGCTTTGGTAAAATCGGAAATGTTTGTAAATTGTCCCTAGTGCCAGAGGATAGAGCGAGTGTACGCGGTGATCGCTGGTCACATTCTCGAGACTGTTCCCATTTCTTATGTTCTTATGACCTTTTCCACAGCTTTGGAATCGCTGCTTGGCCACTTCACAGTATTGCTAATAGATAAGAAGAATAAAATAAATTGAATGCGCAAATCAGATTTTCTCTCTTTGCTTCAGGTTCTTTAATGAAGAAGTAAATGTATTTCTTTCTTGTTATTTAATTATTTAAATTGCACTTGCGAAATGGATCATTGTGGATATAATAAATTAGCTCCTGAACACATTGCAGCAAATCCATTTAAAAGCCACCGAGGATTAGCCAATTCTTAAACACATGCTCAAGGCAGAAGCTCGCGATTGATGACTTCATGCTGAACAAACGCCCTCCTGTCCCAGGTAGTTGCTATCTCTGAGATCCCTGGGCTGTGTCCTTTTGGAATCCAATGCGGCAATGCAAGCTTCCTTACATTCCCCAGCGTCTTAGGCTGGGAGATCTCCAGCAAGGCAAACCTTGGCACAAGCTGCCATCCCATTGAAATCAATGGGAAGAATTTAATTTAATTAATTTATTACTGGAGCAACAGCACCTCATATTGTGCTTGGCTAACTTAAGGGCCTGTCCCGCCAGCATGCAACTCCATGCAATGAGCGCGACCTAACGTGGTCGCTTGAGCCGTCCGGCGTCGCGGGGCCGGTCCCACTTCGATCGCCGGAGCCGTGCGGAATTGTGCGGAGTTCGTCCCGACATCGCGCGGGGCTCCAAAAAACTGACTATGTTCAAATATTCCGCGCGGCAACGGCATGTCGGCTCGCAGTCGCCTCGACGCATGACACACCGCCTCGACATCGTGCCTCCGTGAACCTATCTGTAGGTGCCTCCATGACCCTCTATGTGTGTGGCTCCGTGGCCCTCTGTGTGTGTGCCTCTGTGCCCCTCTCTGTGTGCCCCTCTCTGTCCTGGCGAACTTACCTTTAGACTTCGCTCCAAGTTCCCCTCACTTTGCGCCGCGTTGCGCCACTCACCCGACCTCCGCGCGGCCCTCGCTGCCGGTTTGGTCGCGCTTGCCGCATGGAGGCGCATGCTGGTGGGAACGGCCCTGTACAGGGATCACCCGACCTCCGCGCGGCCCCCGCTTCTAGTTTGATCGCGTTCATCGCATGGAGTTGCATGCTTATAGGACAAGCCCTTTACAACCTGACGGTGTGAATATTGAATTCTCTAATTTCAGGTAACTAACCTACAAACAACCGCCCACCCTCTTTTTCCCCCTCTCTTCCTTGTGCCTCACCTGGATTTGCACTTATTTCTCCCTTTCCCCCTCCCTCCATCCCCTTTTACCTAAAATCCTTCCTCTGGCTTCACAATTCGTGCATCTTCTATTAGTTTGGCTTTAGTTTAATTTAGAGATGCAGCCCGGAACAGGCCCTTCGGCCCACTGAGTCCGCGCAGACTGGCGATCCCCGCACTCTAACACCATCCTACACACACTAGGGACAATTTACAATTTTTACCAATCCAATTAGCCTACAAACCCGTCGGTCTTTGGAGTGTGGGAGGAAACCGGAGCACCTGGAGAAAACCCACACAAGTCGTGGGCAGAACGTACAAACTCTGTACAGACGGCACCCGTAGTCAGAATCAAACCGGGTCTCTTGGTAAGGCAGAAACTCTACCACTGTGCCACCGTGCCACCCATTTGTCGTCTATGCTATTCTTTTCTCACACATTTTGTTTCTTAATCTCTGGCCATAGTACAACCACATTTACAACTGTTCAACTGTTTTCTCTCTCACCTTCTATTTCTTAGGAGTCTCAATGAGCTGAGGGACCTCTTTTCACCCTATATTTCCAAACTAAAATCTCTAAACTAAAGACCGGTTGCACAGATGATGTTAGCGGTCTTTTTGAAGCTCGCCTGCTGGGATTTGACCCTGTTGGTCTGACTAGGAAGCAATGTGCGACAGTCAGGGTAACCAGTGTCCTGCACAATAACTCTGCCGTCCATGAGTGTAATCAGAGTTCAGAGGTCTCATGGGTTGAAGAAGGAGTGACCAGGGTGAGACTCATCCTTGATAATGCTGGCGGCCTTTCCGAGGCAGCGTGAAGTGTAGATGGAGTCAATGGAAGGGAGGTTGGTTTGTGTGATGGTCTGGATTATTAGTAGATGCTCCATGATGGGCGTGAACTCAGTGCGCTGAAGGGCCCTGTTTTCGTGCTTTACAATTCTATGCCTCTGAAATATCCCGTTGGAAGATTATGTTCTAAACACTTGGCTGCCCTAACAGTTGCTCATAACAGGAGGATACTTAATCTGCCTCGTTGTTCATGATGAGAGACTGACAAGCTACTCTCTCAATCTGCCATGACATTGCATCAATTAACTCCTGACAATATATTTGATTCATCGACAGCATGTAATGCTGACAGACAATCCAGTCTACTGCAGAAACAGTGCTGAAATCTGCACCTCTGCAACTCTGGGAGTTTACCGATGTCTACATGGTCAATACTACAGAGTGCCCCTGTCCACTTCTCACGCTCTGGGAGACGTCCAAATAATGACCTCCTTTGGGGATTAGTGCTGTCACCAATCTGAACATCGATGAGCTGGCTTGACAGCACTGGGCCTCGACTCGCTGGAGATTAGAAGGCTGCGGGTGGGGGGGGGGGGGGGGGGCTCATTGAAACCTACAGAGTAACGAAAGTCATTGATAGAGTGAATGTGGAAATGGTGGTTCCACTGGTGGGAGAGTCTAGGACCAGAGGTCATAAACTCAGAATTAAAAGGGCGCTCTTTTAGAAAGGAAGCGAGGAGGAACTTCTTTAGTCAGAGGGTGGTCGATCTGTGGAATTCATTGCCACAGAGGGCTGTGGAAGCCAGATCAGTGGACATTTTTAAGGCAGAGATAGACAGATTCTTGATTAGAATGTGTGTCTAGGTTTATGGGGAGAAGGCAGGAAAGTGCGATTAGGAGGCAGAAATCAGCCATGATTGAATGGTGGAGTAGACTCGATGGGTTGAATGGCCTAATTCTTCCTCTATACTGTGAACTTGTGACCTGCCAGCGACCACGCAGGTGAATTTTTCGGACTGGGTGACAATGGCAATGCGCCTCAGCCTAACATTTCTAGTGTGTGGATGAGGCAAGAAGATTATCTCATATCAATGGTTCAATGGGTCTTTTATTATCTCATTTACCAAATGAGATATACTGTATTATTACATTTTTTTGCTCACAGATCAGTAAGATTATTGCTTCACATAAGAATAATCCTTGATGAAGTACAGAATGCATTGAAACAGCCACCCAGTCCATAAGCAATAGTCACCTGCTTTTGGTGCCAATTTCACAGTTTCAGGGATAGGAAAGTTTGACACCAATGCCTCTGCTTCCTGAGGAGGCTGAGGAAATTTGGCATGTCTCCAGTGACTCTTAGAAACATCGACAGATGCACCATTGAAAGAATAGTGTTGGGTTGAGTCAAAGCTTGATTTGGGAACAGTTCTGGCCAAGGCCGCAAGCAATTGCAGAGTTGTAGATGTAGCCCAGTCCATCGCACAGACCAGACTTCACTGACTACACCTCACGCTGCCTCAGAAAAGCAGCCAACACAATCAAAGAATTGTCCCACCCAGGACATTCCTTCTTTTCCCTGCTCCCATCTGGCCGAAGTGCACAGAAGCTTGACAGCGCGCACCACCAGACTCAGAAACTATTTCTTCCCTTCTGTTATCAGGCTTCTGACCGTTCCTTCCATAAGCTAGAGTACTGTCCAATTCACCTCTTCCCCATTGCGGGCATTGGACTTTGTCTCTGGAACTGATATGTTACAATGCTGAGAGCTATATTCTGCACTCTGGATCTTCCCCTTTGCTCTCTCTATTGTACTTGAGTTTGAAAGCTTTTCACTATACCTCGGTACAGTTGACACTAATAAACCTAAATGTAAAATGGGCCAAATGCAGGCAAATTGGACATGCCTAGACAGGTATGGTGGTCGGCCAGGACAGAAGGGCCTGTTTCGTTGCTCCGTGTTTCTAAAGTGACCATGGAAGGACAGTAAAACTCCCTTATCTGTGTTATATATGTGGCTAATGTTATAAACTCGGGGTAATGTTGCACAGTCTGACCTAATGGGCCATGCTCAAGAGGCCCCAGTATACAAATGAATGAAAAAAAAAGGAAGGGACTGCAGCCAAAAATTTGCTGATACAAAAGGAAATTAAGAAGAAATGATTTAAAGATGGAGTATTCAATATCAAGGGGCGGCACGGATGGCGCAGCGGTAGTGTTGCTGCCTTGCAGAGCCAGAGACATGACAGAGTTTGTACGTTCTCCCCGTGACTGCGTGGGTTTTCTCCGGGTGCTCTCTCACCCGTTCTTCTCTTGCATATGGTAACCACAGAGTTACCCTGGACCTCCCTCCCGCTTCTGTGCCACCTAGGGTGAATTTCTGTGCACCTATTGTACGCAAAGCTTCGTCTCATCTGTCTAATCAAACGAGGCACATTGGATAATTTTCCATCTCATTGCTCCCCCATGACCCACAGTCTACCCTGAAAGTGGAGATCCAGTTGCCATTAGAGTTAATTCGGAAGTTGTCAAAGAAAAGATGAGATAATAAGACTTGAAGGGAGATGATTGTAATTAGTCACCAAGATGAAACATTCAGCTTTGAGTTCGATCAATGAATGCAAGATTCTATTTTGGGGCATGGTTGTCAGAGTGGCAACGTTGAGTGATGCGTTGCTTGAGCAAGCGAGATCAGAACCTTTCTCCACATTGATCAATCAAAGCAGTGTTGCACAGCATACCGACAGGGCGAAGAGGAAAAACGTGAAGAGACAGCCTGTGAAATGTGAAATTAAGCCTTGATTCATTTCCATTCGAAGGAAATGTAATCACAGTTTCTTTTCCATTCGAAGGAAATTTGCCATGGGGTGAATATATCTGCCATTCGGAGAAGGGGAAGCAAAGTTGAAAATGAATGGATGTGCCCAGAGTTATAAAGGAATTGAAAACGTGGATAGATTTTCTTCCAGGAAAATAAACAACCGAATCGAATAGTGAAAGGCCTGGATAGAGTGAATGTGGAGAGGATGTTTCCACTGGTGGGAGAGTCTAGGACCAGAGGCCATAACCTCAGAATAAAAGGATGTACCTTTAGAAAGATGAGGAGGAGGAATTTCTTTAGTGGTGAATCCGTGGAATTCATTGCCACAGACGGCTTTGGAGGCCTAGTCAATGGATTTTTTTTAAGGCAGAGATTGACAGATTCTTAAATAAGTAAGGGTGTCAAGGGTTATGGGAAGAAGGCAGGAGAATGGGGTTGAGAGGGAAAGATAGATCAGCCATGATTGATTGGTGGGGTAGACTTGATAGGCCGAATGTCGTAATTCTTCTCCTGGAATTCTCCTCCTATGAACCTCAGTTAAGATAATTAGCAAAAGAGTTAGAAGGGAGATATCTATTTTACATTCCCTATCTCCTGCAACTGAGAATGCATCAAATTGATGTCACTTCACATTTATTCTTTTGCTGATCTTGTTTAGGCTTCTAATGCTACAAGTTACTATTGCTGATGATCGTATAGATGGTGTAGAACATAGAACAGTACAGCACAGGAATGGGCCCTGCAGCCCTCAATGTTTGTGTCGAACACGATGACTGGTCTCATATGCTTCCACATAGAAACATAGAAACATAGAAAATAGGTGCAGGAGGAGGCCATTCGGCCCTTTGAGCCTGCACCATCATTCATTGTGATCATGACTGATCGACCCTATCAATAACCCGTGCCTGCCTTCTCCCCATATCCCTTGACTCCACTAGCCCCTAGAGCTCTATCTAACTCTTTCTTAAATCCATCCAGTGATTTGGCCTTCACTGCCCTCTGTGGCAGGGAATTCCATAAATTCACAACTCTCTGGGTGAAAAAGTTTTTTCTCACCTCAGTCTTAAATGACCTCCCCTTTATTCTAAGATCAATGTACATGATCAATATCCCTCTATTCTATTCTATTCCAGGCAAAGCTAAGTTTGTAGTACATGATCAATAGAACCTATAGATGATCAATATCCCTCTATTCCCTGCACTGCCCTGTGCCTATCTAAAATCCTCAAACACCACCAGTGTATCTGCTCCCACCAGCACCCCTGGCCGTGTGTTCCGGCCCCCCACCATCCTCTGTCTAAAAAAATATGCTCTGTATATCTCCATTAAACATCCAACCTCTCACCTTATGACTATGCCCTCTAGTGTTGGACATCATGGGGAAAAGGTTCTGACTGTCTACCCTGTCTATGCCTTGCATAGTTTGATCTGATACTCCTTATCGGCTACTTTAATTTGAACTAAAGTCACATTAACAGCTTTAAAAGTGAACAGCCATAGAGAAGTGATGAGCATTAACGAGTGCATGATCTACACTCATTATTTGACTTTACATAGAAACATAGAAAATAGGTGCAGGAGTAGGCCATTCGGCCTTTCGAGCCTGCACCGCCATTCAATATGATCATGGCTGATCATCCAACTCAGTATCCTGTACCTGCCTTCTCTCCATACCCCCTGATCCCTTTAGCCACAAGGGCCACATCTAACTCCCTCTTAAATATAGCCAACGAACTGGCCTCAACTACCTTCTGTGGCAGAGAATTCCACAGACTCACCACTCTCTGTGTGAAAAATGATTTTCTCATCTTGGTCCTGAAAGACTTCCCGCTTATCCTTAAACAGTGACCCCTTGTCCTGGTCTTCCCCAACATCAAGAACAATCTTCCTGCATCTAGCCTGTCCAACCCCTTAAGAATTTTGTAAGTCTCTATGAGATCCCCCCACAATCTTCTAAATTCCAGCGAGTACAAGCCTAGTCTATCCAGTCTTTCTTCATATGGAAGTCCTGCCATCCCAGGCTTTACATCGCCTTGACCTCTCACTAAAATCCTTGAAATTGTGGATGCACATAATTGATCCGTGGAAAGTAAAGGGCCTGTCCCACTTGGCCATAATTTGCGCGCCATTTACGGTAGCGTGGGTAGCGTGTGGGTAGTGCGTGGGTAGCGTGTCGGTAGCGTGTGGGTAGCGCATGGGTCGCGTGGGACGGGCGCATGGAGTGGCGTGGAGGAGTGTGGATTTCGAGATGCTGCCGGTCCCGCTGAGTTACTCCTCCATTTTGTGTCTATCTTCAAATGACGTCACGCGCTCCAGACGGCTGTGCGGATGCATGATGACGCTCGCGACAGTCGCGTGTCAGTCACTACCGGCCTATCGCGTAAATAACGGCCAAGTGGGACAGGCCCTTAAGCAATTTTATCTCCTTGATATCTATGGAAACGTAGCCAAGGTTAAGACCAGCTTTTCTAGCAACTCTCTACAGTCCCAGCATTGTTGAGCTCATGCACACACCATCACTCAGGCCCTTTGTTCCTCTATGCCTTTAAGATTTGGGATATCTAAGGATAATATTTCTAATGCTTGCTGCCTTAAATTCAGGGCTTGGCACATCGTGAGAATGTTGCTGCAAGCCTCCATCAGAAGGAGGGTCTCGGCCCGAAGCCTCACCCATTCCTTCTCTCCAGAGATGCTGCCTGTCCCACTGAGTTACCCCAGCTTTTTGTGTCCATCTTCAGGCGCTAGAGACTGCAGATGCTGGAATCCACAGCAAAAGAAAGAGTACTGCTGGGCAACTCAGACGGTCGGGCAGCATGTGTGGAGGGAAATGGTCATGCAACGTTTTAGGTCGAGACCTGTCTTCTGGGCTGGAGTAAAGCATGCAACTCTGTGGCCCACGTCCCATCTCTTTTCTAGCTTCCAAAGACTTTGATCCACGTTGGGATCAAGATGAATATGACCACATACGTATACTTTTCAAAAAGCCCAGTTTGATGATAGATGGAGCATGCTGGCAAAGCCATTACATCCTGATCATTCTCACCCAGAGACCGTGGCCATGAACATTCCAGCCTGGTAATAAATAATATGAAGTGATGCTCCGTTTGCTTTGCTCTCCCTAGGTCCTTGACTTCTGAAGTTAAATCAATCGATGACGTGCTGACATCAGGCATCGCCACACACTCCTGTTGCCTTCATTGCCCACGACTCAATTTATTCAATAGGTGTGACTCAGTTGGACACTGCAGATGTAGACCATCTGCTGAGGTGATCTCAGACCACGTTATTCATGATGAGTCCACGAAGGGGTCTATTGTGACTTAATTCTCCACCATCTGTGATCAGATCACGAGCTGTGTATCAACGAGCTCCAGTCACAGCTAACTCACACGTGAGTTGTTCCGAGCACAGAAACGCGGTATTGCTCACTGCTTCTTCAACTGTAATTTTTTTGGCGACAGAGAGGATGCCATTTCAGACCATTTATGGTGCTCAGTTTCGATGCTAAAAAAAATATATAGAACGACTCAGCCACCAGTTTCGTTGCTCTTGAGTCTTTACTTTAGACTTTGAAGGCCCTTCGCACCATCAAGCCCACGCTAACCTATGATCACCCCGTACACTAACACTATGCTACATACGAAGGACAATTTACACTTTACAGAAGCCAGTTCACATGTAAACCTGTACCGTCTTTGGAGTGTGGGAGGAAACCGGAGCACCCGGAGAAAACCCACGTGGTCACAGGGAGACTCCGTTTGAACCAGGATACACATATGAGAGAGAAGGGCAAAGCTAAGTTAGTAGTACAATTACACAGTTAGTTCTAGTGTATCTAATTTATAGTTCATGTCATAGGAGCCGAATTAGGACATTCAGCCCATCAATAAACAATAGACAATAGGTGCAGGAGTAGGTCATTTGGCCCTTCGAGCCAGCACCGCCATTCAATGTGATCATGGCTGATCATCCCCAATCAGTACCCCGTTCCTGCCTTTTCCCCATATCCCCTGATTTCACTATCTTTAAGAGCCCTATCCAGTTCTCTCTTGAAAGCACCCAGAGAACCTGCCTCCACCGTCCTCTGAGGCAGAGAATTCCACAGGATCAAGTCTACTCCAGCATTAAATCATGGCTGATCTATCGTTCGCGCTCAGCCCCATTTGCCTGCCTTCTCCCTCATACGCTTATGAGTCTGAATAAGGGTTTCAACCCAAAATATCACCCATCTCCTCTCTCCAGAGATGCTGCCTGCCCCGCTGAGTTACTTTTTGTGTCTATCTTCGGTTTAAACCAGCATCTGCAGTTCCTTCCTACACAGTACACACACATCAGTTAATACTATTCTTTCACAACTCCAGAGCCACTTGGTTCGAACCTGACCTTGGATGCTGTCTGCATGGGATTTGCACATTCTCCCCGCGACTGTGCGGATTTCTGTCCGGGTAATCTGGTTTCTTCCCGCGTCCCAAAGTCAGGCAAATGACTACTTTAGATTGCCTCTTAGCACAAAAAGAATCAAAGTGAAATTGATGGGGCACGGCAAAAAAAATTAAGTTGCAGGTGTAGAGGGAAATTCACCGAGGAGGAATGGGATTGACGGGAGCTGTGTGGGCCAAATAGACCAAATAACCTCTTTCCGTTGCAATGAGCAAGGAAAATAGTGAAATCAAGAATGATGAGCAGATGGTTGGTCTGAACATGAACACCAGGATAGATCAATGGAGTTGAACAGCCTGTTACTGTGCTAGACTTGTCATAAAATGCAATGTATGACCAAAAGGTTTAAAAGCAAGGATGTGGAAATCATTGCCCCTGGAGAGCAGGAAATGGAAAACCACTTGAGGTTTTTAAAAGGCAGCGAGAGGATTGCTCTGTACGAGGATAGTGAAAGCACAGGAAATTGAAATTTAAAACCAGGAGCTCTGCTAAGCAAACAGCAGTGGTGACCGGGAGCGGAAAAAGACTGCAAAAAGTTGTGACCACTGCCCAGTCCATTGCTGGCTTTGACCTCCCCACCATCGAGATGATCCATCATTGGAGTCGCTGCCTCAAAAAAGCAACCAACATCATCAAAGACCCACACCATCCTGGCCTCACGACTGCCATCGGGAAGAAGGTACAGGAGCCTGAAAACTGCAACGTCCAGGTTCAGGAACAGCTTCTTCCCTACAGCTTCAGGCTTCTTCTTCTTCTGTCATGTGGCGTGCACAGCCTAAAGGGCCTGTCCTACCAGCATCCGACTCCATGCGATGAGCGCGATCAAACTAGAAGCGGAGGTCGGGTGATCCCCTGTCCAGGGCCGTTCCCACCAGCATGCGCCTGCATGCGGCAAGCGCGACCAAACCGGCAGTGAGGGCCGCGCGGAGGTCGGGTGAGCGGCGCAAAGTGAGGCAAACTTGGAGCAAAGTCTTAAGGTAAGTTTGCCAGGACAGAGAGGGGCACACAGAGAGGGGCACAGAGGCACACACATAGAGGGCTACGGAGCCACACACATAGAGGGTCACGGAAGCACCTACAGATAGGTTCACAGAGGCACGATGTCGAGGCGGTGTGTAATGTGTCGAGGCGACTGCGAGCTGACAAGCCATTGCCGCGTGGAATTTCTGAACATAGTCAGTTTTTCGGAGCCCCGCGCGACGTCGGGACGAATTCCGCACAATTCCGCACGGCTCCGGCGATCGAAGTGGGACCGGCCCCGCGACGCCGGACGGCTCAAGCGACCACGTTAGGTTGCGCTCATCGCATGGAGTTGCATGCTTGTAGGACAGGCCCTTAAATTTGTAGGACAACTTGTTCTGTTTGATCTTCTGTTTGTGCACGTCGAGTTGATTGCATTAGTCGAAACAGGGCGGACCACGTGAAGGTTGCAATCTTCCACCCCAATAGCTATCAGGCTATTAAACATGACAACAAATAAGCTCTGTTCTCCAACAGACTATTATTATTATTATTGCACTATATTTGTAATTTATTGAGTATGTGTGCATGTGTATACACACACTGAACTTTTTTCTTTCTCCCGTTATTAACTATATTTACATATTCTGTTGTCCTATTTGGGACACATGACAATAAAGCACTCTTGACTTTTCACTCTTGGTCAACCCCTCTTCCTGTTGTTCATAATGTTTCATGGGCTCAAGGTAGGGTTCGTAATGTGGAAGAATAACTTTAGTTTAATTGAGTTGATAGATACAGCATGGATCCAGGGCTTCTGCCCACCCAATCCTAACCAGCGATCCCTGTACACTAGTTCCATCCTACACATTAGGGACAATTTACAGAAGCCAATTAACCTGCAAACCAGCTTGTCCTTGGAATGTGAGAGGAAACTGGAGCGCCCGGTGAAAACCCACACAGTCACAGGGAGAACGTGCAAACTCCATACAGACTGCATTTGGCCTAATTCTACTCGTATTGCTTATGGCCTTATGTTTACTTGGATTGAAACTGGGGAATAGAGGGCCCATTGTCCCAACAGCTTGTAAGATAGAAGTTGCATTTACCATGTGCCTTTCACAAGCTGCAGAATGATTTACGCCCATCAACTACTTTCTTTGAAGTATGGCCATTGTCGTAATATGGGGAAAATAATATACGTGGCTATTCTTATCTCAGTTCTTAGAATAATATAAACGAGGTAATATAAACAAGGTCTTATTCTAGGTGCTGGATTGAGAAATATTAACACATCTGCTAGTTTGTTTCAATGATCAGCACCTGCCAAGCTATATGACACATTGTTGGAAAAAGCTCAATACTTACCCATCAAAGGCCCTACTAGGATTGTGAAACAATTGTAGTTGAGCGAGATATTGGGTAGATGCACAAAGTCTCTTGCCCAGAGTAGGTGAATCGAGGACCAGAGGACATAGGTTTAAGGTGAAGGGGAAAAGATTTAATAGGAATCCGAATGGTAACCTTTTCACACAAAGAGTGGTGGGTGTATGGAACAAGCTGTCAGAGGAGGTAGTTGAGGCTGGGACTATTGCAACGTTAAAGAAACAGGTACATGGGTGGATAGGACAGGTTTGGAGGGATATGGGCCTAACGCAGGCAGGTAGAGCTAGTGCAGCTGGGACATGTTGGCAGGTGTGCGCAAGTTGTGCCAAAGTGCCTGTTTCCATGCTATATGTCTCTATGACTCTATTGAGAAACTAGACTAAGTGGGACCCGTTGGGTCCCAGCTTCACACGAGAGGGCTGGTGCCCCAATGCAATATTCCACCTCTGCACCAATTCCAATATTGCTGGCCATGGGGGGGGGTTATGGAGCGCTAGCATGGGTGTTGTGGGCCAAGTAAAGTCAAGCACAGTGAGTGCAGGGCCAACAATCCATTTCAAGTCAAGTCAATCTATTTCGAGTCCAGTCAAGTCAATCCATTTCAAGTTAAGTCAATCCATTTCAAGTCAAGTCAATCCATTTCCAGCACAGGGCTGGCCAAACAACTCATGGCATTGTCATTACATTTTAACTTTTGCACTGCAGTTTCAATCACGGGCAGGGCAGGCCAAACAACCCATGGCATTGTCATTTAATTTTCAATTTTGCATTGCAGTTTCAAGCACGGGCAGGGCAGGGCAGGTCAGGCCAAACAACTCATGGCATTGTCATTTCATTTCCAATTTTGCATTGCAGTTTCAAGCACAGGCAGGGCAGGCCAAACAACTCATGGCATTGTCATTAAGGGCTAACAAATCATTTATTGCAAATACTGCAGACTCACAGTTCAGTTGATTCACAGATTAGAATCACAGTTGTGGCCTCTCCCTCGCGATCTTCAGTGATTGACAGGCGAGAGGACCAATCAGCTGATCTCAAGGTTTTTTAAACACTCATAACTTTTTTATTTTTCATCAATCAGAAAAATCTCGGGGCTGCCTCAGCGGAGGAGGACTGTGAGTAAGTTGGCCAAAAATCATAGCGATATAGTGTAGCATTTTTTCTAAAATCAATACACAGCACAGACAGGAAGTGGTCAAGATGAGACTTTTAGCTATATAAATAACAGTGTTGTAAGTCACAGTTACAAACGCCTGCTCTGTCTTTGGAAACAGATTTGCTCAGGGATAAGAAGATACACAATGTAAGGGGCACTGCGTGATCGATTCCGGGTCTCTGGCACCGTGGCGCAGTTAGATTAGCTGGCTTACAGCAACAGAGACCTGGGTTCGATCCTGACTACAGACACTGTCTGTACGGAGTTTGCATGTTCTCCCTGTGATGGTGTGGACTTTCCCCGGGTGCTCTGGTAACCCTCCCAAACTCCAAGATGTATAGGTTTGTAGGTTAATTGGCTTCACTAAAATTGTAAATTGTCCCTAGTATTTAGGGTGATTGCTGGGTCGGCACGGAATTGGTGGGCCGAAGGGCCTGTACCACTCTATATTTATAAAATTTAAAGGAGACATGTTCTGAATCTCATTCATGAGTTCCTGCATCAGCCCACTTGTTGCAGAACTGCCGGAGAACTTAACTACCCTCAATATGCAATAAAGCTCTTCTAAATACCGTTTTAATAATTCAGATATTGAAAGTTGCCAAGGGAACCCCAGAGGGCATGAGCTTGGCTCTAAAAGCACTGCTCCACTAACAACAACTCATATATGCAGGAACAGCGTTTCATGGCTCATTAAATGTCCTTTCCATAACATTTGCCGTTTGACGGCACCGGGCCTGTACTCGCGAGAGTTTAGAAGCATGAGAGGAGACTTCATTGAAACTTACCGAATACTGAAAGGCCTGGATAGAGTGGATGTGGAGAGAATGTTGGACTAGTGGGAGAGTCTGCCCTCAGAATAAAAGGATGGACCTTTAGAAAAGAGATGAGGAGGAATTTCTTTCGTCAGTAGGTGGTGAATCTGTGGAATTCATTGCCACAGAAGGCTACGGAGATCAAATCAATGAATATTTTTACAGTCGAGATCGATAGGTTCTTGATTAGTTGCGAATGTCAGGGGTTAGGAGAAGGCAGGAGAATGGTGTTGAAAGGGAATGATAGAGTGGACTGCTGTGCTCCTTTAACTTATTTGAAAATGGACCCCTCAGTAAAAAATAAAAAATTGTAGATATCTGTTTGATCGTTAGCTCTCTGAAAGCAGAGAAATAGGAGCAGATGTGCCTTAGCTTTTATGTGCCGAGCTTAAATTGTGATGGCAGTACACAGTACCAATAAAACATGTGTAAGAAAGAACTGCAGATGCTGGTTAAAATCGAAGATAGACACAAAATGCTGGAGTAACTCAGCGGGTGAGGGTGTATCTCAGGAGAGAAGGAATGTGCGGCGCTTCGGTTTGAGACCCTTCTTCAGATAAAATCCTTCAGAACCAATAAAACAGTCTGGCTGGTCTGTGAGATCATTCTTCCTTCTGTAAATTAATTCTGATTAATATTTCACACTGCTGTAATTCGCAAGTTGCATGATGTAAATTTTATGTTGAGCTGGTGGTTTTTTAATGATTCTTTCAATAAACCTCTGCTCCAGAATGGTTGATCGGGAGTTGTTCAATGTTGTCGATCCCTCTCTCGGCCGTGAGAAGTAGGCTAACGTCTGGACAAGTGATTGTTAGCGTCAGCTGCAAACCAGCGTCTGCGGTTTCTTGGTCCTGTTATATGCTACCTTCACACAAATCAATAAAAAATCACACAAATTTCCACTGATATGGTACCAAAAAAAACATGACCAAAGGGGCTAATTGTATGAGGTTTAAGGGCCTGTCCTACAAGCATGCAACTCCATGCGATGAGCGTAACCTAACGTGGTCGCTTGAGCCGTCCAGCGTCGCGGGGCCGGTCCCACTTCAATCGCCGGAGCCGTGCGGAATTGTGCGGAGTTCGTCCTGACATCGCGCGGGGCTCCGAAAAACTATGTTAAAAAATTCCGCGCGGCAACGGCTTGTCGGCTCGCAGTCGCCTCGACGCATTACACACCGCCTCGACATCGTGCCTCCATGAACCTATCTGTAGGTGCCTCCGTGACCCTCTCCTTGTGTGGCTCTGTGGCCCTCTGTGTGTGTGCCTCTGTGCCCCTCTCTGTGTGCCCCTCTCTGTCCTGGCGAACTTACCTTAAGACTTCGCTCCAAGTTCCCCTCACTTTGCGCCGCGTTGCGCCACTCACCCGACCTCCGCGCGGCCCTCGCTGCCGGTTTGGTCGCGCTTGCCGCATGCAAGCGCATGCTGGTGGGAACAGCCCTGTACAGGGGATCACCCGACCTCCGCGCGGCCCCCGCTTCTAGTTTGATCGCGCTCATCGCATGGAGTCGGATGCTGGTAGGACAGGCCCTTCAGTCATAGTGATTACAGTGGGCGGCATGGTGGCACTGCGGTAGGGTTGCTGCCTTGCAGCGCCGGAGAGCCAGGTTCGAACCCGACTACAGGCGCTGTGAGTACGGAGTTTGTCCATTCTCCCCATGACCTGCGTCTTTATTCTTTATCTGTGGGAAGGGAAACAGAGTTAACCTTTCATGTTGATGACTTGTCAAAGGGTTTCATCATTTATCCCCCAGTTATTTTTACGACCTTACTATGCACAACACGGCAACGACATTTCCTCACAATCCATCTGAGGCCGTCCTTCAAAGAGAATAGTTGGATGACTGGTAATCACTGGAAAATTCTGAGGCACAATAGAAGCAGTTTTTTTCTTGCTGGTTGAGCAGATGCTGTGGCCTGTATTAATCGGTTTCAAACTGAGGAAGAGTCTGGGTCATTGCTTCCCACTTCGTTTAGTTTAGTTTAGAGATACAGTACGGAAACAGGCCCTTCGGCCCACTGAGTCCACACCGACCAGCGATCCCGTGCTATCGTGCACACTAGATATCATTTACAGAAGCTAATTAACCTACAAACCTGCACATCTCTGGAATGTGGGAGGAAACAGGAGCACCCGGAGAAAACCCACGCGGTCACGGGGGGAACGTACAAACTCCACACTGACAGCACCCGTAGTCAGGATCGACCACCGGGTCCCTGGCACTGTAAGGCAGCAGCTCTACCGCTGTGCCACCATGCCTCCAGGCACGAAGCTGGCAGAACCTAGGCTCCCATCCAAGTACTGACCAGGACTAAGTCTGCCTATAGGTTGCTCGTCGTGACCTTGACTAAATTTCACACAATTAGCCCCCTTGCACATTTTTTTTTGCACAAAACACACATCAATTAAACATATTTACATCTTCACATTGCTTTTCTGGGAACCAAAGTAGAAGAGATCCTGAGGTTAATCGTTCATAAAAGCAGGGTCTCTGGTGCTGTGAGGCAGCAACTCTATCACTGAGCCACTACACCGCCCCACATGTGAATGTGAATGGGAACAATCAGTCTTCTAGCACGAAGCACGAAGCACACACTTCCTCCTGAGCTGCCAAACCAGTTTTGTTAATTGGTCTGACAAGAAAATTGCCCTGGAGATTTCACTTTTCTAATCAAATGCTTTACAGGCAATGGTTTACAAAACAACTTAGAATCTTTTGACTCCAGTGAACGGTGTGTGCAGGGATTAATGGATGTGTCCACAGCCCTCAGCCCCCTTGCCGACTGGTCACCTTCCCGTATGTGGGTTAACATATGATGAGCATTTGGCGGCCTGTACTCCCTGGAGTTTAGAAGGATGAGGGGTCCCCTCATTGAAACTTACCGAATAGTGAAAGGCTTGGATAGAGTGGATGTGGAGAGGATGTTTCCACTAGTGGGAGAGTCTAGGACGTTCCTTTAGGAAAGAGATGAGGAGGAATTTCTTTAGTTGGAGAGTGGTGAATCTGTGGAATTCTTTGCCTCAGAAGGCTGTGGAGACATATATTTAAGGTAGAGATATGGCCCTGTCCCACTGTACGAGCTAATTCAAGAGCTCTTCCGAGTTTAAAAAAAAAATCAACCTTGTAAGCACGTAGAATGTACGTAGCGGGTACGTCGGAGCTCAGGACATCTCTTAGCGGCTCATAACGCTAACGGCAGGTACTCAGGAAACACGGTAAGCTCATGAAGACTCGTGGAGATTTTTCAACATGTTGAACAATGTCCATGAGTGCCCCGAGTACCTACGAGCAGCCATTACCGTAAATCTCCGAGTTCGAATCAGGGTAAACTCGGGAGAGCTCTTGAATGAACTTGTACAGTGGGACAGGGCCAATAGATAGATTCTTGATTAGTACAGGTGTCAGGGGTTACGGGGAGAAGGCAGGAGAATGGGGTTAGGAGAGAGAGAGATAGATCAGACATAGACCGAATGGCTTAATTCCGCTCCTATCATTTATGACATGACCTTATGACATCTCGCTCGGAACATCAACTCTTCATCACCATCTGCACCTATTCTGCAACACCGACATTAATTTGCGCAAGTTATGCCTGCAATGCTCAGGAGGATAAATATAATTATTCTGACATCCATAATAACTTCACAAAGAATGAAGTGGGATTAAGATGGCTTTCGGGTGGCTTTGCAAATCCTACTTATACTCCTCACGTTAAGTCTCCTTGTCCCTATCCATATCCTAACTCACATCTAGTGTTTTGATCGCAAAAGACATCACACGTTTTTGATTCTATAATTTTCATCCTAGCTTTAGAATTTCTCCCCGAATTTGCTCCTCCACATTTCTGGAAACTTTTCCAAACCTGTAAGCCACTCCCACGACCCATTCTCCAAATCTGGCCTCTTATGAGCTCTAGATTTGCATCACTCTTCCACGGATGTCCCATTAACCATCTGGGTCCTAAACTCTACCATTCACATCCTCTATCTCCCCCTAGAATCTTGAAAAATATTTATCCTTTACCATGGAACATGGTTCAAGTACAGAACATAGAACATAGAAATTAGGTGCAGGAGTAGTCCATTCGGCCCTTCCAGCCTGCACCGCCATTCAATATGATCATGGCTGATCATCCAACTCAGTATCCTGTACCTGCCTTCTCTCCATGCCCTCTGATCCCCTTAGCCACAAGGGCCACATCTAACTCCCTCTTAAATATAGCCAATGAACTGGCCTCAACTCCCCTCTGTGGCAGAGAGTTCCAGAGACCCACCACTCTCTGTGTGAAAAAAGTCCTTCTCATCTCGGTCCTAAAGGATTTCCCCCTTATCCTTAAGCTGTGACCCCTTGTCCTGGACCGCCCCAACATCGGGAACAATCTTCCTACATCTAGCCTGTCCAACCCCTTAAGCTTTGAAGAACAAGTGTGAAGAGGGGTCCTGACCCGAAACGCCACCCATCCATGTTCTCCAGAGATGCTGCCTGACCCGCTCAATTACTCCAGCACTTTGTTAAACCAACATGCACTGTTCCTTGTAATGGCAGAGAACAGTACGTCACAGGAACGTGCCCTTTGGCCCACAATGTCTGTGCTGAAAAGGATCCCAAGTGAAAATAATGTCCTTTCTCCACAATGGATGCCATATCCCTCAATGTCCTGCACCTTTCTCAAAGCTATCATGTCTGCTAAACATCATTTAGTTTAGTTTAGCTTAGTTTATTATCGTTACGTGTACCGAGGTACAGTGAAAAGCTTTGTGTTGCGTGCTATCCAGTTAACAACAAGACTGTATATATTTACAGTCAAGCCATCCATAATGTACAGAGTCTGGCGGCTCCCAAAGGTCGGGCCATCCCAACTATCAAACCCCTAGGCCGGGTTGTATGCCCGCCGATGCGTTTCGTGCCTCTGGTTCTGGGGGCGGGGGGGGGGGGGGGCAGTCCTGTTGCGGCTCGCAAGGGTCGGGCCATCCCAACTATCAAACCCCTCGGCACGGGAATGGTTGAGTCCAGAGGCGGCCCTTAGCTAGAGGGATAAAAGGCAAGGATTTGGGTGCCGTCCTTTTCTTGTGGACTTCTCTGATGACAAGAAGGACATTATTAAAAGTACCTCCCGAAACACCTGGCTCCTTGCTTTCATTTCGGAACTTTCGCCCCACAAGAGAATAGATAAAGGGTACAACATTTAGTGCAAGATAAAGTCCAATTAAAGATAGTTCAAAGGACTCCAATGATGTTCAAAGGACTCCAATGCATTAAGAGCAGATTACCTGCTCATTATTTCATTAATATAGAGACAAAGTGCTGGGGTAACTCAACGGGTCAGACAGCATCTCTGGACAAAAGGCATGGGTGACGTTTCGGTTCGGGACCCTTCTTCCGACTCGAAACGTCACCCATCCCTTTTATCCAGAGATGCCGCCTGTGTGTCTATCTTCAGTTCAAACCAGCATCTGAAGTTCCTTGATGTAGAGAGATAAATATATAAAGAGATAAAGTTGGTCATTGTTCTTTATCTCTCTGCATCACCGTCTATATCTCTCTTTATCCCTAACCAGTCTGAAGAAGGGTCTCGACCTGAAACGTCACCCATTCCTTCTCTCCAGAGATGCTGCCTGTCCCGTTGTGTTACTCCAGCTTCTTGTGTCTATTTTCTGTTTAAATCAGCATCTGCAGTTCCTTCCTACACATCTCATTAAGACATGTGGGTCCTTGTAATGTACAGACCAACTGTAGCTTTTTATGTGCTATAATATTGAACATAGAGTCATAGAGTGATACAGTGTGGAAACAGGCCCTTCGGCCCAACTTGTCCACATCAGCCAACATGTCCCAGCTAACAATATGTCCCAGCTACACTAGTCACACCTGCCTGAGCTTGGTCCATATCCCTCCAAACCTGTCCTATCCATGTACCTGTCTAACTGTTTCTTAATAGTTGGCATAGTCCCAGCCTCAACTACCTCCTCTGACAGCTTGTTCAACACACCCACAACCCGTTGTGTGAAAAAGTAACCCCTCGGGTTCCTATTAACCACACGACAAAAAAGTACTTTTGGAACATCGCGCATGTAAATGCTCCGTGCAAATGCTCATTTTATACTGCCACGAAGCACAAGCAAGGGAAACTGAAGGGTTACACACATTTACCACAGTACATCATATCAGGAGACTTTGGGAACAGCGCCTGTCATTTGATCTGTGCTTATCCTCCCACTAACCTGATTACATTTCCTTTAGATAGATGGGGATTAGCTCTTCGTGCATATTAGGTTCCACAGTGTGCGCGCTTGACATTTTGGTTCGAATGAATTGAAAGATCATTGCCAGCAAGCTGTTACCTGGAAGAAATGATAATCAGATTGGACAATGCAAATCAAGTATCAAGAATCACTGCAGCTAACACAGGGACTTCTGTCTGCACCTCGTAAACACCAGTACTGTATTGTATTGAGGCAGGACTTTCAGCAGATGTTTATATCCTAACTATATATATATAGTTATGATATAAACCCTGGAGGGTACACAATATATATATATTGTGTACCCTCCAGGAAGAGCCCTGTGTTTCTTTTGTGCGTGCAACACAGGAATTAGGGGAGGCACGGTGGTGCAGCGGTAGAGTTGCTGCCTTACAGTGCCAGAGACACGGGTTCGATCCTGACTACGGGTGCTGTCTGTACTGAGTTTGTATATTCTTCCTGCGCGGGTTTCCTCCGGGTGCTCCGGTTTCCTCCCACCCTCCAAAGGTGTACAGGCTTTGTTAGTTAAAATGCAAGTCTGACATTGTACTAAAATATCCCCCAAACTATCATCATGAAAGCAAGACACAGGCCCTTCAGCCCGTATCCCAATTCTATCCTAAAAGGATTACCCTCTTTTTCCATCTCACTCCATATCTTTCTAGTTGTTGATAGGATGGTTCAGTTGCCTGATAGCAGCCGTGAAGAAACTGTCCCTGAATCTGGAGGTGCGTGTTTTCACACTTCTGTACCTCTTGCCTGATGGCAGAGGGAAAGTGCAGATGCTGGAAACTTGAGCAAAAGCACAAAGTGCCGGAGTAACTCAGCATGTCAAGCAGCAATCTGTGGAGAAAACGGACGCTGCCTGACCTGCTCAGCTACTCCCGCACTTTGTTTCTTTTTTCTCCAGAGATGGTGCCTGACCTACTGAACTCCTCCAGCTCTTTGTGTCTTTAGTGTATTAACCAATATCTGCCGCTATTTGTTTTGACATCAGCGGAAGGAAAGGACAGATTGCACTTCTGGTCAGAACCCTTCTTCAGACTGATCAACAGATGGCATTTGGGTGGGGACTCTTCGCCTGACTGTCTGATGATTTGATCTGTTAAATTGGCTCCTTTTCATGGCTGTTTCAAATCTGCTTTATCTTGTCTTCAAAACATAGAAAATAGTTGCAGGAGTCGGCCATTCGGCCCTTCGGGCTGGTTCTGCCATTCAATATGTTCATGGCTGATCATCAAATATCAGTACCCCGTTCCTGCATTCTCCCCATATCTCTTGATTCCGTTAGCCCTAAGAGCTAGACCATATCCTTGAGCATATTTTGCTGTGATTATTCAAAACTGCCCATCTTTATCATTCACAATAATAGGTGGAACTAAATATATTGAAAGTCTTCACCTTGGAATAACTACTCTACAGAGGGATGGAAAATTATAAAGGGTCTGGACAAAATGAGTAAGATGTTATAGATACATAAATACATGGACAATAGGTGCAGGAGTAGGCCATTCGGCCCTTCGAGCCAGTGCCACCATTCAATGTGATCATGGCTGATCATCCTCAATCAGTACACCGTTCCAGCCTTCTCCCTATACACCTTGATTCCGCCAGCCCTAAGAGCTCTATCTAACTCTCTTTTGAATGCATCCAGTGAATCGGCCTCCACTGCCTTCTGAGGCAGATAATTCCACAGATTCATAACTCTCTGTGTGAAAAACATTTTCCTCAAATTTCTTAATGGCCTACCCCTTATACTGAAACTGTGGCCTCTGGTTCAGGACTCCCCCAACATTGGGAACATGTTTCCTGCATCTAGCCTGTCCAATCCTTTCATAATTTTATATGTTCCACAAGATCCCCTCTCATCCTTCTATATTCCAGTGAATACAAGCCCAGTCGCTCTATTCTTTCTTACGAAAGTCCCGTCATCCCGGGAAATAACCTCGTGAACCTATGCTGCACTCCCTCAATAGCAGGAATGTCCTTCCTCAAATTCTGCTTTGATAACAGCTGTGACTCCATGGGTCACGAGATGGTGTCTTCTAATCTTGTCCCAGGGATATGACACTCTAGTGCAGTAGCTACACTGCTTTCCAGCAGTGACGATAAAACAAACTCCACTTGTTCTACCGGTTGGATGTGAGCAATAATGCGGAATTATTTCATTAAGAAACACTTCTTCTTCTTCTTCTTTCGTGTGGCGTGCACAGCCTAAAGTTGTTGGACAACTTTTGATCTTCCGTTTGTGCACGTCGAGTTGATTGCATTAGTTGAAACATGGCTGACCACGTGAAGGTTGCAATCTTCCACCCCATTAAGAAACACAAAAACATAGAAAATAGGTGCAGGAGTAGGCCATTCGGCCCTTTCGAGCCAGCACCACCATTCAATATAGTTTTCATGAGAGAGTTAGGTTTAGCTCTTAGGACTAAGGGAATCAAGGGATATGGGGAAAAAGCTGGAACGGGGTACTGATTTTGGATGATCGGCCATGATGACATTGAACGGCGGTGCTGGCTCGAAGGGCCGAATGGCCTACTCCTGCACCTATTTTCTATGTTTCTGTGTTTCTATGGCTGATCATCCAACATCAGCTCCCCATTCCTGCTTTCTCCCCATATCATATGAACAGGAAGTGTCCAGGGCAATTTTTATTCTTCAACTGACAACTCTAATGTTTTTTTTTCTGGCCTTTTATCTTAAAATAAATTGTTTCTGTGAAGTTGCTGCACACACAATTGATTTGCCCTTTATCATTACTGGTGAGATGCTTTGCGCTGTCACGAGTTTGTGAACGACAAACTAGATAATGGCAAGTCTTACTTTCTTTCTCCCTGGAAATTACCAAAGGGCATTCAAGAACAGTGTGTCAGATATTTCATTTCGGAGTCACGTAAGTGACTTCGTGAAGAGCCCGACGGCGCGCATGCTCGACATATATCGTCGTACCGCGTTGCTGCGACGGCTGGCGGTGGAGCGCGCTCCTCGCCAGCCCTTCATAAGGGGCCACGGAGGTGAGTATTCTACCTTTAGTTGGTGGTCCTTGTTGTTGGTTATGTCTTGCAGCAAGGACATGGATGGGTGTTCCAAGGGCCGGAGGACGTCAGGACGAGTTCGCCGGTCAACAGCTCCGGGGCCTTTACCATCGGCAGTACCTGCAACGCAGGCCGGGACTCAGGCGGAGATGTGGGTAAGCCCTGTGGTTACAGGTCCAGCCCAGAAGCCTAACCCTACCAGGGCTAAGGCATTGCCTGACACGGAGGTGCGGTCAGGTTCCAGGGCGAGACCCGGGGCGGCTGTGAGGTCCAGCCGGCACACCCCGACTCTCGACGCCAGGACGGGTCGGTTGAGTCGGGTCTCGTCACGGTCGCCGAGCCCCCCATGGATGGGTGGGCGAGACCATGCGTCGGCAAGGTCCACGATGTGGGCAGCCGGCAAGCCTGCGCGGGCTTCAGGCAGCCATGCTTCGGCTGGTGCCGACACCACGCCGCAAGTGCCCTTAGTGGCAGCGGCTTCAGCTCCCGCTAAACGGAGGCGGTTGAACACGCCCGCGCGGGAATGGCGCAGTTTCGCCTCGGCGGCTGTTAGCGACAACTACCGGCACCGGCAGGGCCTCGATGAGGTGCGGGCCGATGATAGGAGCCCGGTTTTCTTTTCAGAGCCGGAGGACTCCGACCACCTGAGTGTTCAGGGTGAAGGGCGTATTGACCGTATGGACCGGCTGCTGGAGCTCCTGCTTCAAAGTCAACAACAGCAGGGCAGCAACAGGCACAGGGCGTCGTCACCAGCCTCTACCATCAGCCTGGAGCAGCAGGAGGAGGAGGTTTTGGTGGATCCCATACCATCTCCGTTGGAGGTGCCAGCGGAGGATCTTCTGGATGTGGCGACCAAATTTGCGGCCCCACATTCATCTGGACTTCCTTTAAACGCAAAGCTGGCAGCCACTGTGGACTTTCTTAACAACCAGCAACTACAGGAAGAAGTCTTCATTCAGGCAATGAGCCGTCACAAGGCTCCATCCAATTGCAACTCCCTCAACGTGCCTGTGGTCAATACGCCGATATGGGGCAACATCAGTGCGGCTATCCGTCAACAAGAGGTAAAATTGCAGCGGATCCTGAAGCTCCTCACGGCCGGTATTACCGCCTTTGCGCGGTCGGTGGACGGGGACGAACTGAATTTGGACCAGGAAGATGCTCTGGCCCTCCTGTGCGCGACCCAGCACGAAATCAACGGGTTTCGCAAAACCAGCATCCGCCCAGCGCTCAATCCGAAGTTTGCAGGATTGTGCAAACCACCGCCGCCGCCCCCGCCCCGTCAGCTCTTTGGGGAGGACCTCTCGAAGAGAGTCAAAGAGCTTGACGAACAAGCCAAAACGGTGGGGATCATGCGCTCTCAGAGTGCCCCCGCACCGTCAGGCTCAAAGTCTCCATACATTCGATCACGAGGGTCTGCTAGTACCTCGACGAGGACCCACCCTCAAGCTCCACAACGACAGCAACATCAGACCCAGCACCAGGGGTCTTTTTTAGGACAGGGTCGGCAGAGACCCTGGTGGAAAACGAAGACGCCGTGCCCTCAAGCCAACCCAGCACCTCCACGTCCACCCACGCGTGTCAAGGACCGCCGGTAACCACGGAGGTGAGGGGGTCTGGTTCTCTCTTTTCTCTTTGTTTAACTTCACATGTTGGTGGTCGCCTTCGGTTGTTTTTGGGTGCATGGGGTAATTTTACTGGTGACGAGTATGTGTTGCAGAATATTCAGGGGCATAAAATTGAGTTTATTAATGGCGACATTCCTCCATCCCAGCACATGCCCGCTCGAACGTTTAAATTATCTGCTGCAGAACAGGCAGCAGGCTACAAGGAACTTTTAAGTCTTGAGCAGAAGGGAGTGATTGAGAGAGCGGTGCATGAGCCAGTTGAATTTGTTTCGAATATATTCACCAGACCTAAGAAGGATGGAGGTTGTCGTGTCATTATTGATCTAACCCGTTTGAATACTTTTGTAACATATACTCATTTTAAAATGGATACGTTTGAAACAGCCAAATCATTGATTTCTCATGGTTGCTTTATGGCATGCATCGATTTGAAAGACGCATATTATTCTGTATCCATCCAGAAATACGACAGGAGGTTTTTGAAATTCATCTGGATGGGGCAACTCTGGCAGTACAAGGCTTTGCCTAATGGGCTCACCACAGCCCCTAGATTGTTCACTAAATTAGTGAAACCAATTATGGCTTATTTGAGACAACGACACCATATAGTTATGGCCTACTTAGATGATATCTTAATTGTGGGCCACACCCTGGAATTGGCTGAACAGGGTGTTGCAGCTGCTGTCAATATATTTCAACAATTAGGGTTTATTGTCCATCCAGAGAAATCAAAGTTCTGCCCTGCCCAGGTGATTAATTACCTAGGGTTCACGGTGAACTCTATGAGCATGAGGGTTACCATTCCAATTAACAAGATTGAGGAGGTTACCCAGGTGTGTCAAGATTTAATCCGCACCAATATACCATCGATTCGGCATTCAGCTACAATAATTGGGAAGCTTGTAGCTTTGTTTCCGGCAGCGCGATATGGACCTTTGCATTATCAGAATTTGCAAAGAGCTAAAATTGCTGCGTTAAAACAGAACGCTGGTCATTATGATCGGTCCATGCAGCTGCCGCCCGAAGCGATAAATGAGTTGCAATGGTGGGTGTGTCACATTAGCAGCTCATTCAAGCCTATCAGGGAGGCTAATCCGGTGGTATATTTGCAGACTGATGCAAGCTCCAATGGCTGGGAAGCCACGGATAATTGCTCTAGTTGTGGGGGCAGATGGGACACCATTGAATCAACGATGTTGTTGACTAAAGGGATTAACTATTTGGAGTTGCTGGCAGCATTCCACGGACTTTGTGCGTATTGTTCCAAGCTTGTTGGAGCACATGTCCGTCTCCAAATAGACAACACCACAGCAGTGGCATACTTAAACCATATGGGTGGTACCAGGTCAGTTTCGTGTGACAAATTGGCTAACTCAATTTGGCTCTGGTGTGTTCAAAGAGACATTTGGATTTCAGCTACCTATTTGCCAGGTGAGCTTAATACTGTGGCGGACACCAGGTCACGCAAATTTAATGACAATATTGAATGGATGTTGCATCCTGAGATTTTTTCTAAAGTCACAGCCAAATTTGGTAAACCGGACATTGACCTTTTTGCGTCACGGTTGAACCATCAGGTACCAACCTACGTTTCATGGGAACCAGATCCTGGGGCAATAGCGCTAGATGCATTCTCGCTGGACTGGGGGAATTGGTTTTTCTATGCCTTCCCCCCGTTTTGCCTCATCAGTCGGGTATTGCGAAAGATTCAGGCAGATGCTGCCAAGGGCATCCTTATTATACCCGACTGGCCCACACAGCCTTGGTATCCGGTGGTCTTTGACATGCTCAACGAACCTTGGGTCCTTTTGAAGGGTTGCCCACAATTGGTTACTCACCCTGTCTCAGGGGAGCCACATCCCTGTCATGGCTATTTAAATTTGTTGGCTTGCAGGTTCTGAACAGGCCGTTAGTCCAATACGGCCTCTCGGCTCGGACCATGAATACCATCGGGGCGTCGTGTCGAGAGTCCACAAGGCGAAGATACCGCTCGCATATTAAGAAGTGGGAAGCCTACTGCAGCCGCTCTCGCATCACGTACGATGACGTGACAATAACCGACGTCCTGGAATTCCTCGCGGGGTTGCACCATGATGAACACTTAAGTTACAGTGCCATCAACAGCGCCAGAAGTGCGCTATCATTCTACCTCAATATTGGGGTAGGATCCAACAGGCTAGTGTCCAGACTCATGCGGGGTATATTCAATATGAATCCGCCTACACCACGCTATAATATCACCTGGGATGTCAGGGACGTATTAACCCTGCTCAGGACGTGGTCTCCCATGGAAGGGCTCCAACTGGACCAACTCACCATGAAGCTGGTGATGTTACTAGCGCTGACTTCAGCTCAGAGGGTACAGACACTACACAAACTTCGTGTCGACAGAATGACTTCTACCCCGCAGATGCTAGGCTATGTTTAGCCTCACATATCCGCCACTATGTCAAGGTGACGGCACGCATCAGAGGAATGGAGAGATACCTGCTTGTCACTCATAAGAGACCTCATCATCGAGTGACAGTCCAGACGATATCCAGGTGGCTTCGAGTCGTCTTGGGTAAGTCAGGTATCGACACTAATGTGTTCAAGTCTCATTCCACCAGGGCTGCATCGACGTCAGCGGCGAGGGTCATGGAGGTGCCCATGGACCAAATTCTCGCCACAGCAGGATGGGCTAATGAAGCTGTGTTCCAGCGTTTTTATAACAAGCCTGTTGCTGCTCCTCTACAGTTCGCAGAAGCCGTGCTGAATGCAGGTTCAGAACGTGGAGATGTCCCCGCATGAGGGGTTTTTGATTTGTTATTAATAAATATGCTCTTGTTTTGCAGTATGAACTATTGAGCAAGTTTGTTCCTCCCATCCATCCCTGGTAGTGGTGTGTCAGCATGGACGTGGTCCAGGGCGTGTAATCACAGAAGCTTTGAAGTCTTCACGAAGTCACTCACGTGACTCCGAAATGAAATAGTAAGATTGAACGAGAACTTACCAGTTCGAAGGTTGATCTTTATTTTATGAGGAGTCGAAGTGAGGGATTTCGTGCCCTCCTCGCCCAACCCTCAGTCATCTTCATCTGGTAATCTTAGTCACTTCAATCTTACTATGCGAAGTCATTTCTATTGTTGGTTTCTGTGATTCCACGCCGCTACTTTGAAGTATGTCGAGCATGCGCGCCGGCGGGCTCTTCACGAAATCCCTCACTTCGACTCCTCATAAAATAAAGATCAACCTTCGAACTGGTAAGTTCTCGTTCAATCTTACTATTCTGTCTCTTTCCCAATTGGCTGGGATTCTGAGCTATATTGCTGCTTCATGGTGAAACTATATAACTCTGTGTGAAGTGGTTATATCTCCATGGAATGGTATGGTATTTTCATCTTCACTTTGTGCATTTGTCCATTTAGACATTTCTCTTACTGCCTTAGTTCTCATCCAACAATTTGCACAAATTCTTACTTAATAAAGCCATAGGGTTATGGAGGTATATAGCGTGCAAACTTCAGCCCAACTTGCCCACACCGACCAACATGTCCCATCTACACTAGTTCCACCTATTAGCGTTTGGCCCATTTCCCTCCAAATCTGTCCTTTTCATGTACCTGTCTGAATGTTTCTTAAACATTTAACGGGTAGCACAGCAGCACGGAGCACGGTGGCGCAGCGGTAGAGTTGCTGCCTCACAATGCCAGAGACCCGGGTACGAACCTGACTACGGGTGCTGTCTCTGTGGAGTTTGTACATTCTCCCCATCTGAAGAAGCGTTTTGGCCTGTACCGTTGCCCATTTCCTTCGCTCCATAGATGTTGCCACACCCACTGAGTTTCTCCAGCACTTTTGTCTACCTCCCCGTGACTTGTGTGGATTTGCTCCGCATGCTCCAGTTTCCTCCCACATTCGAAATATGTGCAGATTTGTAGGTTAATTGGCTTGGTAAAATTGTGAATCGTTCCCTAGTGTGCGTCAGATAGTGTTAATGTGCGGGGATCGCTGTTCAGCGCGGACCCGGTGGGCCGAAGGCCTGTTTCTGCGCTGTAACTTTAATCTAAACCAAATTATCTTAAACATAAAGTCGTATACTTTTCTCCTGTCTACCTGATATGAACAAATTAACAAAGACTTCATCAATAAATAAAGGCCAAAACCAGGATGACAGCTGCTCATATTGTTCCAATCAGCAGCTCAACCACAGATCATGGTCCAAGGTCCCCTGGGTGCATTTGATTTAATATTTTATCCAGAGAGCATTGAAATAGCGTAGTGCTGCTTATTAGTCTGTCAGATTACATTAGGCCAGTTAAGACTCGCTGATAATCTGTGATGGATTTATGAGCATTAACTTTTAATATTATCTGGTGTTATGACTGCTTATTATTGATGGAGAATTGTTGTATTCATCAAGGGATTAAGAACTGAGGGGTTACCACAATAAGCCTAGGAAGAGGAAGGAGAGCACGATAAAAGAGGCTTTCTTCAGCATCTTCAGGATGTACCCAAAAAATCCTCACAGTTAGTGAGTCAATCTTGAAGTGCAGTTAGTTAGGGATTGTTAGACAAGGGACATTAATCAGTAATTATGTAGATAGAAATCTTTAAAACAAACGGCATGTTGAGGCAGCGGTAGAGTTGTTGTCTTGCAATGCCAGAGACCAGGGTGCCATTCTGACTACGGGTGCTGTCTGAACGGAGTTTGTACGTTCTCCCTGTGACTGCGTGGGTTTTCTCTGGGTGCTCCTGGTTCCACCTGCACTCCAAAAATATACATGTTTGTTGATTAATTGGCTTCTGTACATTGTCCATTGTGTGTGGGATAGTGCTAGTGTTTGGGTGGGCCGAAGGGCCTGTTTCCATGCTGAATCTCTCAAATAAAGCAAGCAAGAACCAACTTTTAAACCTTTAAAATAAATACCTGATAACATAAAACATTGAGTGACACGGACTCGGTGGACCAAAGGGCATGCTTCCATGCTTTAGCTCTAAATGGAACCAAACTAAACTAAACTAAACTAAGACCAAATGTTTAAGAAAGAACTGCAGATGCTGGAAAATCAAAGGTAGACAAAAATGCTGGAGAAACTCAGCGGGTGAGGCAGCATCTACGGAGCGAAGGAATAGGTGACATTTAGGGTCGAGACCCTTCTTGAGACCCTTAAGTGTCTGGACCCGAAACATCACCCATTCCATCGCTCCACAGATGCTGCCTGTCCCGTTGAGTTGCTCTAGCTTTTTGTGTCTATCTTCGGTTTAAACCAGCATCTGCAGTTCCTTCCTACAGAATGAGTTGTGGAGCTCCCCTGGACTCCAGGTCATAGGGTGTAGCACAAGGGGACATGCATCTATGTTGGACCTCCACTCATTCTATTCCATCTGCATTACACAGGCAGGGAGCCGGGAACTTGTAAAAGCATGTCTTGAAGACTGGGGTAATTCTCTACGGAACTAGCAGTTAGCAACCAGCGCATTCTGGCCCAATATCTCCTGCAAAGGTAGCACATCGAAACGCAGGACCCTCATTACTGTTTTGAACCATTACCATACAGAAGATCCTAGATTGCTGCTTTGAACCCAATGCCTCTTAGTGTGTAGAAAGGAGCTGCAGTTGCTAGTTCATACCAAAGATAGACACAAAGTGCTGGAGTAACTCAATGGGTCAGGCAGTAGAGTCTGAAGAAAGGTTGTGACACATAGAATGATAGTCATAGAGTGATACAGTGTGGAAACAGGCCCTTTGGCCTAACTTGCCCACCCCAACCAACATGTCCCATCCACACTAGTCCCACTTGCCTGTGTTTGGCCCATATCCCTCGAAACCTGTCCTATCCATGTACCTGTTTAATTGCTTCTTAAGGGCCGATCCCACCAGCATGCGATTCCATGCGGTGAGCGCGACCAAACCGGCAGCGGGGGCCGCGCGGAGGTCGGGTGATCCCCGTACAGGGCCCGTCCCACCAGCATGCGCCTGCATGCGGCAATCGTGACCAAACCGGCAGCGAGGGCCGCGCGGAGGTCGGGTGAGTGGCGCAACGCGGCGCAAAATGAGGCGAACTTGGAGCGAAGTCTTAAAGGTAAGTTCGCCAAGACAGAGAGGGGCACACAGAGAGGGGCACAGAGGCACACACAGAGAGGGGCACAGAGGCACCTACAGAGAGGGTCACGGAGGCACGACGTCGAGGTGGTGTGTAATGCGTCGAGGCGACAGCGAGCCGACAAGCCGTTGCAGCGCGGAATTTTTGAACATGGTCAGTTTTTCAGAGCCCCGCGCGATGTCGGGACGAACTCCGCACAATTCCGCACGACTCCGGCGATCGAAGTGGGACCGGCCCCGCGACGCCGGACGGCTCAAGCGACCACGTTAGGTCACGCTCATCGCATGGAGTTGCATGCTGGTGGGACAGGCCCTTTAGACATTGCAATATTCGCCTATCCTTTTTCTCCAGAGATGCTGCCTGACCTGCTGAGTTACTCCAGCACTTTGTGTCTACCTTCAGACACTGCAGTGTTACTGACCGAACTGAAGCTGTTGCAATAAAGTGGAGACAAAGATAAAATATAAATGAAAATACTATCAATCTGATATAAAATCAAAAACACAGAACATCTGAGATGCTAATTGAGCTGTTATAGATGTCAATCAATCACAGGTTTTATTTTAAAAATATGAAAAAATATTACAAAAATGTTTTTACATTATTGCATTTGAATCATTAATCAGTTTATGTGAATCACTTAATGGACACATCTAATTTTTGTAAGCATATAGAATTGTTTGAAGCTGGGATGACAATGAAGCCAAACACAGCAGCCATTTTGTATCAGTGGATGTAGTGAGACAAGTTAGTTTATCAGTCTGAAGAAGGGTCTGGACAAGGGTCTGAAGTTAGTCAGTCTGAAGAAGGGTCTTGACCCGAAACGTCGCCCATCTCCTTCACTCCTTAGATGCCTTTTTTTTTAGTTGGATATGTGTGGGGGGTGGGGGGCTGGGTGGGGAAACTTTTTAAATCTTTTCCCTGTACGGAGGACCCGACCTTTTCTCCGTTGGGTCTCCATTGTCGTTGGGGCCTAGCACCGTGGAGCGGCCTCCAGCCGGACCTGGGGCTCCAGTCGCGGAGCTGCGGACTTACTTACCATCGTGGGGCTGGCCGAGTTGGGAACGGGAGGAGCTGTGGTAGCACGCTGCTGCTGCCCGACACTGGAGATTCGGAGGCTCCAGCTGCAGGCCGGTGGACGGTAACACCGGGAGCTTGCGGGTCTCTGGTGGGAGACCGCTTTTTGGAGCTCCCGCGGCAGCAACTTCTCCCGCCCGAGATGCGGGGTTGAAGACGACCTGGAGCGGGGCCTTACATCGCCCGGTGCGGCTTTGATGGCCACGGGACTTGCTAGGGCCCGCCGGGGGCTCCAACATCAAGACCCGGAGCGGGGCCTTGCATCGCCCTTATATACTATCACCCGCCGGGGGCTTTGACTCTACCCGGGAGAAGAATGGGGAGTGCAGGGGAGAGATAAGACTTTGCCTTCCATCACAGTGAGGAGGATATTCACTGTGATGGATGTTTGTGTAAAATGTGTTGTGTCTTGGCTCTTTTTTTGTATGTATGACTGCAGAAACGAAATTTCGTTTGAACCTCAATGAGGTTTCAAATGACAATAAATGGTATTGTATTGTATTGTATTGTATGCTGCTGCACCCGCTGAGTTTCTCAAGCCTTTTGTGTACCCAAGTTAGTTTATTAGTTTAGTTTAGTTTAGTTCAGAGATCCAGCATGGAAACAGGCTCACCGAGTCCGCACCGACCAGCGATCCCCGCACATTAACACCACCCTACACACACTAGGGACAATTTACACTTATACAAAGCCAATTAACCTACAAACCTTTAGTGTGGGAGGAAACCGAAGATCTCGGAGAAAACCCACGCGGTCACTGTGAGAACATACAAACTCCGTATAGACAGCACCTGTAGTCGGGATTGAACCTGGGTCTCTGGTGCTGCAATCGCTGGAAGGCAGCAACTCTACCGCTGCACTACCGTGCCACCTGAGTTTTTACGCGGATTTCTTTGTGCTTCCGGGAACATCTTCCAAAGAGCTGGACCTTGGACAAAAACGTTCTCGAAAGTACATAGGAGATTGAATGAAGATGTAGAACTGGAAAGGGCTTTTGCAAAATGATATGAATAGCAATTGCAGCAATTTGTTTGCGATTTAAGGTCCAATGTTAGTCATTTGACCTCAAAGCGCTTTTGGATATCATCAGGTCACAAAAACATTATTAAATTTAAAGATTTTGTTTTTTGTTCTTCTGATTTCTTTTTACTCATATACTCATTATATTGGTCATAATAGATATTAGGCATTCATAGAGAGGGTCATGCAGCTCAAGAGCAGGGCCTTCAGCCCCACTTGCCCACACCGACCAACATGTCCCATCTACACTAGTCCAACTTGCTTGCGTTTGGTCCATATCCCTCTAAACCTGTTCCATCCATGTACCTGCCCAAATGTTTCTTAAAGGTTGTGATGGTACCTGCCTTAACTACCTCCACCAGCAGCGCATTCCATACTCCCACCATGCTTTGTGTAAAACAGTTACCCCTTAGGTTCCTATTAAATCATTCCCCCCCCCCCACCTTAAACCGATTCTCAATTCCCCTGCTCTGGGCAAGTGACTCTACTCTGGAGCATTTACCCGATCTATTCCTCTCATGATTTTGTACACGGATCATATGTTACAACTGTATTTCTAGAAGGGGTAACTACTGTTTAAGGATGTGTAGGAAGGAACTGCAGGTGCTGGTTTAAACCGAAGATAAGACACAAAATGCTGGAGTAACACAGCGGGTCAGACAGCATCTAATGAGAAAAGGAATAGGTGATGCTTTGGGCTGAGACCCTTCTTCCAGCTTTTTGTGTCTATCTTCTGTTTAATGATAGACACACAATGCAGGAGTAACTCAGCGGGACAGGCAGCATCTCTTCTCTCCAGAGATGCTGCCTGTCCCGCCGAGTTACTCCAGCATTTTGTGTCTATCTACTGGTTAACTTTCTTCCTGCGTATGCCGTGCACAGCCTAAAGTTGTAGGACAACTTGTTCTATTTGATCTTATTTGATTGTGCACGCCGGGTTGATTGCATTCGTCAAAACAGGGCGGACCACGTGAAGGTTGCAATCTCCCACCCCTCCTGGTTAATGATGTTGCTGTGATGTGGCTCGGGGTTGCTGCACCAGTTACTGCATTCTAATATTCTTCACGTGAGTGAGGTTGATTGGAAATGAACAAGATAAACAGATGCTGGCTGCAGCACACTTTACATGCACAGTAATATCTCAGTAATGATTCTACTGAAAGTGGATCATTTTACATTGCAAATTGCTCGAAACACTCTCCCATTTAAATTCCAGAGCTGCTCACCAGTTTGGCGATCTTTTATCTCTGAAGGTCAGATTTGTTTCAAGGGACAATGCCTCCAAGTGTGGCAGGAATGACAAAGCTGTAGGATGTAGCATTTGTTTTACATAGCAAATGCAATAACTTTAGTTTATTTTAGAGCTACAGTGATTCCGCGCCAAATGACACTATCCTACGCACACTAGCGGCAATTTACAATCTTTACAAAGCCAATGAACCTGTATGGGTTTGGAGTATGGGAGGAAGCAGGAGCTCCCGGGGAAAACGTTTGCGGTCACGGAGAGAACGTACTAACTCCACACAGACAGCATCCCTAGTCAGGATTGAACTTGGGTCTCTGGCTCTGGAAGGCAGCAACTCTGCCGCTGCGCCACCGTGCCGCCCAATTCTCTTCAAATTCTTGTGGTTTGTGGCAGAGCAGTTGCCATACCAAGCTGTGATACAACATGAAAGAATTCCTTCTCCTGTGTCTCTCTGTGGAGTCAGATAAGAGGGAAGGCATTCTGCATTTCCTGAGTCTTCTGGGGAAGTAGAGGTCCAACACACACAACCTCTCCCCCATTGACTCCATGTAACTTTACCCTGCCTCGGGAAAGCAGACAACATTATCAAAGACCTTGCACACTAGGGTCATTCTCCCTTGCATTTCCGATCAGGCAGGAGTTTCAAAGGCTTAAAAGCATATACCACCACCATCCAAAACAGTTTTTTCCCCACTGTTATCAGACTCTTGAACAGACCTCTCTTATGCTAAGAATGAACTCCCAATCTCTCTTGTTGCACGCCTTGCTCTTTATTTATCTGTACGTCCTCTGTAGATATAACACTCCATTCTGCACTCTGTTACCTTTCTCCTTTACACTACTTTTATTACTGAGATATGATATAATTGTATTTATCTCTAGTATGATTTGCCAGGCTAACGTGCGGCCAATGTTTTTCACTGTATCTCGGTACATGCGACAATAATAAAACCAATAGCAAAACCAATTTGAACATCGTGAATGATCATTTCTCAGTCTAGACGGCTTAAATGGGATATGTATCGTGCTGCAGTTGTTCTACCAGTGAATGCAGACATTGAAGATGAACGGAAAGGGCTTCAGCCTTAATTTTTAGAGGAGATACAAAAAACAAGAGATCGCTGGATGTCATGTAAGAACCAGGGACATATCGCTTGGGCAGCTTACTACTCAGCAGTATGAAGGTTGATTTTTCTAATTTCAAGTAATCCCTGCATTCCCCCTCTCCGCCTCCACCCCACCCTAGTCGTCCTATAAGTTCCACTGTTTGCATCCCTGTACTCTTTCGTTATCACCTCTTCCCCAGTCAACAATGGACCATTGTGGGCTCCACACCTCCTTGTGGTTGACCCCAGGTGGGCTGAAGGGTCTGTTTCAACATTGTACCTCAAAACTAATAACCCTGTCCCACACTGCGAGTTTATTCCAAGAGCTCTCCCGAGTTTGCCCTGATTCGAACTCGGAGATTTACGGTAATGGCCACTCGCCGGTACTCGGGGCTCTCGTGGACATTTTTCATCATGTTGAAAAATCTTCACGAGTCTTCCCGTGCTTACCTGCCATTAGCGAGTCTTCCTGAGTACCTGCCATTAGCGTTACGAGCCGCTAACTGACGTCCCCGAGTCCGACGTACCCGCTACGTTCATTCTCCGTGCTTACCACGAGTTTGATTTTTTTAAAACTCGGGAGAGCTCTTGGAATGAACTCGTACCGTGGGACAGGGCTTGAAACTAAACTAAGTTAAGATGCAATATAGATACAGGCTTGCACAGACTGAAGGTGCTGTTCATTCGTGAGGTCATTCTTTCTTTAACCATTATCTCTACTGATTTGGTGCTCTCTCACTGCGGTCACAGGGAGAATGTGCAAACTCCACGCAGATAGCACCCAAGGTGAAGATCAAACCTGGATTTCTGGCGCTGCGTGGCAGCAGCGTTATCAGCTGTGTTCGTGCAGTGAACCAAGCAACGAGAAACAGTATCTCATTTCATCCGTTCTGGGAACCATTTGTGTTTAATTGCATAGATCTGAAATAAGCAAAGCTTTGCAATCAAATTTTATGACCAGTGTGTTTTAACTTCCCCTTTAATTCTTCGGCTGAACATTTTAATCCTATGTCTCTTGTTACCATCTTATTAATTTTTGCAACCAAACAGTTTTGGTTTTTATTTCTTGTTTTCCTTTCCTCCCTGTGGTTTTATTTCCAGTTTCAGTCCCTTCATTTGAGAGCTGTTTGAAGATTTAGTTCTCGTAATTTAAAGTTCCCAACAAAAAAGTTTCTCCCATCAAGATGCCCAGTGAATGTAAGCAAAGTGAATTTAAAGCAGGCAGGCTAATTTCCATTGGGATTTCACTGTGATAACTAGCATGCTCAGGAAATATGAGCATTTAATATTTCATCACATTTTATGGACCCTTGGCTGAAATGATTTTACATGGCTGTCAGTATGATACATCACATTTAATTTCATATTGAGATTTCACAGGAATGTAACTTAAAATGTATCACCATACAGCACAAAAATTGGTTGTTTGGTTCAGCTGGTGTTTAGCTTCACCTCCTATTCTTTTCATCCTTGACCAGTTTCCTTATAAATGTAAGTGCTATTTACGGCCATTAATCCTTGTGGATATGGTTTCCTATCATTTTCTCACAAACCATCTACAGGTGCGCCATAGAAAGCATTTTAACGGGATGCACCACAGCTTGGTTTGGGAACAGCTCCATCCCAGACCGCAAGAAATTGCAGCGAATTGTGGACGCAGCCCAGACCATCACACAAGCCATCTTCACTTCCATTTATACCTCACGCTGCCTCGGCAAGGCCAGCAGCATAATCAAGGATGAGTCGCACCCTCTGCACCCCCCCCCCCCCCCCCCCTTCAGGCAAAAGGTACAGATGTACGAAAACGCACACCTTCAGATTCAGGGAGTTTCTTCCCAGCTGTTATCAGGCAACTAAATCCTCCTACCACAACCAGAGAGCAGTGCTGAACTATTAACCACCACTTTGGTAACCCTCGGACTATCCTTGATCGGACTTTGCTGGCTTTACCTTGCACTTAATAGTATTCCCTTATCATGTATCTGTACACTGCAAATGGCTCGATTGTAATCATGTATTGTCTTTCCGCTGACCAGATAGCATGCAACAAAAGCTTTTCACTGTACCTCGGTACACGTGACAATAAACTAAACTAAACCAAACATCAAGGGATATTGATCAGTGGCAACTCTGGTCTCTGTTTCTCGTGAAAACATCACGAGAAAGGACACAAAGTGATGGTGTAACTCGGTGGGTCAGGCAACATCTCTGGAGAACATGGATAGGGGACGTTTGGGGGCGGGACTCTTCCTCTAAACTTTCCAACTTTTGTTCGTTATCAATCAATGTACGTCTTTAGTATGTGTTGTAATAGTGCCAAGGACGTCCTCGTTTTTCCTCCAAGTTTGTCCATCTGAACAAGCCAGGCCCATCTGGTCTATAATTCTATGTGCTATGAGCAATCTTACTCAGCTGCAGACTCTCCATGTGCTTGTCTAAGGTGGTTAATGCTGCTTAGGTACAACTTGCTCAGACTGACTGGAACTGATTGTAGAAACAAGAAACTGCTGATAGTAGAAACAAAGAACTGTAGATGCTGGTTAATATAGGACACAGAATGCCGGAGTAACTCAGCATCTCTGTAGAACCTGGACGGGTGACGATTTGGGTCAAGACCCTTCTTCAGACTGATTGTAGGGGGGGAGGGGGAGAAGAAAGTTGGAAAAGGGAGATGCAGGACAAAGCGTGGCAAGTAATACGTCTTCACAGGCAAGGGGAGGGGGTGATAGATGGGTTTGACAGGCAAATGCCAGAGATAAGAACAGAATGTGTGAGACAGGTGGGAAGATCTGTGGATTGTGAGGCTATTGGGAGGAAAGGGGGGAGGATTGGAGGGGAGTCCCGGTGGGGCATAGGGGAGGGAAGGGGGAGGAGGATTGGGCATGGGCGGAAATTCAGGGGGGGACAGGGGGCACGTCCCTCCCATGTTTGGAGAGGTGGGGGAAATCCCGCCCCTCTTGTTTTGTAATCCGGATTTTGAAATGCGGTGAAAAAAAATCTATTTAAAATTTCCGCTTTCCGCGAGACAGTGGAGGTGGCACTAATGAACGAGGGACTACAGATGTTGAATCTTAAGAAAAATACATAGTGCTAGAGGAACTTAGTAGGTTACACAAAATCTGAGGAGATCCACAGGCGATGTTTAAAGTTGAGACTGAAGAAGAGTCCGAAACTGAAACATCATCTGTCCATTTCCTCTGCAGATTTTGCCTGACCAGCTGAGTTCTTCCAGCACTTCATGTTTGGATCAAATTGTGCTAGATTTGACCTGCCAAACATACTCATCCACCATACTCCCTTCACCTTATAGATTTGAAATGTACATGCGGATCCAATCGATCATGTTTAATTTTTTTTTTTAACATGAACAAATAATTCAACACACTTAAATTAAGTAAAACAATATTTTAAATAAACGATCGTACATTTCTCTTCCCTTCTCCAGATCAAGGATTTATTTCCACGCGTGGGAATGGAGAATGGGGATTCTGATTCCACACTAGGTCTGTCGAGCCTGAAGAAAAGCGGAGGTGAATTCTCCCCTGCATAACTCCGCAAAGCTCCTGGATGATCAAGGTGTACCAGTTGAAATGGAATGGCGTGGCAGGTGCGCAGCATCTGTGACTCAGGTTGTCTCCGTCCTACGGCAAGCCGTTTTTGTGCTGCATGTACTTAACTCCATTCTCCTATGGGATGTCATATGCCCAGAATTGCTGGCTGCAGCCCAATCCACTTGCCCCATTGTACACCCTTAGAAACCTAGGGAGGAGATATTTCAAGCCTACTCTACCTTTCAATGTGAGTGTGCCTTGTCTATGCCTTAACTCTATTTTCAAATCGTTGCCCGATATCTCTGCATATTTTATCAAACAGATGTCTATAAATCTCAGATTTAAAATTAGCCAGTGACAGAGTATAAGCTCCCATTTGAGGAAGAATGTCCCTACTTTATGCCACTCTTCAAATGTGGAAGCATTTTCTATCTTTATTCCTGACAGATCAAGCTCTTTTTCTTTGCTATTGCACCCCTCTTTGCAACTATTGACTCCATCCCTACCCACCACTAATATAGCTCACACCACCATCCCATCCTACAAGCTGAAACCAGCGGGAATAATCTCTCTAATTATCCTGTGAATTTATTTTAGTGCAATGTAAGCTTTGATCAAATTATTTATGAGCAATTTAAAATCTTGGGAATACGGCCTTAGATTTTGTTCATCCCCTTCTAATCCTTGCAGTCCCAATATCATTCTGGTGAATCTGTGTTGCGCTCCAATTCAGGCCAATAACCTTGAGGTTAAGGTTTCCAATCACTTGACAGTCGCTGGAAGTCCACTGAACAATCGCCCAAGTGGGACAGGCCCTTTAGGTTCCATTTAAGCTTCAATTTAGTCATCATTATATTAATTTAGTCTGAAGAAGGGTCCCGACCTGCGTGTTTTCTGTCTTGGTTTCCGATTGTCAGCGCTTATAATGTTTTGATTTTCTGGTATTGGTGGTGGTGTTTTGGAGAAGGATTTAGACCAAGGTGCAAGGGGAAACTGCCTTCACTGCCTTCACATCTATAAAAAACAGCATGGCACTGTTGATAGTGCAGAATTCACAGACTGGAATCCTATTCAAATATCCCTCCGATACATTCACTGAACACAGCAACTGAATAAGTGGCATTAAATTAGTTATTTTTCTTGCATGGGAAAGATAACTCTCTAAAACAACATCTCAATCCCATGTAATTGTCAGCTATGTCTTCTATTATTTTGATCTGCTCCACAACCACACCAACCAAGCCTGAGACTGGATTCACTTGACAATCTCTCCCCTACTTTGGTTCCACTTAGATTTCAATTTAGTCATCATTATATTAATTTAGAGGCCTAATTATATTAGTTTGAAGGGATGATATATCTCAAATTAAGGCCAGATTGCACTCATTTTAAAGCAACATTGCATTGTTAGATGGGGTGCATAAATTTAATGACGGATTACATTAATTGATAGAGATGTGTGTATTAATATAAATTAAAATCATATTAATTGACGCCAAATTATCCATCTTGGATTTCAGTCTTTCTAACGGCACTGCACTGCAATGCAGCGCCAGACACCTGGGTTCGATCCTGACTACGGGTTCTTGTCTGTATGGAGTTTGTACGTTCTCTCTGTGACCTGCGTGGGTTTTCTCTCAGATCTTCTGTTTCCTCCCACACTCCAAAAACGTAATTGCCCTAGTGTGTGTAGGATAGTGCTAATGTACGGGGATCGCTGGTAAGTGCGGACTCGGTGGGCCAATAGGCCTGTGTCCGCCCTGTATCTCTAAACTAAACTAAATTAATCCATCCTGATTTTTGCTTTTTCAAAATGTAATTTATTAAAATACATTTTTCCTTAGAATCTACATTAAAATCATTGATGTTGAAAAGTGACATAGAGACATACATAATAAATGAATAAAAGATATGCAATAAAAAGTAACGATGATAAAGGAAACAGACCAGTGTTAGCTGTGGGCTAGGTGAAAACAAGTTACAGACAATGAGACTCAACAAGACGACTTTAAAACTGGTACAATGACATGGGTGGGTGAGGGAGGGGGGGATGCAAGGGTTACTTGAAGTTAGAGCAATCCATATTCATACCGTTGGGTTGTAAGCTGCCCAAGCGAAGTGCATGTCTTGTTAACTGCCAGGATAACACGAATTTACCAGCCTCAGCTTTGAAATTTTCAATTGACTTCCAAGTAACAAATTGGCAGAAAGAGTCCCAGATTTTTCACGTGAGTGACTTCGTGAGTGCCCCGCCAGGCACGCATGCACGACATATCGTCGACCGCATGCGAGCGACAGGCAGGGAGGAGCGTTGCTCCTCTACTGCAGGGACCCGCAGGTAAGGAAACTAACCTGCAGTCCTTTTTCTTTTCAGGTGACCCTGTTCAGGGTCTCCAGGCCGCCTCGAAACTGACTGCCGCGGGCAGCCAGCGGCGGCACCAACAGACTGGAGTCGGGAAGAGCCCGTTGACCAGGAGGGTCCGGGCTCACACACTCGCCGGTCGGAGGACGGTGAGGCAGCCCCGACTCTACATCGCAGCCCGCTGGGTCACTCCGGACTGTCGGCATGAGTGCAGCATTGCAAAGTGGGAGCGTGCCAGCTGGCTGGGAACTGCCCAAGGGAACTTTGCAAACTTTACACCTGTTGCAACCTCTTGCCTGCCCGGAAGCCAAGGAGAGGCAAAAATAAAGGGCTTTTTTCATTGTGTAATTGTTCATGTTTCTCCTATAGGTGTGGGAAAGAAATTAGAAACCCCATGATTTTACCATAAAGTTTATTAATTCAGTACTGTTATCCTTTGTTCAAAAGACGCTACCCGGAAGTCGGGATAGCCCATGATCCAGGAGGGTCCGGGCTCGGAGACTGCCATTCGTGGGTAGCGAGGTCAGAGCAGGAGCTCCGACTCAAC
This sequence comes from Raja brachyura, assembly GCA_963514005.1. The sequence goes on along the minus strand of OY740809.1, from coordinate 30,464,467 downwards.
GCCGCAGGCCGCAGGAATACCGCGGACTGACGGCTATGCTACCCTATGGAGGTAGAAAGACAGAGCCGGGGCCCGACTCACTACATAGGCGGGAGGCTTGCCGTTAGCGGCAGTCTATGGTCCTGCATGAGAGTCTGGTCACCATTGGACCTGTGTGGGGGGGAGAGTGCGCTCCTCCACCGGATGCTTCTTAAAGACCCTCAGGTAAGATACTAACCTTGAGTTGCTGAGCTTCTGTACTAGACTTTGCTTACAGAAACGATGGATGGAGACCAGAATGAAGGCATCGAAGCATGCCTCCAAGGGCCATGGGACTTCGGATGGGAGTCAGCGGCCACCATTCCCGGACCTGCGGACCGGGATAAGAATGCGGAAATCGGGGAGCCCTGCGCATCCAGGACCCGTCTCTCCACCACGGCTGTCCATGGAGCCGCAAAGTGGTAAGAGCACCGTGTGGGAACAGGGTAGGCAAGACCCTGACTCCCTACCACTGTCACCTAAGCATAGGGACAGTGGAGCAAAGGTGCGTAAACGTGTGACCCGCTCAGCGGCACGTTCTGTCTCCCCTACTATGCAGGTCACCAGAAGGCGGACCAGGGGGAGAGCTGCGCCCAGGTCGTGCCCCGCTGCAGCAGAAGGCATCGACATGCCGCTGGGGGTAACCTGCTAGATTGCGGGCCGGCGATGGATCTGCTGGGAAGTCGGGGAGCCCTGCAGGAGCAGGAGGTACAAGCTCACCACCGGGTCAGGCTGCCAGAGTGCAGGCCGGTGGCAGCGAATTTCGGTCGTGCAGCCCCGCTTGGGCGGCAGGCAATGACCATGTAGTCAGGAGTGGCGGTAAGCCCGCGTGGACGTCGGGGTACCACGCTTCGGCGGCAGGGACCGACTCACCACCGCTCATGTCTTCCAGACAGGCGGGCCGCCACCGTCCGGTAGACTGCGGACCAGCGGCATGTCCGCGCGGGAGTCGCAAAGCCCCGCTGGAGTGGCAGGCAGCGACATTCCTGCCTAGGCACCCATTGTCATCACCTCGGCGAGGTGCGGGCCGATGACAGAAGCCTCAGTTGTTCAGGAGAACCTGAGGAAGTCGACTTGTCGTCCGCAGATGCGGCGGCGGTCGCATGGCTCGGAGGAGCGCATGATGGAGCGTATCCTAGGGCACAATCTCTGCAGCTGGACCAGATGTCCTCCAGTCCAGGAGACATGCGGCTGGGCCACCCAGCATGTCCCCGTCATCGGTGGAGAGTGCCACGGATCAGCAGCTGGCTGACACGTAAGAAGGGTTGGAGCAGGAACCTACAGTACCTGAGAAACCCAGGAGGAACTGCTGAATGTGGTCTCCAAGATCGCCCAGCCGAAGCACTCAGGTCAGCCTTTGCAGCCCAAACCAGTGGCCAGCATAGACTACCTCACCACACGCCAGCTGCAGGAACAGGTCCTTACCGAGGCGATCAACATATACCAGGCCCAAACAACTGCATATCGTTGAATGTACCGACAGTCAATATGCCCGTCTGGGGCACAGGAGCTGAAGTTACTAAAGATCCTGAAATTGCTGACGTTGGGGATACTGCCTTTGCCAGGTCGGTTGATGGTACGGAAATGACGGCAGAGCAGGAGGATGCTCTTGCATAATTAGTCATGGAATTACGCTTCCCGTATTTTCGCCATTAAACCGTCTCCAAACTCCATATTCGCGGGGTTGTGCAAGGCATTTGCGACGCCACCACCGAGACAGCTGTTCGGTGAGGACCTGCCCAAACAGGTCTAGAACCTGGATTAGGAGGTGAAGGCAGTCGGGTTGATGAACCCACCTCCCTCCAGCAGGCCGGCAGTGCGCAGACAAACACCATATGCAAGACCTCGGGGGCCACCTGAAAGACCAGTAAGGACCTACACACCGGCAGCACCTCAACACAACCCAGCAACGATGGAATACCAGAAACCAGAACATCAGGCCCGCCGGTAACCATGGAGGAAGGGGGGCTGGTTCTCTTGGAAGTACTGAATGCATAACCTCACAAGCAGGAGGGAGGTTACATACATTCTAGGGTTCTGATTGTCACTATCCCAGGGAACAAAGCAATAGACATAATATAGGCATGTAACAGCCTTGCTTGCGCCAGGGTTAGCGTTATTAGACATGCTGTTAAGGTAATTGGTAAACTTGTAGCTACATTCCAGCCACATAATTTGGGTCGTTACACTATCGAAGCTTACAAAATCAAAAATCTCGGCATTAATAGCGAATGCTGGACATTTACGAGCCTATGCAGCTGCCAATCAAGGCATAAATTGAGCTACAATGGTGGATTAGCAATGTTTGTGATTGTTAAATGCAATCATTACATCAAACCCATTGGTCGTGTTACAAACCGACGCAAGGGCTGGGGAGCTACCGACACCTTTCCAGTTGGGGCGGTAGATGGGATTTGCACGGTACCTTGTCAATCACAAGGTATAAACTGTTTAGAAATGCTGGGAGCATGTCACGGGCTGCGGGTTAATGCATTAATCTGCAGCATACGCATGTCCGTCTTCAATAATACCACTGAACTGGCATATTTAAACCTTATGGGTGGCATCAAGTCAATATCTTGCGATGAATTGAGAAAATTAATTTGGCTCTGGTGGATTGAAAGAAATATTTGGATATCAGCTACGTACCTTCCAGTTAAGCTCAATACAGTGGCGGACACCAGGTCACAAGTATTTAATAACGACATCAAGTAGATGTTGAACCTCCAAATATTTGCTAAAAACTATAGCCTAATATGAAACACCAGATATCGACCTCCTTGTGTCCAGGTTGAACCATTGGATACCAACATATGTCTCTTGAGAACCAGATCCTGGGGCAGCGGCGATGGTCGCGTTCTTGCTACATTGGGAAGAAATGGGTTTTTCTATGCTTTCCCCCATTCTGCTTCATCAGACAGGTGTTGCAGAAAATGCAATCAGATTCTGCAACAGAAAGGACCATGGACATCATACAGCATCGTGCAGAGAGAGTCCACTAGGAAACAGTACCTCACCCACATAAGGATATGTGAGGTTTCTATAGTCAGACCTAGACCACCTACATATCTGCTATGATCTCCAATGAGCTGGAATCCTCTTGTGCCTGCATTATGATGAGTCCCTCAGTTACAGTGCCATATTCAGTGCCAGGAGTGCACTGTCATGCTATCTCAACATTGGAGTGGGATCTCACCAGCTGGTATCCACACTGAAGGGTATGTTCTATCCCTCCCCGACCACATTACCAGAGATATAGGAGCTGGTCGCCTTTGGCGGATTTACTACTGGACTTATTCACCTTCAAAGTGGTGATGGTAATGGCACTGAACACAGCACAATGGGTCCAAACTCTACAGGAATTACCTGGATAGAATGGTTTTGACCCACAATAAAGTGACTGCGTGATAGAAGAGTTGCTTAAACTACACTGACCTGCGACTACACGTCTGAAAATGGGCATCAGGAGATGGCTCAAGGTGGTATTCGGTGCAGCAGGTAAGACACTAACATTTTTTAAATGTCATTCTACCAGGGCTGCATCCACATCAGCGGCGAGGACCATGGAGGTGTTCATGGATTATGTCCTCGCAATAGCAGGCTGGGCCAATGAAACTACATTTCAGCGGTTTTATAACAGACCTGTGGCTGCTCCCGCAACGTTGGCGGATTCAGTTTTAAAGTGCTGTTCCCTAAACGTTTGTCCCCGAGTTCAGGGGTTTATTGTTGTATTAACAAATGTCATTATTTTTCAGCTTGTTCAAGTCTGAAATACGTTAACATACTTCCTCCATCAGTATTACGGCAGTGAGTGAGCATGGACGTGATCCAGGGCATGTAATCACAGAGCTTTGAAATCTTCACAGTCACTACGTGACTCCGAAGTAAAATAGTAAGATTAAACAAGAACTTACCAGTTTGAAGTTTGATCTTTATTTTATGAGGCGTTGCGATGAGGGATTTCGTGCCCCCCCGTTCCCAACCCTCTATCATAAGGTCAACTGGTATATTCGAGTTTCTTTAATCTTACTATCTTCAGTCATTATTGTTATCTGTGATTCCACACCGCTGCTTTGAAGAATGTCGCGCATGCGTGCCTGGCGGGGTCTTCACGAAATCCCTCATCGCATCTCCTCATAAAATAAAGATCAAACTTCAAACTGGTAAGTTCTTGTTTAATCTTACTATTTTAGCTACAGCTTGTGTGGCACTACTCTTGAATTGCTTAGTCTTAATTGTTAGACCTTCTTTGTTCTGGGCTTCCTACCAAAGAAAGGTCTCACTCTATTGACCCAATTAACTCCACAAACTCTCTCATTAGACTTACTTTGCCGAGAGACCAGATTGATTCCTGGGATGTCAGGACTGTCTTATGAAGAAAGACTGGATAGACTCGGTTTATACTCTCCAGAATTTAGGAGATTGAGAGGGGATCTTATAGAAACGTACAAAATTCTTAAGGGGTTGAACAGGCTAGATGCAGGAAGATTGTTCCCGATGTTGGGGAGGTCCAGGACAAGGGGTGACGGCTTAAGGATAAGGGGGAAATCCTTTAGGACCGAGATGAGAAGGACTTTTTTCACACAGAGAGTGGTGGGTCTCTGGAACTCTCTACCACAGAGGGTAGTTGAGGCCAGTTCATTGGCTATATTTAAGAGGGAGCTAGATGTGGCCCTTGTGGCTAAGGGGATCAGAGGGTATGGAGAGAAGGCAGGTACGGGATACTGAGTTGGATGATCAGCCATGATCATATTGAATGGCGGTGCAGGCTCGAAGGGCCGAATGGCCTACTCCTGCACCTAATTTCTATGTTACTATGTTTCTATGAGAGAAAATCAGGCCAAGACCGAGGATACAAGTACGTTTTAAATAAAGAACTTATATTCTGATATGTTTTCATTATAGCGCATGTGTGGAAATGTCACAAATTGAACATTTGTGTATCTCTAAACTAAACTAAACTAAATTATCTGCAGCCTGCTTCGTTTTTGGGTGCTTGAATCACCAGACCAAGCTGTGGTGGAACCCCAACAGTATGTCTCCATCGTACAACTGTGGATGTTCAATAGAGTATTTGTCGACGAGGTCGGGATTGTATATGGGTTTCTGGTGCTGTGAGGCAGTGGCTCTGCGGGCTTCCCCTCTGTGCTACCGCACAGCACGCAATGATCAAGTTTTGTACCTACCAGGCATTTACCTCAGAGTGACCACAGACTGTCGCAGGCAACGGAAACTCATTTCCAGAATCAATTTGTACCCTTCCTAGCTCCACAGGTGCTTCAATTAATGGAATGCTGCTGACGACGTGACTATCGAGGCACTCGTTGAATGAGTTTGTCAGGAACTACACGCGGGTAAAGCATCCTTTGTACACTTGAGCACACTCTGCGAACTTCAGAAGGTGTTTGAGCAGCCCGCAGTCAGTGTTGAAGGAATCTGCTTAGGTGTCCTGAAGTCACCAAGTATCCCTTTATGCAGTTAAATATTCATTAACATAGCGATGTAAACCTAGTTGTACAGACACCGTGCAATGTAGATTATATTTTAATTCAGTTTAGTTTAGAGATACAGCACAGAAAAAAGGCCCTTCGGCCCACATAATCTGTGCTGACCAGCAATCACCCGTACACTAATTCTATCCTACATGCTAGGAGCAATTAACCTGCAAACCTGCATGTCTTTGGAGTGCGGGAGGAAACCGTAGCACCCTGGGGAAACCCACACAGTCACAGGGAGAACGTACAAACTCCATACAGACAGTACCCGAGGTGAGGATCGAACCTGGGCTCCTGGCACTGAGAGGCAGCAACTGTACCGCTGCGCCACCATGCCACCTGTTTCCGGTTGCACCTGAAAGCTCCAGATAGTCCTTGTGTACTTGGGTCGCTGGTCAGCGCAGACTCGGTAGGCCAAAGGTCCTGTTTCCATGCTGTATCGCTAAACAAGATCGCTTGATATGGTATCCAAACCGTCACGGTATTGTAATAAATGGCACCAAAACCACGTAAGACTGGAAAGAAAGAACAATCACTGAAAGTGGAGAGCGACCACGTTAGGTCGCGCTCATCGCATGGAGTTGCATGCTGGTGGGACAGGCCCTTAAGGCAGCCACTCTACCGCTGCGCCACTGTGCCGTCCTTTTGTAAATGCTCCAGAGCTCCTAATAAAACCTATTCAGTCTAACATGGAAAGGTTTTGTTATCACCTTCCTCTTAATTGATTATTATTTGGTACATATTTAACAATGAGTTGAGAGTAATTTAATGCCTTTGAAAAACTAACAATGTCAAGTGGTGCCGACCAAAGGGGCCCTTTAAAGCTTGCTGTTTTTGTTCGAGATATTTTGAACAGACATCTCTTTTATTCATGAAACAAAAGCCGTATGATGGAAATGTGCATCCAAATGAGGAAGAGAACAAGTAGTCCATTAAAACTGAAGATTACATTTAAACTTGGAGAAATTAAGCTTTGAACAGATAAAGTTGTACAAGGTGGGTTATTTCAATGCCCTCCTGTCGAAACTTCAACTAAGTGCCTTCTGGATCATTGCAGCCCACCTCGTAGCACGCGGTGCCAAGGAGGAGCAACAGTAGAGTTGCTGCCTTACAGCGCCAGACACCCCGGGATTGCTCCTGACTATGGGTGCTGTCGGTACGGAGTTTGTACGTTCTCCCCGTGACCCGCGTGGGTTTTCTCCACGATCTCCTGAGTGCTTCAAGCATTATTGCGGTGTCGTCGGCAAATTTATAGAAAGCACAGGAGCTGTGCTTAGCCATGGAGTCAAGAGTTAGTTTATCTTGCCATCATGTCCAGTACAGATGAGGTGGGCCGAAGGGCCAGTTCCGGTGCTGTACAAAGTGCTGCGGTCTATGACCTGCCCAAGCCTTGAGCCCCAAAATTCACTCCCTCAATTTGTCCGGCCTTTCCTTCTTTGTGTTGCTCCTCAAAACCTACGACTTTATCCTAGTTGCTTCGGGTGATGTCTGTGTGGAGTTTGCACGCTCTCCCTGTGACCATACGGGTTTCCTCCGAGTGCTCCGGTTTCCTCCCATCCCAAAGACGTGCAGGTTTGGAGGTTAATTGGGCGCTGTAAAATTGCCCCTAGTCTGCATGGAGTGGATGTGAAAGGGAGATAACAAAGAACTGGGTGATCAATGGTTGCTGTGAACTCAGTAGCTGAAGGGCATCTTTCAATCAATCAATTAATCAATCAAAAGCTTATCAAAGTTTGCGGAACCTTTCATTACAGATTTATTTGTGTCTAATTCCATCCTACATTATAGTCCACAGATTACAGTCCTGTATCAGTGTCATACATTCATAAGGTCATAAGTGATAGGAGTAGAATTAGGCCATTCGGTCCATTAAGTCTACTGCATCGTTCAATCATGGCTGATTTGTCTCTCCCTCCCATCCCCATTCTCCTGCCTTTTCCCCATAACCTCTGGCACCTGTACCTATCAAGAATCTATCTATCTCTGCCTTTAGAATATCCATTGACAGCCTTCTGTGACAAAGAATGCCACAGATTCACCACCTTCAGACGAAATAAATACTCTTCTTCCGAGTCCTTTAATTCTGAGGATATGGCCTCTGGTCCTAGACTCTCCCACTAGTGGAAACATCTTCTCCACAGCCATTCTATCCAAACCTTTCACTATTCGGTAAGTTTCAATGAGGTCCCCCCCACCATCCTTCTAAAGTAATGTTTCTGAAATCACTATATATGTGAGGCATTGTGCAAATGTTTCATAGTGAGGACTTTCAACAGATAGATCAATACATGGTGGCTGCCAAATGCATCAGTTCAACGTGGTTCCATCAAAAGCCCAGGCTGCTTTCTGCTGAGGGACCTGGACTAGAAGCACTTTACATCAAACCATTGAAACAATTCTGGGATTGAGATGAAAGGCACTTGAAAAAAGGATGGAATAGATATCTGACACTGCAGAGGGAAACTCATTGGCAATTCTATTAAGATAACATGGAAAGCTTTCATCTCACAAACTAAAGAATTTAACTAATCAAAATCGATGTGATCCCGAATGTTGAAAGGGTGATAATTAGCGAATGCAGACTTTGGGAATCAAAACATTAATGTTATTTATTCAAAGAATCAGAAATACATTTTTAGGACAATAATGTAATTTTAACAAGGATAACTGATTTCCTAATGTAATAAAAAGGAACTGCAGGTGCTGGCTTAGACCAGAGATCTGAAGAAGGGTCCTGACCCAAAACGTTACCTATCCATGTACTTCAGGAATGCTGCCTGACCCGCTGAGTTACTCCAGCACTTTGTGTCCACCTTCCATTATCTGCAGGTTCCTTTCCAATCTCCAGCATCCAATGATTTAAGTCTGAAGAAGAGTCTCGACCTGAAACGTCGCCTATTCCTTCGCTCCATAGATGCTGCCTCACCCGCTGAGTTTCTCCATCTTATTTGTCGAAGCAATGTCATTTTCGATGACATTGTCATCTTGGAACTGCTCAATAAAAGTAATCAGATGAATTCTTAAACTTAGCGAGGTGAGGGGACTTCAAAAAGTAGCATTACTCAAACTGAGATTGTCTTGCTTATGTGGCCATGGGATATTATATTTTTCCATATGAAGTCCACTGGATATTGACATGATGTATAACATCTGTGAATTTTGAAACATGCAAAATCTCACTTTGATTTTTTTATTAAAAAGTGCCGTCTGACTTAATTGGCAACCAGTTTGCCAACTCTTCAATTCTTATAAATTAGTTCTTATGTTTAAATTCCTTCCAACTCTCACCCTATTAGTTTAGTTTAGAGAGACAGCGCGGAAACAGGACTTTCGGCCCACTGAGTGTGCAGACCAGCGATCCACGCACACAAACACTATCCTACACACACTAGGGACAATTTACATTTTTACCAAGGCAATTAACCTATAAACCTGTATATCTTTGGAGGGTGGGAGGAAACCAGAGGACATGATGCAAACCCACTCAGGTCACGGGGAGAACGTACAAACTCCATACAGACAGCACCAGAGCTCAGGATCAAACCCGGGTTTCTTGCGCTGCAAGGCAGCTACTCTACCACTGCGCCAACTTGTGCCCCACCCCCCCACCCCACCCCCTACCACAGCACCCCCTGTGCCATTCCTAAAATACAAAGTGCTGGAATAACTCAGAGGTTCAGGTAGCATCTGTGGAGGGAATGGGTAGGCGACGTTTTGGTTTGGGACTCTTCATCAGAATGAACCTCAGGACTCTGAAGAAGCATTGCCTATCCACTCCCTCCATAAATGCTGCCTGGTCAGCTGAATTACTGAGTTGGTGTCTTACTCAAGATTACAGCATCCGCAGCTCCTGTGTCTCACCCTCTCTACTCTCTGTAACATTCTCCAGGTTGACAAACCGCTGTGAACTTTGTATTTCTTCAACTCTGGCATCTCATACATCCGACTCCTTCGCGGCATCTTGAAAAGCCCTGGAATATCCTCACTGAACACTGAACGGAACTAGGGTCCCGACCCAAAACGTCACCGAACTATGTTCTCCTGAGATACTGCCTAACCCGTTGAGTTACTCCAGCACTTGTGTCTTTTGTTGTAAACCAGCACCTGCTGGTCCTTGTAACTCCATCTAATTGAACATGTGTCGGAGGCTGACTGGAACCTCCCTCTTTGAGTATATGTGTAGGAAGGAGCTGCAAATGCTGGTTTACAGCGGAGATAGACACCGGAAATTGCTGGCGTAACTCAGCGGGATAGGCAGCATGTCTGGAGAGAAGGAATGGGTGGTGTTTCGGGCCGAGACACTTCTTCAGTCTGAAACATCACCCAATCCTTCTCTCCAGAGATGCTGCTTGTCCCGTTGAGTTACACCAGCATTTTGTGTCCATACCCTTTGAGTAAACATTGGGTCACCTTTCCAAATGCATTCTTCCTTGGCTCCAAGTGTTTTCTCATTACATTCCTGAGCAGTGCCTTGGGACATTGTAGAATGCCGAAGGCCCTCTATAAAAGAAGGGGTAATATATAAAAAGTGACTTTCACAACTTCAGGATGCATTGCTGCAATTTTTGCTCGGTGAAATGGGATCACATTTACAACACTTGGAGCACATTAACCTCCCATGGACACCAATGATAATAACCGAATATAATGTTTGCATTGATTGAGGAATAAACATTGGCCAGTACAGCCAGCATAACTCAGCTACCCGTCTCCAAATAATGGTACTGGGGAACGTTCCACTGGGAATACATAGTGTAGATGGTTTTGCATGCAACCAATAACATAGTTACCTCAGTACCATTAACCCCGCCTAGTTAACATCAATCATAACGCCTTCCCCTTCCTGGATACGGTTCACTAGAAGAATGTAGCCAGTATTTGAGGATGTATGTAATACCTTGTGCTATCATTAAAATGTGTTGAACACTTTTAGAGTTTGTAAATTGCCTATTTACATGGTGTCAGAAGTGGAAGATACTTGCGCCTACCTGTCCATCGGGTTTTATTTCTTTTATTTGATTTGTGCCTTTTGTGCTCTATCTCTCTGACCATGGCATCCTCGTGCAGAAAGCCCGCGCAGCTTGTCTTTGATGCTGATATTTCTGAGCGCTGGGCTACGTTTGAAATTGATTTCACCCACTTTGTCAACGTCGCTCACCGCAATGATCCTGACTCCCTCAAAGCCTCCCTCCTACTCAACCTTGTCGGACCTGATGCCATGCGTGCCAACCCTGGTCCTGCTGATGTGCCCGAGAAGGAGCTGCAGCTTTTGGCCGAGCACACCGCTGCCGATCCAGTTTTGCAACGGCTTGCGTCTGTGATTAAATCAGGGTGGCCAACAAAGCGCTCCGCTGCACCGCCTGAAACACAGCCCTTCTTCCTGGTCCGTGACGAACTGGTGCTCCAGAATGGCGTTATCGTTAAGGGACATAAAGTGGTGGTCCCGTCCTCCCTGTTCGATTCTTACTACTGCGCAGCCCACAGCGGACACCCCGGGGTCGATGCAACACTCGCCCACGCTCAGTGCCAATTCTACTGGCCTGGAATGGCCAAATATATTCGAGACCGTGTTTCTGCCTGCTCCACGTGCAACAGTCTTGCTCCACATCAGCAGCGACAGCCCCTGCTGCAACAGCCCGCTCCTGCCTTGGCCTGGTCCTCGCTGGCTGCCGACATCTTCGAGTGGCGTGGTAACCACTACCTTGTCCTGGTCGACTCGTACTCAAACTGGTTCGAGGTGGATTTGCTGACATCCCTCACGTCGGAGATGGTGATCCGGAAGCTGCGGAAACACTTCTCCACGTTTGGGTCCCCTGTCAGGCTGCAGACTGACAACGGCAGGCAGTTTACCAGCCGTGAGTTCAAAAGTTTTGCTGACAAATGGAATTTTGTGCATTTCACCAGCAGCCCGGAGTACCCACAGAGCAACGGCCTTGCTGAACGGGCCGTCCGCAGCGCCAAGCTTCTGATGGAACAAGCGAGACTGTCTAACTCTGATTTGTATTTGGATCTCCTGAACCTCAGGAATGTTTCCAGAGATCCGGTCATGGGGTCCCCTGCTCAGCGTCTGATGTCCAGAACAACCAGATCTACCATCCCGATTGCCCAGCGTCAGCTGAAACCTCGGGTGCTGGAGCCTGCCTCTGTGCAGAGGCGCATTCAAGAGAAACATGACAGCCAGCGGCGTTCCCACGATCGGTCGTGCAGACCACTCGATCCTCTGTTGCCTGGACAGGTTGTTCGATTGCAAACCGCCAGTGGTCACTCCCGTCTGGCTACTGTGGTTGGGGTGGCCGACTCACCTCGTTCGTATCTGGTCGACTATGAGGGAACCATCTACCGTAGGAGCCGACAACACCTGCTTGCGGTTAATGAGCCGAAGCCGCAGGCCCCGGGCCCCTATGCCCCGCCGCTCTCATACCAGCAGCCGGCTCCTGTCCCAGCCAGCGTTCCCTGCATGCCTCGGTCCCCATATCGAGCGCCCGGTTCCCCTCTGCGCGGGTCACCTGTTGGCGGTCGCGGTTCTCCCTCTCCTGTTCCTCCAACCCCACCGCCCTTCCCTGGTTCCCCTGCTGTCTCGGGTCCCCCTGTTTTTTCTGCTCCTCCGGGGGAAGGGGGAGGCATCCGTACGCGCTCGGGCCGGATCAGCAAGCCACCTGTTCGTTATGGCGATTCTGTTTAATTCTGTTGTAGTGACAACGGTCTGTTTCTTTTAAATTTTCTAAGGGGAAGGATGTAGATGGTTTTGCATGCAACCAATAACATAGTTACCTCAGTACCATTAACCCCGCCTAGTTAACATCAATCATAACGCCTTCCCCTTCCTGGATACGGTTCACTAGAAGAATGTAGCCAGTATTTGAGGATGTATGTAATACCTTGTGCTATCATTAAAATGTGTTGAACACTTTTAGAGTTTGTAAATTGCCTATTTACACATAGTTTAAAAGGAAATACCTCCAAAACTGCAGCATGCTCTTGAAGAAGGGTGTTGGCCCGAAACGTCACCAATTCCTTTTCTCCACAGGTGCTGTCTGATCCGCTGAGGTGCCCCAGCTTTTTGTGTCTCTCCACAAGGTACCGAATATATTTTCAATTATTTGCTATTTGGGCACAGTTCCCGTAGCACACTGATGATTATTGCTAAAACAGCTCCACCATCAACACACAAGATTACACAAAATGGGTGGCACAGTGACGCAGTGACAGAGTTGCTGCCTACGGGTGCTGTCTGTGTGGAGTTCGCACGTCCTTCCGGTGACTGCGTCGGTTTCCTCCTGGTGTTCCTGTTGCCTCCCACATCGCAAAGACGTGCAGGTTTGTAGTTAGAAACATAGAAAAATAGGTGCAGGAGTAGGCCATTCGGCCCTTCGAGCCTGCAACGCCATTCAAAGTGATCATGGCTGATCATCCAACTCAGTATCCCGTACCTGCCTTCTCTCCATACCCCCTGATCCCTTTAGCCACAAGTGCCACATCTAACGCCCTCTTAAATATAGCCAATGAACTGGCCTCAACTACCTTATGTGGCAGAGAATTCCAGAGACTCACCACTCTCTGTGTAAAGAATGTTTTCCTCATCTGGGTCCTAAAGGAATTCCCCCTTATCCTTAGACTGTGACCCCTTGTTCTGGACTCCCCCAACATCGGGAACAACCCCAGTTTAATGGTCTTTTGCACATTGTCCATCGATTCTAAGGTAGTACAGGGTGATTGTTGGTTGGCACAGACTCAGTGAGCCATGAGGCCTGTTTCCACGCTGTGTCTCTAGTAGTCTAAAGTACTCAAGATTCTTGAACAGGAATTGAACCCGCAATCTTATATCTCTCAAAGAGTGGCGTCTGAGCCGTATTTAATTTTACTAACGCAAATGCACAAACATTGGTTCGGGAAGCACTGTGTGAATTTGCTCAAAAATATTCCACAATGTACCAAGTATCTTGTTAATCACCTGATATTTGAGCACAACTCCAATCGCACACTGATACTCATTGGTAAAATAATTTCACCAACTACACACAAGATGACCAAGAGCTACATTTGTTTTAGACAGAATATAAAGGGCAAAGCAGTTGACAGTACTAAACATGGATGCAATGGAGGTTTGTGTAAGAAGATCTGAAGAAGGGTCTCAACCCAGAATGTCACCTATTCCTTTTCACCAGAGATGGTGGCTGAGTTACTCCGGCAATGGAGACTTGTTAACTTCAGTATTGTTGCCAGGGTTACATTGCTGTTATAACATTGTTCCTTCCAGTCCTTCAGTGCATTTTGTTGGTCTACCTGGTCAAAGGAAGTTCAGGATTCCTTCTTCAGCCTTAGCAAACTGGAAATAAAGACCCTGCATTAATCTAGCACCTGCATCATCTGTTCTCCAGATGACCTCTCCTCCCCAGACAACAGCAGCCAGAAACATCATCGGTGAGGTACACAGCATCTGTACAAAGTGGGACCATCTGAAATAGCACAGGCTCTGTTAAGCGAGTAGCAGATGCAATAACTAACAACCGAACGATAACTTTAGATCGGGGCTGTCACCCGTTAAAAACCATGGCCCTGAAAACATGTTATTATCCAAATGTGACAGAAAGAAAGAGCATATCTTGAAGACTTGAAGTCTTTCAGCATTCAGATAAATAAAGGTTGACAAGTATGGGAATCAGACTGAAGGGCTCACGGTAAAAGTGTCTTAAATGTAGAATTTATTTTTCACATCCTGTCTCCTCGCTTGTGTGAAAAGCCTTGTGCATTATTTACCCTGACCATTGAAGACAAACTGTTAAAAATAAGCTTCATTAATACTGCAAGCCCTTCTGTGTAGTTTATTACTAGGGGACATCAAGTATTCACACAACCTCCATGACTGCAGTGCACTCTAATGTGCTTCTAATGTGAATTCTAGAAAGCCAAGAACATTACCGATCAAGGACACTGCTGCTAAATTCACTGGCCCAGAAATGGATTTATGTGGTTAAAAACACAACAGCAGCTGTGTTGGTTGTGAGCCGGCTGCTGCAAGATTCAAAAGGCACAGAAGTCCCTCTATGGGAAATCAGGGATGGATTTGGGGAGAGAAAGGACCGGCGGTTGGGGTGGACCAGACAGACGTTCCCTAGCAACCGGAGTCTAGGGTTCTGGGGAAGTATAGCAGGGCTGCCAACATTGGGTGAGAGTTGAGAGTGAGAAATTGCGAGTGAGCATAGCAACGGGGGGGGGGGGGGGGGGGGGGGGGGGGGGGGGGGTATGTGGGAGGGGGGCGTTCCCCCTCCCACGGTAAGGAGCTTTTACATTTTTCAGCTTGAAATTGTGCAATCTGGTGCAGACTGTAGCGAGTCTTTTAACTTACACTTGAATGCAACATTTATGCTTTAAATTTGATTAGGTATGAATAAGGTCAGGATAAATTACATTCCTAATTACATTCCACAATAGAGCCAGGCTCTGCACAACAGGTGCAGCACATGAATGACTATATTCATGTATGGAAATCAGATTATATTCATGCTGTTATGCATATATATATAGAGAAAAACTCAGAGAAACAAAGCAAAAGTCAGACTTCCATCACTGTTCTGCACAAATAAATCAATCAACCTCGTTCAAGAAGGAACTGCAAATGTTGGAGAATCGAAGGTAGCCAAAATTACTGGAGAAACTCAGTGGGTGCGGCAGCATCTATGGAGCGAGGGAAATAGGCAACGTTTCGGGCCGAAACCCTTCTTCAGACGGTTTCAACCTTACCCTTTGAATATAGAAACAAGACGAAAATAATGCCACATATTCAATCATGTATGGTTCAATGAAATTAAGATATATATGTAAAAATATAGATGGAAACAGGCCCTTCCGCCCACCAGGTCCACACCGACCAGCAATCTATCATACACCAATTCCATCCATCACGCCAGGGACAATTTACAGAAGCCAATTAACCTACAAACCTGCACTTCTTTCGGATATGGGAGAAACCGGAATATCCAGAGAGAACCCATGTGGTAGTGAGGCAGCAACTCTACCGCTGCACCACCGTGCCACCCCATGAAATTATTTTGTCTGTAATATATTTATTATGGTGCCACGTGAATAAAGATGAACACATGATTCTGATTTCTGCCCTTCCTTGGATAACACACATGTCCAGTCACTGTGTTTTATGGCTGGTTTTCAACCTCTTCAGGCTGAAGGTCTCGACTCGAAACATCACCCATTCTTTCTCTCCAGAGATGCTGCCTGTCCTGCTGAGTTTTTCTAGTTTTTAGTGTCTATCTTCAGTATAAACCAGCATCTGCAATTCCTTCCTACACTATTTGTTAAGCAAAACAGGTCCTATTCTCATTATATAATTTTGTGATCAGCGTGAGAGCATGAGAATTTTGTGAAATGAGCGGGTCCCACACTCAATGCGTGAGAGTTGGCAGCCTTGCTAATAATTCAAACATATTATGCAAGTTCCAATTGTTTGGACAAAAATCACTTATTACTGCTTTATAACAGTTAAGTTACTTTAAGACTATTTCAGAAATTATGGCAGTCAACAAAAAATCAACTAACAAATTAAAGCAAACTAACAAAAAATAACATGTTCCCTTTCCTGACTCTACCTCATAAGTACTTTAACGCTGTTAACAGAGCAAAGGGATATTCATCTCAAGAATCAAAATGGGGAAAGTGTGGGCAATTTTGCTTAAATGGTAATTCTAAACCCATTCAGATCTGCATAGAGTCAGTTATACAACATGTATATGGCTGGCCCAATTTGTCCATACTGATCAAGTTGGCATTCTGTGTGCCCAGGGACTGGCTGCCGTTCCCAGGTCAGCTCGCGTCCCAGCGACTGGCCGCAGTTCCCGGGTCGGCTCGCCTGCAACAGAATGAGTGGTGGGCGGGGAAGGTATTGAGAGGGAGAAGGGGGGGAGGGGGGGGGGGGGGGGAGAAGGAAGAGAGAGAGGTTTAACTGAAGCAACTTGCAGTGAGAGCATTGCTGTTGCTGCTGCCCGCTAGTGTTGAGGGGAGGGGGTGGCCGTGGCTTCTGTTCCAGGTCGGGACCCCGCGAAAACGAATCGAGTCCGAACCCTGTCCTAGATGCTTGGCCTCATTGTGGTCGTTGCTCCCCCCCATGTTTGACAACTGCTTCACCTGGTTGTTGTTGTCGGCAGCTGCGCATTAGACCAAAGAGAAGAGAAGAGACGCAACGTTACTCACAGCCGTCAACCGACGCGCTTCCCCAGACCGCACAGAGCGCTGGCAGCCGGCGCAAAGGGACAAATTGGCGCAGGGACTGAACTCAGCGTGAGAACTCGGTCATGAGCGTGAGGGCGTGAGAAATAGATCCAAGGCGTGAGTCTCACGCCGAAAGCATGAGAGTTGACAGCCCTGAGTGTAGGACCTTGAGGTCTTTAATCGTGCACAGAGCTTGCATTTGGCACATATCCCTCCAAACCTATCCATATATTTGTCTAACTGTTTCTAAAATCATTGCAACAGTACCTGACTTGACTACCTCCTCTGGCAGCTTGATGGCTGTGGGGAAGTAGCTATTCCTGAACCTATTTGTTGCAGTCCTCAGGCTCCTGTACCTTCTACCTGAAGGTAGCGTGGAGATGAGTGTGTGGCCAGGATGGTGTGGGTCCTTGATGATGCTGCCAGCCTTTTTGAGGCAGCGACTGCGATAAATCCCCTCGATGGAAGGAAGGTCAGAGCCGATGATGGACTGGGCAGTGTTTACTACTTTTTGTAGTCCTTTCCTCTCCAGGGCGCTCAAGAAGTCGAACCAAGCCACGATGCAAACGGTCAGCAAGCTCTCTACTGTGCACCTGTAGAAGTTAGAGAGAGTCCTCCTTGACAGACCGACTCTCCGTAATCTTCTCAGGAAGTAGAGGCGCTGATGAGCTTTCTTAATAATTGCATCTGTGTTCTCGGACCAGGAAAAGTCTTCAGAGATGTGCACGCCCAGGAATTTGAAGCTCTTGACCCTTTCAACCATCGACCCGTTGATATAAACAGGACTGTGGATCCCCATCCTACTCCTTCCAAAGTCCACAATCAGTTCCATGGTTTTGCTGGTGTTGAGGGCCAGGTTATTGTGCTGGCACCATATGGACATTTGCTCGATCTCTCTTCTATACTCTGACTCATCTCCATCAGTGATACATCCCACAACAGTGGTGTCTGTGAATGAGGGAGTCGAGGATTCAAATGCAGAGGGATGCGCAGAGACCCAGTTCTGCGAGTTTGGTAACCAGCTTGGAGGGGATGATTGTGTTAAATGCCGAGGTGTAATCGATAAATAACAGCCTGACATGAGTTTTTGTTGTCCAAGTGGTCCAGAGCGGAGTGGAGGGCCAGTGAGATCGCATCCACCGTTGATCTGTTGAGGCGGTAAGCGAACTGCAGTGTGTCCAGGTTTTTGTTGAGGTAGGAGTTGATTTTCGCCATGATCAACCTCTCAAAGCACTTCATCAACACAGGCGTTAGTGCCACTGGACGATAGTCATTGAGGCATGTCACCTTGCTCTTCTTGGGCACAGGTATTATTGATGCCCTTTTGAAGCAGGTGGGAACCTCAGACCTCAGAAGTGAGAGGTCTGAAAGGATTTCCTGACGTCGGCCTCTGTGACTGAGACTGAAATACCATCACAGCGAATGGGGGCTCGGGAAGGCACATCAGTGTTCTCCCTATCAAAGCGTGCGTAAAATGCATTGAGCTTGTCAGGGAGTGATGTATCGCCAACATTTGAGCTGCTTCCTGGTTTTGCCTTGTAGGAGGTGATTGCATTCAGGCCCCGCCACAGCTGCCGAACATCTGTCTCATCCTCCAGTTTGGAGCAGGTCCCTTTTGGCCTTTTTGATGGCCTTACCAAGGTCGTATCTGGACTTCGTGTAGACCACTGTATCATCAGACATGAATGCCCGGTGTCTGGTCTTCAAAAGAGTGCGGATCTCACAGTTCATCCAAGGTTTCTGATAGGGAAACACTTGGAAGGTTTTGGTAGGGATGCAGTCCTCCACACATTTCTTTATAAAGTCTGTAACGACTGTGACGTATTCATTCAAGTCCGTTCCCGAGTCCTTGAACATTGCCCAGTCTACAGACTCCAAACAGTCCTGTAGTTGTTCCTCTGCCCCCCCCCCCCCCCCCCAACCAGCTCTGTACTGTCCTCACCTCTGGGGGTGCGCACTTTAATTGCTGCCTGTAGGCAGGGAGAAGCAACACCGCGGTATGGTCGGATTTACCGAAGTGAGGGCGAGGGATAGAGCATTCTTGATGGTGGTGTAGCAGTGGTCGAGGGTGTTAGGTCCTCTAGTGCAGCAGGACATGTTGGTGGAAGTTGGGGAGTGATTTCTTTAGGTTTGCCTTATTGAAGTCCCCAGCAATGGTGGTAAATGCCTTGGGGTAAGATGTCTGGTGTTTGTTGACCACGGCGTGCAGTTCCTCCAGAGCCAGACGGACGTCTGCCTGGGGTGGGATGTAGACCGCGGTCAGGATGATGGAGGTGAATTCCCTCGGAAGGTAGAAGGGACGGCACTTCCCCGCCAGATGTTCGAGGTGTGGAGAGCAGGAGTTGGACAGGACTGCCACGTCTGAGCACCACGCAGAGTTGACCATGAGGCAGACGCCCCCTCCTCTCCCTTTCCCAGATGCCAGTATATGGTCCATACGGTGGATGGAGAACCCTTCAGGCTGGACCGCTGAGTCTGGGGAGCTGGGGGTGAGCCATGTCTCTGTGAAACACAACACAGAGCATTCCATCAGCTCCCTTGATAGAGCAGCCTTGCCCTTAAGTCCTCCGCTTTGTTTTCAATGGACTGTACATTGGCCAGTAGGATAGTATGGAGAGGGGGCCAAAGTCCCCTGCGCTTCAGTCTGACCTGAAGTCCTGCCCATCGGCCACGTTTCATAGAAACATAGAAACATAGAAAAATAGGTGCAGAAGTAGGTCATTCGGCCTTTCGAGCCTGCACCGCCATTCAATGTGATCATGGCTGATCATCCAACTCAGTATCCCGTACCTGCTTTCTCTCCATACCCCCTGATCCCTTTAGCTACAAGTGCCACATCTAATGCCCTCTTAAATATAGCCAATGAACTGGCCTCAACTACCTTCTGCGGCAGAGAATTCCAGAGACTCACCACTCTCTGTGTAAAGAATGTTTTCCTCATCTCGGTCCGAAAGGAATTGCCCCTTATCCTTAGACTGTGACCCCTTGTTCTGGACTCCCCCAACATCGGGAACAATCTTCCAGCATCTAGCTTGTCCAACCCCTTAAGAATTTTGTAAGTTTCTATAAGATCCCCCCTCAATCTTCTAAATTCCAGCGAGTACAAGCCGAGTCTATCCAGTCTTTCCTCATATGAAAGTCCTGACATCCCAGGACACAATGGAGGCTTCCCCTTTGTTTCCAGATACTGAGTTGACTGTACCTGCTATTTCTGCGGACCTGCGCTGGAACGGGAATTCGCTCACACACGGCAGCTCCAGCTCAGTAACGAATGGCGGCTAACAACATCTTTCCTATAACATGGTGCCCACAGCTAAACACAATACGCTAAATCCAGCCTCACCAACATCATATATAACTGCAACATGACTCCCAACTTCTATACTCAATACTCTGACTGGCGAAGGCCAATGTGCCAAAGGGCATTTTCACCATCCTATCTACCTGTGATAGCATTTCATTTAAAGATTCCGGTAATTTTCCTTGTTCATATGTATATTTATACACTGTATGTAATCTTGGGGAAATCAGATCTTGAAATTTCTTATAAAATTCTGCACTCAGGCCATCAGGGCCCGCAGCTTTTCCATTATTTAACGATCCGATTGATTCTTCAATATCTTTTATTGATATATCAGCGTTTAACAAGTCTCTACCTTCCTGATCTAAACTGTTATTATACATTTTTGTAGGAATGTTTCCATTCCATCTGTTTGTCCTGTTAATTTAGATGAATAAAGACTTTGATAATATTGTCAAAAGATATAATTGATATCTTTTGGTAAGGTCGATATATTTCCATGCTCAGATCTAATTCTATGTATCATTTTTTCATCATCTCGTTTTCTGAGTTGTCGCGCCAACAGTTTTTGTGGTTTATCTCCAAATTCAAAATGCACTTGTTTAGTTTAATTACTTGATTAGAGTATATTTTATTTAGTTTATATTTTAATATTGCAATTTTATTACTTAACACTTTAGAAGGATATTTTGTATTCTCAATATCTAATTGTTTTATCTCCTTTTCCAACTTTTGTTCCGTCTTTCGATTTTCTTTGTTAAAATATGCTTGTGCTGATATTATTGCACCGCGCATAAATGCTTTAAATGTATCCCAAAGAAGTGATGGTGAAATTTCAGGTTTGTCATTAGTTTCAAAAAATAATTTAATCTGTTTTACCAAGTAATCATAACAAGCCTTGTCCTTTAATATTTGGGGATTAAGCCTCCAGTTAGGAGTTTTATTAATTATATCTTTTAATTTTATCTTAAATGTTAGTGGAGCGTGATCCGAAATAATAATATTATGATATTTTGCATCATGCGTAAATGGAAGTAATTTTGAATCTATTAAGAAATAATCTATCCTCGAATAAGTTCCGAATACAGGCGAGAAAAAAGAATATTCTCGTCCCAATGGGTTATCTATTCTCCAGATATCCTTAACATTTGCTGTACTAATAAAATAATTTATAAGTTTACTTGACTTAGAGATAGCTTTCCTTTTCGTTGAAGATCTATCTAAATAGTTATCTAAAGTACAATTAAAATCACCCCCAATTATTAAGTTATATTGAGTAGATATAGGGATATTAATAAATATTTTCTTAAAAAATAATGGGTTATCAAAGTTAGGGGCATATATATTCATAACGATTACTTTTTTAGAGTATAATTCCCCTGTAATTATTACATATCTACCCTCCGTATCCTCTATTATAGAACTTTGTTTAAAAGGTATACCTTTACAAATAATTATTGCTACCCCTCTAGACATGTATAAATGAAGAGTGATACACTTTCGAAATCCATTTAGCTGTTAATCTGTGTCGAGCATCTTTTTTGAGGTGGGTCTCTTGAAGAAAAGTGACATCTGATTTCAATCTGTTTAATTGGGCTAACACCTTACCTCTTTTAATTGGTTCATTAATTCCCTTAACATTCCAACTACAGAAGGTGATTCCATCACCCCCAGTCTTCACATTAATGTCTTGCATTTTACTATTAGGGTGGTCTATATTGGAGTAGCCGTCTCGGCCCATCCAACTCAACATTATACCCAAACATTGGATCGATCAAAAATTAATATATGTCTTACTATTCCATATACACGTCTCCTTAAACTAATTATATAATACCAATCGTAAATATATTCATATAATATATAATATAGAATCAAATATCTAATATACAAAAAATAATAAAAGATGTGAGTAAAAGTGAAGTGAAGGGTGTTAATAAAGTGCCCGGAAAAAAAAGTAACTACACCTATATATAGTGTAGTGTGTGTTAGTGTAAGCCACACTAACGTGGCTACTAATCTACAGACTTCCGTTTTTTTTTTTTTTAAAGATGTTAATAGTTCCAGCTCCTATCTTGAGTACTGCATATATTGGGGTGGGGTACTAAATTTATATACTTAGTGATAATTCATATTACTAGTATCTATTGTGATTAATGTTATGATAAGTGATACTATGTTAGGGGGGTAAATGATACTATGTTAGGGGAATAATTGACATTTTTAAGGGATAGATAATACAAAACTATGACTATTATGTACTAATTTATTTATTAGTAATCTATCCATCTCTCTTTAAACCAAAATTAAAGTCCGTGTCCATTATTCCTCCTCTCTCTCCATGGATAATTCATAACCGCAGGTGGGTAATAAAAGTTCAGTCGTCTTTTTCTTCATCTTGTTCTTCTTCCTCTTCTGTTTTCTTCTGTATGTTTCGAGCGAATTCCAGTGCTTCTGTATGTTTAACGAAACGGTACTCCTTATTGTTGTAGGTTACTCTTAATGTTGCTGGGTACATCAGGCCATATCTCAGATCCTTTGTATCCTTTATATTCCTCAGAATACCTCTTGTTTCTGTGAATAAAGATCTTCTCTTGGCCACTTCCGCAGGGTAATCTCTGAAGATACTAATATTATCCCCTTCGTATTTAACATTTCTCTTACGTATTATTATCTTCATCATGTCTTCAAAAACATGATCGTAAGCCACCTTTACAATCATTTGTCTTGGGGGTGCATCTCTCCCAGGAACCCGTCTTAATGCCCTGTGTAGCCTTGGCAATTCCACCAGCATAATCAAGGACGAGTGTCAACCCGGTCACTCTCTCTTTTCCCCTCTCCCGTCCGGCAAGAGATACGGAAGTATGAAAGCGCACAACTCCAGATTCAGGGACAGTTTCTTCCCAGCTGCTATCAGGCAACTGTCCCATCCAACCAACAACTAGAGAGTGGTCCTGAGCTACCTTCTACCTCATTGGAGATCCTTGGACTATTTTTAATCGGGCTTTACCAGACGTTATCTTGCTCCAAACATTATTCCCTTTATCCTGTATCTGTGCACTGTGGGCAGCTCGCCTGTAATCATGTATTGTCTTTCAACCGACTGGATAGCACGCAACAAAAAGTGTTTCAATGTAGCTCAGTACAGGCGACAATAAACTAAACTAAATAGACAGTTGGGGAGAAAGGGGTCAATAGTTGGGTTTCCAGTGTTCCATAATTGTTCTGGAGTTTCTAGGAGATGAAAAATAAATTCAGCAATCGAGTATTGTTGAAACATCCTCCAGGGAAAAAAAATGATTGGGGGAGGGGGAATTTCTACTTTGTTTCTATTCACTTGAATGGTTTATTAATGAGCTGGATATGAATAAAGGGAGCGTTTCACAGACCAAATTCACATGTCATTAATCCTGTCAAATCACATTTTTTCATCAGATTTAATGAGTGGAAATTTATGACTATACATTTGAAAGCAAAACCAGCAAATCAAATAAGAAACCCACATGAGAGAAGAATGTGCAAGTTATGTCTAAATTGTTAAATGTATATCTTATACAAAACATTAACACCAGCACCAACACAAATAGATGAAAGCAGCAACACAAGTAGATGAATGGTAAGGAAGGCGTACAGTAAGCTTGCCATTAATGGATGGGCCATTGACTATAACAGCATGGAAGTCATGTTGCAGCTTTATAGAACATTGTTTAGGTCACATTTGAAGTATTGTGTGGAGTTCTGGTCACCCCAGGAAAGATGTGGAGGCTTTGGAAAGGGTGCAGAAGAGGTTTACCAGGATGCTATCTGGATTAAGTGGTATTAGCTATAAGGAGAGTTAGACAAACTTGGATTGTCTTTTCTGGAGCTTTGGAGGCTGAGGGGAGACCTGATAGCAGCAAGATGCTGCAGGTGTTCTACCAATTGCTGGTGGCCAGTGCCATCTTCTCTGCTGTCATGTGCTGGGGCAGCAGGGCAAAGGCCATGGATGCCAACAGGATTAACAAGCTCATCAGGAAGGGGGTGGAGTTGGATTCATGGGAGGTGGTCTCGGAGGGGAGGAAGCTCCTCAAACTGCGGAGCATCTTGGACAATACAGCTCACCCCTTCCATTACACACTGATCAACCTGAAGAGCACCTTCATCAACAGACTGGTTCCATTCCACCAAGATGCAGTAAAGAACGCCACAGGGGATCCATTTTCCCAGTGGCTATCAAACTGTCATGGGGTAGACCGAATCGCTCCTACCCCTCACCTCCCCCCCCCCCCCCCCCCCCCCCACTCCCAATCTTTGTACATCCCCGACCCTTTCCACTCGTTATTTTAATTTCATGTTTCATGTATCTTGTGTTTTATGACTGTTGGCAGATCATTTTCCTTCTTGGGATAAATAAAGTCTATCATATCGTGTCGTATAAATTTAGGACACAGAGGGTAGACAATCAGAACATTTTTCCCATGGTGGAAATGTTAAATGGCAAAGCTATAAGTTCAGAGGGGGGAAAGTTTAAAAGAGATGCGTGGACAAGTATGTTCATACTGGGTGCAGTGGGTGCCTGGATCTCACACACACACACTGTTACGACTCCCAAAGGCTGGTTTCTCAGAGTCACATAACAAATAAAAAGCAGGGTCAAGTTTATATTAAAAAAACAGTTTTTAATTTGTGACACTAAACAAAACCCGAACCTGATTTTAAAGAACACGGTCAGGGACCAGAATTGGCTATAAAATAATATATAAGGGTGCTCCAGCCAGCCTCTTGATGGACCATCGGACTGAAGACTCTAAACTGCCTATATAGCCCTAACTCTACAACCAAAATACCTGAAAAATCTCAGGTCATCCCTTCCACCCCAATAGAACATTAATTTACAAAAGTATGTCACAAATATACAAAGTGCTGTGCCATGTGGCCAGGCCTCATGCAGCTCAGCCCGGCACCTCTTCCTCCAGAGGTCTATCTTGAAAAGAGAGAGAATTCTGGGAGCTTCTGCCTTTTAAAGCTGCCGATGAGTCACCTGACAAGCTGGGCCAATCGGGTACAGAAGCTGTTAACCCCTTGATTCCTGGCTCCCAGCCACGGCCTGCAGAGAAACAGAAAGTTAAGTACAGTATTCAACAGGGGGGGGGGGAAGTACCTAACACACACACACACACACACACACACACACACACACACACACACACACACACACACACACACACACACACACACACACACAGAGCTATGGGTGGTGGTGGAAGCAGAGATGAGAGTAGCATTCACAATGCTTTTTGACGCACTCACGAATATAGGATGGAGGGATATGGAGCAAATACAGGCAGAAGGGATTAGTTTAACTTGTAAGTATGTTTAGCACAGAATGCTGACCGAAGACCGTGTTCCTGTGCTGTACAATTCTATGTTCTATGTTCTAACATACACGCATTATAAATCTGCTTAGAAGAGATTTTCTGTCCGGTATAAGTTACATGCAGTTTAATACAAAATAATGTATAATATAAAGAGGCTGTTCTGTACAACGGATCAAGTAGCTAACACAATCCCAAAAATAATAATTGGTGCACAAGCAGGAATTCATTATTCATTATGGCCTTCAAATTGGATTGCTAAAAATACAGTTGCATTGATTTTTACAGAGATCCATCAGCATCCTACTTGACCTAGTCTAATTTCATACAGATTTAGACAATGGCAACAGTGATAGAAACATGACTAAATAGGCAATGGAATAGATTTAAGAGCTTGGACTGTGTAGGAAGAAACTGCAGATGCTGGTTTACGTAACTAAGTGGGACAGGCAGCATCATTGGATAGAAAGAATGGGTGATGTTTTGGGTCTGAAGAAGGGCCTCGACCCGAAACGTCTATCCAGTTCTTCTATCCAGAGATGCTGCCTGTCCCGCTGAGTTACGCCAGCATTTTGTGTCTATCTAAGAACTGGGACTAATCGATTGGCTCTACTCGGCACATCGGGCAGAATTATCTTCTTCTACGCAACGCCACACATCACGATTCTCCATTGTTTTATTTGTCCACTGGCTATCCTGGCATTTTATAGCGCCAATTTTTAGCGAACAAACTGAGTGGAATTGAATGGCTGACAAAGTCATTTAGAAGGGCAGTTACGGGCACAATGGATGCCTGGAGTGGAGACATGGAAAAGGAATGCAGAGACCTCAAGTGACGAGGGGCTGGGGGAGGCTTCAGTGATGGCAGGAGATCAAAGAGCTGAGGGGGGTGCAGAGAGCAGAGTCACAAATAGTCTGCGTAAAAACTGGAATAACATAGACTGGGCACTGATGGTTGAATTAATTTTTTTAATGAACAGTCATGGTCCTGAGCGATTTTTTAATAACAAAAATCTTCTGGTATAATGGTTGTCATCACTAACAACATCAACCTTTTAGTTCAAATGTATTTAATTAGATGAATTATAAATATTGCTCCAGTAACTCCAGTTTAGGGCCGGCATGGTGGCGCAGCGGTAGAGTTGCTGCTTTGCAGCACTTGCAGTGCCGGAGACCCGGGTTCGATCCCGACTACGGGTGCTGCCTGTATGGAGTTTGTACGTTCTCCCCGTGACCTGCGTGGGTTTCCTCCGAGATCTTCAGTTTCCTCCCTCACTGCAAAGACGTGCAGGTTTGAAGGTTAATTGGCTTGGTAAATGTAACAATTGTCCCTAGTGTGTGTAGGATAGTGTTAATATGCAGGGATCGCTGGTCGGTGCGGACCCGGTGGGTCAAAGGGCCTGTTTCTGCGCTGCATCTATAAATTAAAACTAGAAACCAAAACTAAAACTAAAATTAACTCCGATCTCCTCCATAATCCAGTTTTGAGTTCAATCTCTTCATGACCGGAAAAATTGTAAATTGTGTTCTAGTGTGTAGGGTAGTGTTAGTGTACAGGGTGAATGGTGGTTGGCGCGTTGGGCTGAAGGGCCTGTTTCTGTGCTGCATTTCTCTAAAGTCAAAACATCAAAGACAGTGGACCAAAGGGCAGAGGACCGGAGGGGCATGAATGCAGATTGAAAAAAAGAGTGACTGGAAAAGCTGGGAGAAAAACGAAGGGAGGAGGACTTGGTGAGTACTAGGTTGTGAAGAGTGGGGAGTTAGACCCAATGAAATGCTGAATCAGATAAGAGCAGAGAACCAACCAGTGGATAGAACGCAGCAAAACGCATAGAACCTAAAGGGGTGAAGGGGAAGAGATTTTGTGGGAATCTGAGGGATTACATTTTCACACAAAGGGTGGTGCATGTATGGAACGAGCTGCCAGAGGAGGCAGGGACTATCCCAATGTTAAAGAAAGAGTTACATGGCTAGGACAGTTTGGAGGGATATGGACCAAACGCGGGCAGGTGGGACTATTGTAGCTGGGACATGTTAGCCGGTGTGGGCAAATTGGGCCGAAGGGCCTGTTTCCACACTGTATGACTCTATGACCCTATATTGATAATGCATGTGGTGGCAAAGTGGTCTCTGCAGGTAACTTTTAGTTTGTTGATTGGATTAACATTATTATCAGTGTTGGTGATGCAATATATAGCAATGGATAGATTGATTTATTGAAAGATACAGTGTGAGAACAGGCCCTTCGATCCACCATGCCCACACCGACCTGCTTTTACAGTTTCTGCTGAACTAGTTACTTATTCAGTGAAACACCATCCTTCATCCTTAATTGGTACACGGCCCTTGTGAAACCATTGTTCCTGCCCCTGTATAGAATGACAGTGACGTGCAGGCTGATCTTATACATCATTAACATTGCACATTACTCTTTCCTCTTGTGTTTTATCATTGATTTGTCATCACAGCCAAGCTGACTCAATCTGGTGTTAGTTAAAAGATTTGATTCATTCAATTCCGAATCACTTCTGTATTCCCAAAAGCCTCCTCTCAAAAATCATCCCACAGATGTCTCAGTTACTAAACAAGACACAAGCAGAGGTTATACATAAAGCATCCGAAAATAAATGTCTGTGCAGGATCAGAGTCGGGAGCGTCAGCAGACATTTCACTTCTCAGAAGAGTGAAGCATAATAGACAATAATGCTGGAGAACGTCACCCTTCTACTGACTGAGAAGATTACGGAGAGTCGGTCTGTCAAGGAGGACTCTCTCGAACCTCTACAGGCGCACAGTAGAGAGCATGCTGACCGGTTGCATCGCAGCTTGGTTCGGCAACTTGAACGTCCAGGAAAGGAAAAAAATGCAGAAAGTTGTGACCACTGCCCAGTCCATCATCGGCTCTGACCTCCCCACCATCAAAGGGATCTATCGCAGTCGCTGCCGCAAAAAGGCTGCCAACATCATCAAGTACCCACACCATCCGGGCCACACACTCATCTCTCCGTTGCCATCGGGAAGAAGGTACAGGAGATTGAAATCTGGAACATCCAGGTTCAGGAACAGCTTCTTCCCCACGGCCATCAGGCTATTAAACTCGTCAAAGAACAAACTCTGAACAAAAACCGCCTATTGCACTTTATCTGTTTATTTATTGTGTATATATGTGGTCTATGGTGTATAGACACACTGAACTTTTATCTCCTGTTCTGTATTACGTTTACATATTCTGTTGTGCTGCAGCAAGCTAGAATTTCATTGTCCTATCTGGGACACATGACAATAAAACTCTCTTGACTCTCTTGACTCTTGAAATCCGCCTCCTTGCCTTGTCTACATTTGAAGCTGGCTGCATGTTTTTACCTTCTTTGGGATCTACTTACATAGTCCTGACTTCAGTCAACAGTATGTTAAATGGCTAATGCTTCATTCATCCAAGTTTTGCCCAGAGTATGGGAATCGGGACCAGAAGACATAGACTTAAGGTGAAGGGGGAAAGATTTAATAGGTGTCTGAGGGGTAGCTTTTTCACGCAAAGGGTGGTGGGCGTTTGAAACGAGCTGCCAGAGGAGGTAGTTGAGGCAGAGACTATCTCAGCATTTAAGAAGCAGTCGGACAGGTACATGAATAGGAGTCTGAAGAAGGGTCTGGACCTGAACCATCACCCATTCCTTCTCTCCAGAGATGCTGCCTGTCCTGCTGAGTAACTCCAGTTTTTTGTGTCTATCTTCGGATTAAACCAGCTTCCGCATTTCCTTCCTACACATGGATAGGACAGGCTTGGAGGGATATGGACCAAAGTCGGGCAGGTGGGTCTAGTGTAGCTGGGACATGTCGGCAAGCGTGGGCAAGTTGGGCCGAATGGCCTGATTCTGCTCCTAGAACTTATGAACTTATGAAACTCTTATCTTAGAGGCTCAAGCAACTTCAGAGGCTGCAATCTTGAGCAATAAACAAAGTGCTGGAGGAACTCATCGGGTCAGGCTGCAACAGCAGTGAGGTAATGGACAGAAGATCATCCCTTGAACCTGCGTTTTCATTTAGTGAAACACAAGACCATAGAATAGTTACAGCATGGCAGGAGGCCATTCAGCCTGTCAGAGCCTGTTTTAACAGTGTAAACACAAGCATGAAATTCCCAGTCTTACAATAGACAATAGGCAATATGTGCAAGAGTAGGCCATTCGGCCCTTCGAGCCAGCACCACCATTCAATGTGATCATGGCTGATCATCCACAATCAGTATCCCGTTCCTGCCTTCTCCCCATATCCCCTGACTCCGCTATCTTTAAGAGCCCTATCTAGCTCTTCAGTCTCTCCACTTTCCGTTCATACAGTATCTACAATCGTACCCCTTGGCAGTGCCTCTGGACCCTCAACAAAACCAATTTCTGGCGTTCTACCTCAATTCCACCGCACCACCTTCTCTCCGCAGCTGTTTCTGGTGGCAAGCTACGTATTAATTGGCTGCAGTGCTTCCTCCATTGGAACAGTTTCTGCAATTCAAAAGTAGTTAATTGGTTGTAAATCCCCGAGGTTGTAAGAGATGTGAGTTCAGAATTTCCTTCCTTTTACAACATCTTTGATCTCCACATCACTGACCTACTCAGCACTTCCTCTGCAAAAACTAAAGTTCCAGGCTCATTGCCAGAAATGTTTGGATAACAGTGAGACAGCCAAGGTTAAGTAAATAATCGTGTAGGAAGGAACTGCAGATGCTGGTTTACACTGTAGAAAGGCACAACATGCTGGAGTAACTCAGCGGGCCAGGCAGCATCTCCGGAGGTGAGGAATTTTTTGAGTATGTGTGTATGTGTATAATTATATATATATATAAATATATGTGTGTGTGTGTACTTGTGAATATGTGTATATATACACACTGAACCTTTTTTCTCTCTATCCCGTTTATCATATTGTTTATAGTGTACTATCTTTACATATTCTGTTGAACTGCAGCAAGTAAGAATTTCATTGTTCTATCTGGGACATATGACAATAAAACACTCTTGTCTGAAGAAGGGTCTCGACCCGAAACGTCGCCTATCTCCTTCGCTCCTTAGATGCTGCTGCACCCGCTGAGTTTCTCCAGCTTTTTGTGTAACCCCCAAACACTCTTGACTCTTGACTTTTGAAATTCTGAACTTAGCCTTTCCGGGGATTGTGTAGGAAGGAACTGCAGATGCTGGTTTACACCGAAGATGGACGCAACATGCTGAAGTAACTCAGTGGGACAGGCAGCATCACTGGAGGGAATAGAATGGGTCTGAAGAAAGGTCTCGACCCGAAACACCACCCGTTCCTTCTCTCCAGAGACGATGCCTGTCCCGCTGAGTCACTCCAGCATTTTCCAGGAACTGTTTGATGTTTATAAATGCAAGCTTAATTAATAAACAAAGTTACAGTTGATTGGGTGTAGACAAAATCTCACCCCCTGAGTTTCTCCAGCATTTTTGTCTACCTTCAATTTTTCCAGCACCTGCATTTCCTTCTTAAACAGTTGATTGGGTACTGAGCAAATTAGAACCACATTCACGTATTTCCACTTGGAAACGACTTCCAGAATATATATAGAGATGATTTTTTTAATTACTTGTAAAAAAATTGCAGACACGATGATCTGATATTTGTAGGTCTTCACGTTGAATTTAGTTAGAGCTCTCATAGTTTACAGTCTGGAATGAAGCCATATAGCCCACAGTGATTTCTGCCAAGTCTTTGTTCCACAATCTGAAACCAATTCCCTCCTGCTGTCTTTCTTTGTTCCCAAATCTTGCTTTACTTAAAATATTTATTATTTTACCATTAGGGAAAGCAAAATGATCATAATTCCCATAGTGCCGCACAAAATCCTTTGCTGTGTCACCCAAGGTGCATTGTAACAAATTAAATACTTTTGCATTGCAGTCACTGTTTCAACATAACCTCAGAGGGCAGTGGAGGCCGGTTTCCTGGATACTTTCAAGAGAGAGCTAGATAGGGCTCTTAAAGATAGTGGAGTCAGGGGTTATCGGGAGAAGGCAGGAACGGAGTACTGATTGGGGATGATCAGTCATGATCACATTGAATGGCAGTGCTGGCTCGAAGGGCCGAATGACCTACAGCTGCACCTATTGTCTATTGACTATGAGTCATTGAGTGATACAGTGTGGAAACAGGCCCTTCGGTCCAACTTGCCCACACCGGCCAACATGTCCCAGCTCACCTCCCTGCTTTTGGCCCATATCCCTCTAGATCTGTCCTATCCATGTTTCTAACTGTTTCTTAAACATTGGAATAGTCCGTGCCTCAACCACCTCCTCTGGCAACATGTTCCATGCACCCACTACCCTTTTGTGTGAAAAAGCTCCCCCTCAGGTTCCTATTAAATATTTTCCCCTTCACCTTAAACCGATGTCCTCGATTCACCTATTCTAGGCAAGAGACTAACCCAGCAACATTTTCTACAACATATACGAGCAACTACAATGGAGACACAAGAGAATGCAGATTATGGATTCTCGGGCAAATCACAAAGTGCTGGAGGAACTCAGTGGTTGAGGCAGCATGTGTGGAGGGAATGGGCAGATGATGTCTTGGATTGGGACTGGTGGAGTGGGGTGGTTGGGAGGGGGTGGGTGAGATGGATGGAGTAAGTGACAAAGGCCAGAGGTGAAAAGGAGACAAAATGTCTCCTTTTCACCTTTTGTGTACAATTTTGTACACTTTTTGTGTACAATTTTGGTCGCCTAATGATAGGAAGGATGTCAACAAAATAGAGAGAGTACAGAGGAGATTTACTAGAATGTTGCCTGGGTTCCAGCAACTAAGTTACAGAGAAAGGTTGAACAAGTTAGGTCTTTATTCTTTGGAGCACAGAAGGTTAAGGGGGGACTTGATTGAGGTCTTTAAAATGATGAAAGGGATAGACAGAGTTAACGTGGATAAGCTTTTCCCATTGAGGGTAGGGAAGATTCAAACAAGAGGGGCATGACATGAGAATTAAGGGACAGAAGTTTCGGGGTAACATGAGGGGGAACTTCTTTAATCAGAGAGTGGTGGCTGTGTGGATTGATCTTCCAGTGAAGTGGTGGAGGCAGGATTGATTTTAACATTTAAAAGTAAAGTGGATAGGTATATGGACGGGAAGGGAATGGATGGATATGGTCTGAGTGCAGGTAGATGGGACTAGGGGAAAATAAATGGTCGGCACGGACTGGAAGGGCCGAGAAGGCCTGTTTCCGTGCTGTATTAGTTATATGGTTATATGGTTAAAATGGTGTCAGATAAGGTGAAAGGAGATGGGGGGAGGGGGTGGGAGTGGTGGGAGGAGGGGGGAGAGAAGAAAGATGGTTGAATACAACTAGATTTCACACAATAGGTCCCACATTCAATCATGTAACAATGAGCAGCTTTAAAGATGTTAATTAAACAAAAGATTATCAGCCAGGTCACGATGGACAATTCCCTGGTCTTATTCTGCTGCTTCTTATGACTACATCCGAGCAGCACATTTGGAGTTTGACCTTCAATGTTTCTTTATTATCACTTGCACCAAGCTACAGTGGAATTATTTTTTTTTGCATACAGATCAGTAAGATTGTACACTGTGGACGGCACGATTATAATCACCTATAGTCTTTCCGCTGACTGGCTAACACGCAACAAAGGCTTTCCACTGTGTTTAAGAAGGAACTGCAGATGCTGGAAAATCGACGGTAGGCAAAAGTGCTGGAGAAACTCAGCGGGTGCGGCAGCATCTATGGAGCGGAGGAAAGAGCCCGAAACGTTGCCTATTTCCTTCGCTCCATAGATGCTGCTGCACCCGCTGAGTTTCTCCAGCACTTTTGTCTCCCAAAGGCTTTTCACTGTACCTCGGTACAATGAACTAAACTAAACTAAACTACACATAAGGGTCTCCCTAAGTTCACAGCCTGAAACGTCGTATTCCTTTTCTCCAGAGATGCTGCCTGACCCGTTGAGTTACTCCAGTATTCTGTGTGCATCTTATACATAAGTACAATCCCCAATTAAATACAGAATGCAAAGAAACAAACCACTGAGTCCATATATTTTTTTTTAATTAGAGATACAGTTTGGAAACAGGCCCTTCGGCCCACCAGGTTCACACCGACCAGCGATCCCCGCACATTAACACTTTTTACCAAGCCAATACCTGTACTTCTTCAGAGTGTGGAGGAAAACCAAAGATGTCTGAGAAAATCCACGCAGGTCACAGGGAGAACGTACAAACTCTGTACAGACAGCACCGGTAGTCGGGATCAAACTCAGGTCCCCAGCGCTGCAGGTGCCGTAAGGCAGCAACTCTACCGCTGCAGCTCCTTGCCACCCATATGCATGAGTCGCCAGGTTTTGATTCCATTCAACTCAAGTTAACTAACCACCAGGGGGGCGCCGCACGATTGGCAGCCCCGCCACCAGTCTGTCTGTGTTTTTGTCTTTATATTTTTGTGCACTGTAAAAGTTTGTGTAAATGTTTTCTAGTTTGTTTTATGTGGGGGCAGGGGGAGGGGGGAGGGGGAAACTTTTTTCAGTTTCCTACCTTGCCGGAGATTAAATTTTCTTCCGGATCACATCTCTGGTCGCTCTGCGGCCTACCATCGATGGAGCTGGAGGCCTCCTCGGACTGACTTTGAGCCCCACCGCAGGGCGGGGACTTAACATCAGTGTCGATCCCTTGCCTGGGATTGCTCCAACTGCGGCCTGCGGACTTTACCACCGCGAGCGCGCAGTCTCGGGATAGGCTAGTGGGGAGCTCCAACGGTGCTGAAGCGCGACCAGTCCCGATGCGGTGATCGATCGCCCGGTGCAGGCCACCTGACATCCCCTCGATGCAGGATCTGATCGCCCCGATGCGGAGGGTCCAAACGCCGCCGGCTACGGGGGTCAAGATCGTCTCGTCAACGGAGGGCTCGAGGCCCCCAACTGCGGAAGAGCAAGAAAGGAAAGAGATCTGAACTTCTTTTTCGCCTTCTATCACAGTGAGGAATGTGGAGGAGTCACTGTGGTGGATGTTTATGTTAAAATGTATTTTGTGTGTTCCGTTGCTTTTTATTTGTAAGGCTGACTTGGCAAATGAAATTCCTCATATGTTGCAAAACATACTTGGCTAATAAAGTATTATTGTGATTGTGATTGTGATTGATTGACCAATTCGCCAAAGTCACACGACTCTGTCTCAACAAGGCTTGGATTGAATGGATGTGGAAAGATAGACACAAGAAGCTGGAGTAACTCAGCGGGACAGGCAGTATCTCTGAAGAGAAGGAATGGGTGCCCTTTCGGGTCGAGACCCTTCTTCACATGGATGTGGAGTGGATGCTTCCACTAGTGGGAGAGTCTAGGACTAGAAGTCATAGCCTCAGAATTAAAGGACATTCTTTTAGGAAGGAGATGAGGAAGACTTTATTTAGTCCGATGGTGGTGAATCTGTGGAATTATTTGCCACAGAAGGCTGTGGAGGCCAAGTCAGTGGATATTTTTAAGGCAGAGATAGACCTGATTAGTACAGCTGTCAGAAGTTATGGGGAGAAGGCAGGAGAATGGGGTTAGGAGGGAGAGATAGATCAGCCATGATTGAATGGCGGAGTGGACATGATGGGCCAAATGGCATAATTCTACTCCTATGCCTTATGACTCTATAGCAACTCCCAAGTTGACTTTTCCAATGCACGGTACCATAATTTCTCTGTGTGGAGTGAATGTTGCCAATTCTTTTCATTATTATCCCTCCTGACCTCAGGCTGTTCATTTCAGCTTTCTGCCGCAAGGCTTTGCTTTGCTCTTGATCTGCACATTGCTGAAAACTCTTACTTCAATCCTTCTGTTCAACTGTGATGGTCTCTCCGGTCATTATCACATTGCTGTGTGCGAGAGAATATTTTGTGGAGTGAAAATTGGCCGTCTGTTTCCTTCATTATAACATTACCGACAATTCTGAAATACCCAACTGGACATAAAAACACGGGGTCAACCAGAGGTTGTGAAAGTCATTATAGAAATAGAAATGCTTGTATCGATCAGTCAATCACTCAGACTGTTTTCCTGTCCATTTGGTTCTCCTGTCTGAAATATAAAAGCCAGTATTAAATGTGCGCTTACAGCTAAATACAATTCATTTTAACGGGAGGAATAAGGGGAAAGAAACCTTATGAATGACGGGTCCTACAGATGTACAGCATGGAAGCCGGCCCTTCAGCCCACATCTGTACGGAGTTTGTACCTTCTCCCCGTGATCGCCGAGATCTTCGGTTTCCTCCCACACTCCAAAGACGTACAGGTATGCAGGTTAATTAACGTGGTAATGGTAAAACATTGTCTGTAGTGTGTGTAGGACAGTGTTAATATGTGGGGATCGCTGGTCAGCGCAGAACCGGTGGGCCGAAGGGCCTGTTTCTGCGCTGCACCTCTAAACTTTATTGCCACCAAGTTGCCATACACCATCCATCCAATTCTTCTGTGTCTGGTCCATATTCCTTAAATGTTTCCTCTACATAACTATATTTAAAATACCATAATTATTCCCACCTGCACTACCTGATCTGGCAGCTTGTTCCTTCTACACTGGGTATACATATTCCAGATACATATTCTAGATACATATTCTACTTGCTGTTTCAAAAAGTTGCTCCTCAGTTCCCCTCACACCTTACACCTACGTCCTCAAGTTTAGGCTCCCCTACCTTATGTGATGGATTGTGTATGTTCACCTTAACAAAGTCCACTGGGAATGTATAAACCTCTCTAAAGTCACCCCTCACCTTCCTATGTTCCAAGGAATAAAGAGCATAGCTTATCCACCCTCTCTTTAGAGATTAGACGATAGAGGTACAGCATGGGAACAGGCCGTTCGGCCCACCGAGTCCGTGCCGATCAGCGGGCAACCCTACACCAGCGCTATCCAACACACTAGGGACAATTTACAATTTTACTGAAGCCAACTAACCTACAGACCGGTGTGTCATTGGAGTGTGGGAGGAAACCGGAGCACCCGGCAAAAACCCACGTGGTCACAGGGAGAGGGTAAAAAATTCCGTGCAGACAGCACAGGTAGTCAGGATCGAAAACCAGGTCTCTGGCGCTGTGAGGCAATAACTCTACCGCTGCGCCACTGTCCTTATAACTCAAACTCTCTAGTCTTAGTAATATCCTCATCAATCTCTTTTAGAACCTTCCCAGTTTAATGACATCATTCTTGGAGCAGGGCGACAAGAAATTCACACCGTACTCCATAAGTGACCTTACCTATATCTTTGCAGTTAGCAAATATCGGTGTTAGTGGCATCTGAATGTAAACATTCATCAAAGTGCGTGAGTAAGGTGGATCTGCTGCAATTTTGCTATGTGACTTTGGTGTGATCACATCAGTATCCTTTATCTAAGGAATCGTATACTCAGCGTGGAAGCAATAAAAGTAATTTCACCAGATTGATGGGATTAGCTATTTCAGGGGAGGTTGAGTAAGATTGCCTGACATTCTCAAAAGGACACAAAGTGCTGGAGCAACTCAGTGGTTCCAGCACCAATTACTGCTTGACCCACTGAGTTACTCCAGCACTTTGTGTCCTTTTGTGTAAAGCAGCACCCACAGTTCCTGTCTTCACTGCCTGACATTCACTGCAGTTAAAGTAGATTGACGGACCACTCATGATCACGTTGGAAACACTCAGGTGGTCAGGCAGTATTCGATGTGGATCAAAATGCAGTTAAACTCTCATGTTGATGGCCTATCGTTGGAGTTGGTAAAAGGGCTTTGGCAGAAGTACAGAATGTGCCAGGTTTTGACCTTGCCTCTGTAACAGTTTTAGGTTTGGTTTTAGTGGTCTGCGAAACGACTACTGGAGTTTTAAACAGATCTTTATTCAAAAGTTCGATATCCAGTATACAGGTTCTCCAGACACGTCTGCCCACAACGGTGGTCAGCGCTGAACTAACGCGCGCATGTGAAAAACCGCGCGAAACAAGCAGCCCCTCCCGAGTCACGTGACCGCGGCGTTCGATACATGCGTGCGCTAGCGGGCACAGCTACTGTGAAGCACCTTTGCAGAGTGTTCAATGCAGCAGGATCCATCTAATCCATCTAATCCTGGACTCCCCCGGATGGCCTTCTACCCTCTTTGGACCTTTTCATTTCTAACTGCCGGCGTGACATCGACCGTCTCAACTTTTCCACTCCCCTTACCTACTCCAACCTCTCCCCCACTGAACGTACAGCCCTCCGCTCACTCTGCAGCAACCGCGACATGATAATCAAACCCGCCGACAAGGGAGGTGCTGTGGTAGTCTGGCACGCTAACTTCAACCGGACTGAGGCCAGGTGACAACTCTCAGACACCTCCTCCTACATATCCTTGGACCATGATCCCACAGATGAGCACCAGGCCTTAATATCACTCACCATTACTGATTTCATTATTTCTAGCTGTCTGCCCTCCAAAGCCTCCAAGCGTATCATTCCCCAGCCCCGCATGGCCTGATTTTATCTTCTCCCCAAAATCCACAAACACAACTGCCCTGGCAGACCCATTGTTTCTGCTTATTCATGTTCTACTGAATTAATTGCCACATACCTCGACTCCATCCTATCCCCCCTGGTCCAATCCTTCCCTACCTATGTCCAAGAACCTCACATGCCCTTCGTCTCTTCAATGACTTCTTTTTTCCAGGCCCCCACTACCTCATCTTTACTATGGATGTTCAGTCACTCTATACCTCCATCCACCACCAGGAAAGTTTTAAAGCCCTCCGTTTCTTCCTCGATCGCCTATTAACACTCTCCTCTACCTAGCAGAGCTGGTCCTCACCCGCAACAACTGCTCCTTTGACTCCTCCCACTTCCTCCAAATCCAAGGCGTAGCTATGGCCACTCACATGGGCCCCAGCTATGGCTGCCTCTTTGTAGGGTATGTGAAACAATCACTGTTCCAGAGTACACTGGCCCTATCCCCAAACTCTACCTCCTGGCAACTGCATTGCTGCCTCCTGCACCCATGCAGAACTCATTAACTTTATTAATTTCACAACTAATTTCCATCCTGCACTCAAATTCACTTGGGCCATCTTGGTTCTTGGTTCTTGGTTACTTGGTCCTCCAAAATATTCCAACTGGAATTTAAACTGGAGGTGGTGAAGGGAGGGGTTTAGCCAGAGAGGGTTATTGGGAAGAAAGTGCCACTTTAAATTTAGTTGCATCTGGCTGGGCAACCGTGGCTTGGTGGAGATTATTCCGTGCTTTAATAGTGCGTGGAAAGAACTAATTGCTGTACACATCTGTCTTTGAGGCTGGGACCACAAATTGGATTGAATGCCCTCGTCTGCTCCTAATTGGTTTGGGGTTGGTGTAGGTCTTGTGATCTATGTCTAGCTGACCATTTAACATTTTGTAAAAACAGGTCAAGCAGTGAGCTTCAAGTCTGTCTTGGAGAGGGTTCCACCCCAGAGAATTCAGAAGTTTGGTGACACTCGCTTCTCTCTCGTAGGTGTTAGTAACAAATCGGTCTAACAAGGGTGAAATACAGCTTCTCCTTGACAGAAGCTGAACAATCTCCAGCATCTCCCTACCGGTTCTAGATCTCACCGTCTCCATCACAGGAGACAGATTATCAACTGACATCTATTACAAACCCACTGACTCCCATAGCTATCTAGACTACACTTCTTCCCACCCTGCTTCCTATAGAGACTCTATCTCCTACTCCCAATTCCTTCATCTACGTGCCCAAGATGAGTTGTTCCATGCCAGGTCATCGGTGATGCCCTCATTTTTCTGGGAACGGGGGTTCCCCTCTTCTATTATAGATGAGGCTCTCACTAGGGTCTCCTCTATATCCCGCAGCTCTTGCTCCCCCTCCCCCATTCATAGCAAAGACAGTTATGCCCCTTGTCCTCACCTTCCACCCCATCAACCGTCGCATACAGCACATAATCCTCTGACATTTTCACCACCTCCAACAGGATCCCACTA
Source organism: Raja brachyura (assembly GCA_963514005.1). Next base: position 30,425,116 of record OY740809.1, on the reverse strand, counting down.
TTAGCCACATCTTGCCATCTCCACCCCTTCCTGCTTTCCCCAGAGTCCGTTCCCAACCCAACCCCTTTGTCAACTCGTCCCTTCCCACCCAAACCACCCCTTCCCCAGGTACTTTCCCCAGCAACCACAGTAGATGCAACACCTGACCCCATACCTCTCCCCTTGACTCCATCCAAGGACCCACACAGTCTTTTCTGGTGAGATAAAGGTTCACTTGCACCTCCTCCAACCTCATCTACTGTATCCGCTGTTCCAGTTGTGGACTCCTGTATATCGGCGAGACCAAGCGCAGACTCGGCGATCGTTTTGCTGAACACTCCGCTCAGTCCGCCCAAACCTACCTAATCTCCCAGTTGCTCCCCATCCCATACCCACACTGACCTTTCTGTCCTGGGCCTCCTCCATTGTCAGAGTGAGGCCCAGTGCAAATTGGAGGAACAGCACCTCACATTTTGCTTGGGCTACCTACAACCCAGCGGTATGAACTTTGACTTCCCTAACTTCAAGTAACCCTTGCTTTCCTTCTCTCTCCAACCCCTCCCCTTCCCAGTTCTCTGACCAGTCTTACTGTCTCCGACCACATATTATCTCTGTACCTCCCACTCCCCTGGCATCAGTCTGAAGAAGGGTCTCGAGTTGAAACGTCATCCATTCCTTCTCTCCAGAGATGCTGCCTGTCCCGCTGAGTTAATCCAACTTTTTTGTGTCTAACTTCGATTTAAATCAGCTTCTGCAGTTCTTTCCTGTCCATATAATCCTAGTTCATTATTTAACTTCTAATTAATTTAATATTTAACTTCTGTAACTTAGAATGGCTTCTGAAGAAATGCAATCGTTTTTCTTGATTGCCCAGTTCACTGTTGATCATAAAATGTGCCACAACAGGATAACAGATGCTGACCATGCGTTATATGTCAAATCTGACAATATAAGTGACAATAATAAGGGTTTATGATTTATGAGTATCAGTGGAACTGCAGGATGGAATATTGCCTTAAGCTAATAGCATCTGGTTGTCACTACTTAAAGTGATACAACATATATGTACAAATGTATATACTGCGTTCTTTGGTTTATGAAGGTTTGATTTATGATTTTTTTGGCTACAGCATCATTGACTCGTTTGTGTATGTCTAGTTTATTTCAGAGATACAGTGAGGAAACAGGTCCTTCAGCCCACCCAAGACATGGCTACCAGCAATCCCCGTACACAAACACTATCTTACACACACTGGGAACAGTTTACAATTATACCAAGCCAATTAACTTACAAACCTGTTCGGCTTTGGAGTGTGGGAGGAAACCGGAGCACCCGGAGAAAACGCACTCAGGTCACGGGGAGAACGTACAAACTCCATCCAGACAGCACCCGTAGTCAGGATCGAACCCGGGTCCCTGGCGCTGTAAGGTGGTAACTCTACAGCTGCGCCACCGTGCCATCCAGTATGTGTTCTTCATTTATGAACCTCGTATTTGTAATAATTTAAAACACAGTAGTCCCTGCCCACAATACGTTTGCGCTTCTCCCATGATATTTTGACTCTTTCGAGATAATCATTGTTGCTTGCTTTCAGAATTAATCAAAAGTTAGATTCTGGATCCTTCAAGATGACTTTGAAATGAATTGGTCAATCTTAGGTACAATTAAAAATCTTGCTTGCACAGCATCACAACCCTATAGACTCGGACAAACACACACAAAAACAATTTATACATAAATTATACACAAATTACATAAGGGCACATGTTTAAGGTGAAGGAGGAAAGATTTTAAAGGAATCAGAGGGGTAGCATTTTCACACAAAGGGTGGTGGGTGTATGGAGCAAGCTGTCAGAGGAGGTAGTTGAGGCAAGGTCTATCACAACGTTTAAGAAGCAGTTAGAAGGTACATGAATAGGACAGGTTTAGAGGGATATGGGCTAAAAGCAGGCTTGGTCGGTGTTGGTCGGTGACGGCAGGTTGTGTTGAAGGGCCTGTTTCAATGCTGTATGACTCTATGAGGGGACAGGACCCAACGGGTCCCCCTTGGTCTAGATACATCTAAAATGGTAAATGAAAAAGTCTTTACAAAAAAAAGCAAGACATTAATGAAAAATAACCAAGTCCATAGTGATCCAGTGCTGTTTCATTGTGGAGGTAGGGTTAGGGTAGTGTTGGCTGGTTCAAGAACTTGATAGTTGCAGGAAAGTAGCTGTTCCTGAACCTGGTGATGTGGGAGTTCAGGATTCTGTACCTCTTGGATGGTACGTTATAGACAATAGACTACAGACAATAGGTGCAGGAGTAGGCCATTTGGCCCCATTCAATGTGATCATGGCTGATTATTCCCAATCAGTACCCCGTTCCTGCCTTCTCCCCATATCCCCTGATTCTGCTATCTTTAAGAGCCCTATCAAGCTCACTTTAAAGTATCCAGAGAACTGACTTCCACCGCCCTCGGAGGCAGAAAATTCCATAGACTCACAACTCTCTGTGAGAAAACGCGTTTCCTCATCTCCATTCAAAATGGCTTACCCCTTATTCTTAAACTGTGGCCCCTGGTTCTGGACTCCCCCAACATGTTTCCTGCCTCTAGAGTGTCCAAACCCAAAAGAACCTTATATGTTTCAATAAGATCCCCTCTCATCCTTCCAAACTCCAGAGTATACAAGCCCAGTCGCTCCATTCTCTCAGCATATGACAGTCCCACCATCCCGGGAATTAACCTTGTAAACCTACGCTGCACTCCCTCAATAGCAAGAATGTCCTTCCTCAAATTAGGGGCCCAAAACTGCACACAATACTCCAGGTGTGGCTCACTTGGGCCCTGTACAACTGCAGAAGGACCTCTTTGCTCCTATACTTGACTCCTCTTGTTATAAAGGCCAACATGCCATTCGCATTCTTCACTGCCTGCTGTACCTGCATGCTTACTTTCATAGACTGATGAACAAGAACCCCCAGATCCCGTTGTACTTCCCCTTTTCCCAACTTGACGCCATTTAGATAGTATGTTGACATCAAGTGAGAGGTTGTTGTTGAAGCTTCACTCAGCCAGATGTTCTATCTCTCTCTTGTGCACTACCTCACCACCTTGCACTGTTTGGCCATCTACATCAGGGTTGTCGGGCAATTTGAGTTGACCTGAAGAGCCAAATAGCTTAACTCCGCTCTGATAAATAATGAACTTACGAACGTTTGAACATGAAGCTCTTGACGATCTCCATTTTACTACCATTGATGTCGGCTGGGGTGTAACCTGAATTCAATGATTAGTTCCTTTGTACTTTTGAGAGGTTTACTTTGATGTTTTATCAGAGGGCGATGCTGTTCTGTGGACTTCAGTAAAAGAAAATCCATTGCGTTACATTCTGAGGATTAAAGCGCAGATTAACTGATGCAAGATGTTATGTTAAGTGCCAGATCTATAGCTTCAGAACTGAAAGGCTGGAGGATTTGTCAATTGCCTGCTTTCAGCATGTGTCTGAAAATGACATATTTTCGAAACAAGTTTCATATCACAGAATATGCAAAGCTGTCTGCTTCATGACTTTGTAGACACATTTTGCATTCGACTCGAGTTGATGCTGGGACTTTTAAAAAGGTGCAAGAATGGACATTCTAATGTAGATTATTCGTCACGATATTAACAGGGACTAGAGGTTCCCTGGTGTCTTGCTAAGCAAGTGAAGGATAGCATCTTGAATGCACATCACTGGTACATTGCCAAATAGCAGCAGATGTCAAGAAATCGCAGGTGCATCCCTATGGATTTCAAAGTAACATCAGGAAGGATGGCTCCATCCTGGGAGTGGATTCATGGGGGATGGTCCTGGAGTGGAGGATGCTCCTCAAACTGTGCAGCATCTTGGGCAATACAGCTCACCCCCTCCATGACATACTGGTCAACCTGAGGAGCACCTTCAGCAACAGACTGGTTCCACCAAGATGCAGCACAGAACGGCACAGGACATCCTTTCCCCCGGTGGCTATCAAACTGTACAACTCTTCCCACTTCTGCCGTGGGGTAGATTCACTCCCCCCTCCCCCTCCCCCCCCCCCCCCCCCCCCACCTAATCTTCGCACATTCCCAATCCTTTCCATGCGTCACTTTAATTTTGTGTCTCGTGTATTTTGTGTTTTTACGACTGCTGGCAGATCAATTTCCCTCCTT